>JAWZSL010000054.1:2117500-2717500 GCA_034769285.1 Lutjanus argentimaculatus
TTTATACTTCAGTGGGCCATCGTGTCGTGTAAATGGGTCCTCTGTCATCTTGGATAAACCCACTCCCATCAGGTTTTTAATTTCTCAGCTCTCTGTGTGGTTTTTTAAGTCTCACACGACTGCATTTGCTGATGTTGCTTCTGACAACACCCCCTGACGGCGGTATGAACACTTCATAATTCATCACAACCCCTCATGTCGGGTCACTGATATGAAGCCCCTCTGGCCAGGACAAACATCTTAAAAAATATATTAAATTCTAAGTGCCACCAGAATTATAAACAAGAAGTGAAACTCCTGCACATACGGTATTTGCACTTTGCTACTCCTTGCACAGCCATGCCATATCAATATTTTTAATACAAAATGCATTTGATTCATGTATGCTGTGTTTTGTAAACTTATTTGGTAGTCACATGTAAGACAAGGTTCTACCTGACTTCTGAACAGTTTTGAGATATTGAGCTTCAAACTTTTTGCATTCCAAAAGCCAAAAAATGATACCTAGAACAAGGTACAACCTAGAACAATGACAGACACCATAAATGCACAGTGTCAAAATCCTATCAAATTTGTAAATACTCCAAAACTGACATATACCACCAGTGGAGAGTACCAGCAGTGACAGCCTTATTGGATCTCAACTACATTATGTAAGTCACATGACTTAACTCACGTGACATCACACATGGGATTTACATTGTGAAACTGTTACACTTTGGTTAGGTTTAGCCATAAAAAACTACTTGGGTTCATGTTCTGTCCCCATATTTTTGTGTTGCTGTAGAGACTCCTAGTGGTGGAAAAAAATGCTACTGCGCTTGTGCTCTTATATTTTTAACCCTCTTCTCTTGCCATAGTCAGTCTCTGCTGAAAGCAGATGCTGAAGTTATGCAGCAAATAAAAGTCATATATTATTTGTGTGTTTTTTCATTTTGGAATCTTCTTACTTAATATTTAATATTCTAATATTTTTGGTGTAGTAATATAAGCTAATCACTAGTAGCATTTATCTGTTATCATCAATGTTAAAATTAGCTTAGATGCTAATTAGTCCAGCAAGCTTTATGATAATGTTTATATGTCTACTTATTTTAGTCTTATGTGATGGCTATATGCTACTTTTGTTTTTTGTTTTTTTATGTATATGGCCAGTTTGTAATGCCATATTTTTATGTGGCCATTTTTCAGTTCAAAGAGGAAAGATCCTGACTAAAAGCCCTACACCTCTTTTATCAGGTGTTCCCTTTTTCCCCCACATTTTAATTTTAACACTGTGAAATAAAGCCTCTTATAGTCACAGTGTCCCACAGTACCTTTTGGTAATACTTATATACTGTATATCAAGGTGCTTGTAATAAATGTGAGTTAATAGGTAATAATGCCCTGACAAGATGCTTATTAACATTAATAGTGTTAATAAGACTATATAAGTATTAATAATAAAAAAAATTCACTGTTAAACTATGGAACATTTATGAGCACGTATAAGAAACTTGTTAACAATGCTTATTAAGGTTAATTAATCTTTTATTATGTACTTATTAACAACAATAAAGGGCGTGAGGACTGGTTGACCAAGTCAGAGTTTGACTTTGGAGATAGATGTTTTTGTTACTTTTAAGAAGATGTGAAAAAACAAAATTCACCTTATTCAAAGGTAACAAAATCTCAATTAACTTTTGATATACACAAGTTTTTTGATCATGACAGGTAAAAAGCCAACCATGTTAGCAACTAAAAAACAAACAAACAAACAAACAACAGCAAAAACAACAACAACAACAACAAAAACAACAAAAACAGATTCAGCCATATATTGACAGTTTGCGGTGAAAATGTAAGTGAATGCAGATGGACAGTGGAGGGTGGATTATGCTTAAATCATGATTTAAGAAGTTTCAGTAGGTGTTTTAGATGTGATCACACCAATGCACTCACAAGTGCAGGCTCCAACCTTTTCAAAGCCACCGTCTACAGTCAGTGAGTGTTTGATAGTAGTGGAGTATTCCTTTGAACATTTTTTCCTAAATAGAAATTGATTCACTCTCTCTACCAGATGTCATTTGCAATGTAGTTTGGCTTCTTCTCCATTTGGTCTGAAACCAAGAACTCCATTAGGGAATTTCCAATAAACTGATGATTAATATAGATATAAGGTTTCATTTTTCAGTCTTGCGGTGGGCAGTTACTGAAAGAAGAGTGCATTGTGCAAATTGCCAAGGAGGCTGGGTTTTATTTGTCATTTTATGGTGGTGGACAGGCTCATAATTGAGATGCCTGCATTTCTGACATTAAAGGGTTCTCCAACGCTCGTGTCTCCAACAAAGATGAAACATTCAGACATCACTGGCATTTCAATCAGCGGCAATTTGACCACTGGGATGATCGTCGGTGCCAGAATCGCGGGTCATTAACCATTTCATGCTGTGCAAACATCAATGAGAAGATGCCTGCCGAGGGGCGCCGTCTAGCCAGGATTCTGATTTTCTGTCATGCCCAGTCTGTTCTCGGGTAAACCAGCTTTGATATCCCACAGTTTAAGGTTGCCTCTAAGCAGATTTTGAAGGGGAATCACAGATGGAATTTTATTTAAATTAAATTAATACTGACTCTAGTCTTGACGAGAACAACAGTGAGGCCCTGGACTTCCAGCTATGGCCAGATAAAGAGGCGTCAACTGTTTGTCTGGAATGCATGGTGATGAATAATCCATCCTGTTGTGCAAGCTTGTGAGAGCTCCCTATTGCTTTGAATATCTTAGCCCTGGCTGGTTGTATTCCCAGAAAGAGAATGATCTGAGCTAGATCCATCATCGGGATGCTGACAGACACATGCAAATACACACAAAAAAATAAAATAGAATACATATGTTTACAGCAAATGTGTGCAGACAGTCCTGAGCTCATGGTGTGGGTGTCAGTAAAAGATACCCCTGCAACTGTCATCCTTACACTTTACGGTCATCCTTCCCAGTAGGGGCTAGTTCAACCCATTCCTTTGCAGTTTTCCGTCTCGCTTTCAGGCCCGGGGCGGCGAGCATCACCGCTGTGTCACCTCGCAGGCAGGAGGATGTTTTCTAAACCGAGCTTTTATGTAGCACTCCAGGGTCTGAGCCAGAAAAAAATAAATAAATAAAATAAATAAAATCACCCTTTCATAAAAGTGGAAATTTTACAGAGGGAATAACTGTGACAAGCAAACAGAAAAGAGAAGATTGTACGGGCATTTTGTCACATTACCTGAGACAAGAAGCTGCAGATAAGCACCTGTAAAATATAATACAACCCAATTCAACAGGCACCACCTTTACAAAAATATTTATGCTCAGTGGAGGTGCAAAATCATCCTTCATCTGTCATTTTGTCTTTTGGTTGTTGTAAGCTTGTATATTGTAAGCAACAATAGTGTTTCTTCAGTGTTTTGTAACATGTACTATTAACACGATATAATTTGAAAAGTGATCACTTGTGACAAATTGACAGAATTATCAGCCGACTGAGCAGCTCTGCATGGCTTCTAGAAGTGGGAAGTAACTAAGTACAAATACTTTGTTACTGTACTTAAGTAGAGGCATCTGTATTTTAGTTGAGTGTTTATTTTTCTGACAACTTTTTACTTTTACTTACTTACTTAATTTTGATTTTGCATCATTGCATATACCACCTTCCCAGCATCAGGACAGATTTCAACCTAAATGGGTGGGACCAATAAGACATAGTTCAGTCAGACAACTCAAGTTTTAGAATGTTTAGTGCAGCAGCAGAACATAGAGTTTGGTGTGTAGACTCTGACCTTGCACATTATGTTTAGATGAGATTGAGGAGTGATGGACACATGTCTTGGACCCCCTGTCGGAGCCTGCAGGTGGATGCTGGGGCGGTGGTGTGGCTGAATGAACAGGCAGTGATGCTCATGCAAAGCAGCAATGGCCTTGCCAGGCAGAGGGAGAGATGGGAGGTTTTAGTGGTTTAAATAGACCGCCAGATTGGAAGAGTGCATTAAGTATGTTCTACAGAGAGTAAGGCGTGTCACGTGCGATTGCAGTGCAGCTCGAGGTGACTGCCTGAACTAGCTCACAGACGTCGCTACATAAAAGATGATTCTCTGGTGTATCCATGAGTGCATATCACACACAAAACAAAAAGTACATAACACGACAAAAATGAATTAATGACAAAAAAGGACATGAAAGATGCAACAAGACAAAAAAGAGGTAAAAAGATGAAAAATAACATGAAAGATGTAACAAGGCAAAAAACGATGTCAAATTTGTTTTGGATTTAAGGCACATTCAGTGTGTGGTTCAGTCTCAGCACATTCAACTTTGTCTCCAGCAGCAGGCTGTTGATTTCAGAAACCAACTATGATAAAAACCAGTGTGCTACCTGCACGGTACGTGGCCAGCATCAGATGGCAGACCGGCATAGTTAGAAACTCTATAAAATCTTGTGAAGAAAAAGGATATGGAGATAAATATTTTTTCTCAGTTTGTGGTCGCCAAGCCAAAGCTAAAAGGAGAGTGAAAACTGGACTTCCATTCATCAAGCTGACACAAATGTGATTCCAAGTGAATAATAATGTTGCTCTATGTTTTGTGGATGGAAAACAGCCGATCATCAACTAAATCACCTAAACGTTGAACTTTTTTCAGGCCATAGACCCCTTAGCTGAGACCTAGCAGTTGTAATATGGCTAATGCTAGCTGAGTTAACCTCGCCCTCTGCACTTTAACTGGTGGTTTCTGAGGTTCATGGTATGTCAGGGTCTTTTACTCATGAAATTACAAAACGATTGAAACATTATGGGATAATAATACAACTAATCTGCTGTTTCAGTCACACGTAGCTAACTAGTATGCTGTTATGGATAGGTACTGCACACTGATTTTGCAGGTCAGCTAGCTCACATGATTGCACAGGGATTGATACACTATTGTGTAAATTAAATGCTCAGGGGTTTTCATGACTGGGCTAATAATATCTTTGCTAATAACATCTTGGATTAATATTAATGTGTTTTTTTTTTCATACATATTTTAGTCCAAAAAAAAATCAAAAAGTTGTCAAACAATAATTTGACAAGTGTGACTGTTACTGTGAGGATCCCCCTTTGGATCACGGACCGCCTGTTGAAGACCCAAGACCTTAAACATATTAAATGATATCCAAAGGGTCAATCGTGAGTGAAAAACTAAAAGGTGGTCAGCGCACATTATTTGTTCATTAATGAGTATTATACTCATTTACTGCACTTCCATGACAAAACAAAAACCCACGGTGAGGCTGCATTCAGCCATTATGGCCCTCATCTGTGGAACAGCCTCCCAGAGAACCTCAGGGCCGCAGAGACTGTTGATATTTTTAAAAGGAAGCTCAAGACTCACCTTTTTAATTTGGCTTTTAACTGATTTCTCTTACTCTCTTATTTCTTTTATTTTACTATTCTTACGCCTTTAATCATTTTTATTTTATTTTATTTATTTTTATTTTTATTTATTTTATTTTAAGTCTTGTGCATTTTATTACTTTAAAATTTTCTAAATCCTCACATTTATTTATTTATTCATTTATTTATTTATTTTTTGACATTATATCATTATTGCCTGTTTTTATTCCCTGTCTTAATCTTTTAGTTTTTAGCTCCAGTGTTTCCTCATGGGGGCCCTCCACACTGGGAGTTGTGTCTGGTCTGCCCACGGGGACGTCGTCCTGGAGATCCCTCAGACCCGGGGGACTGGGGGGGCTCTGCAGTGGGTGTGGAGTCTGCCCTGGTCTGTCCGGGCTGAGGGGGCGGTCTCTGTGGCGGTGCTCCCTGTGGCTGCGGACTATGGTGCCTCTCGGTGTGGATGGCCACCCATAGGTGGCTTCTCCTCACCTGGATCCTCAGTGCTATGCCATGTTACCAGTCTATTTACTGTATGTGTGAGTGTGGGCGTGTGTGCAGGTGTGTGTGATGTGTGGGCATGTGTGTGTGTTGGGGGGAGGGGGGGGAGGGTCTATATGTGGGGATGGGAGGGACGGGCTTTCACTTTTTATTGTTGTATGCTTTGTCTTTTCTTTTTTTTTTTTCTCCTGTTTTTTCTTGTAAAGCACTTTGGGTTGCATTTCATATGTATGAAAAGTGCTATATAAATAAAGTTTGATTGATTGATTGATTGATTGTCGGAGTAACGATGGACACTTAACGAAAAGACAATCAAAATCAATTAAACAAAACCAGAGATATTGTCTTTATTAATCCATGCATTCTTCTTCCTTGTTAAATATACCTCCATGAAATATAATTTCACATGACTACTTTTTTCACATATGCAGAATTAAGACCCGTAAACAATTTGACGTGTAAAATCCATGGAGTTCCCCTTTGAGCATATTCAGAATCTCGCTTCAGTGTGAGGAATCTTAAGGCATTATAGCAAAAGAAAGAAAACCTAAAAGCAAAGACTAAAATGACCTCAGGTAATAACGGATATGCACCTTATGATTCTCAGTTCATACCAGTTATTATTTTGTGATGCAGTGTTGTAATTTCCTTTTTGGTCTTCCTATTTTCCCCAAACAGCCTTGTGTCCAATTCCCTTTAATGATAAAAGCCTGTAATACAAGAACTTTTTTGTTGCTCGGTTGACTTCAAATGATTGGAACTATGGCCACAGCAGTATGTGAATTTTATATACGGCTGCTGTAGCTCGGCAACAACTCCTGGAAACTTGGTCCTACTTTTATCAAACTTCTGCTTTTTATTCCTCTTTTGTGATGACTTTCTCTTTGGAGCACTGTTAAACAGGGAGTTCCTGATTGCTGACAATGTTTATGCAGTCAAACTCTATTATTTTGACTGAAACTGTTTCTTAAACAGGAAGAAAAACAAGAGTTTATAGGCATGATAGTGGCACAGCAGTTCCTTGAGCTAAATGCTAATATTAGCATTCTAACAGGAGTGAAGGCCTATCATGGACACATTAGAGAGAACTGGATACAGCATTGGAGGCAGGCCTCCGCTCATTCCTATGAGAGCTGCTCAGTGGCTCTTGAAGCTAACTTTGGAATCCGAGCTTCCGCAACGTCTGGCCCATAGAGCAAGCACGGACTTCTTTTGGCTGAGGGGCTAACTTCTGGTTTAGCCCTCTGTTAACTTGAATGGGATGAAGTTATTTAATCAAGTGGCTCTTCTACTGAGTCATTTTGTGGATTTCGTTAAGCTCAAAAACATGTATCCACCATTTTACAGCCACTTCTTTCACAATGTAAGTCTATGGGGAAAAGTCTTTTTGGGCCGTCTAACATCACACATTATTGTCATTACACCGTTTGGCCAGTATGTCAAATTGGTTTCAAAGCCTGGTGCGCTTCTGGGGGTCTTGAGGCCTATCTATGTCTCTAAGGTCCTATGTTCCCAGGGTCCTATGTTCCCTAGGTGCTATGTTTTAGGCTAACCCTAACCCTACCCCTAACTCATCACATGCTATATAAAACTGGTAAACATAAGGTCATGGGACCATGAGGACAAAAGACCCTGAGAGAGCATATATGTAAAACTAGGGAACATAGGACCCTGTACCCATAGGCTGCTTTGTCATGTTCCCATTATGTACCATACAGAGTACATGGACCCTGGGAACATAGGAATGACCCCCTCTCCAACATGATCACAATGACAATTATACCATTTTTGTTTAGCATGTTTTAGCATGTTAGCATATTAGACAACCAGAAATTTTGACTACATGATGGTGGTAGATAATAGAATAGGAAACAATTCGTACCAATTACTGTACCAAATTCCATGGCAACCTGAGGCACATACCTAGAATGAAAGACAAAACTGTGCTGAGTTTTCACAATGACTTCACTTTTTTTTTTCTTTTTTTTTTTTTTTTTTTACAAACTAACATTAGCTAACGTTTTCCTATCTATCTATCTGTCTATCTATCATGTATGTTAACTATGTTAGGATATATGTTAGATAGTTAACTAACATTACCTATGAAAGTCAAGATAAAAATATGCAGTGGGACAGAAAACCAGGGGAATGAGAGCACCACCACACATTAAATTGCACAATTCAAAAAGCCACATATATATCCTGGTTATCAGCTAACATGGCGAATGTTAAAGTTAGCTAGGTAGCACCTAGTAAAAAAAATGCTATAGCCAGTTAACTAGCTAATGAATGGCACAGAATAAAAATGACTAACTCCCTACTAGTCCTAGATTGTATCTTTTTTTTCACATTATTTTTAGGCATTTTTCCCTTTATTTGTTAGTGAGAGCTGAAGACATGACAGGATAGAGGGTAGAGAAAGAGGGGATGACACGCAGCAGATGGGCCACAGGTCAGAGTCAAACGGGCGGCTGCTGCAGAGGACTGAGAACTGAGAGCTCAGCACATGGGGCGCACACTCTACCAACTGAGCTACAGGGGCACCCCCCCAGTGAACAGTGAAATGAACTTAAGCTTAAATACATCTATGTAAATTATTCAGATCAACCTACCACTGTGTGTTCTGTGAAACTCTGAATGAAAGAGAACTTTCTGGAAACTATGGATGAGCAGGAAAATGAATGAACCAGCAGCTGTGTCAAAGTAACCCAACCAGCTGTTTAGCTGCAAATGAACCTTTCACAACTCTTTTTACATAGCTCGAGCAACCAAACAGTGTGTTTACAGTGTCCCAGACAACCCAGAATTATGACCCAGCATAATCAACCCAGCAATGTGGTCACAGAAACAACACAACACTTTTTTGAGTGTAGGTGTTGAGATAATTCAGGCTAGATCAAAGTGGTGAACCAGCCAACCAACCAGCATCCCCATCCCTAGAAAATCTCCGAAATTCAGTTTGTAGAGACACATTTTAGAGACTTTTTTCATCAAGCCAGACAGAGACCTCTTTAATGCCTACAACAGAAAACAGAGAAAGGATGTTTAGTATTAAAGTGACGAGCTGCAGGGCTTTTTGATGGCCACAGGTCCAACCTCATCCTTTAATCCACAGTTTGACAAGGAGTATATCGGCTTTCAGTGCGGCAGGCTGCCATCTTCCTCCACTCAAAGCGCTCATTGATCATAAAGGTGAAAGCCACAGCTGCAGAATCTCCACCAGGCGGGTGGTGAGCCTGACACTGCAAAGAGTGTTAGCTGATGTGTGCTCTACTGGAGCTGCTGCTGTACACCTGTAGGGAGCTGCAATGCATAAAGTTCTCCCGAGGCTTTTTATCACACAGATATTCATCTGCTCCTGTCATAGCACGGAATACTTAATGCAGCTTGTTTGAGAACTTTTATCTTTTGTCATTTATTTGTTTGTTATGGGGGAAGCTGAGGTCTTGCCAACCATATGAATGTTTTAATTAGACTGTTACCTCAATCTAATTATTCAGCGGTTGAGTTATTACAGTACTCCTTTTGAGATACAATATAGGGACAATGACTTTAATTTCCTGCACTCATTTTACTTCACTTTACTTCCTATCCTTCCTAACCTTTGGGATTTCTTGAAAAATGAACCAATATTACCTGCAGCTCTGTGATCGAGGTTGATGGATGGAAGAGGGTAAATTGTCAGCCATACTGTGAGGCAGAGGGTTGTGTGTTTCCAAACACCTCCTCATTGCAGTGCAAATGCTATAGATAGTATGAAATGTACTTTTTAGGTCTGTTAACTTTTGGCAGTGATGTAGCATGCTGTCATTCAATGTGAGCATATAGGTTCAAGTCCTAATTATCTACCTGGGTCTGGTTTTCATTGTTTGGGCTAGTTCTTGTAGTTTCAGTTTATGAAATTCTGCATTTGACATGATATTTAAGACATCGGTGCGACTCCAACTTTGTGCCAACAGCTTGGAGAAGCCCATCTTTCGACCTGCCAGTGTCTCCCTGCACAAAACCACCTCCATAAAAACTTGTTGCCCCAGTTTCATGTGGAAACCGGAACATCCTGACCTCAACTCCACTTGGATGAACTGTAACACCGACCATGAGCTGGGCCTTATCGGCCTATATCAGCGGCTGACATCACTAATGCTCCTGCAGGTCAATGGAAAGCAAATGCTTGCAGCCAGGTTCCAAATTGTTGTCAATAGGACTGCAACTAACAATTATGTTCATAGTCGGGTAAGCGGCTGATTGTTTCTCGCTTAATCGCTAATAAAATATCAGAAAATGTTGAAAAATATTGATCGATGTTTCCCAAGGGACAAGATGACGTCCTCAAATGTTTTGTTTTGCCAACAACCCAGATGTATTCCATATACTGTCCGTTTCCTCAAAGCGATTAATCAATCATCAGAATATTTGCTGATTAATTTAATAATTGATTAATAATCGAATCAGCTCAATCGTTGTAGCTCTAGGTGTCAAGAGTCTTTCCAGCAACCATTTCCCAAGAAAAGAACATCTTGGGTTTTAATTTTCCACAATACCTGTGCCTGGCAGCTACAGTATGGTTAACTTTAGGGAAATGTATGTATTGTATGATGAATGTGCACTGTCCTCTTTAAATAAATAAATTCAAAAAAAAAATAAAAAAAGAGTCATGGTTGTGGTAAATAAACTACTGTTATTGTGTGGTTAGATTTGGGGAACTAGTAGCCTACATATTAGGGCTAGCCCATAATAGTTGACTAAACCTTTAGTCGGTGAGGCTTCATCAGCCAAGTTTACGTTGCAGGAAAAAAGTCTTCAAAACTCAATTCAAGAGTGTAACATAGAAGTCACCTACTGGTGCACTGCTGTTCTCTGTGCTGTAGCTGCCACTAACTAGTTAGTTCAGTTAACAGTCCTTTTAGTTGACTCTACCCTAGTCTGACTCACTGGATGTAGACTGTGGATATAAGCCTGCCACTGGCCATGTATTTTAGGCAGCTACTCTCTTAGCATGTTTAAAGTCTCCATGGTTACAGGTGTGACGGCCTCCTGCCTCTAGGGCCTGCTGTCGTGTTTTGTGTTCCCTCTCTGGTGTTTTGTCTTTCCCTGCAGGTCGAAGGTGGGGCTTGCCACACCTGGGTGGACCTGGCCAGTCCACAGGTGGATAAGAGCTGGCATTACTCCTCACACTCTCTCTGCTCTGCTCTGCTTTGTGACCTACCTGGCGTGGCTGCATCACTGCGCCCGCGACTCCTCGGCGCATTATTTTGGTTTAGTTAGTTTACTTGTTAGCTCAGTTAGTATTTGATTATGTTGCCAATTACCTAATTTCATATTGTTTGTAATAAAATCATTTTGTTCTTACTTTAAAAAACCGTACATCTCCTCGTTTTTGTCATGGCTTTGAGCCAGGTCATGACAAAATGGGGGCTCGTCCACTTGTTTGCCTGTGCGCACCGGTAGGTCTTTCATTCAGTCTGTTTGTGTATTGGCTCGGAAGGTTATGAATGAAGTGACGTTGCCGTGCTCACTACGGAGAGGCGTGGGAATCCGGAAACTGCGAGGGCTTTGTTTGAGATGTTTGGCACGTTGCGCGGAGAGGTATGGTTGTTTCAAGATTAATCCGTTTTATGTTTAAAAATAATCCGTTTGGTAAGTAATATTTGCCGTGGCTGCTTTGTATTTAAGTTAAGTTTATTGTTTTTTGAGCACCCCGATAAGCTTAGCCGGCGGGCAAGCAGGACTTGTCACTTTGTTATTTTTCCTTTTTTATTTTTTGTTGGCAAATCCTGAGGAGGGAGCGCTCCGGGCTCGGGTATTACGATCGGCTGTGTCCATGGTCGAGAGTGGTATGTCGGGTCTGGTGATGTTTCGAGCTCGGCAAGCCATCGAAGACGGCTATTTGAGGCTCAAGTTAGAACTGTGGGTAGGCAGTCAGGGTTTGGGGTGTCTCAAACTTTTCCCATCTGTTAGAGTTTGGGGAGAATCAAAGCAGCTCGGTGAGTATTTGGTGTTTGATGCCACTTTGTGCGCAAGGTTTTTGGGTAGGTAAATTTGTTAATCTTTGATTTGAACCGCTGTAATAATAGAAAATGTCTGATATTTCTGACTTCGTTAAAGCTCCCTCTGAGGACTTTTTGAAT
The DNA here is from genome assembly GCA_034769285.1 of Lutjanus argentimaculatus. Taxonomy (NCBI): domain Eukaryota; kingdom Metazoa; phylum Chordata; class Actinopteri; order Lutjaniformes; family Lutjanidae; genus Lutjanus; species Lutjanus argentimaculatus. Next base: position 2,129,515 of record JAWZSL010000054.1, read on the forward strand.
AAATGTACTAAGGAGCAGTTGTTAAAAATTGCAGAGCATTTTGAAATTGATATTTCGGACAGGCGGTTAAAGGACACTGTAAAGAGTATTTTGACAGCTAATTTAACTGAGATGGGTGTGTTGGCCGTAGAGCCTGTGTGTCCTCCTGATGCGAGTTTTTCTCCGCCGTTCATTGTAGCATCTAATTTCACTTTCGAGCAGCAAAAAGAAGTGTTAAAGTTGCAATTAGAACATGATAAAATGAGACAAGTGGAAATAGAAAAGCAATTAGCAATTGAAAAGTTGCGCTTTCAGACTGAACAGGCAAAGCTCCAGCTTCAGCAGTATAAACTGGATTTGATGAAAAGCGGTAAGTTAAAGCTTCAGTTGGTAAGATGGAGAAGAGAGCAGACTTAGCTTAAAATTTTGAACCAACACAAGCTTGACATCACCCCCCCCTCCCTCACCGGTGCACTCATGCCCTGCCTCCTGGCCCTCCTGGCCCCTCCTCCCTGCCGCGGCTGTGCTGCGCTCGCGCGTCGCTGCAGCCGAACGTGACGTGAAGCGGCAGAGTGGCATACGCGACATGGAGTGCGAACCGGTAAGAGAAAAACATAAATTCAACCTCACACAGCTAGATAAGCTTGAATAAGATGCTAGCTAGCTATACCTAAGTTCGGAAGTTGTTACTCAATTGTTTATTTGGAAATAAGAACTCAAATATTGATGTTACTTTGCCGTGTTTCAAGTAGCTAAATGTAGGTTATGGTTCGTTTGCACGCCATTTATACACAGTATTACAGTATTTAGGACATTAGAGTAGCCTAGTTTGCCAGTAAAAGAGAAGCTCATTTACAGTCTATGCTTGTGATGTGTGACATGTTACCTATTTGTTGATATGTTAGAGTTTTGAGACCGAGCGGCAGAGCTCCGATGAAGACTACACCCCCTCTGCTTCTACCGGCAGACGGGCGGCGGGCAGACGAGGGAGCCGTCGAGGTGCATCTGGCCGGGGTCAGGGCCGGGGTCGACGGGGCAGAGGGCGTCGTGTCCAAACAACTGATGACCTTGGCGTTGAGGACATTGCTCGGGTTGAGAGTTTGATGTCACAGCGGATTGCATATGAACATGTAAGTAACTGTCTGAAATTGACAAATACTCCATTGTATGTACTGTAACAGCTGTTAGCTGTCGAGCCACAGTAATTATTATTATTATTATTTTTTTATTTTTTATTTTTTTAATTACAATTTACTTCATCTTGTTACTTCTAGGAACAAATTCAACGACTGGATTTACACCAGGCACGGACCATTTTGGAGCAAAGTTTGTCACGGGACCCCAGTCTCATATTTGATGTCCTCAGCCAGCTGGTACCTGATGCTCCTCCACCAGTTCCTCCAGTTCATCTCCAGCCCTCTTGGTGCATCTGCCGGAGATGCAGAGACATGCCTACGCTACTGGAGCAGAAATGCTGCAACCAACAGCCACAAATGTGTATTTCAACACTACCACACATAGAGGTCTACGTTTTGCAGGAGGGAGTGTTGCGCCTCGCCAGGAGGATGTGGAACGAGCTGCGTGCTGTGGCTGACCTCCCACATCCAGGAGAAGACAATAGACAGTTTCGTCATGCAGCATACAGACAGTTTGTTGCTTGGCAGTATGGTGTTCTAGGTGCTGGTCACAGGGTTGTTATACCAAGCTGCTGTGTGTGGAAAATCCGCGACCGTTTTCCAGATCCACATGGACAATATAGGGGGTTTGTTCCTCGGAGGGTGTAAACTGATGCTGTAGTTAGAGCTGCACAATATATCGTTTGAGCATCGTCATCGCAATGTGTGCATGTGCAATAATGGCATCGCAGGATGTGCAATGTTTTTCCTCTTTTTTTTAAATAACATGTTAACTTATGTTTTGCTTCAGAAAAGCATCTCTGAACCAGCTCCATGCTCCGCTTAGTGTTCTAATTAGAGATCAACACCTGCCCGATACACTAGTGTTGAAGTTTTTAGTTCTGAGTTTCATTTTTACAATTGGGAGTCATGTAAACATGTGTCAGTATATACATTTATTGTATTTGATATTGCAATATATATCGCAGAAAAAAGAAATATTGTAATGTTAGTTTTTTTTCAATATTGTGCAGCCCTAGCTGTAGTGAGTGCTGTGAGTTATTGTTCTATTTGTTATATATATAAACAATAAAGTGTGTTTTCTAAAGTGATTTGTTTCTTATTGCCTAAATGTAAAAATATAGAACCTTACAGTATTTGAAATACCTTTAGTTGAAGCAATCATAATCACTGGGTCAAAACTAAACATGAAATGTCTCTAGCATAACAAGCTTACTGAAAACAAGGAGAAAAATTTTAGTTGAGTGGTCCCCATTTATTTGACTTTGTAATCAAACAAACTTTCATTCATTTCTCTTTTTGCAAGGGTCAGCCTCATGTTTGTGGCAATGTCTGGCCTGTGGAAAAAGCACAAAGAATTGGAAATGCGATCAGAATTGGATTTTTGAATTATTACATCCTGAGGGGTAATTCTTCCTATCAGTCAAACTAAAATAGTTTAGTACCTACTACAATCACTATAGAGGTTATTCTAACTCCATAGCAGTCATTCTTACCCTTGCCCTGCAAATTTGGGTCTCCAACAGCTCCTGTGTGGTTGGAGCTGGTATGCCAGACAGCACTCCATGATGACGTGGGTCCTCTGGCCTCATAGTTGTATGGCGAGGTAGCCCACGTCCTGAAGACAGCCTTTCCTTTACTATAGCCCTTTGAAGGGCTGGGATGTATTTGTAATCCTTTTCTTCTTTCAATGCATACAGACTCCACTTCCTGGACTTCTTATTGAAGATTTTATGGTACCTGAAATTAGTGATAGGTAAAGACTATGAAAATCATATGACAATTCTCTATAACCTGATAATTTTAAAAACATTTATTTAAAAAATAAGCACTGTAATTATAAATGTATCTATCAAACAGCACTAAGTGTGTTAACATCTACTCTAGTATTGTTATTATTGTTATAATCTGTTCTTGTGTGTAGCAACATCTCTTTGTCTGTAACAACATGTGTGTAACAACATCTATTGCACGTCTGCCCGTCCTGGGTGAGGGATCCCTCCTCTGTTGCTCACCCTGAGGTTTCTCCATTTTTTCCCTGTTAAAAGGGTTTCCAGGAGTTTTTCCTCAGTCGATGTGAGGGTCTAAGGGTAGAGTATGATGCTGTGTGAAGCCCTTTGAGACAAATTGTTTGTAAAATGGGCTATACAAATAAAATTGCCTTGCCTTGCCTTGCCTTATTATGATCCGGTTTTTCTATTATGCAGGTTATGTCTTGCACATGTAAGCATGTTATCCAAGGTTTGATAAATCTGGATGCTACCTAGAGTATTCACATTGTAACCAGGATACTATAGCATATAAACACCATATCCATATTTCAGAGCATTTGTTGTAGGTACAGATTGTATTGGCTGAGATGGTGAGAAAACAAGATAAACTCAGGGACATTTTTTATGCTTATAACATACTGTATGGAGCCATCTTGTCTTCTTTTAGGTGGTCTGTGGACATGGTGGTTGTAGTCCAGGGCAGCCAGTAGGGTTCGGGCTTCATACACTGGAGGACTGAAACTGAAGCGTTTGCTGGCATACATGAGGATGTGATTATGGAATGACTCCAGCTCCGCTGTTGACCTGTTTTTCAAACAGAAATGTCAGAGAATGTTACTCTTTTCTGAAACGTATTGTAACAAAGCCGTATGATTTGAAAATTCAACTGCATAATCATACCTGAACTGCAAGTATTTGTGGACCTCTTTCAGCCAGCGTTCACCGAGAACGATTTCGGCCAGTGCTTCATGGGCCACAGAGCCCTTCTTCAGCCACTCCTTGTCTCTGTCCTCCTCCAAGGGGCCATGCTGGCAGGCATCAAGGGACCACTCATGTTCTCCTGTGACATGGTGCAGGAGGCCAATCCACATGTCCTAAAGCAGAACATAAACAGGAACATGAAAGCTTTTTAATTTGAAAAAGCAGCACCCGTAATTGTTTTTACATTTACACAGTTGTGTCACATTCATCATTTCTTCACTGTAGGAAGATGTTTTTTAGTGTAAATAATTGGATTTACTCACAAAAAAGTCATCGTAGTTTTCTGCCATCTTGCAGCAGTGCCAAAAATGGTTGCAGATGTCCTTGTTCCACTGCAGGAGGATGGAACAACCCTTTCTTTGGCCTGCCTAAATAGAGTAGAGAATACCGTACCTTATTTATCCCGTTAGGGCAAATGAATGGATAATTACTGTACATTACTTTTGAGAAACATACAGGTGCCTGATCGTTGCTGTTTGCATTTCTATAAAAAAAACACTTACTGCATGTATTTTTTTGCCAAGGTTTTTTGACCCATGCCACATATCCAGAGTGTGACGTACTCCGCTGTCCTTGTATTTGCCTTTTGCTGGGTCTGTGTCCAAGTACAACAAAACACTTATTATGAATACTGTTTGTTGTTAGATGTAATAGTTACTGTGGTCAAGCAAACATTTAGTAATGCAAGAAATGTATATGAGTGTATGTATGAGCCTGCAGGAGTGATGGTGAATGGAAAATCCAGAAGTTGTTATTGTGTGAATAATAAGGCTAAACATACACAGACTTACTGAACAGAGCAGATATTTGGGAATGTGCATCTGTGCACACTTCGACAACTTTCACGTCCTGGCGGAGGCTTTCAAAGCTCCTGACGAAGCCTTCCTTCTCCATAATCACAGAGCTCCTCTGTGTCTCTCGTTTGTCAATATTGACAATTGACATGATCTCTTTGGTGTCATTCTCCATCATCGTATAGGTGCAGTACTGAGCAGAGAAGCCAGGACTGTCCATACGCCCGTCACCTAAGAATAATGAAAAATTCACAAGAAAAAAAAAAAATTGTTGTTAAAGCTTAAAACAACATTGTCAGTACAGATTCACGAGACAGATTCTAGTGATACTATGAGTCACTATAAACTCACCAAGTGCGACAATGTTGTCCTTTGATTTCAGCCGGGAAATGACGTCTGCTCTTCTGTCATTCCAAAACTCTTTGATGACATCAACACAGTAAGAGTCTTGGATTCGGAAGAAGGTTGACCGGTCCACTACCCCCATGTTCATGAATTTGAAGAGCAGTGCAATTTTGGCATAGTTGTTTCCTGACAGAATGATGTTTGATGCCAACATGAAATCTCCAGCCTGCATCCCATACCTGAATGTAGGCTGGGAGTTCCACTGCCAGACACAGTGATTGTTTGGACAGATCTAGAAAACCGGGATTTAGAAAACAAGATGTAATACGTAGAGCAATTTTGATAATGCAAACATGTAAATCAAAGACATACTTGTTTTGCATAGTTTTAACATACCCATTGCATGATGACAGCTGTTCCTCGAGACTTGGTCTGTATCCTAAATGGTGCGGAAGCGCAACATTCAATAGAGGTCTCTGGATCTTTCACTGTGCAAAGTGGGATGGGGAGCAACAGATATTCTGCAAGCTGTTCCAAACAGAGATGGTAGGTGATGGATGCATGGTGTCCAACGATGTCGTCCTCACTTTTCACTTGATGTTTTTCTGGCACTGGTGGCGTTTCTATTGGCTCTGTGTCTAAAACATCATATACAGTGTCCTCCATGCTGATGGACTGAAGAGCATCCAGACATATTTTTGTTTTAATGGCACCACCAGTTCTGTGTGAATAGAAAAAACAATGAGAAACAAGAGTAGTTGTGTTCATGATACTGAGGTTTTGGTGAAGAACTTACCGAACACATAATGGTGGGATGTAATCCTCATCATCGCTGTCGTCATAGTCACTGTCCTCCTCTCTGGATTCATCTTCCTCTGAGGATGAAACATCTCCTGTGACCTCACCTGGAGACCACGTCTTGTCCTCTGCCCAGTCAATACTATGTCGAAGATAAAACATGTTGGTGAATTACAGTAAACAATCAAAACTCAAATAAAATATGTAGATAAGCATAACACTTACACAGAATTTTTTATGTTATTGAAGTCATCTTCATCAATGTCATCTTGAATGTCCAGGGATGTCATACTAAAAAGAAAGTAACAGAAAAACAAATTTAAAAGACAAACATATTCCAGGTTAATCTTGGCACAAATACATGCATATGTAATATATATAATGACTCTGCTATGGTGATTTGGGGTCTATGATGTATGCCAGAAATGGTCTTTCTAAGGACTTCATCAGCATAATGCTTCAAAGTTGACGGGGGGGGGGGGCAGGCAGGTCCAGGGGTTCTGTTTCTGAAATACCATGTTAGCATCCCTCTCCTGTATGGTGAGAAACATAGTGGAGGATTTGGTGTCTGCTGGGGTGTGAAGGGGGTTGTTGTTTCTCAGCAGACAACCATTTAACATTCCTAACTGCCCTGATAACTGCCTACACTTGGTATTGTTATCTGTCTGATTTGGGATTCATTCCTATTGATAACCAACATACCTTGTTTCTAAACATTGAATGCCAGGGTCCTCGGCCTCACTGGCACCAAAACCCTCCCCAGCAAAGTCATCATCTCTGCAAAACAGTCAAATAGTAGATATCAGACCACAATGCTTATTGTCATGGTAACAAAAACATAAAGTAATGCTCAGACTATATCTAAATCATCTACTGTATAGTCTGTGTAATGTTACAGACATGCCTCATTTATTTTAGTTCTGCTCATGTCCCTAAAAATAATCAATGATCATGATCAGAGCCTGACCAAACAACCAATTATGGTACATAGCATGAATCTAATTGGGCAATAATTTTCTTACCTATCAGAGAGTAACTCGCCAACAATGCTGGAAAGTGCCGGCATAGGATACGTGCCCGGCCGCCGTTTAGTTGGTGTTGACGTTGTCACCACAGATCCCGCCTGATATCTGCAAGAGAATATAATACAGTATTTTGTTCGTCTGTTTAAAAATGATGAACAAATACATCTAACTCAGGTAATATCCTCCTGACATGTCAGCTGGTAGTTAACATTAATTTAAGTTCATACAGGTAGCGTGTTACATCGACGTTGAAGTTAGACAACATTATGGAAAATCAACACTGCTGGCCAACAAATGAGCAGACATAAATCTACGAACAGCTACGGCAACATTTACTAACTTGGCAAAAAAAGAAAGAAAAGAATCACTTATTTCAGTGACTTATATCATGTTTGGAGAAAAGAGTAACTTTCACTTTATATGGTATTATCTACTGTTTTCCATCTAAATGATAACCAGCAGAAAAAAGCTAACTCTGCCTAGCCACTAACATTAACCTTACGTGACGGAGCTAACCGTAGGCTAACTTACTCGCTGCGGAGGTTTACTGGAACAATTTCCCACAAAAAATCAAAACAAATATCATGCAGGACTAATTACCTGTCAAGCAGAAACGTTGCCAACTCGGAATCGGTTTTAAATCCTTTCAGGTCACGTAGCTCCCTCCACCTCTGAAAAGCTATTCCGATATTTACCCTCGTTTTATCTCGAGCTCGGTCAAGTTCTTTCTTTTTCGATTGTTTTTCTTCCTCAGTCGCCTTCTTTTTTGTTGTTTTAGCCGTATATGCCGTTGCTGGCAGCCGTGGTATAGGCAGCTTCTTTGCAGGTGGCTGTTGTTCCGCCATAGCTTCACTAGCTCGCTGCCGCTACGCACAGTTCTGACAGAGCGGCAGCCAGCGGCAGGGCGAGCGAAGGGAGGGGCGTGTCGCTGAGTCTGTGTGGAGTGATTGACAGATGTCAGACACTCCGTCAGGCGCTGCTCTGGCTCTGATTGGTTGTTTTGTCTCGGTCGCGGTGGACTTTTGCAAATCGCTGTAGGGGCAGTAGGAGGGACCAATGGAGCTGCTTATTCCCACATTTTACAAGTCTCACATTTTACTCTGTGGCCATATGGACAGTTTTATGAAATAACACAATAAGTTAGTTTTGTTCAAGTTACCAACTGAAGCTTTAATTGGAGATGGCTCTTTTGAGGTGGATGCGTCTTCGTGTTTTCCGGGGTCTCCTGACTGTTTTGATGTTTTGGGTAATCTTAAGTTGTTGCCTAAATTTAATGAAAAAGACCCGGAGACTTTTTTCTCGTTATTTGAGCGTGTTGCGGAGACGAGAAAGTGGCCTGAGTCTGCTCTTCCTTTAATGTTGCAGTGCGCGCTGACCGGTAGAGCGCAGGAAGCTTATTCAGCTCTGTCCGTGTCAGACAGCCAGGATTACGGCCTTGTGAAATCTGCTGTGTTAAAAGCTTACGAGCTCGTACCCGAAGCTTATCGCCAACATTTTCGTACGTGGAAAAAGGCTGACAACCAAACGCATCTCGAGTTCGCTCGGGATTTAACTGGACATTTTACGCGTTGGTGTTCCGCATTGAAGGTCAAAACTTTTGATGACCTGTGTGATCTGATACTATTGGAGCAGTTTAAAAACTCTATTCCCGTGAACATTGCGCAACTTATTAGTGACCCCAAGGTAAAATCTGTGAGCGAAGCCGCTGCCCTGGCGGATGACTATGTGCTGACGCACAGACGGTCTTTTGGAGAGTTGCGCACTCACGGTGCCAGTTTTGGTGAGCGTGCAGGTGCCGTGAGTTATGTTCCTTTGGGTAAGTCTGACGTTAGAGAGCACAACACAAGAAAGTCTGATAAAATCTGTAACTACTGTCACAAGAAAGGGCATTTTAAAGCGGACTGTTTTGCGCTTAAAGCGAAGACTAAACAGAGTGGACCTGCGGGGCAGCCGAAAGGTGCCTGTCTCGCTGTGTCCGTGCCAAAGACACACTCAATACAGGTAGAAAGTGTAGATGGGCACGTTAAAGATGTACCTGGTGAACTTGAATCCTTCTTGCCTTTCGTTTCTGATGGTCACGTTTCTTTGGTGGGGAGTGATTGTAAAGTTCCTGTTAAAATACTGCGGGACACTGCTGCCTTTGACTCATTCATTCAGGTTTCGGTGTTGCCGTTCTCTGAACAGAGTCACACGGGGTGTTTTGTGCCGGTTTTGGGAATGGGGATGAAGGTTTTGCAAGTTCCTTTGCACAAGATGATGTTGTACTCTGATCTTTTCCAGGGGGAGATAACAGTTGGGGTGCGTCCTGCGCTGCCAATTGAGGGCATCACTCTGATTCTGGGTAATGGTGTGGCAGGTGGGCGTGTCTGGGCTGACGCTCCACCTCCGCCGCCCCCTGTAGTCTCTTCTGTTCCGCTGGTGAGAAAACAGCCCGATGAGTATCAGGCCAGTTTTCCTGAAGTTTTCACTGCGTGTGCGGTAACGCGTTCAATGACACGTGACACTCCTGATTCAGTATCTGAACCTGTAAAGATTAAAGGTGAGGTGTCAGATTCGTTGTATTTTTCTCTGTCTGACGTCCCTCTCTCGGCTTCGCAGGAAGAGCTGAAATTGGAGCAGCGGGCGGATCCTTCTTTGGAGGGTTTGTTTGACATGGTGTTACCTGAAGATGAGGTAAAAGATAATTCTCATGGTTATTTTTTGCTGGATGAGCTTCTGGTGAGAAAGTGGGTGCCTCACGGGGATGACTTCGTTGGAGACCCCATTATCCAAATTGTTGTGCCTGTTAAATTCCGTGAGTCTGTGTTGAAACTTGCTCATGATGAATCTGGACACTGGGGGGTGAAAAAGACTTATAACCGGGTCCTCAGGCACTTCTTTTGGCCTCGATTAAAGAGGGATATAGTATCTCATCTTAAAACGTGTCACACCTGTCAGCTTACAGGTAAACCGAACCAGAGCGTCAAGCGCGCTCCTTTGCTCCCTATTCCTGCCGTAGATCAGCCGTTTGAGCACCTCATCATTGATTGTGTCGGACCGCTTCCTCGCTCGCGTTCAGGTGCTGTGTATTTGTTAACGGTTATGTGTCAAAGCACTCGTTTTCCTGCGGCGTACCCATTACGCACGATTACTGCGCGCTCTGTTGTGCGCGCACTGTCTCAGTTTATTTCTATTTTCGGCATTCCAAAGGTGATCCAGTCTGACCAAGGCTCAAATTTTACCTCCAAACTCTTCTCTCAAGTGTTGAAACAGCTGCACATTAAGCATAACAAAGCATCTGCGTACCATGCCCAAAGTCAGGGAGCTTTGGAACGTTTCCACCAGTCCTTAAAATCATTGTTGCGTTCCTACTGTGTGCAGATGGACCGAGATTGGGAGGAGGGGTTACCTTGGTTAATGCTGGCAGCCAGAGATGTGACACAGGAGAGCACTGGCTTCAGCCCAAATGATTTGGTGTTCGGTCACACTGTGCGTGGTCCTTTGAATGTTCTGAGTGATCAGTGGAAGGATGCCGAGCCACCTAAAAATCTTATTGATTATGTGAATGGTTTCCGCCATAGACTGTTTGCTGCCGGAGAGATGGCCAAGAAAAACTTGACACTTGCTCAGACTAAGATGAAAAAACTGTATGACCGGCGTGCTGAACGCCGCGTGTTTAGTGTGGGGGACCAAGTCTTAGCGTTGTTACCTATTGTGACTTCTCCCTTTCAGGCTAAGTATTCTGGTCCATATGAAGTGACAAAAATAGTCTCTGAACACAACTATATGATTTCTACTCCAGAGCGTAGAAGGAAAACGCAGCTGTGTCATGTCAACTTGTTAAAACCTTATTATGCTCGTGTTTCAGATGATACCGACAGGGAGAGTGCCTCAGGACTTCCGCACTCTGCTTGTTCGGTGGGGAGAGTGTCCACAGTTTATTCTCCACAGTCAGTGTCCACTGAGGTAGAGGATAGTTTACCTTGTGTTGATCCCGCCGTTCTTCAAGGTCGCCTTAAAAACTCGGAGTCTCTGAGTAACCTGCAGGTTCTCTTAGGTCACTTAGCCGAGTCCGAACAGGCAGATTTATGTAATGTTATAAAATCTTTTCCTTGTTTGTTCGGCGACACTCCCACGCAGACAAACTTAATAGAGCATGATATTGATGTTGGAGATGCCCAGCCAATTAGGCAGAGATTTTACCGGGTGAACCCTGAAAAACGTAAATATCTGGATGCTGAAATAAAATACATGCTCGATAATGACATCGCTGAACCTTCTTCTTCCAGTTGGGCTTCCCCTTGTCTTTTAGTGCCTAAATCTGACAACACTCCCAGATTTTGTACTGACTTTTGTAAGCTAAATGCTGTAACGAAAACCCGACTCTTTTCCGCTTCCTCGCATGGAGGATTGCGTCGATCAAGTGGGTCACGCCAAATATGTCAGCAAGTTCGACCTCTTAAAAGGTTATTGGCAGGTCCCTTTGTCCGAGCGTGCGCGTGAGCTATCCGCGTTTATTGCTCCGACTGGTTTGTATTCCTACAATGTCATGCCTTTCGGGTTGCGTAATGCCCCTGCCACATTTCAGAGGCTCATGACAAAAGTTCTGGGGGACTTGGAGGGGTGTACCGTCTATTTAGACGATGTGGTTGTCTTTTCGGACACATGGGTTTCTCATGTTGAGCGCATGCGTGCGTTGTTTGCCCGTCTGGCTGAGGCACGTTTGACCGTTAATCTCGCAAAGTGTGAGTTCGCCAAAGCAACGGTGACGTATCTCGGTCGGGTGGTGGGACAGGGTACTGTCCGTCCCGTTGAGGAGAAAGTTAAGGCAGTTGCGTGTTTTCCTGTTCCTACAACCAAAAAAGAGCTCATGCGTTTCTTAGGTCTTGTTGGTTATTACAGGAGTTTTTGCAGAAATTTTTCTGATGTAGTCGCACCATTAACAGACTTGCTTAAGGCAAGCGCGACTTTTGTATGGTCTCCTGTTTGCCAGCAGGCATTTGAGAAAGTTAAATCCTTGTTGTGTAATGCACCTGTTCTCTCTGCTCCTAGGTTCGATCGTCCCTTTGCTCTCCAAGTTGATGCCAGTCACGTGGGGGTGGGGGGCGGTACTATTGCAGAGTGATGAATTTGGTATCGAAAAACCAGTGAGCTTCTTTTCTAAAAAGTTTAACTCATACCAACTCAACTACTCTACTATTGAGAAAGAAGCATTGGTATTAGTGTGGGCACTTAAGCATTTTGATGTGTATCTTGGATCTGGTGTCGTACCTGTAGTGGTCTTCACTGATCATAACCCTCTTGTTTTCTTGAACTCGTTACAGTGTCCCAATCAAAGATTAGTGAGATGGTCACTATTCCTTCAGTCTCACTGGCTTGATATTCGACACATAAAAGGGTCTGACAATGTGGTGGCAGACGCATTGTCCCGAGCACCTGTAGAGTAAATATAGCCAAGTGTTTTTCCTCTGTTGTTGTTTCCTCGTCCCACTTGTTTTCCTCCCCTTACCCCTCTTAAATTGCTCCCAGGTACCAGGTTGCTGAGGTGGGCAGGGGGGTGACGCAGGTGAAGGAAGGAGTGTTAATAATAAGCATAGGTAGGGTTTTGTACATATTGTAAAAGTGACTCTATGGGTAAGTTTGTAAATCGTTTAATGTAATGATAAAGATGAAATAAAAGGAAAAATAGATGCATTTGATTTGGTTAAATTGAAAAATTTATATTTTTATTAGATTTCAGTTAGCGCTGAGTTGTTGGGGGTTCCGGGATAGGAACCCGGTTTTTATGGAGGGGGGTGTGACTGCCTCCTGCCTCTAGGGCCTGCTGTCGTGTTTTGTGTTCCCTCTCTGGTTTTTGTCTTTCCCTGCAGGTCGAAGGTGGGGCTTGCCACACCTGGGTGGACCTGGCCAGTCCACAGGTGGATAAGAGCTGGCATTACTCCTCACACTCTCTCTGCTCTGCTCTGCTTTGTGACCTACCTGGCGTGGCTGCATCACTGCGCCCGCGACTCCTCGGCGCATTATGTTTGGTTTAGTTAGTTTACTTGTTAGCTCAGTTAGTATTTGATTATGTTGCCAATTACCTAATTTCATATTGTTTGTAATAAAATCATTTTGTTCTTACTTTAAAAAAACCGTACATCTCCTCATTTTTGTCATGGCTTTGAGCCAGGTCATGACACAGGAAACAAGCTAGCTAGCAGCTTGTTGCCTTTTCTTTTACAGGGATTTGGCAATTTTAATGCCAGGATCACCTCCCCACCTGCAAGTTTCCCTGAATAACAATCTCCCCAACACTATTTTGCCACAACGTGGGCTTTGCACCACCCAAGACCCAACGTGATTGTTATAACAAAATACAAACAGGCACGAGCAGTTTTTCCCCAGCAGCAGAATAATAATGTGTGGAGCCAGATCTTAACAAGTGGCTCCCTTCACGACCCCCCAAAAAATATATTCATGACTTGGATGGACACGTTCATCATTCATATATATTCAGGTTTCAAAATACTGTGGCGTCCATATACCTTTGAACATGTTTCTAGCTGAAAAGAAGTTGTTTTGAATCTGACCTTGTATTTTCTTCTATCTGAAGACAGGCCATGTAAATACAGACCTTCCCTGAGGAGATCAATAAAATCTAATTATGAAACTGCAGCTTTCCACTTTGAGGAAATTTGTTTACTTGTCCTGCCACCTCTTGGGCGACTTCCCTTCCCTATTACAGTCAGTCATCTTTATGAGCTCCCTCCCTCTCCACGGTGTCTAACCTGAGGCGGAGGTGACCAGCATGGCATAGAGAAAGCAGATGGCGAACACGGACTGTGTGCAATAAACTAAAAGCGATGCTTATGTTATCATGTGTCTCTGAACAGGGCCATGTCTCCTGCATATTTAGCATCACTGTATTTACTGTATTTTTTCTTAAACGCAGCTCATGTGTACAACACTTGCCTGCAGCAAAAAATTACAAACATCACCGAACAGGCGATTTCAAGGCAAATGGGACAAAGCTGAATAATGTAATGATGTATAATGAATTCATATTCCTGTTCATCTACTTATTTATTTTGTTGGATATTGCTGGTTAAGATAAAGGGTGCATGCATTTTGAACACAGAGCTGCTGTTTTATCTCTGCAGTCATGTTGATAATTTTAATGATCTTAACAACACAAACAAATTACTCATAATTTTTCTGGTTTTGTGCTATTGTAAGTGCCGAGGTCTGTTGGTAGAGTTATTTAAGAAGAAAATGTCACTAGTATGTGTGCGCTATATGCAGTCTCTCAACAATTCACGCAAATTCAACCAATCCCTGTGAAATCTGTGCAAACTCAATGGGCCTCATGCAAGAACATTTTAGTATTCTTACCTTAAATTTCTCTTACTTTTGTTCGCACAGTGGGCTCATACAAACATGCCACGTCAGATTAAATCAACGCTCGTAACTTCATATGACTGTGTAAATGATGCGTATCTGAGTGCATGTGCATGAGACTGGTAAATTAGCATAATTAACACCCCAGTAATACCATACAAGGCTACGGTTCCAGCTCCATATGTCAGGAAGTGTTCATTCATGGCAATGGCATCAAAAAGAACTTTGAAGAAAAGAACTTTGGAGTTTGACCTGCTAAAGCAAAGAAACAGGAAAAGCGAGTGCTGTTAATGCCATGTTACCCGAGGGACAGACTGAAATAATGAGTCACTGAAATAATCGTCTATTGTCTATAATCAGATAGTCATATAGTTTCAGAGGGTTTTGGCCGCAACAATCACAAAAACAGCCCACGAAATCCTGGAGGGACTGAATATTTTATATATCTTGTTGAGCTGTGTATTTACATTATCCCAAATATTGACAACAATGGTCAACCCCCCCTCAAAAAATCTGCAATTTGTTCAAGGCATCGGAGCTCGTCCTTGCTACATCTTCCATGAAAACACGGGTCACGCTGGATTTGTCAGAGCGAGGAAGGAAGTTGGCGAACGTGATGTAACTTGTATAAAAATTTTATTTCAGCACCTCGTCAGATAGACTTTCATCTGCAATGGTAGTTGTTTAACAGTGAAGACAACAACTCCCATGATCCCGTGCTACTTCCCGATGTCATCAAATTACATCTTACTCTCACTCTACAATAGCAGCTCCCTGACTGTGTTTGTCCTGAATGGAATGAGTCTTAATTAGTATCAAAGTTAACACCCGATTTGATTAAACGGGATGCGTGGTGCTATTGCTGAGGCGCCTATATGACTTACAGTATAAGATTAGATTTGACTGTGCTTTAAGGTGCTTTTGGACCAGCTAAATGTTGCAATAAGCTTTGTTTATTCAGGTTTTCAGCGAGTTAATCTAATTAAGAGTAAACTACCAGCAAGAGTATCCTAACACCAGCAGCATTTGAAAGCTTCTCTATATGGAATAACAGTATCACTGACACACCATGAAAATCATATAGAATACAGAGATTATTAACATATGCTGCAATCAAATCATATGTAACTGCAATCAAATATATGTAAATGAGATCCATATTAAGATGGCAAACTAATTCCTACAAAGGATGAATGTGAATCTGAAGTAGTCACCACTTAACTTCACAGTGAGCAAATTATCACTGTTGCCAGTTTAAATACAGTACAGGACTTTTTTGTAAATTGAGGCATTCAGCAGTGTTTCTTCCTCAGTGAAAATAACAACGTTATGTATTGATTAAATGAAATACTGTATGTGTAGTTAAAGTGATGGATTGTTTTCTTTACATCTTTAAAAGTATGGTTAAAGTTCTGTTATTTGCCTTAAGTGTGTAATAACCAGCTTTTAGACAATTATATTTGTCTGAGGGAATTTAAAGCTGAGGTAGCTTATATTGCACCATAGTTTAAAATGATTTAATCGCACAATATTCTCCCTGAATGTCCAGATGGCCATTCCGCCTGGATATACGGAGGATGTATTAGCGGCGGTGTCGAGGAGCTTCTGGGCTGCTTCTTCACCCTCTGCATCGCAGGTGGGATGGGTGAGGGGAGCATCCATCCTGGGCTAGTCTCCATCCACCGGGACCCTCCCCAGGTTTGTGAAATGAACTTTGTGTGAATGTCTAATGAGTCTTTTAGTGCTGGCACTTCAAGTCCTGCAAGCTGGAACCCTGCTGATTCTCCCAGAGGTGCTGGATGAGGAATGATGAGGATGCTGTTCTTTTATAGGGGCAGCAGGGTTAAAGCTGGGGTAGGAAGATTTTCTTTTGGTGTCAAACTCCATAATAACCCTTAAGTATAATGTAGTTGAAGTGGTCTCAGAGAAAATTAAACTTCTGCTTCTCCTTTTTGCTTTTCGGTTTCAGGCTTTAGAAAATCAAGTTGAAATACTCGCTACAGCTGCGGTGTCCCCCTTTGAAATTTCCAAATTAAATCCAAATTAATGCCAAATTTTTCTGTTAATGAGTTGCAAGGAATCACAACTTTGACTTTGACTTCTCTTAGGACCTTTCTTAAGAACAAATTTAAGAAAAAACTTGAACTTGGTGAAAGAGGCCCATTGCTCTCACTAAGTCACATTCTGTAGAGCAGCTTATACACGTCACACACGTCCCAAGAATATCACGTGAATCATGTGTTGAATAAACAGAGCGTATTTGTGGCTAATTAACAATACATACTGTATCAGCAATTTGGCTAAGCTAATTGGGCAGCTAGTTAGCCAAACTGACAAGCAGGTCAAGTCAAATTTTGTAGCTAAAAAACATGAATCACAATTTGTTTGAGGGGGTTTACAATCTGCACAGTGTGCAACACCCTCGACAACTCCCTCCAACCATCGACTGTATGTTAAATAGGATTTCATCCTGTTTAATATACAGTCTGTGGCCCCAACCTGTTATTTGGACTGCTGTGCTCATTTTTAGCTACTGTACATATTGCTCCTTTAACATTAGCACACTTAGCACATTAGCTTAAGATGCTTGCACTGAACCTTCTTGACTATGTGTGTATGTAAAATGTCAATGACAAAAACACATTCCTGGCAGTACTGCACATGCACAAAATTCACTTTTTAAGCTTGCCTCATAGGACTTTGACAACAAATAAAACAAAGACAAATAAAGTAATCACTTCAAATGATCTAGGGCTGCCACTTCATGATCAACGATTCATTAATCACTGGTCGCAGACCCCTTAGATTCTTACAGTCGAGTAGCTGTTTTTTTATTCCTTTGTCAGTCAGTGTGCATTACAGTTACACGATAAAACAGATAAAAGCTTACAAAAATGGACCGGGATTAAATTTAAATGAGGAATTAACTTGCTCTGGTGGTTAAATGTTGAGGGAGGGAGAAATGAGCGGTTGGTAAACAAGTTTCAGCTCTTGTTTTTTAGCTGCGTCATCGTAAACAGAGCAACGCAACAGCAAAGCGGGCTGTAAACTTTACAAACTGAGTTTCGAAATTGCCACAAATCACGAAAATGACTGTGATGGAAGCAGAGAAGAGCGACAGAAATGAAGCGCAGGAGAGGCACTGCAGCCACCACTTCGCCATTGCGCACACGCACGGGTGCGTTACAATGCTTGCTTGTTGTTTGTACTTGTTTTTGGCCCTTGACGGGCTCAGTTTGTTATTCTACATGTCTGACAACATTATGGAAAGGATCGCAATATTGTGAGGCATTTTGTTGAACCAGAAAACAGCTTTTTTTAAATATAGCTTTTGCCAAAGAAATCAGTAAAACATCATCATCGTCAGCTTCATTTAAAATGGACAGAATCAAAATAAAACTCACCAAAAATGCCCTGGTTCATATAGGAAGTTAGTGTGGTGCACTTGTATGACCAAATCTGATTCAACTAAAACAAATCTTAGTTGGGAACAGCCCTCAAAGTAACTGTATTCTGAATACCACCATTTTAAACTGTAGCTGTAATGTAATATTTTGTATTTTAAATATGTAATGCCATTATTCCCCAACCCCGTTTCTCAGTAATCTCCCCTGTGACTGTACTGCTTTACCTGCTAAGATTACACAGTCTTCAGCAGCTGCCAAATCAGTGTTTCAGGGCTGCACAATTAATCCTGTGTTAACAGCGATCATGATTTCGCCTTTCACAATTAATTAAGCTTGATCAGGTGAGATACTGACATTTTGCATTTGGCATGCCTTTTCCAGTGCATCAAATCAAGCGCTCCCCGTACACAAGTAAACTGTTTCACCAGTCATAGGTGATTAACTGGTCTCATGCCTTCAAAACACGGCTGTGGCTCCAGGCAAGAGCATTTTCACTACAAAGGAAACCTGCAAGTGTAATAGAACTGCATTTGTTATGCCGGATAAAGTCCTTTGTATTTGTTTGCATGCTGTGGTGGCACTGCATGATTATTGTTAGAGTCAGGTTCTATTTAGTTCAACTTTGAAAAGGTTTTCTGCGTGTACATTTTAGATCTTGGCCATACCACAACAATAAAATAATAAGGGCTGATGTTAAAAACTTGTGAATTTGTGGTGAGATTTTGGCACATCCTGTTTTTCTCTTATTCAGAAAATGTGTATTTTCTGTTGGTGTCAGTCATCTCACAGCTGCTATATGCTCAGCTCCTTCAGGAGCTTGACAAAGAAGGGAGGTCAACACAGTAACAGATCAAATATACTATTAGTTAAAATAAACACAACCAAAACCAGCCGTCCAGGAGGCAGAGCGAGGGAGCCATCTTGGAATGACTCGGCTTATAGACCCTTTTTAGTGCCGATGTCATGATTACGTCAGTGTTAGCTGTAGGGCTGAACGATTTTGAAGAAATATCTAATTGCAATTATTTTGCCTGGTGTTGCAAATTGCGATATGATTTGTGGTATTAGAGGAAAGGATCATTTTTATATCATTATTCTCATTTTCATTGAAAAACACATTAAAATGATCATGGTGAGTTATTTTTTTCAGAAAAAATATGTTTTCTGAGGTCTAGAGAGTGATCAGTGGTGGACAAAGGAGCACAAGGTGTGGCCAATTGCATTTTAGAAAAGAAAAAAACAGCAACAGCTGACTTCACAGCTGTGTTTAGACTAAAAGTAACGAGTAACAGCAACCTTCCTAGAAGTGTAGTGGAGTCAAAAGTACAATATTTGTCTTTGTAGTGGAGTGAAAGTCATAAGTTTCCAAAAAAAAAAAAAAACCAAATACTCAAGTAAAGTACAGATACTCAAAAAATGTACTTAAGTACAGTACTCAAGTAAATGTACTTCGTTACTGTCCACCACTGAGAATGATGTGTTGGTCAGGACACCTCTGCAGCACCACAATATTTAATTTAAAATGGTATTTTGACACGCATTTCACCTTTAACAAATATCATTCATCCTGTGATCTGAAAACTGCAGTAGACCATATTGCCATTTCAGTCATTTTTTAAATTAATTTTTCAGCCCTTGTTAGCTGGAAGCAAAACAAAGGAAAAGCTGGAGGCAAGCATGAATCACCTCAGAAGAACTACACACACAACATACTTGTGTATTTTTCACTCCATGGCAGCGTGAGGCCATTATCATATCATCTTTAAAGGGATAGTAGTATTATTTTTTAAGTGGGGTTGTATGAGCTACAAATAGCCCCTAAGTACCGTGATTGCAGTAGAAGACTCTCCACACTCCTCCCGTTACCGACGCCAGCCCATAGTGCTGCTCAGAGATTTTCAACATACAGTGTTGTGAACGGTCCCAAAAAAACGGCCTATTTTCGCGGCCTAGAAGAGGTTTTACCGGAAAAAAAATACACAGTTCCATTGTTCGCTATAATAGAATTATTCTCAGCCCCTCAAAGTGCAGGGTTAGCGCCCGCTGAGCAGCCTACTACACAGTGTACTACGCAGAGCGCTGTAGTGCTCCGCCGATCAGCTGTTTTGGTCAGTGTCTTGGCTTTTTGAGGAAGAGTAGAGATATAATATACTTTTTAAAAATGAGTGATTTTGACAGTGACAGCGAGAATGAAGTGCCATTCACTTTGGAAGCAAGCGGATATCTGTATGAACCGGAGTACACTGAAGAAGAGCTGTTGCAGATGGAAACTGAACGGGCCGAGAGAGAGAGAGGGGAAACATCGGTGTAAGGTAATTCAAGAATCAGCCAAATTCATTTTCATGTTACAGCACTACATCTCCGTTTTCACCTATGTGATAAATTTGCACTGCAGTGATAGGCTACATTACACTCTTTCACAGGTGTTTCACTTGTCTTACCAGATGGATGGGCACAGCAGTGCTTTTCAAAGTGAGACGTGAAAGTGTTCTCACAAAATCCTCTTCAGCGAAATGGTGACTGCAAACACGGAGATCCTTTAGTGATGCCGGTGGCATGTTGACATCCAAGTTTAGAGGAACTAGCTGCCGAAGGCCAATATCACGCAAAGGAATGCGGTGAAAGCTGTAAGGGCTATGGGACACAGCTTTGTTATTGCATCCTGGATAGCAACACACACGAACCATTTTCAAAATGTTTGAAGAGGTTTCACCATCTTCCGTCCTCGAAATCGCAATCAACAATGACTCAAAACAGCTGATCGGCGGAGCACTACAGCGCTCTGCGTAGTACACTGTGTAAACAGCTGATCAGCGGGCGCTAACCCTGGGCGGAGGGATACGTGAGTTGGTTAGGTCCAAATAAAAAACTGCGTTTTTCCTGCACTTTGAGGGGCTGAGCATAGTTTTATTATAGCGAACAATGGAACTGTGTATTTTTTTCCGGTAAAACCTCTTTTAGGCCGCGAAAATAGGCCGTTTTTTTGGGACCGTTCACAACACTGTATGTTGGAAATCTCTGAGCAGGACTATGGGCTGGCGTCGCTAACGGGAGGAGTGTGGAGAGTCTTCTACTGCAATCACGGTACTTAGGGGCTATTTGTAGCTCATACAACCCCACTTAAAAATAATGCTACTATCCTTTAAAATGTAATCAAATAAGCACAAGCACATGCAGCAAGCTTGCTGTAGACATTCAAATGAGCATGTTAGCATACAAAGAATATTCTGACTTCTACAGGCCCTGACGCTGGAAAAAAAAAAACCACTAACATCTGGCTCTTGTCTTTAACGGGAAAAGGTACAATTGGCATTCATTCTCAGGTCATGTGACTCTTATGTCATCATGGGTATTTATCGGCTCCAGTCTGCAGTGATGGAAACATGACACCCGGTTGGACATGCTGGTTCTTGCCCCTTTTCCCAATGTGACACTTGAAGGCTCGCTTCCATCTGCAGCTTCTTTTGTCATCACAGCAACAAATTCCCAACTCCTTTCAAGCAGCGCTGGAAAACTAACATCTGGCTCTTGTCTTTAATGGGAGAGGGCACGATCTGTGTTAATTCCTGGGCTAAATGACTCTGTAGTAGTCACAGGTATCTGTGGGCTCCAGCTTCGGTGATGGAAACATGACACCTAGATGAACATCCTAATTTTTGCCCCTTTTCCAGCGTGATGTTTGAAGGCTTGTAACCTCAAGCGGTACAGTAACTTCTGTGACTCATCATCTCAGCCACAAATTCCACCCATCTCTGTTCAAACAGGGCTTGAACATCAGTGCAGATTAGTCAGCAATGAGTCTGCAAAATAGACTAAAGATAATGATGTTTATCCTCATGTTGTGTTTGGGTCAAATTGACCCTTTTTAAATTTTTACTAGAAAAATGATGCAGGAACACATTGTTTCAATCTGAAAATTCATGGCCTGAGCTTATTTTCTGTGAAGAACAAGCAAAAGAAACATTTATGTCTTTCATACAATGTTCGGGCCAATTTGACTCCTGCCAGTTCTACTGTAATGCAATCTTCTCCTAGAAGGGTTTGAATGAGTTTTTGGGAGGGTAAGAAAGCCTGGGATTTTCTGGTTGAATTTTTGGAAAAAAATTCTCTGTATTTTTTGTATTTCTCACTCACTTATTCTCTCACAGAGTCATTTTTGAGAAAAGTATTTCATAGCCAGTGACTGCAACAATGTAAGGTTCACTAACAAAGACCACACCTACAAAGATATGCATTTCAACAGTTTATTGGTTGTTAAGGATGGAGGACAGCTTGGATGATGAGGTAGGGGTCTGGTGGGGGGTTGGGGTCTCAGGGATGGAGGGATGAGAAGAGGGATGAGGGGGTGTAGGATGAGGGATGTACAGGATGAGAGGAAATGTGGGAGGGGAACAGGGTTTAAGGTGTTGGACGGAGGGACTGGTATGACTGGTTGGAACCAAGCAGTGTTGAGACTCTGCGTGGAGGTATCGTCTCTTGCAGTCTTCCCGGTTGATTCCACCAAGCACGGCATGTCTGCACCACGGTTCTGATCTGTCCTCCGCACAGCTGCAAACCCCATCAGCAGTGTTTCAGAAGCGTTTCAGCAGCGGAGCATTTTGCCCACCTGATTATGTTTACTTGTTCAGATTTTGTTGATTAGGTCTTCTTTCCTTGCTCAGTGCGCTTCTGTCTCCAATAAGCAGGCTACGTGGTTCAATAGTTTCTTTTCTGTCCGTCTTTATGATCGTGAGTCTGCATGGGGTCTTTTATTTTGAAAATTAACTAAATTCCCCCTGCCTTTTCTGCATCTGACTTCCTGCCTGTTTGATCTGCTCTGTGCTCATTGGCGCAGCATCCGTCAAAAATAAACTCGGTGCGTGTTTGAAGTGGTGTGGAGCGGAGAGTCGCTTCTGGGACATGCCGCAGCATTTCACACAGATCGTTCCAGCCGCTGCTGCGCTTCCATAAGGCGTCGCAGCCGTGCCTGGTGGAAATTGCGGGTTCTGGTGTTCGGCGCCCCTGTGAAAACAGAGTCAAAGGGTAAGGAAACAGATGAGACGTGCTTAAGTTCTTGTGTGGAACTGAATCCGTCTGAGGCGTGTTCTTTGTTCCTGAATCTTGTTATAAAACTTCTTTTCTCATGTTTCTATTGTTCATCACCCTGCTTTGCTTTGATTATAATGAGATAAATGTGAAAATCAATTGACAATATGGGTTAAAAATAATGAACATCAGTGAAAAAACATTGCTTCATTTAAATTTTATGCCACCTAAGTCTTTTTTTTACATAAATCACAAAAAACAAATGGCACTTCCATTGTTAAATGTGATCTAGCGGAGATTAATTGACAACATTAGTCATATATGTTATCTATATTGTTTGGAACTGAGATAAAGACAAAATATGTTAAGGATTTTTTTTATGTTTTTTTTGTTCTGTAGTGCTTTTAAAACACCAATAATATCCTGGGTTAAAGCAGAGCCCTGTTAACCCTGTTTTCTGCTGCGTTTGTGACGTTGAACATGACATGTTAGGAAAAAAAAAGGCAAACTCATCTACTGGCAATGGAAAAGGAGTCAAAGTGGATTTAACTGGGTTAAAAAAACAGCATATATGTGCTAATTTTGGTGTAAAGTGGTACGTTAAATTGCTTCTTTTAAACAAAGTCTAGCTGTAAAGATGCCCTCTGGAGAAACATTACACAGCTAATGACACCTAAAGCTCTGATACTCATGACCACACTTAGATTCTAAACTGCTCAGCTAAAAGCTTTTGCAGAAGAGCCGTATTTCTTCATATGTGAGCAGGAGCCGGGCTCACCTCCCTATACTCCATGCACTGTTCTCATCCCATGGGTAGAGCAATGCATAACAAAAGAGAGTGTGTGTGGTAAATTTATGAGGCGGCCCGGCCCGGCTGTGCCTGCGGGCCTGGGTGCAGATGACTTTGTCTGCGCTCCTGTGAGGAATTACTGTGACAGGAGAGCGGAGGGATGCTGAATGGTGCACAAACAAACGGCTGTGGGATGAGTGAGACCGTCCTGTGATGGCACTAAAATCACCTGATTTATTACTTTTTTTTTTTTTTTTTTTGGCTCTGAGAAAGTTAACTAAAACTCTTGTCCTCTTAAATCATCAGAAGTATTTTTTCTCATTTCTTGAAAAAAAAGAAAAAAAAAAAAAGTGTTTCCACCCTCGGGAACCTTTCGTTATGGAATGAGCCGCCTCTAATTATTTATTGAGATTTTGGCTGTGCATGCTCGTGTGTAAGCATTTTCTAAACTTTAAAACCATTTTCTCACCCATGCTGTGTGTGTTAACTTGTAGCCAACAACTTTTTTTTTTTTTTGCATGTTTTGGTACATAAATAACAAATCATGAATACTTTATTGCAGCTCACCATGGTGCTATAAACACTCAGGAAGAACTGGTGTGCCACTGGGTTCTGCTCATTTCTGTGAAGTCTGAAACTTTTTAAATAACTGCATTAAAGGCATACTATGCAGGATTTTCGAACTCCAAGAGCAATGTACAGATTTATACTGTACACTCGAACTAAAGTAACCCCCCTAAAATTTAGAGGAGCTGCATCAGCTGTTATATCAGCTAGATTGTTTCCTTTCGAGTGGTTCTTTTCCAGAAGTCTCTCCACTGCCAAAAAAAAAACAAAAAACAAAAAACAAAAAAAAAATCCCTCTCCTTTTGTTGTACCTGAAAGTGTCTCAAGGCCAGCCAACTTCTGCCAGACTTCACAATCTTTGCTGACTCCGCGCAAAAACTCCCAACAACTCTGCAGAATCAGATATAGCTATAGAGGGCACAGAAAATCCACTTGCTTTATCCATGATTTGCTCACAGCCGTTGATGTCCTCGATGTGGGGTGTTATGGTGTTCCGGGACAAGATGATTTGGGGAGGAAGCCCGTGCCAGATTAGGACGCGCAGTCTTAGCCAGTAGTCAAACAAAAAATTTGAAAAAATAGTTGTCTTGCCAGTTGAGACTTATTTTTTTTCTCCATCTGGACTGACATTTGTTTTTGTTTTTGGTGTTTGGTTTTTTTTACAGTACATGCTTAGAATTTTTCAGAAATGCTTTGCTTTTTCACGTTTTGTAGTCATGACTTTTGCAGCACTTTCAAAATAAGGAGAATAAAAAGGTTGTCAAATGCCATGGCGGGACAAAAGACAGGGAGCCCGCTCACGTTTGGGCCACAGGCCCCAAACAGGCCGGCTCTGCTCTCAATCATCGCTTATGACCCACAAGTGTGTTGTGGTGTGTGTGTGAATCTGCAGAGATCCCCCCTCTGCCTCTACTTTCTTATTTTGCTGTATTCGGGATGTTTGTGGGAGTCACCTTTGGGCAGTGGTGTGTAAATAAACGCTCAATAAACACGTAGCGACCAGATTACATCCTGTACCTAAGTCTCTCCTCTGCTCCCTGTCTGTGTCATGGATGGATAAAAAGCTGCAGGTCCGTGTGTCTGTTTGACCGAGGGCTGGGCTGAGCTACACACACACACACACACGACACGCACACACACTAACTGCAATGTAATAATCAGAAAAAACTTTCGTTTCTCCGATTCACCAGTTTTTAATAACACCACTCCCTCACTTCATCAGTCTCTTTCTCACTCAAGTACTACTTGCTCATTGGGTTTACAAACAGCAACTGACAAATCCTGTATAGTATACCTTTAATTAATGGAAGTAATGTATTATTGTCATATCATTCTGAAATAATTAAACATCTAATGTACAGTTGCAATGATTAATCAATTATTAAGTAATTCTAAAATTAATTGCCAACTTTTTTGATAATCCATTAATCCGTTTGAGTCATTTTATAAGAAAAAAAAAGTCAAAATTCTCTGATATCAGCCGCTTAAATGTTTTTTTGTTTGTTTGTTTGGTTGGTTGGCTGGTTTTTAGATTGGTTGTGAGCAAAACAAGACATTTGTGGACATCATCCCACCATTTTCAGACATTTTATAGACCAAACAACTTATTGATCAATCGTGAAATAATCGACAGGTTAATCGAGTATGAACATAATGGTTTATTGCAGCCCTAAACTGGTGATGTTCTTAACTGTAGAGAAATTCAAACTCATATCAGAAACATTACATCATGCTTTCAGAAATAATGATAAGCACATCATTTGTACACATCATTTGCAGTCAGGTTCAGGTTACTTTATTTGTAACTATAGATGATTTGATTTGCAGTTAGTAGATAACAACCAACCAAAAAAAACTTAGTTTTACTGCAACACGTTACACCACAAAAAAGAATTTAAAGCTACAAGGAACTATCACATTGTGTTGATTTTGCAGATCTCTGTAGACAAAAGCATCATAACTACAAAATATAATGTCAAAAGTAAAATTAACTAAATAAAAATCTCTTCTTTCCCCTATTTAACTGTCTAAAGCAGTGGTTCCCAACTTTTTTTCCTTGGAGCCGCCCTACTTGTATCTAAGGAAAGCTGAGCCCCCCCCCCCCAGCCTGCGCACAAACTTTTGTATAAACTGCAGTGTTCATACAGGTGAAAAATCCTTGAAAAGTCTTGAATTTTGATGTTTTCAAAGTTTGAAAAGTGCTTCAATTTTGGATAAAGAAAACTGCTTGAAATTGTTAACTTTACAGATAAAGAAACAAAATACGTCAGATATTTGCTGAGTCAGATTGTAGAAGAGGTTAATGATTAATCATTATTCGATTAACTGCCGAATAAGAATTAAACCGATTAAACATGTATTAATTGATAATTAATTGATAGTCTGGTGATGTCATTGATTGCACCTTATCTGACATTGTGTTGTGTGGCAGAGCCATTCAATGGATAAGGAAACTTAGGATTAAACTTCAAATAAGAAAAAAAGAGGAAAAAAAATGGAAATGTGAAAAAAAAAAAAAGATTCATCAATTAATCCATTGTTAGCATTTTCAACTTTCTTTAAAGTGCAAATTGCAAAAAGCAGAACCCTAAATTGGTAGGCCAAGTCTACTTAGTTGGACCCACATTTTGAAACAAATTTTCTCTCTCAAAACACACATTTTGGTTGAAATAGCATAGTAACAACTGATTTAATGCAATGAAGAGGTGAAATAATTACTTTGTGTATATGTTTGTCATTGATCAGCTGCTATGTGCTGGAAAAGCTTGAAAATGCTTGAAAAGTGCTTCAGTTTGACATTGGAAAAGACGTAGGAACCCTGAAATTGTGATTTTTGTTGACGTGCAAATCTGATTTTGAGGACCTCAGAGCAGAAAAAGTCTGCGACCCCCCTGTGATTTCTGGTGCCCCCCTAAGGGTGGTCCCGGACCCCAGGTTGGGGACCAGTGGTCTAAGTATGACATGCTGTAACACAGGTTGTTTCATGTAATTTAAAGGAGAATCCAATCCTGTGACAGGCTTTAAGAATAATTATATAGAAACAGCCATTCTTCTCTCTGATGGTCTCGTTATCTTACGTAGGTCATATTAGATGCATCAGTAATAAATTGAGACTGTTTCAGAATTAGTTAAAAAATAATCCTTGTAGTAGCTTTAAAGAAAGCAGTAAAGAGCGTCGGTGTCACATCACTGCTGATTCTCCAGGCAGCATGCTTTACTTTTCAACGACCTGTCAAAGCGCTGAATTAGAGGATGCTGACCTTTATTTTGACACCAGCTCAGAGAAGTGACAGAGGAAGAAAAGGTGAGGAAACAGAAACGCATGTTCAAATGACACATCTGCACAGACATATGTGTTATGTGCCTCCGTAACAGTGCACACACATGGACACATACAGTATGAGGTTTCTTCTGTGTTGGGGTGATAAATGTCAACTGTCAGATTTGAAAGGGACTGAAACCCTACATATCCCCCCACATATCAACCTTCTGGCTGGTTAATGTCACAGTTTAATGCTTCTTTTACTAATTTCTTTAGCTGCAGGTTTCAGTTCTCTTATTGTCACATGATTAGCAATCATTTAAGCATTGAATTTTGATTGACTGTAAATTGGAAACACTTACATAGTTTAGATCTTAGAAAACCTTCAAAACGTGCTTATCTAACTCATAACACAGATGGCTCCTCAGACTTTCACCATTTAGAGGGTTTAAACTAAATATACAAAACATATTTTGCAGGTTCAGTGAGTGGTGTTAAAATAAAAAAACTTTCTTTTTTTGCTAATAGAATAAAAAGTCAGTGTATTCTGATCTAGCAGTGTGTGGCATAGTTTTTTTTTCATTAAAAAGCTGCATATCACATCTTCTTTGAGAAGAAAATGAGACAGCTGCTGCTCAAACACGTCCTATCTGAGCCCGTGGGCTCATGAGCAAAACTGTTGAACATAGTATATGTGTCATGCTGACTTCAATCAAAATATGATTTGCTGTCTCGGAACAATTCAAAAGGATCCGGTTGGAGTTCACAGAACTGTGAGATTCAGAAAATTGTTCAGATTTTGTTCAAAGACTGAGGACATGGTCTATGAGACTAAAATCCTTAAATAATGGCTTTGGATTCAACTGAGAGCTGTACGATGGAAAGTTGTATTGGTGAGTTACAAGCTGCCTGACATTCAGTTTTATTGATTAATATTATTACATGAAACTACACCTGTCTGGAGTAAAGTACAAATATTGCGGAATTTTACTTAATTACAGTAATTCACTTGAGTAAATGTACTAACTTACCTTCCAAAACTGCCTGTAATTAATTTATTTTTAGCAAAAGAAATAATTTGTGTCAGCATTCATGTTAAAGCTTAAGCTAACTCCAGTGGGAATTATAATCTCTTACTTGCAGCCGTCTCATTTACCACCTACCTTTGTTTATTACCCTCTTTGCTAACCACAGTTAGCACCACTGACATACTGTATATGATATAGATAGGTGACATGGAAGCTCCCAAAAAGTGAAGCCAAAACATTTCAATTGCCCCCTAGTGGCTGGCTGCAGTATAGGTCATAAAATCCACTCCCTCTATATTAGTAGATGGGATCTGGACCAAACTAAAAAAATGTACACATCAAAAACTTTGTTACCAAAGATGGTTTCTGTCATTTTGGGTTTGTTTGTATGACGCTGATGTAGGTTCCAGTGTTCATTTTTCTGATAACTTTAGTTATTTGGAAGGGTGAGGTACCTGCAGAGCCTAGAGGACACTAAAAGGCATCACCCACCCCAGCCACAGCCTGTTCATCCTGCTGCTGTCTGGGAAGATGCAGACAGAAATATCTGCTGCCGCACCACCAGACTGAAAAACAGCTTCTTCCCTCAGGCTGTGAGACTTTTAGATTCATTCTCAGCACTCCATGTAAAATAGTTTGTTTTTATCTTTATCTCTTCAATCAGTCAGCTGCAATTTTGAATCTTGTCTTCTATGAGTAACATCTAAATCTGTGCAACCCTGTTGTGTAATGATAAATAAACTGATCTTGTATCTTAATTGGCTGATGCTACAAAAGGGGGCTGATTGACAGCTGAGCCCTGCTCATAACTGAGTTGACTGGGAGTATGGGCGGGACCTCAGTGCTGTGGCTCCAACCCTGATCACTACTGAGCAGACTATGGATATTTTGGCTTCATTTTTGGACAGTATTAGGAGGAGAAGACACTAATCTGTCTCTATTAGGGCCCAAGCAGCAACCAGTGTGAAGACCAGACTGGATTTGCTTGGATTCTTCTTCTTTTTTGTCCTCTTCAGTTGCATTTTTGAGGGGCTAAACGTGCTTGAAGGCACATGAAACTTGGCACACACGTTAGTTGTGGTGAAAAATTTTGTAGATTTTGGCAGTGGGCGTGGCCAAACGGCTTAGCCATGCCCTCCAAACAGCAGCGCTTTCCACTGACGTGCATGAAAATTGGTACACACATGCATCATGCCCAGACGCACACAAAAGTCTATAGGACCCCAGGAAGTCGGCCATTTTGAATTTCGTCGTCGATTTCAGCAATGTCTGCGCATTGTATTTTAACAAACTCCTCCTACACAATCCATCATAATTACTTCAAAATCAGTGTGTGCCATTCAGACTAGTTTGTGATCAAAAGTTATTAAAAGACTTTGTGAATTCTGAAGGGCATGGCTATGGTGTGGCATTGAGTTTTAATGTCTCGCCATGAAACGGGAACTTTCTGCGACAACTCCAATCCCATCCTCAACACATCTACATGCTAATCAAGGCTCATAGTCATAGCGTCACCTACTGATAACAGGGATTAAGCCTCCTGTGACAAAAATCTTTTGATTTACATGAAATTTTCACAGCCCAGTCTACAGTTGACATACTGGGACATGATGTAGAATTGGTGGGTGTTCTGTAACGCCACCTGGTGGAGACAGGAAGTGACATCAGACTTCTTCCCACGGTGTCGAAACTGCGTAAAAATTCAGATCCTCATTGACCAGGGGGTGTCCAGTCACAGGCCTGCAGCCAGTGCATGTACCGAGTGACACCGGGATTTGAGGGCCCATACAATGCTGCTTGCAGCTTTAATTTACTGTCAATGGTTGGCACCAAATACAAAGCTGAAGCCTGGGACCTAAAGTTAGTCTGTGGCGATTTATTATTTTTGATCCTCTTTGAATTGTGCCATGAATCATGCGTACGTTTTTGTAAAAGATGATTTTACAAGTCAAGAAAGTTGCAGTTTGTCATAAAACTGTTTAGTATCAGACTGTGAAGATACATAACCAGAAAGACTACACACCCAGACGTCATGTCAATAATGTCATGACTTTCTCCTCCAAAAGCTAACATTAGCCGCTGAAGCTACAATGCCTGTGTGTTCTCTCAATGGGATGCCATCATACAATGGGTCTTACTTGTTCTTTCTCCTAACGGCTGATTAAAGGACCAGGAATCACAGGATAAAACCCCTCAGGTACTGTAAGATAATGTTAGAAGGGGCAGCAATATTCATGTTGATGATGTATACTGTGCAAGGCAAGAGATGTAGTGCACCGAGCAGTTTCACACAAAACTAAACTAAACCATGAAAAACATACCAAAAATTGTGATGTTCTTGTCTTGTAAAATGATCTATTGTCTATTATATTGACAGACATCATATGTGTAATTCAAGGCACAGTTCAAACAGGATTTAAAAATTATTGGTCTCTTGCCATAGCTGATTGTTCATATTTTTTCCAAAGTTAGGTCCCATGGGGCACATGCTTCTCTATAGCTGTAGCAAACTACTTAAAGGGGCTAAATGCGATTTCAATTTCACCGCTAGATGTTGCAGCTCTAGTCTGCATCAAACCAAAACAAAACTGGCTCAGGGGCACACCCCTCCTTTCCGCTCGCCTTCCCCTTGCTCTCTGTCTGCTCCACCCACATTCACATATTTCATACTCATTTCTCTCCATTTCTGCTATAGCAAGAATATGTGGACATACAATGTGATAACACACAACACTAGTGACTTTCAGTAAGCATTACTATTCCCTCTTGCTACTTTGTAATGCTTATTGCTGACGTTAGCCATGTTGGTAATGCTATGTAACTTCTCTCAGTTCATCCATTCATTCAGCTTAGCTTTAGCTCGTTTGTGGTAACAACAAAACCGAGTTACACACAGCCTCTTCTTTGTCTCTCTCAGAGAGGAAAAATTAACTTCTAACCATCTCATCCACTGTGGCTGTGGCTACCGCCGATATAACGCATACACTACCCAGGATACTGCTGCCGCACACCTGTGTCACACACCCACACACCCACGGCTCAGCCTGTAACATAACTAGAACAGCCACAGCGGTTGGATGAATATTACTTTGTGTATGAATTCTACCTCGCTCCATGGCTATATCATCAAGAACGAAGCCGAGCAGAGCCCTGCAAGGCCGATGTTGACCCGGGTCTTATCCCTGTCTTTATTTGAGAGTTTCTTGGCTACCGAACATGGTCTCTTCGTAGGGTTTTCTTCCGCCATGTCGCTTTCGCAAAGTGAGCAGACAGTCCTCAATGACTGCAGCGCTTTTAAATATAGGAGGGTGGTATAATGGTTCCGGTGGAGGAGAGGAGGAGGGGTTCATACGCACTAACATGCAGGCGCGGCCGGACCGGCTTACCAAAACAGAGGCTTCAGAACAACACACACAGAGGGCATGTCATGTGACTCTCTACTCCAGAGGTCAATACACCACTAGTTGTGTACATAGCAAAAATAAAATTCCTGAAAGCTAATAAAGCTGTATTTCGCATATAGCCCCTTTAAAGTCACACAGAATGCCATACCAACTTTTCAAAAACTAGTTTTGCTTAACTTTAGTTAATTCCTGAGTCTAAAAAAAACCCTCAAATAACCCTGTTACCCAGCCATGTAGCATGAGGATGTTTCATCTGTCCCATTAGACTTTCAATTTAACACTCAAAAGCTAACAGGATTGTTTAGAATCTAGAGTTCCTGCGGGAATCAGCACACCTTTAGAAGCCAAAATCATTTAAAGCCAATTGGGTTTTAGAAAAAAGCTATTTCAACTTTGTTCTGAAACTACTATAAAAAAAACTTCTACTACTTTGTTTTCCATCCATCCATCTGTCTTTCAGTTTCAGTTTGGTTTAAGTTCAGACTCACAGCTGCAGGGAAAGTGGAACACCCCAGATGTCCATTCCTCCTTCTGCTTCCTCCAGATGCAGGAGCAAGGAAGGTCCTTCCTGACCAGTTGGGAGATGTAGTCCCTCCAGCTGACCCAGACTTCTGTCTGCCTCAGGTTTTCTTTCATTTGTTTATGCCAGATATCCTAAAAATGTGCTCCTTTACTGCTGCCTGATTTACTTTTTAATATAGTGAAGAAAAATGTTTTTGTAAGGCCATGCCCTCTTGGATGCCCCTATGGTAGATAAAAGTGATAAGGTGCGCTCTAAAGTGCCTTTCTAGTGGACAAAACAAGAAAAAGTGCAGTCTAAAGTGCCTTTTTGGGTAAAAACATGATAAAGTGCCCTCTAAAGTACCTTTGTGGTTGACAAAACATTATACAGTGCCTTCCAAAGTGCCCTTCCAGTGGCACATGGTGTGCAGCATATTGTGTGTTTTTATTACAGAGTTGAAGTAGTTACTGTGCAATAAAATGATTTCAATCTCAATTAGGGATTGGAACTGTTTCACCTTAAATGCATCATGACTTTTGTCACGCTGGTGCCCCACCCCCAAGAGTTGGCACCCTTTGACTTTTTTTTTTTTTTTTTGCCCCTGCCCCTCAGACAGCCCGAGTCCGCCACTGTGTTGAAGAGTGATGATACACTAATTGCTTTCCTAAAAATATGTACAAAAGTGCTGTAAACTTTTAATGTAATTCTGTTCCATCCACATAGTCTTTTCATTTCTTTTGGTGACATTTCTGCCACCAACATTTGAGCTACGTTTTTTTTTTTTTTTTTTTTTTTTTTAAATAATGCCTTCACATTTCGGATTGACAGAGTGCAGCTGTGTGTGCTTCATCAATGTGGTCCTTCACAGAGGTAATGTTAAAATATGTTCATGCTTCTCGATAGTCACTCTTTATTTCATTATGTCAAGCTATAAGTGGTTAAAATGCTCTGAGCCCTTGCGTGTCTCCATCTTGCACTCATGTTGTGTATTGATGTAACTAAGATGGATTGTTTGATTTCATTGTCAAGTTTAATTGCATTTTGTCCAAAACCACAAAAACAGAGTCTGTCAGCTTGGTTGGAGCTTTATTGTGGTCCAAAGGTACTCTTCTCTTTCTGGATGGATCTCTGTCTCTTTTGTGCCAAAAGCTCTTCAACTATTCAAATTTGCCAGTGAATATTAAATTATTTTCAAGCATGTATTAACAAAACTTCCTAAGCTCTTGCAATTCACCCTTTGCTAAGCCCTGCTTCCAAACAGTAACTAATCATAGATTAGCAGCCCTTACTAGGGCACCACAGGCCTGTCAGCCTTTCTGTACATGTTGAAGCGTGTGTGTGTGGGACTCTAAAAAGAGAGCCCCATGGTGTGTCATTGGTGTGTCTTGAGTTTGGAGGGTGGCGTCTTTTTTGTAGTCTTTCAAAGACGCAAAATGAGAAATGGATTAAACTTTGTCTTTTTTTTGCTCTAACATAAGCTGCAGACATTAGCTTGTTCGGCTAACAAACACTAGCGTACTACCCACAGTAATATTACCTGCAATCAAATTTATGTCAGATTATCTAAGATAAGGGGGTTGAGGAGGAGGATATGGACTGGTGCAGAATTAAAGGTGATCATGGTCCAGTTGGTCTGGCTTGGTGACCATCTCAAGGTCTGCTGCATGTAATCTAGTCCTTGCACCTCCTTTTCTCACATTAATGAGTACATTACTGTTGTATATTGTAGACATAAATATGTTGTATTTCACCATCCAACCAACACTTGCTGAGATGTACCTTTAGCCTCACGGCTAAATTCCACCAGGCATGGCTGCGTCACATTACGGCTGTGCCACGTCAGCTGACTGCAGCCATTCTACACAATGCTTGTGATTCCACCAGCAGTACCTCAGCGCAGTCCCAGAAGCGTCTCTCCGCTTCAAATATGCGCCGTCCGTTTTTTGATGGATGCCATGTCAATTAGCACAGAGCAGATCGAACGGGCAGGAAGTCAGACACAGAAAAGGCAGGGAGAATCAGAACCGTGGTGCAGACGTGCTGTGCTTGGTGGAACCAACTGGTCAGTCTTTTAGCATTAACGTCATATCATATATGCGGATTTAAGACCATTTTACAGGGTTCTAATTTTACAGTGTGTCAGACTGAAACATTAAAAAGTCAGCTGGAGACAGACTTCCAGCTGACTCGAGGAGTTCAAGCATTAGCAGTAACTTACATCAGATAGCTACACTTTTGAAAATTGCTGGCCAGAATCCACTTCTCGTAGAATTGAAATCACTGCCAATTTCATGTGTTAAACCTGCCACTGTTGCCACTATAAACTGCATATGTGCAGTGTGAGAATGGAAAGCTTTACAAGTAGCAACAGTAACTAAGGAGGGCGGGGCTTAGTGAAAGGTCAACTGTAATCTGAACATGTCTCAGCTGTTCAGTATCTTCTTTAGCGATTGGACTGCTCCTGGCTGTCTGCACCTCCCATTTGACAGCGTACAGGAGCCAGGGGCCGAATTTGGCCCGGCACCTCATTTTATGTGACCCAATATGTCCTAGACATATTTTAGAATGCATCCCGATTTTGTTATCCACACACCAAAAGAATTTAGCCGTTAAATGTCAGTATACGCTAGATAATGTCTCAATTACGGCTGAGTGATATAGCTTATGGATATAGATATCTTGATATTTTTAGGCCATTCCACTACAAAGCATATCTTGATATACACATTTTCAGTCAAATAACACTGCAAATTCTCAAAAATTCCAAACATCTGATGATCTTACAGAATATGATTCATTGCTGTAGATTACTACTGGGTTGTAGTAATCTACAGCAATGAGTCATACCCAACAGTATACAAAGTAGTTCAAATGAGCTGAACCTTAAACATCTACAGCAGTAAATGCAATCTTAATGCAGCAGTAATATTAATCCAAAAACATCATACGTAGTAGTAAAACACTGACAGGGATAATTTTACAGCAGAATAAATTATTTAAGTAATTTTTGCTATAATTATACATACTTTCATTAAGGTTTATAATACAACACTTTTACTGTAGTGGAGTTAGGGCTGAGCAATGTGGACAAAATCAAATATAACAATATTTTTGACCAAATAACCTGATATTTATATGGCCACAATATTGTAAGGATAATTATGAGTGCTTTTCACACAATGATATTTGTGATAAATCATCATAAATAATGTGGATATAATGATTAAGTGGGTAAAGGCAAATAATAGAACAGCCAGAACAGTCTGGTAAGTTCAGAAAATCACATCACTCTACTGTAATGCAGCCTTTCAAACCATGACAAGAAAAGACAATACATGTGCCATATCATGATATAACGATATTCAGAATCTAAGACAATATCAAGACTCATACCATGTTACTGATACAATAGTGATATATTCCCCAGCCCTAGACTCAATATCATAGCTGTTTCCAGCAGTGGCACTCTAGCTGAGTAGTTGTAGTGAGCAAAATGCCATTATTTATTTTTTAAGAAAATATACATTTTGGATCTTAAACAGCTTGTAAGCTGCAGGGGCAATTATGTAATAACATAGCAAGTAGATACATTTACATAGACTTGTATTTACATCCAGAGATGATTTTTGACCCATGGAGGAGGAAGTGGCAGCACCCACCACCGTACACTGGAGAGACTGAGGTGGAGAGAATGAGCACATTCAAATTCCTCAGTGTTCACATCTTTGAGGATTTCAACCACACACCTGGAGAGGAAATCCTGATGGCGTCTGTATTTCTTGAGAAGACTGAGGAAATTTGGCATGCCGAGCAAAAATCCTCAGCAGCTTCTGCAGATTCACAGTGCGAGAACCTCCTCAGCACCTCCATCACAGTCTGGTTTGGCAGCTGTACAGCATGGGACCGCAGGGCTCAACAGCGGGTGGTGCAGAGCAGCCCAGATCATCACTGGAACCAGCGCTGGAGAACATCTTCCACACCAGGGTGACCAGGAGGGGTCATGCAGCATCAACATGCATGTGAAAGTGAGGACAACAAGACTGAACAACAATTTTTACCACAAGCAACCAGGACTGTGAATGACACTCACCTACTGCCCCTTCCCCCAACACTGCAGACTGACCTCTGATCATGGGAGGTGCAATGATTCACCCTACCATGCTCACACACACACAAGCAACATGGACAGGGACGCAAACCACCTCTGCAGCTTTGACTCCTCTTGTTTACACAACATATACTGTATATCCTGCATGCTTTATCATGCACATCGATGCACTTGTACAATTATATTTTTTCTTGCACCTTTCTTATTTATGTCTTGTTAAAAATGCACTTTTTAATGATTTCAAATTGTGGCGTTTTGCATTGATGTAGTAAATTCCGTGGGAAAATGTTGCTGATTTATTGTATTATTTATTACTTATATTATTATATTAGTAATTGAGCCAATTATGTTGTGACTTTTGGTGCATATTGTTTAATGTTGAATACTGTTACATTAAAAGCTGGTTTGTGTTGTTTTGACCTCTAATATAGGTTTTATAGATGTTTTTAGTATGACTTTTTTGGCACAATTTGTGTTATGGCAGTCCGCCCTGTGTGATTTATTCCCTGGTGTAAACACCATTATTTTGTATGAGATATCTCATCAATGGCTGTTAATCATCTCCACATCCAATCAGATGCCAACTACCCATTTGAAGATGCGTTTAACTGATAAGGCACTTGTCTTGAGTCAAGCAGCTGTAAAATGGGGATAAACACACTTAATTTCCTAGAAGTTCCTCACAATAAACATGCACTGATAATTTTCCATTTAAAAGCTTTAATTTTGAAGCAGCGAAATCTTGAGTTTTAACAGCAGTAACTTAAAAAGACTCCTGAAAGTGAACATGAAACAGTAAAATAAAGCAGAATGCAGGAGGGAAACTAAACTTCAAGTCAAGCAACAAAGTACACACAAACACACAAAGACTTTTGACATTCTTGTCTCCTGCACAGACATGAGCTGAGTCTCAGCATTCTGCCATATTCATAAGGTTTTAAAAAAAACTGCATGTGTGGGAGATGTGTTACCTTTTTTGGGATGGCGACCACATGAATTTTCACTCAACCTTGAAAAACTGCAGTCATTAAAAAGCACAAAGCCCCACAATTATATCTGAATACACTATTTTATGAACAAAGAGCATAGTAATTAAAAAAAATGAACAACATTAAAACAATAGCTAACAAAAACTTTATGTTTTAACCATTTGTGTGCCTCTGTAAATTTAATTAAGCATCACATAATTCTGATTTTTGAACTGCTGTGCTTTCAGAAGAGATCAGGATCATGATTATATTCCAAGGGATTTGTTACATAAAGACTTTGTTTTGTATGTCTTTTTTTTTTTTTTTTACTTTTTAAAGGAGCGAGGTAACAGTGTATATTGACCCTAATGATTGAATACCAGGGATATGATGGGATTACATTCTTTAGCATTTTGACACATTATTATTATTATTGTTAATTGATTCATTTATTGTCCTCTTCCCATTGTTACTGGGTCATAGTTTCTTCTGGTTAACATAAGCAAAATATTGTCTTTTCATTGTCTCTTCATCTTTTTTTGTGTGTTTTATGTTTGTATCGTAAGATAATAAAATGATTTGTGATTTGCACTATATAGTTTGGATTTCAGGAGTAGATATTTAAATATATATGAAGGTAGGACTGTTTTTTTTTCCTCCTCAGGGTGGGAGTCCTGTGTAATTTCAGAACTGTCTTGTTTAACAAGGATGTGGTGAATGTCTTTCTAAAGACAGACATGACCCCTGGAGAGGCTGTTATCCATTCTGTGAGCTTGTGTACATGTGGGTGTGTGTGAGCGTGTGCACACACACACATACACACAGGTGTGTTTTTGGCAATCCCTTCCACTGACTCACTGCCAGCGTTCCCGCTTGGCTGAACATTAAATCTAGTGAAGGGGTGAGTTTATTTTCTTTGCTCTGAAAGGCCATATTTATCGTTTTCAATTATCTCAGATCCATAAAAGCTGACCCCTGCTCTCCGCCGCGCTGCCTGAACTGCTGGAAAGGGAAAGAGAAGACTGCGTTGTGTATGTTAAAGATTTTCTGATTTGTGTCTGTGTTTTTTCATGTGGCGTGCAGGCACTATGGGAACGCACTCGCCCATGTGTGCAAACATGCATTTGCGCCCTTAAGTGAACTGAGCGTTATCTAACACCTCTCAAGACCTTAAAAATCCAAACACACCATCATCGCTCTCTCTCTCTCGACTGCGCCCCCACCCCACCCCCACCATCCATCCTCCACGCGATAGTAACATCAACACACTTCTGATGTTAATAGTAAATTAATAACAGCCTTGATGTTAAACTCTCATTATCTTGTCATGAGATGTGCCGCTGGCCTGGGGGCACACAGCCGATGTTGCTTCCCTTTGAACGGAGAGTGTATCAGCCTCACCCCCCTCTGTACCCCCCTCTGTTAGCCATTTCAAAGCAACTGCTGCAATGGACAGAAAATGATGCCATCTGCATGAGAGTGTGACTCCCACCCACTCTTAGCACTGAACATAATCTCCTTTTTATGTTGATTGTCTGCACTTGTGATTATGAAGTTGAACAGTGTGTATATATCTGTGTGTGTGTGTGTGTGGTGCACCTGTGTCCGTCTGCTTGCTCTTAACAGTTTACAGAGGAATGGTAGTGAGTGCATGTGTAAAACTAACAGCTTGTTTGGCAGAGCAGGACAGAGCACACATTTGGAGAAATGCATTGCTGAGAAACGCCGGCGCATTTAACAGAATCACTGGGTGGAGAGGGCGACCATTACACACACAGTGCTTATTGTTAGGTTGTTAGCAAATGTAGCTGCAGCGCTTTGGAGCTCAATGAGGTAATATTATCACTGCTAATGGATATGTGAGTTGGACTCCCAGCGAATCCACCAATAGCACATATACTCACGTTGCTATAAGCTTTTTTATCATAAGCACATATACGCCAAATGACGCCCACTGCAGAGGTCAACCCTTAGAGCTCCAGGCTTGTTTTTACCTCTCTTATTTTACAGTTCAATCTTTGTTCTGAATGTATAAAATATATTTGTTTGACATGTGACAAGTCTTGGCGGTTAGATACATGTGGGTGTGAAGCTGAGATGGTAAAGGGAACCCCCCGATGAGTTAGACACTGGCCGGGGGAAGGGATGGCACAGATCCGGCTGAAGGGCTGACTCTGATAGCTCAGCTGGCATGGAAATTGAAGCTGGAAGAGTGGCGTGGAGGAGGTCGCAACGTTCCGCAAATGACAGCTGAAAGGGCGGGACGCGGTGCAGTAGGTTAGCGCTGTTGCCGCACAGCAAGAAGGTCCTGTGTTCAAATCCCTCAGCCAGGTCAGGGGCTGGGGAGTTTATGGCTGGGGAGGGCCTTTCTGTGCGGAGTTCGCATGTTCTCCTTGTGTCGATGAACTGGCGACTTGTCCAGGGCGTACCGTCCCTCTCGCCCAATGACAGCTGGGAAAGGCTGAAACATTTTAAAACACTATAATAATAAAAATATGTGGAGCTTTTCTGACATCATTTCCCAACTGTGTGAGAGCGTAGTCCAAGTGAGGCTGCATTTTTTTATTGAGCTATTATGTGTTTGTTCAGTGATATAAAGAGTATTAAAGGCAGGAGGATGATAAAATATTCCTCAGCCTCTGTAATTTTGGCCTTTACTTTACCAGTAGATCTGATGCACATGTGGGGAAGTAGCAGATATGTGATTTGACTTTAGTTTACAGTGCAGCTCTGTTGTAATGTGTCCCTAATTACCCTCTAATCTAAGGTCTAATCAGGGTCTCGCAGTGGGAAATAATACACTTTAGTTTACGTACAGTTCTGTTGTAATGTGTCCCAAAGTTTAATAAGTGGTTTAATATCGTTAATAAACACATTATTTCTATGGCTTGTTATGTCTGATTAGTGTGATGCAAAATAAAGTGTGATCAAATTTTTTCATTGGACTTTTTAAATAAACAGATAATTTAAATTTTTTAATTAATTATTTTAAATTGTACAAATTTGAGGAGTCTGATAACATAAATATCAAGGTTGATCCATTGCAGCATGACCAGAAGTATAGTTCTCTTCATCCTCTCATCAAACTTGTAAAGCGT
This sequence comes from Lutjanus argentimaculatus, assembly GCA_034769285.1. Taxonomy (NCBI): domain Eukaryota; kingdom Metazoa; phylum Chordata; class Actinopteri; order Lutjaniformes; family Lutjanidae; genus Lutjanus; species Lutjanus argentimaculatus. The sequence goes on from JAWZSL010000054.1 coordinate 2,169,863, forward strand.
ACAGGGCTGACCAGCTCTAAGTAAATGTACAATATTTACCTCCGAAATTTTGTGGAGAAGAATTATAACATGCTAAAAAAACAGGCTTGGGGAGTAATGGATTACATGAAAGGGGATTATGTAATCTGGATACAAAAAAAGGTAACTGTATTCCATTACAGTTACAGATAAAAAAAAAAACGTAATCAGATCACAGATATAATTAGTGAAAATGAGGATTATTAGTTGGTGGATGCGTGTGATTAGTTGACTACACGATTAAACGTTGCCACCCTCACTAGTCGGAACCAAAGATACTAGTCAGTTAAACTATTTATTAATATTTTATTCATGCACAATGACAGTTAACTGTTGCCTCTAAGATGTTATGCACCCGCCCACCGCTTACAGCATACGGATGAGAGGGGCTGCCATCTGATGGGACCGCAGCCCCTCTCACCGTACGCAACCTCACGTTTTTATCAGCAAAGTCATACAGATGAGAATTCGTAAAACCAGTGCGGTTTGGCAGTGTTTTAATCTAGAAAATGGAAATAATGTTAATGTAGAGTGTGGCAGAAGAAACTGGTATATAATCAACAATAATCGACTGGAGCATCATGTGACCACATTCAGCACAGACACGGACATTAACCTGCAAGCAAAGCAGCTGCTGCTGCTGCTAGCACTGCTAACGTTAGCCACACTGTGCAGCAGGCTGGCAGCTAATGTCAGCTTTGGGTCTTTACCCGCAGACACTGTGATCCTCTTCAATCTGAAAAGGTGAAGCATTTAGTGAGCTGTTGTCATGTTTTGTAAGTTAATGTGCAACGTTCGTACTGCACAGTGCAAAATGGCACACATTTCAGCAGCATTTAAAATACGATCTGTTGATTGTTGACTGTGATTACCAGCTTCAAATGCCTCTTAATTCGCACAGTATTTTTACGGCCAGTGTTTAACATTATCAATCAATACATTGTGCACGACAAAGGATGGACCAGCTGGACAGCCTAATAAACCTAACCATGAACATAAAACACTTAAAGCTGCAAAGATTAATCATTTATTAATTAGACTCTTAAATTCATCTGCATCTAAAGCACCTAAATGAGTACTTTTTATTTACTTGTATTTTCTATTTGTAATAGCACAACACACTGCTGGTAGTTCACAAACACATTTTGAATATTCACAAGTCTTGATTTGTATGAAAATAATTACGTTCTCCTTGTGAAACAGAAACAGCTTAAACCACTTTAAGATAGCCTGACAGTATGTTGTCTTCAGGCAAATCAAGTAGGATCATTGCTTAAAAAATGCTACTTTATTGAAGTAAAATCTCAAAAAGTGTTTTCCCAGTGTGATTTTGACTTGGATAAAAGAAGGACCTGCAGTTATTGTCAAATGGTAATCCCTGAGTTCATTCTGCCTCCACAGTCATCCTGTCAGCCCCTGAAGAGGTTACCATGGAGACAGTGTAGAGAGAAGGGGAGGGGTCTCCTGACACGGAGCAGAACTTAGTAATTGGCAGATTATCAGAAGACATGAGGTTACTGTAGCCCTACAGAAGGTTCACAGCACCGCCGCCACAAACAGCACACACTCACAAACTATTACCCAGCACACACAATCCCTCTGTGTGCAGGGAAACAACACAACAAAGGGAGGAATATCTGCAACAAATAGCGCTAAATACGCGAGGAGAAAATAACTGGTCTTCAGCCCCTCAGCTGTTCTCCTGTAATAGCCTGCCTGAAGGGGGGGGGTGGGGGGGGGGGGTGGGGGGGTTGCAGTTTGCTCGGGGGACAGATCCTGACAGCCAGCGGGGACAGTGACACTATGAGGAAGACAGACACAGCCCTCAAAAAGCAACGCGCTGACAGATTGAAGAGGCCGGGTTTGCCTTCCAAAGCTAGCGTACGGGAGGAGGATGAGTGTCACTGTAGGTCAGGGATAAAAACACGTATGGACGTCTATCTGCTGCCTCTTCAGTCGATAACCCGCTTTCTGTGTCTCTCCCCTTAAATGAAGAATTGAGAGATTTGCCTGAAAAATGCCCCATAATCCCTGGATTTAGTCTGTATTAAATTTAGAGTGCATTTACAGGTCTGACTAATGATACGTTGATATGTTATTGATCTCAATAGGAAGCGTCTCCTATGGTGGCTGCCTCCCAGTTTAATTCAGGATCAGCTGCAGAGCAGCACAGCAGGAGCAAACAGTGAGTCACCTGCACTGATACATTTTACGAAGGTCGATACTTACTGGTGCCAAGTGAAGGCAAGCATCTGGTCTGAAAGAGTGTGTTTTTCTTTCTTCTTTCTTCTTCTTCTTCTTCTTCGAATCACATAGAATCATAGAAGCAGAGGAGGAGGCTGCTGAAGTGACCTTCTGCTTTGATACATGATTAATTCAAACTGGTGAAAAAAAAAGGAAAGAATGCACTGTCACAAGGGTGACTTGTCTTTATTTCATGGCTTATAACTCATCCAGTCATGTTAATTACAGTCTAGTTTCCAAATATTGCCTTAAAGGGATAGTTCACCCCAAAAAAGAAAATTCAGTCATTATCTACTCACCCTCATGCCAATTAAAGGTTGGCGTCTAGTTTTTTTAGTCCTCAAAACACTGCAGAATCTCCCAAACAAATGTAGAGAAACAACAGAAAAAAAAACAAAAACAAACATAAAATGCTTCCATACTGCTCGTCTGGTGTAATCCAAGTCTCCTAAAGCCCCAACATGCCAAGTTGACTAATACAATTTTATTTACACCATGTTTTTAGGCTGAATCTTCACTGTAGATCTTTAGCTTGGAGCCACATTCACGTGCGCGTGCACACTGTTGGAACTGGGTGCGTGTGGTGTGACAGTATCCAAACGGCTTGTCAGGACTTTAGAAGACCTGGATTACACCAGATGGGCAGTATGGAGGCATTTTATGTTTTTTCCAGGTGTTTTTTTTTTTTTTTTCTGTTTTACAACTAGTCAATGTTCACTTCCATTGTTTGGGAGATTCTGCAACACTGTTTTCCTGTGAAACTCCAGCAGTGTTTTGTGGACTAACAAAATGTGGTAGGAAATGTTAAAGTTTCACAAAGATGTTGCTGTTACCACAGTTATAAAGTTGTGTGTGTGTATATTATGACTGTTTGATCCAGATGACAGCAGCTGTACTGTGGTCATATTGTATTAAGTGGGCGATACGATCAGTTTCTGGCAGATGATCACTTTTTGACAGTATTTAAATTTGCCATCAGTTTTTATGTGAAACTACCAATATTTCAGGTCTACACCAGGGTTGCCAGGTCTGTGGTTTTCCTGTGGAATTGGTCTACTTTTGAAGTGTCGCCGTGGGTAAAATCTTTTGTCTGCTTTTTGAGTGGATGTATTTTGTATGCAAATTACATGAATAATATTTGGGAATAAAGATCCATATTTTGAATGAAATTATATGTTTATACCCAAATCCTATCAAACTGATTCCAGGCCAGATCAGCACATACACACGTGCATACACACACATTTATTGTAAGTAATGACATAAAAGCAGTACATTTAAGTTGTCCAGGCAGGCAAGAAGAGAAGAGAAGCTGAAAAGACAAAGCAACTGGTTAGTTTGTGTTCACAGCTATATTTTATTCATGATAAAATACTGTATGTAATTACACAAGGCCGTTTTAGGACCTACATGAAAGAGCCATTTTGGGAAAACTGCTTTTAATAGTGGCACACTAAACATTTATGGTGTTATTTTGTAGATGTTATAATACATTTTGCAATTATAGCAATGCTGTTGAATTCTGGTATTGGGCAGGTTTTTGTGCCGGATTTATTCGCCATTGGGCTGGTTTTGAGTAGCTATGTGGCTGGTTTTTTCACACAGACCTGGCAACCCTGGTGTATACACTTGATTTCTCACCTAAAAAATTGAAGAAGTGACTTTAGTGCATAAAAGACATATCAAAATTGTAAACAAAACTTTGGTGTGGTGCAAGAGCCGTCTGCCTCGTAGTCTGAGGAGGCCAAAGAATCGTGGGGCTGCTGAGTGTGTGCAGCAAACTCGTGGTCGCATACTGAGGAATTCTTGCTAATCTAGTATACTTCCACAACATCAACATCATCAGATAATCAAGTATATTTCCCGTGTACATAAAAATCCACATACTAAGCAGTGGGAATGCACTACATACTCAATTTGACATCATATTTAATATGACTAGTACGTTAGTATATTATCCCAGATACAGCCTCCTTCTACTTCTCCTTCTCAGTCTTTAGTGCTATGTTATGTCTGCTCTGTTGACAAAATGAGATTATAGAAGTTTAGTGATTCAATTTATATTCTTTTTTCATATTTCACTTGTAGTTGTGTTTTCAGAGTGAATGTAAAGGATCATAATTGCACTGCGTCACTCTGCACTCAGAGTGTGTTATCGGCCTCAAGCCAAGGGCTACCTGGGCCGTAGCTGCAGAACGGTAAGGGGCAGACAGAAATTTACTGTGTCACTGTGTGTGACCAACAACATCTTTATTCTGATTTATCAAATGCACAATTCATTTTAAGGATTTTTTAAAAATTCAATATCATCATTAATCAGGTATCAGCTTTATTTTATTATTTCATGTTCACTTTTATCTAGATAGGAATCATGTTAAGCTACTGCTGATGAAATCCAACACTTCCTAATTTTGCTGCTTTGTGAAAAAAAAAGCTTTTAGTTAACAAAACAATGGGGGACTTATTGTGAAGAATTTACTGGAAATGAAATGTTCATCCACTGTTCGGATGCTCGACTAAAGAGGAGTGGATCATCAGTCTAAATTAAAATCCTCAAGCAGGTGCAAACTCTGCTGTGTTTGGCTGTCACACTGAATCAAACCGGGTCAACTGAAGTAGCACATGTTTGGAAAAGGTGCCAACGGAGGTGACAAGCCTTCATTGCCTCTGCCAAGAAGGGGTGAAAATTAGCATGTCCCGTTTCCATCACTGCCGATCGGAGCTGGAGCCGATAAATACCTGAGACCATTGCAGTCATTTGCGCTGAAGAGCAAATGTTGATTGTACCTTTTCCCACCGAAGACAAAAGCCAGATGTTAGTGGGTATTAGTGTTTTTTTCCAGAGTAAAAGGGACCTTAGAGTTACATTCTATTAGGGTCCCAGAGTTTTGTAATTATTAGCATTTTCTGTAGGTTAAATTGCAAGGTGTCGACTTAAAATGTTTGATTTGAATTTGAGAAAAAAAAAAAGTGTTAAATGAGTTTTTCCACAGTTCTAGCCTCTTTTACTCTCAGAACTTACTAAATCGATGCATTTAAATTTTAATTATATTCCCCAGACCACCTAGAGGATTCAGGATTCCCCCACATAGTTTTCAGAAAATAGGGGCCACCAAACAACATTTTGCACAGGCTCCCCAAAAAGCTAGAATTGATGGTAAATGTAGTCAAATGAAGCAAGAAATTCCTTGGTGCATGCTACAAGCCTACGTGTAACAGGAACTACAATAAATAGCACTAAATATCACGACCAGGCAAAAACTCCCAATAGTATGTTTAATTTTCATGATTTATTTATTAATTTTTACAGTTTTAAACATGCTCACTATCAATTCATAAATCACAGAGGGAACTACTTCAAAATCTCTTTATACAACCTTTTTGTAAATAATAAATAGATCGCCTTGTATCCTTGTAATAATTCTTGAAAATGTAAAATAGGGACAATCTGTCGCTGAAACTCCATGCCATCTTGCAAAAGTCTATAAGGACATACATATATTGTATGGAAATCTTTTGAAAAATATTTTGTTAGATAAGAACAATGCATGATGACTCACAAGGATTTCTAAAGGTCATTGGTGGTGCCTGTGTGCAGGTTTATTTATTGTGCACTGTAAGAATGGCTGGAAAAGCCAAACCTCACCCCGGCAGAACTGTGTACTTTAAGAGAAGAGGTTGTGGACCATAATGCAAAATTGATTGGAAAAAAACATGAGGTGCTATTGACAAAAACACCACAGCAGGGTTGGTGTGACATTAAGCTTGAGAGCCGGGGGCATCGATTCAGTAAACTCCAAGCATGAAGGTAAAGTCCACTTTTTTTTTTTAATTTCTAGACCTGTTTTAATCAACTGTATTTGTAATAACAAATAAAAAAAGAGCTTAAATTTTAAAATGGAATCAGTTGTTATGGTGTGTTTTGTTTTTCGTATCTGGCCAGGCCTCATTAAGAACCTCACCTGGCAGGGAGAGCCAGAGGCCCGGCACATTACCGCAACATCCCCAGAGACTCTGTCTGGGTAGTGTAACAAAATGCCATCAGGACTGGAAGGTCACATGTTACCTGGAGTAATATGGGAGGGGTGTCAGCTGGCAATCGAGCTCTACAAATCACCATTCAGCCCACAGCGCCGCGTTCAAGGTCCCTTCAGTACATTTAAATTATTCCTCGCCACTTTCTGCTGGCAGCACTATCTCCTTTGTTGAGCTCTTAAAATCATAAATGACAGGACGAAACTTGATAGTTCATGTGTGCAGAGGCATAAAATTGCTTCAGATTTGACACATTTGGCATTCTTAGAAATCTCCTAACTCCCCGTCCCGTACCAGTGGGAGCTCCACTGAAGGTTTTAGGTGATTGAGGGAGAAAATGTATGTACAAAAGTTCTTAAGCTACAGCCGGAATCCGCAACTGTTATTAGGTGGATACACCTTGATTTACATACTCATCCCATCACGTGTAAATCTCACAAGAAGCCACTTATCCACATGTGTCACTAAGCGTTGGGAGTGAAGTGGGACATGCATGTTAAAACCTGACTTAAACCTGCAGAACTGTGAAGTGTTTAATCTCTGCATGAAGAGTTGCTCAGTCAATACAGATTTTGTCATTAGCGTTGACAGATTTTGGCAGCAGTGAAAAAGACTTTGGCAGCAGCATAAAAAACGTGCTCTAAAGTTTAGTCAGAGTTTGGTCATATAATGTTAGTATTTGTTGAGTATTACATGAGCATGTCATGTAGTTTTCTGTCTCTCCTTTTTGTGGCTCATTAAACAAAGTGTGTTACACTCAAATTTATGGAAAAAGAATAATCTCCTCAGGCCTGTACTTGTTATCTGGCTTCACCAAGCCTAACAACTGCAATCATGCTAAGCGGTCACACGACAGTGGTTATCAACTAGCTCAACACAGGGTTTCCCAATCTAGCCTTGAGGGTATTCATTTAAAAGGGGTGGTATAAAGGCAAATCCTGTCCTGTTTATCCCAAAATTGGACTAAATACATATTTTGATTTGTTATAGAAAATGTGGGACAGTCACAAATTATGAGCAGTTGTTCCGAATCCGGAATACTGTTGTGTTTGTCCTGAAAATTGGACTATGCACAAATTTTGGATCAGTTACAGAAAAGTCAGGACAGTCCCGAATTATCAGCAGTTGTTCCAAATCCCAAAATCTTGTCTTTTTTGTCCTGAAAATTGGACTAAACACATATTTTGATGTATTATGGAAAATTCAGGACAGTCCCAAATTATGAGCAGTTGGAATCCCAAGACCTGTCCTGTTTGTCCTGGAAATTTGACTAAACCCAAATTTTGATTAGTTATAGAAAAATTCAGGACAGTCCTGAATTGTTAGCAGTTGTCCTGATCCTGTCATGTTTGTCCTGAAAACTGGACTAAATCTGAATTTCGATTAGTTATAGCCTAATAAACATTATATACTGATAGTTGTTTTTGGTGTTGTCCATAGTCAGGCATGGTAGGCTACAGAAGCGATTTCAAATTAAAAGTCCTCAGCCTGTATGAATTATGGCCGCTCTATTTTTTTATTCAGCCATTTACATTTGTGGTGCAAACTGATCAAAAATAGTTGCTGAAGCAACAATCTTGAATTCAAATGTTTACAGAGGGAAATTAAACCATCCATTGGTGACATGAAGCCCAGCCAAAACTATAATTCAGTTACCATAAGGCTGATCTGTCAGGAGTCCATCTTTTTGAAATATCTCAAAAACTAGTGGATGGACTGCAGTGAAACTTTGTATAGACGTCAGTGGTTACTAACAGACAGAATTCTGCACCACGTTACCACTAACATCAATGTGACTTCACTGGTTGTAGGAAGAACAACAGATTTTGCAGCAACAGAACTAAGTCAAAATAGCACGTACTGCTTCACTTGACTAAATTTACCATCAACATCGACTGGATATCCACAAGAAAAGTGCTGACTTTTCCCTGGAAGTTGCTTTCATTTTTCCTCCAGCACTCCCATGAAGTTGACATTTCTGGCTTTTAGTAAAATGTCTTGGAAAGTGTTGGATGGATTGCAATAAAATGTGATAAATATCCATGGTTCCCACAGAATGAATTCTGTGTCACAACTGCAGCCAGCTCCCCCACTCTTTTTTGTCTGCTTGGTTTTCCCTGCCACATACTAGCTCTACTGTCAGTTCAGATCCAGTCACTCTCTCCTGCCCTGTTGCAATCCTTTCCTGCCATTCCTGCCAATCAACTGCTCCCCGTTCCCCTATATACCAGGCCAGTTCCACTCATTCTTTGCCAGATTGTCTATTGTATTTATGCTTTATCTTTCCGGCCTTTTATTCTCCTTGCTCGCCTGCCTGATCTAGCCTGCGTGATCTCCTGCTTGCCTCACTTTTGCATCTCTTTTTGCATCATAGTGCTGTGACTGTTTCTGGGCACGAGTAAATATGAAATTTTATCTAATCTGCTTGTCTCTGAGTCATGCACCTGGGTTCAAAACTGATTATACTGAACCTTTTCATCCTACACACTTAGAAATAAAGGTGCTAACCTGAACTATAAAGGATTCTTTGGCTTGTCCCAATAGGAGAACCCTGTTTGGTTCCTGGTAGAACCTTTTATTAGGGTTCCAATTAGAGCCCTTTCAGAAAGAACCTAACATAAAGTGTTATACCCAGAACCATCTATGAAAGGTTTCACTCAGAACCCTCTATGGGAGGTTCTACAGAGAACCCTTCTATGCTGTAATGGTTCCTCCCAGAATCCTGTATGAGGGTTCTATCAGAACCTTTTAACCAGCTAAGGGTGCAACAAAAACCAGGGAATTCTACTGAGAACCCTTTTAATATCACACAAATTTGATCTAGAAACTACAAGGATGTTCTAACAAGAACCCCTTTATACTATGCAGATTTCATTCAGAACCCACTAAGTTCTTATTTGGGGTTCTTATTTAGAATCTACCATGTAGTTTCTACATAGAACCCTTTTATATTCCAAGTGTTTTATTTAGAACCCATTCAGGGATTTCTACAGGGAACGCTTTTGTATCCCAAGTGCTTTTGTCTAGAATCCACCCAGGGTGTTCTAACAAGAACCTATATTATATTACAAGGGTTTCATCTAGACCCCACCAAGGGGTTCAAAGAGAACCCTTTTATATTCTAAGGGTTTTATCTAGAACCCACCAGTGAAAATCTACCGAGAACCCTTATATACTCCCAGGGTTATATCTAGAACCCACCCAAGAAAATCTATCGAGAAGTCCTTGCATACTCCAAGGGTTTTATCTAGAACTACCCAGGGAGTTGTGCCAAGAACCCTTTTACATACAGCACAAGTGTTTTATCTAGTGTGTTATTTTTTAACCAGGGGGTTCTACAGAGAACCCTTTTATATTATGGTACTATATAAAGAACCCTTGACAAAAGAGTTCTTCAAGGATCTCACGGGTTCTTTGGATGAAAAGGCTGCTTAATGGAAGCCTTAGTCTTACAAAGAACCCTTGACAAACATTTTCTTTAAAAAGGGGTTCTTCACAAGCAAACGGTTCCAAGCAGAACCTCAGCACTACAGGAAGAACCCTTATTTCTAAGAGTGTAATAAATTGGCGATTCCCTTTGACTTTTCATACAGCAGCACCTGCAGATTCATGTGGGATCAGACATCTAATAACTGCAGATAATCTCTGTCATTGTTGGACATGAGACGTCCATTGTCTCTCCCTCGTCTCCGTCGTCCTTGTCCTCTTTTTTCATGCTGTTTTGTGCCTCCGTCCTTAGTCAACCTCAACTCACCTTAGCAATAACAGTCCTGAACGATGCAAGTCTTTCTGACTGGTGTTTCTGCGTGTTTGTGCGAGTGGTGTTGGTCCGGCAGTGGCAGCAGTCAAGCATGGGCAGTGAATAACACACACTGTTACAAACAAGTAGTGCATTAGCAAGGGCCATTACCCCCATCTCCCCTTCTCCTGTGAGCACACACACACACACACACACACACATCATTGCAGACAGTCAGACACAGGAGATGTAATGGAGTGTGTTCTGCTGAGCTCTGATGGTAATAAATGTGAGCAGGAATGTGAGAACTTGGCAACTTGTCTCAGCAGTATGAGGGATGTGAGGTTAATTCTGCAGCTTTTAGCAGGTTGATGGATGACAGGAGGGTTAACAGCCCTCATTTGGTTAATTATTTAGCTTTGACCAAAATGTTCAGCGCTAGTTTCAGAACAAATTATTGCAGCCTAATTGTAGGTGTCACTGCTGAAACTCTTACTTTAATTTCCACATTGTATTGTGTGAAACGCAAAACCTTTTTTCTTGATTTGAGGAAGAAATTGTGTCTCTGTGCCATAATTGGGGGCTGTACAATCATGCAATTTCATTAACAAGTAATTTCCATATTTTGGCAGCCTAGCTAGTCTTTTTTTTATCATGCAATTATACACTTTCTGTTGGAGTGGCTTCACAGCAGTGCATTAGCCTCCAAACTGTGGATCCACCAGTGGCTCCATCTTTACCATCTCCACCTTTCTTTTTTCATGTTTAGGATTCTTGCATGTATTTATTGTATGTGGGTGTTATTTATGTATCTGTGGGTGTTCTTTAGATAAAATACCAGATATTTTAGGTTGGACTTCAGAAAGATGATGCACACAATTTCTAGTTTAAGCATCACAAAGCTGCAGTGAAGAAAATAAAATGTTAAGGACACAGAATCATTTTCTGATGCTTTCGGAAACGCTGTAAATTTTCATTCCTGCACTAAGTGCGACAGAGTGCAGGACTTTTCTCATCTTTATTCAAATGATACTTTGCAGAATGATGTTTACAACAGCCCAAATAGTGAGGTTGAGCCATAGATTATATATGAAATGGATTGTAAATAGGAGCACAGCAGAAGGACAGGATGCACGCAGCCTTTTAAATTGACAATAACAGGTGAGAATGAGTCCTCCACTGTACACTGATCAGCTGTTTATAACTGTCATTTGCCTGTCACTGTAAAGTTAACGCCCCTTATCCTGAAAACAAAAGCCCTCTGCTTTGAAAAACACACTGGATGATGAGTTAAGTGGCTGCTGTCTCATGCCTACCAAACTCCATTAACATTTTGCTCAGTTTAACAGTTATATACATCTATGCCTTCTACAAGCTTATTAATGATTTAATTACAAGTCAAAATCAGATACTTAATAATTCAGCAAAAATTCAGCATTAATTTGAATTCTAATTAATGTAAAATGGACATTAAAAAAAGTTATTCTGGGTCGAGTATTTTAGCTTAACATGTTTCCTTGATCTCTGATGACACACCATAGTCATTTTATGATTTATTCAGTAAATATATGACTTATTTCTTCTTTAAAGATGAATTTTGTTAAATTTCAAAAAATATACACAACATTTCTACTATATTAGTGGCATATTTTCTCACAAATTGTATTACTTAATCATATTAATCATGTGTTTTTTCTCCTCCCAGTGACACAAGTATGAAAGACAACTTCCCGGTATAAATCTCAACATTTCTATTATTATTAACAACTGTTAATCGGTTTTACAAGCTATGTGTTGGGTTGCAACAAAGTAACATGGCCCTGAACCCCAGCAACAGCTAAGAGCAACAGTATCAGAATCAACAGCATCACAAAAGAGTCTTTAAAGATTAAAACACCTGTCTTGAAAAAGGTTATAAAGTAACAATCTATCGTTTCATTAAAACTGGTGAGATGAGTTTGACAAGGCAGCAAGATGAGGTTTCAAATGTGTGTTTTTTTTTTATTGCTTTTCAACTAGCGATGTCCATTTAGACCAAGCTGCTGAGTCAATTTCAGCAGCTTGGTCAGTGGCATCAGACTTCTATGACACTATGATGCTATAAGTACCCCCGTAGTGTCAGTTTTGCACGCGCATGGCTCCGCAGTCAAGTTAATACATATGCAACATCCAGGTGCACTTTCAAAATAAAGGCATCAAAGCTACTTGGGTAGGATTAGGAGAAGATAATGGTAACTTCAAATATGAAATTTCACTTTTGTGCTTCAGGTAACGTATGTATTTGATGCTTTGAGAGTGAGAACAGGCTGTCATTCATAACATTGACATTTGACTTTTAAATCAATATTCAAATGCTGCACGGCTCTTTTTTTTTTTTGTTTGCATGTCTGTTCATTCTGTTTAAACCTGGTATTTCTGCACAGTGCAGATGAAGATTATGCCACCTAATATCATTAGTATTCTACTATTTGTAGAATTAGATTCCCCTGGTGGCTGCGTAAGATTGTTTCAGTCTCATGTGACAACCCCAGCGTGTTATGAAGTCATATCCACAAAAAAAGTCATTTCCACAATTAATTTTTTTTTTTTTTTTTGTGACAGATACAAAAAAATTAGAGAGTTCCACAAATAAATCCCTGGCCCCCTCCCTGTTGTCCCTCCCCATGGCAGCATCCCCCCAACAGCCCCCACAAGGGTCTCCCATGGACTGCTCAACCACAAACACTTGACAAAGGTGTAAGGAACAGTGTTCCTCTGTTGAAGACGCAAGGAGCTTATTCTTTATGTGCATCGCTGCACGTGACCCAAAGTGGAGGATTTTTCTTTATTAATTCAGGTGTAAACAGCTCAAGTAACACAATGTCATGAAAATATGTCAACCATTTCCTGGTGAGGTGGCAGCCATCTTTGGACTAGAAGTTCTTTGACCAGCAGCAACTATTCGTAACATGTTTTTATTGAACAAAATATTCTGCTTCAGTCCATATATTTTGGCAGGAAGCCTTTCAAAAACAACATTTTCACTGCGGTGAAAAATCTGTGTTTATGGCAAGAGAGAGAACAAAGGGAGGCACACACTTGTATTAACGTGGCAGTCTAGCAGCAAAACGACATCGTACATTACATTTATGTTGATCAAAGTGACAAGTTATGCCCTTCAACAAAAGCTGATTTAATAAAAAAAAAAAAAGACTAATTTAACAGTTTAATTTAATGAATCACTTGAATCACTTTTATTTAATTAAATGAATCGCTTTATTGAAATTGCGGACTTTCTGAAGAATTTTTAAAAACTTTTTTAGGGTGATAATGACCAAATATGACGACAGATATTTAAAGCTTATTCTCTGCCCTGTGATATTATGCTTTCCCATCATGCAAACTCACTGCATAAGAAAAGTTTAAAAGGATAGATATGGGGAGACATCATAGTATTTTCATCAGCCATGATATAAAGCCCATTTTATTTCCTGTTTACAAAATTGGTGCAATTACAGCACCATTTAAAAAAAATGAAATAAGAAAAAAGGAGCTACTTCAAAAATAATTTCAGGTCTTGGTAACAAAAAAACAACCACATTAAATCCTGGAGAGGCCGACATGCCACACCTGTAATCACAGCCTCCTCCATCAGCCCACAGGTTAATTGGTAAATACACAGGTTAATACAGCGGAGTATGACCATTACAAGCTGTTACACAACCATAACCTCCACATAAGAAGCCCTCGCCATCAAAACAAGACCTTAACCACCCTGAATCTGTTTCATTCTGATAATCTAATTCTCAAAACAAAATCCAATCTCCTCTACTCGCACAATAACAGATGCACTGAAAGTACCAAAATATAATTAAACCTGCCAAATAGAGAGCAGCTCGCAGGTAATGTAGCTGTGAGAAAATCAATACAATAAAGCTTGGAACTAACTGAGCAATCAATATGTCAGTAAGATCACTTGTCATCCTGGAATTACAAAGTTGCCTTTGATATTGAGCTACTTTGGTCAATTTGTCAATATTCTTATAACAATATTCTCTTTAAGGCCAAAGCTTCTAGATGCTGATTTAAGCAGGTGCATTATAGGTCGATCAAGCCTTTGCCAAAAGAGGATACACTGTTTAAAGTTTATATTTCCGATCTTCCCTCCAAACAGAACGTTACAAGGGATGATAACGATCAATTGATGATCGATGAATTGGTAATTAAGAATTCGGTTGATCAAGTAAAATTTGATCGATCTGCTATCAAAGATAGAACTTTATTTTTGTGTTTGCACTCCATGTTTTCTGATGTTCAAGCATTTGTGTTTAACATGTTGGCCTTTACTTCCAATTTCACAGGCTGTAATGCTGTCAGAGATAAAGCTCTGATTAGGGAGGGAAAACAACATTACAACAACGTTAAGTAGTTTTTTTTGGGTACTTATACTTTTAAGAGTAGATTTTCAAGCATGCATTACAAGGTGTAATCTACTTAGTTACTTTTAAAATCATAGTTAACGTACTGAGTACAATTTGAATTAATATCGAAACCTTTCATCTGCATTTTAGTAGCCAATCAGGTGACCTGATTGCAAATGGACCAATGAAAACTAGGACATACGAACGAAAAACTCGACAAAATGCTGCAGCAGCGCAAGTTTGGGGTGAGAATGTTAATGACCATTAATCGATTCATTTCAAATAAGAATAAATAAGAATAAGGATTAAAAATGTATTCAATGATGTTTAATCAATAGTCACAATGTTTTGTCTGGTGGAGCCTTTTGTTGAATAAGGAAACTTAAACTTAGACTTAAAATGACAAAAAACAGAAAAAAATGAAAATGAGGAAATAAAAGTTTTGTATCTTAAAAATTATTAATGATTAATCGATTGATAGCGTTTTCAACTATTGGTCCAGGAAAATGAAGAGGTGGACTGTGACATCAACAGTTAAACATAACTAATACTCTGAGTAGTTTTTGCAATGAATACTTTCTACTTTTACCAAAGTATATCTCTAACACCAGTACTTTTAGTTGTAATTGAGTAATATTTTAGCAATGTAACAGGTCTTATACTTGATATTCAGTACTCTTTCCACCACTAGGAAAAAACACATTTCATATTGTTTGGTATAAGCAAATCTTTTATGTTTTTTTAATAACAATTAATTAATTAATTGATTGTTGATGTTACCAATGATCGATTAAGGAAAGTGCTTACAATTTGCAACCCTAGTTGATACTGCATGATTCTGAAAAACCCGAGATTATTAACGTTATTTTTAACATTCACTGTCAATGTTTAGTCCACAGTTGGTAACTCACAAGAATGGTTAAGGTTACATCAGCGGTGAAAGAAATATTCACATCTTTTACTTGAGGAAAAAAAAACATTGCTTAAAAATATGTAACAAGTAAAAGTAATGCATTCAAAATCTTAAGGAATTTATACCTACAGAGGGCGAGGGTCCTCTTCCATGGAGCCATATTGCACCACCACATTTCTGCAGAAGCCCAGGCCACTGTATTTTAGATATATTTAATAATTTTTATTGCATATTATTTTCATAGTCACTTGCTGTTTTATTTTGGAGCATTTCCCTTGTGTGTCTTTGTTGTTTTTACTTCCTGTCTTTGTCTGTTTTCCCGCTCTTTTTTGATCACTGATTATTTTCACCTGTCCTTGACTGTCCTCACCTGTGTCTTGTTATCCTCCCTCTCCCTAGTGTATTTAATCCTGCGTCTTTTCCTCCTTGGTTGTTGGTTTGTACTTGTTAGTTTCTCTATGTCTCTCGTGGAAGTTTGTTGCTTGTGTTTTTCCCCACTTGTTTGGATTGTTTGGATTATTACTTTACTGGGCCTTTGTTTTTTGCATCTCCTCAGTTGGATTTTTGGTTGCCTTTGATTTACTCTTGCCTTTTCAGTAAGTCTTTTTGTTTTTGGTTTTTTCCTTGCCTTGTTGAAGACTCCCTGCCTTAATTTGATGTAAGCTTCTTTGCTTGGTTTTTGGGTTCATTAAATATCACGAAACTGCTCCGCTCTGTCTCTGTTTGTCTGCATTTGGGTCCAAACCAGAAAACCCTTAAATTGTAACAATTATTTAACATAATTAGAATCTGCATTTTCTTTCATGAATGCACTGAGAGTGAAACACACACTCTTGATGTGTGTGCATGGGTGTTCTGTGTTGACATGGTGCAAATATGTTTAATACATGTCTAATATCTTTTTAACATAATTTCTCTTGTGTTGTTCTTTCACATGACTCAGAAGTATACTTTCTGTCTTGTCTTGTCCTTGGCTGAGAAAAAAAAAAGAGAACCTCTGCTGTAAAGTACCAAAAGTAAAAGTACTCATTATGCAGAGTGGCCAATTTCAGAATATATTATATAATGCATTAATGTGTAAGCATCACTAATGTTACAGGTCATGATTTCTGTAAAGAGAGGTTGCTTTGAGTTTTTCTAAACTATATTTTTGGCACTTTGAGCACCATAAGCTGAGCCTAGTTCCATTATTCTGCTTATATTTTCATGCTTATATTTATCTTGCTCATGTTATTTAATTACTCTCAATGAAATGTGCGATATAAATAAAAGTGCCTTTTCCTGGGCAATAATAGTCCAGAAAATGCAGAAATCTCTCTCTATTTATCTATCTCCACAACTCTGCAACTCACAACAAAACTAGCCGGATGAATAGGAAAAATATGGGCCGCACTTTATTTCACAGTTCACTACTAAGACATAACAAGCTGTGCTTTATATTAATTTGGACAAAAACTAGAAATAATGTTCTTTATTAGACAGTATGTATACCCTAGTTGGACACAATACACCTAATGGTGCACTAGTAAGAATTACAAGCTGTATGTCGTATCAAATTAGACAAAAACTAAACATTACAATCAATATATTCTTTATTAGACACTGTTAGACCCTTATTAGGCTTTCTTAGAGAGCAGTTAGGGACACATTACAGCAGAACTGTACTGTAAACTAAAGCATATTACTTCCCACTATTATTACAATTATTATTATATTAATTAGACTTAATGAAGGCTTTAGACTTCAAGATGGAGCGGATGTGTGATTTTACTTTAGTGTACAGTACAGTTCTGTTGTAATGCATCCTGAATTACCCTCTAATAAAGTCTAATAATGGTCTTGCAGTGGGAAATAATACATTTTAGTTTACAGTACAGTTCTGTTGTGTCTCAAATTACCCTCTAATAAAGTCTAATTATTCTGATGTCTAATGAAAACATATTTCTAGTCTAATTTCAAAGTATGTTTTGTTTTGTCTTATTGGTGTACTGCTGGGTGTCAATTAGCATATAGGTGTTTTTCTTTACTGTGTAATGAAGATCATTTCATTTCTAGTTTTTGTCTAATTTGATACAAAGTATCAAATGATACAAGTATCAAATTTGTATGTCTTATTAGTTCACTGCAAAATAACATGGGAACAAAGTATGTCATTTTGATTTTGTCACTGATTTTGTCACTGATTTGATTTGTTGTAACACTGCATCGTGTCACTATACTGTACATTACTAACCTGTTTATGCATCTGCACCAGAATGTCAGTAATTTTATCACATTTGCATCTCAAATCGGCGTATCCAGGTGACTGTGCCTGCATCCAGCATCTCTTTCCTGGCATCACCAGAGCATCTCCAGTAGCTTCTGCAGGTTTGTACATTCACACCTTGCAGCTGCTGGGTACATCTTGTAAGTGACCCCTGAGCAGTTCTGCTGCAGCAGTTAACACTTTTCTCAGTACAGCTCTGCAATAGTTTCTAAAGGGGTGGGGGATGGGGGGGTCATTACTCATTCGCTCTCACCCGGAGTTTTCCAGCAGCGGCGGGGGATTACAAGTGGTGACCTTTTTAGTTACAAGCCCATTGGACCCTTAAATGAAAATGAAAGCCGCCCTCAGCCGATTGGTTGCGACAATCAATTTCGACATCAAATATTTTACCGTTTTCTACCTTGCCTACCACTTCGGCAGAGTGGAAACGCTAATTGGACTTCATGATGAAATATCTGGAGAAGAGACTCGCGCAGTCCTCCAATCTACTTGCCCCGGAGTGCTCGGCACTTTTGAGTCCTCGGTCACATCCAATCTCGCTCCTCACCGTTTGGGTGCATCATCAGCCGTGCAGCTTTCCACCTCAGTTCTCTCAACTATTCTCCCATCAATATGTCACCCTGCTCTCCTCTCTGTATTGTTATATCAAACGCAGCCCAGTGGGCGTATTTGAGCACAACCTTGAAGTGTAATCAAGGGTTGACTTTGGTCTGCTGCATCACAGCTAAAGACATTACATAAGCTACCTCACATCATGTTTTATTCAGTCTTGTTCCAGCATTTGAATGATAATTTCTAACTGGTAGAATAATAGTTTGTGTGCAGCAGTGACTGTCTGGAGGGCAGGGGCGAAAAAACTGAAAAGGGCACCAGCTGTATGCGATGGGGCACCACCACACCAAAAGTCACAATCACTTTTTCTACTGGAAGGGCACCATAGAAGACCATTTATCATGTTGCCTTGGACACTGGGTCACGCTAGTGGGCACATTTTCAAATTTTGTTCACTGAAAGGGAACTTTAGTGGACCCTTTATCGTGTTGTGTTGAACACTGGGCCACACTCCAGGGTCCACACTTTTTGCCTACTGGAAGGACTCTCTATGTGGCACTTTATCATGATCGGTCACTGGAAGGGCACTTTAGAGGGCACTTAATCATTTTGTCTTGGACATTGGGCCTCATTAGAAGGTACTTTATTGTGTTTTGTCTATTGGAAGGACACTCTAGAGGGTATTTTATTGTGTTTTGTCCACTGGAAGGGCACCCTACAGGGCACTTTATCATGTTGTCTTGGACATTGGGCCATGCTAAAGGGCACTTTATTATTTTGTCACTGGAAGGGCACTCTAGGGACTTTATCATGTTGTCTTGGACATTGGGCATGCTAAAGGGCACTTTATTACTTTTGTCACTGGAGGGCACTCTAGGGGACAATTTATCATGTTGTCTTGGACATTGGGCCATGCTAAACAGCACTTTATTACATTTTGTCCACTGGAAGGGCACTCTAGGGGACACTTTATCATGTTCTGTCCACTGGAAGAGCACTCTAGAGGGCACTTTCTCATGTTGTCTTGGAAATTGGGCCTTACTAGAGGGCACTTTATCATATTTTGCCCACTTGAAGGGCACCTAAGAGGGCAGTTTATCATTTTGTCCTGGACATTGGACTTTGCTAGAGGGCACTTTATCATGTTGTCTTTGGCACTGGGCCTCACTAGAGATCACTTTATTATGTTTTGTCCACTGGAGCGGTACTCTGGAGGACACTTTATTGTGTTTACTTTGACACTGGGCCATCTAGAGGGTACTTTATCGTGTTTTATCTATTGGAAAGACACTCTGGAGGGTACTTCATCATGTTGACTTGGACATTGGGCCACGTTAGAGGGTGCTTTATTATGTTTTGTCCACTACAAGGGTACTTTAGGGGGCAATAAGTCATGTTTTGTCCACTGGAAGGGTCCTCTAGTGGGCACTTTATCATGGTATGTCCACAGGAAGAGCACTCTACAGGGCACTTCATCATGTTGTCTTGGACATTGGATCATGCTAGAGGGCACTTGAGAGGCACTCCAGTGGGCTTTTATCATATTTTATCTACCACAGGGGCATCTAAGAGGGTGTTGGCAGCATTTTTTTTTCTAACATGGGGTGTCCCCCCTACCTGCCCTCTTGAGTCCACCAGTGCTTGACAAAAGTGCCCAAAACCATACTGATACAAATGAGCTGTGTACTAACAAGGGTCATTAACCTCATCTCGCTTTTTGCCCACATATGTGAACACACACACATGGGCCCTCGGTGTAATGGGCTCTGTGGTGAGCGGTCCTGATAGTGATGAATGAGAGTATTAACAGTGTCTAATTAGCGGCTAGCCACAATAATATGCTGTGTTCATGAGAGTGAAACAAAGACGGCGTGCTCATGAGGGCCAAACGCCACGGCTGGCATTTATGTTTACTTATGCTTATTTATGTTGTTTATGTTTTACAATCTGCTAATGGGGGCAACATATCTCATTAGAGCCTAATAAGGTTACTATAAATGGCTTTACAGTAGTTCTAAAACATTATAGATTTTATGGAGGTTTTAATATTAGGTTTGTTGATGTTCAACTTCCCAATGGAGTTACAACGTTCTAGCTTTAAGACAATGCAGTGATATACTTTTATCTATTTTTTTCTTACATACTACTTCAGTACCATTTCCACTTTTTCCATGGCTGCAGAAAATACTCATTTCTGACTGGCTGATGGTGTTGGTTAAACTTGCATCCACATGCATGTATTCCCACACACACAACCAACTGTCCTCCGTGGCTAAAGTGTGAGGAAATGGAAAAAGCCACTCTCTGCCAAATCCAGTGACATCTGTCCCAAGGCTGTATGACAAACAGTTCATGAGTTATGAAAGGTGGCATAACTAAATTATAGGCTAACGTTCACCAGTGAAAAAAAGAACTCTGCTGAGTTGTGATGAAATGTCTTTTTTTTTTTGTTCCTTTCACATTTTGTCTTGATTTTTTTTATTTTCTACATAAAGCACTGTGAATCGCCTTATTGTTAAAATGTGCTATACAAATAAACTTGCCTTGGCTTCCAGTGATGCCTCTCACTAGAATCTATGACTAGTGGTTCATGAGTTTGGGGGTGTGGCCAAAATGTGGGGGTGTGGCTTAAGTCAATGAGGATAAAGGACATCTCCCCAGTGCAATGATGCCACCCACTAGAATCTATGACTAAAGACCCATAATTTTGGCCATGGTACGTAAATTCATTTAGAAGTTATGCACCTTTTTGTAATAGGCCACTCCCACTGTCACAACCACTTTTATTCCAATTGGAATGAACACAAACACACACCCTCACACAGACACACTTGATCTCCAGATAAATTCCAGCCTCCTAAGGCGAAAACTGTGGCTTCAAAGTAGTGGGGATGTTTTGTAGACAGAAAAAAGGTATTTATTCCAAATTCAACAAAATGGGAAGAAAGACAGAACAACATGTTGCTATCAACTCTCCAGGATCAGTTCTAGGCAATGGATATGAGTTTGGCTGCACAATTGCAGGTCATGTGCTGTACACTGGCTTAAAAAAAAACAACTTTTTCTTAAACACAATCATTACAAAAAGAATGCCCATGAAATGATGAATCAACGTTTGGAGCGACAGGTCAATTAAAAAGACTTTTTGCAACATGTCTTGTATCAGTTAATTATTTTTACGCCATTCATCTCTACATGAGGCAAACAGGAAGATTTAATGATCTAACTAATGAGCATACTCTTTGGGACCAAAAATGTTTTCGGCTTATGCATTCGGTGAGCAATTTTAATTGGAGCAAATGGGGGTGCCATCTTGAAACATGGTCGGCTATCCAGTTCTATTGAAGTCCTAATGAAACGGCATTTCAAGAGCATCCAGCTGCTGTATTGTGACATGTTTTTGAGTGAAACAAGACAGGCAGGCAGGACAGAACATTGACATAACCTGAAGTACCACGCTGTTGCCAGCTAGGTAGCTAATAAATCTTAGCTCTGCGCCGCTAAAAGCAGAAGATTGATTGATGGGTGAATGTCGTCATATTATTGGTTAAAATTGTTTGATTCAAGCCTGCCTTTGATATAAGAATATGAATTTTCACTTTTTTTTGGCATATTGTTCAACAGGTGCACTTTCATCATCTTTTTTATATTTCATCTAAAAGGGCTAAGAGGCAGTTTTCATTTAATCTCAAATTTAATACATCCCTAGTTGTTATGACTCACTGCTGCTGGTAGCCCTTTATTTATGATTATAAACTGAAATTATAAACAGAACTCCAATAGAAAAAAGGAAAGAAACTGTATTTTTATCATTTTTTTCTCTATGACAAACAAAACATGAAACTGAACATTTGTGAAAAAAATACTCTTGCATGTGTAGGAAATAAAGTTGCCATAAAGAGCAGCCTGACTTTGAGCCTTCCACATGTTTGTGAAGAAAATGAATAAAATAAAATGTACTACTTTTTTTTACATGTAAAAATAGTAGAAAAAGTGCCAACGGTTGATGACTCCCAATTTTAAACACGTGTAGGCTCTATAGCCGATTTTGAACTTGAGGCATTGACTTTTTAAAGTTTTCAAATTAATTTTGAACAGCCAGTAGTTTGTAGAACCTTTCTTAATTCCAGTAAATGAACTGGAAATAAATTTCCAATATGAAGCATTGTAAGTGGCTTTTAGTAAAGTGTATAGTTAAGTGCAAGTAACCATAGCAACAATACATCTGTGTGATGCTATGTTAGAGTCAAATTCACTACAAACAAACTTTAAAAACTGTTAACACAGTCTACTTTGTGTTCTTGCAGAGAGTGTCAGCGCTACAAGTGTGATATGAGATGCTGTGATGTATAAAATAATGGACTGAGCTTTACATTGTGGCATTGTTCGCCTCATCAGTTCTGTCAGGACACCAGATGGTGTAATCTCAAAAAAAAAACAATGCCACACAGCAGAGGACAATAGTCCTAAATATGCCATAAGGGGCTGCTGTTCAATTTACTTTCCTGTGCTCTGTAGGTCTTTCAGTTTCTCTTCAGCTCTTGATTTGTATTCACTTTTCAGCTCTTGCAAGTGAAATAGTTGCAAGATACAAGTATGCTCCAGTGAACTGTTTCCTGGAAGATTTTAGGCGCAAAATGGAATCTAGAGAGCTGTCACAATTGATCTACTGGATCAAGACTTTTGAAATCCTATTTGACGGTAAGTTATTTTATTGAAAATGGAAGACAGCAAGGATTCAGAAGCATATTTCTCCACCGAGGCAGTTCAGTCCTCTAAAGGTATAGTTTTATTTAATAGAAAATGTAGTTTAAAACAGTGCAATGTTCCAGTCTGCATGGAAGTGTAACTTTAACCAGAGGCAGCCATGGTGTGGTTTTCCTGGCTCCAGCCGTATCGGTGACACAGTAATCTCTGCAAACAACAGAGGCGCATTAAAACAACATCAAATTCAGAACGAGAGAGCGGAGATGATAACGACTAAAAAGAAGAAGAAAGAATGCGAGAGAGAGAGAGAGGAAGCCACAGGACGTCACCCACAAGGATTTTGGCGGCGCGATAAGACCTCAGCTTAATGGTGTCCAACAGCAAGCGTTTCACTGATCACACCTCGCTGTCTTATCTGCAGCTCCAGAAGAGAGGGGACATTTATGAGTGCCTGTGTGAGTGAGAGAGAGGATGATACAGGGAAGAGACAATAGGCAGACAGAACAAATCTCATATTAAAAAGTCTATACACTGTAAAAATAAACCATTTGTTTTAACTTTAAAAGGTTAGTGTCCAAGCTGCCTTAAAATTTGAAGTTGATTTGAAAAGATTCAAAACAAATGAACTTTTCTAGTCAAATAAACTTTATATTAAAGGAGAAATTTGTATTGTATTTACTGGAATAAATCATAAAATGACCGTGATTTGCAAAGTTGAAATACTTCAATGCTACAGCTGCTGTCCACCGTAGAAATTTCTATACTTTTTTTGTTGGGAAAGTTCTATCATCATACATGGCATCTAGATAAATAGCAGTGTATATACAGGATTTAAACTGGTTTAGCCTTTCAAACAGGAGATTAAGGGGTGCCACATCTTTCTTTCCCTGAGCTTGCTTTTACAAAAAAGTCTAATTCTGTTTAATTGCAGAGTTTCGGTCAGCTCAGTCAGAGTTTAACAGTCAGCACTTCTTTTTCCTTCCAAAAAAGAATGAGTTTCTTAGCAGTGAGAAGTCCATAAGATAATAGTGTAGGTGTTGCTGAGCTACCTGCAGTCTCCTGGTGCCTACTGATACCCCTAAGGTGATTACAACTCCACCCCCAGTATCTTTGGGAATATCTGAAATATCACCAACCAGAAGTTCTGCAAACTGAGACATAAGACATAAGACATATCTGTATAATAAGGCTGCTTCTGTTGAATTGCATTTATCACATATGATGAAACTTACAATCTATGCAATACCTTAAATATAAATTTCTATTCTGGAAATTTCTATTCTTGTGTTACTGTTAACCTGTTGTTTGCTGAATGAACTGTCTGTTTATGAGTTGTAAGAAATTATTAATAATCTTTTACAAGCAGTGGATATTCATGAAGATTAAATTTAGCAATAAGCTAATGGAGTCTGGCAGGCAGTAAGACAGGCAGCCAATGAACTCCAACTCCAGAGTGTGTTATTTCAGAGAAGTGGGCTTTTGTTTTCGGGATAAAAGGCTTAACTTTACATTGACAGACAACTGACTAATAAACAGCTGATCACCTCACAGTATTACTGTCAAATTACAATGTTATGTTCTTCTTGAGCTCCTGCAGTGTTCCTGCAGCCTGCCTGAACTCCTCAAGTCTGGGAAGGAGTAGGCGGGGAAACAACTCACTTCAACCATATGTGAGGGCTGACATGTAGGGTGAGAGCGCTGCCCTCTGCAGGTAGGGTCAGAGAGAGTTTCCTGCCTTTATAAGGACAGGTGTGGGCAATTAGTGCCTCTTTGTCTGAGTCCTGGTAGATGTGTGGTAGGATTTCTTGGTGTGGGCAGGTAAGGGAGATCTTAGGAGAAACATTGTTTGTATGTTTTGAGTTGAAATCTAATGAGGTTTCTCATATATTTAGTTGTAGTTAAGCTGTGTTCTGACTGATTCTGGCTGATGTATGCTCTGTAACCCCATGTTGAAGAGGTAGGCCATAGATAACTGCAATTGTTTGGTTGCCTGTAGGTCTATCATTAATAACATAATAATTTAATCCTTTAGGGAATTCAGCCCTTGTCTCCTCCTTGTCTGAGCCACAGTAGTCAACCTGCTGATGTTCCCAGTGTCTCCTTTAATCAGGGCCTCAGAGTGAGCAACGTAACCCAAACTGGTGTGGTAATGTAGGAGGGTCAGTCCCTCCAAAGTATTTTTGCCAGGTGAGGGAAATGATTTTGACCATGTTTCCCTTATTGCAGACTGCTGCTTTGCCTGAACCAGTCCATCTACGTCGTTTTACTGTGAACTGTCAGGACTTGTACGTT
This sequence comes from Lutjanus argentimaculatus, assembly GCA_034769285.1. Classification (NCBI taxonomy): domain Eukaryota; kingdom Metazoa; phylum Chordata; class Actinopteri; order Lutjaniformes; family Lutjanidae; genus Lutjanus; species Lutjanus argentimaculatus. The sequence continues at coordinate 2,195,029 of JAWZSL010000054.1, forward strand.
GTTGCTGTGACAACTAACTGCTAAACTTTGTATAATTGCATTTAGTAATGTCTTTTACACCATTGTGAGCTGAACCAACTGAGATTCACCCCTTGTTTTTGTTTCATTTTTTTTATAGGCAGCGGGACGATCTGCAGGGAATACACGTGGGATCCTCACCTTTGCATGCAGTGTGGTAGGCCTAACGGTGGTGGTCACTTGAGTGTTTTGTGGATTTGCTTCTCTTTGCACTGTGTGTTGCAGTGTTAGTGATCACAGTGGGCTCACATGGTGGTAATTATTGGGGGTCTGCGATAGAATATCCCCGTGGTACCCTTAGGTTTATATAGACACTGTATTGATCCTAAATACTGTCTGGTCACACATAGATCGTGCATTAAATAGGATTTCAACCTATTTAACATACAGTTTATGGCTCTGACTCGCTATATGGACTGCAGTACTCATTTTTGGACATGCAATTGTTAGTGAACAAGAAAAGATGTTCAATAAGTTTAAGATATTAAACTGAACCAAGAACTCTTCATTCACCATTTAACATTTTATAACTGTTAACATGTATTATAACCCGTTTCATTAACATTAAGGAACTGAGTATCAGTGTAAACCTTATTGTGAAAACAAACAACCCTGACTTATTTTAAAGTGTATTTGACAGTCGGCAAGTTTTCATCATGTTGTCTTGAACTTTTAAAAAGAAGGGTCTAAAGACAAACAATGCATGCTGGGAAGCCTGATAATATGCTGCTGATGTTTCTATAGAAACTTAATTGAACTTTGTGTGGTACATTCTTTCAACTCATTTAAAATCTGTATATTTATATTAAGTTAATGAGAAGATTAGCTGATTCCACTAAATTATTGTATTCGTGATTTTTTTTTTTACATTATGTTTACATCTGGTGGGTGTTTGTATTCTCATGTGTAAAGCAACTGTAATAATCTAATAACCTCCAGTAATTTTTTACATGCAACTGCTTTACTATTAGCAGAATTAAGTTGGGCTAAGTGTTAAGTTCATTTAAGTTCATATAGTACAAACCGTATCTCCAAAATTCTGTGTTTTTTAGCTGGTAACACCAACAATATCTAGAAATTAAGGTTTAGGTTGGACAATATAAAACTGGTTTGTTAGGGAAAAACTGTTGAAAACACTGTTGTGCTTAAATATTAAGTTATCAACATAATATGCAAGTGGTGAAGGCAAAAAAGCACCCAGCACTGTTCATGCAGAGCAGGAAAGATGTCCACTTGTACAGCAGAAAAAGAGAGCCATACACTGTGGAGCTGCTTGCCCCAAAGTGAACTCACTCTTAGCATGTAAAGCTTTTATGTGGAAACCGCGAACCCAGAGAATGAGTCAATCAATAGCTGCCACACAGATAGCAATGAAACCCTTTTTTAATTTTTTTTTTTTTTTTTTACCAGCTGCAGTCACAAAACTCAAAGAAATATCAGTAATGAGCTGTCTCTGTGGCAAAAATGTAATAGAAACAAACTAGAACTCTGACTAAAGATCAGGATAAGCTTGTAAAACACCTCAACGACACTATCTTAATGATCACCTTAAGAAAAGGAAATCTTCAGCATCTACTGTCCGCACTGAGGAAAAATAGGCCAGAGTCCCGTCTGTTGTTAGGTTAAGATCCAATGGTTAAGATTTAAGGGAATTATAATATTCATAGTTGTTTTCACTAGTGTATAATGTCATGAAAATAAGAATTGTTGTGTTTTTGTTACCTTAAACTGAGCCCTTAATGTGTACAGAGTGTGCAGGTCCTTTTCCATGGAGACCGCCATGTTGCACTGCTGCGTTTCTACAGTCACCCAGACTGCACAAACCAAACACTGGCTCCAGACAGGGCTATTTACATTTTGTGCAAGTTTTGCAGCTACCACAGTTTCTCTTACATGTTTAAGGGGGAGCGATGCAAAGTTTTTATAACCTGCAAGCTGGAAGCTACTGTAGATGCCACTAATTCCTACATACTGGTCCTTCAAGGCAACAAGATCATCTTTGATCGAGGTTAATGTAAGATGGAGGTTTCAGTGAAATTTCTAAACATTGTGTCTTGTGCCTCAAGTCAATGAGGACTTTCTCTGTATGAAGGTTTAAAGACAGTTTCATGTAGAAAATATTTTCTTTCTACCGTCTGCCAGCCGTATCACCGTGCAGAGGGAAGTGTGCATCTACTCATGGAGTAGAGTCCTCAGTTGGACTGCGATCTCTCATACATGAATAGATGCACACCTCCAGCTGCACAGTGACACGGTTGGCGAGTATAGTTGGGCAGAAAGAAAATAGTTCCTACATGAAACTGCTCACAACAAAGTCTGTGGATTATGTTGAGTACCCTGGTCATGATTTCTGGAAAGAGACATTGCTGTTGAATTTTTCTTTTTCTTTTTTTTTTTTTTTCTTTTTTCGTTTGGAGCACCACAAGTCATCTAGTTTATATTTGAGATCTCTGTGGCTGCTGTCTCCAAAACCTGGCAACTCATGCCAAAAGAATCTAGATGAAGAAATAGCACTACAGGTAAGAATAAAAAATATGGATTTGGGGTGTGGAGTGACCTCTCCCTTTAATAATGCTGTAGTTGCTACAAGCAGATAATGTATAGTAGGATCAGATATTTTGGAGGAAAACAAATGAAATTTGTTACCAGTGAACATTTTACTGATGTTTAGTAGGCTATCAATATTTTTGCAACTAAGTTCACCTCCTCCTATTATTAAAGAACGTACTTTAGGTGGAAATATTTTTCCTTCAAAGCACTTTACAGATTGATGTATATAAGCAGAATTTCCAGAAAACAGTAGAATTTTTTCCCAAATTCACCAAAATTAAAAAACAAAAACAAACAAAAAAACAGTCTAATGCTTGTATTAGACTTGCTGGTCTCATGTGAAAATTTCACATTTTGCTTCACCAATAGGCTTGAAAGTATTCTCATTCTGCAGTCACATTAGTAATAGCACATGTGCAACATCCCTTCGGGCTTTGAAAATAAAGCTTGTTGTGAAACATTTCAGATAATGGTCACAGTTTGGTTAGCTTTAGGCATCAAAAAATACATGGTTAGGTTTGGGAAAACATGATGGTTTGGGCTAAAGTAATTACTTCCTAAAATCAAGTCTTGTTTCACCAATCCGTCCATCCGTCCGTCCATCCGTCCATCCATCCATCCATCCATCCATCCCAGCCTCCTCTTTTCTCACTCTTCATATTGCGTTCATTGCTGGTATTACCCCTCCGTACATGCGTGTACTTTTCACACCTTGACAAGGCAAAAGGTGACACTGACACAGCATCCTCTAGTCCAGTCCAATAACGAGATATAAGATACATTCTGCTGTCAGTGTGACTGGTCACCAAATATATAGTCAGATAAATTAAAATCAGCAAGTAATTTAAATCCCATTGTTTTATTTGATTTGTTCTGATTACATTTTTAGAATTATTCATTAATATTTTATTAGGAATTTTTAATATAATTTATTTTCAAGATTAATGTGTTATATCTTGCCCTGTCTATGTTTCTGTGTATTATTTGTGTTGGATTATAAAATTGAAGCTTAAAATCTTTTTTTTTCATGACCTCTCAAAGCCCACCTGCAGGGCCTTTGCAGCCCACCTGTGGCCTGTTGCCCACACTTTGGAAATCACTGCTCCAGTAGATCAGTGGGTCTGTTACATGCTTTGGCATCAGACCAGGTTGAGATAAAATATAATTCCTAAAACGCTCTATTAATGAAGAGCATGTTTGTGTCCTTTGGAGTGAAAATACAGTAAGAAAGGCTCAGCTCAGGGAGAAAACGACCATATATGGACTAAATGTGTCAATTATTATAATGTATGCATACAATTCATGCATTTTGTATTTTCCAGACTTTTTTTAAAAAAAAAATTTGTTATATGCCACATTTGAACAAATGAAATAATGACTAATAGCCATTCAGAATTAAAGCATATTAGAATGAGAAATTCTGAAAGATGGAGACAAATAACTTGATTGTGGTGCTGTAAATGCCTTTTTGTGTGTGTGTGTGGTGTGTGCCAGCCTGAGCTGTAGCCCCAAGCATCAGTTATCAGAGAGAGAGGTCACTGTCACACACAAGGTGATTCCTCTTCCAAGATTAGAGCTCAGTATTTAGGAGACCACATTGTGCTTCTGACTGCAGCCTGATTAAGATTTAACTTGTGGTCCTTTTCCAAAGACTGAGGGTTCGGGTCAGGATGGTGTGATGATGAATATATTGTCTGCGTGCATCGAATATCCTTCATTGTATACTGTATACGGAAGTAGGATAGAGACTCATTAGAGAACATATGGCACCAACCAGCCTGAGATAGTCTCTGTAACACCATTTGTTTGTGTGCCTGTGACATTTAAGGCCCCTGACAATACATACATTGTTTCTCCCGGCCCACTGCTTGCTCCATCATGGACAGAAAAACAGACATCTCAAGGTTGCTCTTGCCAGGAAGATTATGACAATAGCTGTTACCTTGGGATAAACTGTTATATCCTAAAATCTAAATTTAAGCTCAGTGAAGGCTGCAGACCACTCCATTCTGTGAGTCATTTTATGTGGACATTTATCTTCTGTCTACGAATAATCACAGATGGATTAACAGCACTTGGCAGTGACACCGGCAGTCTGGGGAAATGTACGAGTCCAAGAGCAGCGATTTTGTGTTATACATACAACACAGTAATACTATTGTTCATGTTGAAGTTTGGCACTTTTTACACTTTATGCTTAAGTTGAAATCTGTATTATTTCAGAGCCACTTTGCAAAGAAGAACCGTGATTCGTGAGCAGACACTCAGAAGTGTTGCTTGTTACCGACAACAAATACACAGAGCCCGTCCAAGCTCTATTTTAGTTTCTAGTGTTCTAACCCTCCAGACCCACTGAACTATCCGTGGCTCTGCTATGCCATATTTTTTAAACCCAAGAGGAGAATTGGTGCAGCGTGTGAAAGGTTTGTGGGGAAACTCAATGAAACATTAAATCAGGGTGGGAAATTAGCACCAGCCACCAGCCAAACGCTGGTAAAATATGAACGTGGCTGGTAGATTTCAGACACAAAATAATGATTTGTGGGAGAATGTGAACATTAATCTGTCAGAGGCTGGTAGATGTTCACATTTTTAATTTCCCACCCTGATTAACCGCCCTGTCTCCTAGAAATTAGGTTTATATGAAACTAATGTGCAACAGCAAATTTGATTTTGAGTGAATCATAATGCCGACTGAAATACATTTCTATTAACATAATAAGAAAATGTTGTTAATCAACGTGCCTGGCAGTGTCACTGACAATGTATTTCCTTTGTTTTCTGCCAAAATAGGCAATCTTGCAATACACTATCAGCTAGCGGTGACTACAGCATAATTCAAAATCAGCAATGTGTGACATGAGGATTTAAGTCAGACGGACAAGTACTTTTGTTGCCAAACCCTGTCTGGAGTGACAGTACTTGCCTTTTTTTTTTCTTCTTTTTTTGCAGGAGTCTGGATGTGAACCCTGGACTCTGGTGTTAAAGTCCTGCAGTTTGTATGCCAGTCTAGTACCTGAACTCTCCAAAGCCACATTCTTGTAACACGCAGTGGTGGATAGTAATGAAGTACATTTACTTGAGTACTGTGCTTAATTATATTTTTTTGAGTATCTATACTTGAGTATTTGTTTTTTTGGAAACTCATGACTTTCACTCCACTACATTTCAAAGACAAATATTGTAGTTTTGACTCCACTACATTTCTAGGAAGGTTGTTCTTACTCGTTACTTTTAGTCTAAGCAGAGCTGTGAAGTCAGCTGTTGCTGTTTTTTCTTTCCTAAAATGCAGCTGGCCACACGCTGTGCTCCTCACAGAAGGAAACCAATCACAGGACCTGCTCTCAACTGGGACTGATGTAAAAGCAGATATGCGAAATTCAGGCGCGATCTGTAACAAGTGCAAGCAAGCTCTCCCTCTTTCATTCAAACAAAACTCGGTAATGGTGATGGCAGGAGAAAGACTAAATTAAATCTCAAGATGTTATTGTAATTAGAAAAAGAGAAATTCCAGGTTGGCTTTTAATGTTGGATTGTTTTTATTGGGGTGAAAAATACCACATAATTAATGTATATTCTGCCCCTGAAGCCAGAAATAAATCTCAGTTATTTAACAGACTTGGAGAACTCCTTACAGTTGGCTTCAGTCTCATTTTATGCAGTTATTTTAATACAGTTACATCAGAAAATGACAATAGTTGTCCCTTTTGTTTTTGATTGCATTTCTATGCTGAATTTTTTACAGGTGTTTCTTTTGTGTAGCATTGTGGTTTTACAAGCAAGTCAGTGCATTCATGAGGTGGTTTCAGAGAGTTACAAGGTTCTGTAAATGCATCATGAAAACAATACGGCAGTGTATTGATGTTAGAAAATGTACTTTGTAGGGCTGGGCAACGATTAGAATCTTTAATCGCAATTAATTGCATAATTTGCCTGATTAATCACGATTAATCGCATTGTATACGCAAACTCCAAGAATGAATTCAAAAGTAGTGTAAAGAGCACTTCTATTTCAATGTTCTGCTGCCATATGAACGAAAGTGCCATAACATTTGTTGTGCAAACACTTTTAACATCAGCACTTATCAGTAACACATATTTAGTGTAAATCTCAACTTAAAAAATGTAAAAAAATAAATAAAAATTAAAAAAAATAATAAATAAATAAATAATAATAGTAATAATAACAAATTAAAGATTATTGCCACTGACAGGACATTCTCTTTATGAAAAAAAAAAAAAAAAATCTACCAACAAAATCCTGAGCCACAATCAGGACAAACAGGCAATTTCTGAGGTAACAGCAGAAACTTTTAACAGGGAGCAGCATTACCAGTCTATGGCCATTTAAAAGCTCCGTGACTTTACCCTTCTCCATGTCTGCTTTGGTTTTTCCGCGTTTTCCTTTTTCCTTTCCCGGTTCCGCAACAGCCAGCGCTATTCTCCTTCTTCTTCTTCTGTTTGAAACGGCGGCTGGGCTGGCAGCCAGCTCATTGGCGCATTATCGCCACCTACTGTTCCGGAGAGTGAGTCAAACCCCTACACCGCAGCAGCCAGCAACAGACTTTCACAAAATAAAAGCATGTGAGCAACATGCTTTAATGCGCGATAAAGTAAATATCGGCGTTAATAGTCTAATGAATTAACGTGAAAATAACGCGTTAATTTGCCCAGCCCTAGTACTTTGTAATTTGTACTTTTGAATACTTCAGTATTTTTAAAAGCAAGTACTCTAGTACCTTAACTAGAGTAACATTTTGATTGAACAGCTTTGACCAGGAGTATCTATACTTTGACCCAAGAACTGGGGTTGACTACTTTGTCCACCACTGGTAACGCATGAATGTGTCTTGACATTGTCTTGCTGAAATAAGCAGGGACATCTTTGAAAAAGACCGAATGGCAGCATGTGTCGCTCCACAACCTGAATGTACTTTTCAGTATCAGTGGGGGCTTCACACATGTGACAATTACCCATGATGCCATCACAGACACTGGCTTTTGAGATTAGTGCTGGTGACAATCTGGATGGTCCTTTCTTCTTTAGCCCAGAGGACACAATGTCCATGATTTAAAAAAAAAAAAAAAAACAACAACAAAAAAAAAAACAACAATCTGAAATGTGGACTCGTCAGACCACAGCACACTTTTCCACTTTGCATCAGTCCATCTCAGATGAGCATGAGCCCAGAGAAATCAGTTATTGATATATGCTTTTGCTTTGGTAGAGAATGTTAGAGACTTAGCTTGTATTTGTAGATGGAGAGACAAACCGTGTTCCTGAGCCCATGTAGTATCCTTTATACAATTACAGTATGTGGCTTTTTGATGCAGTTTTTAATGCAGTGCCATCTGAGGGGTCAAAAGGTCACAGGCAGTCACCGTCAGTTTTCGGCCTTGCCTCTCTGAATCTTTCACTGATATTATGAGACTGTAGATGGTGAAACCCCAAATTATTGAAAATGGGTGTTAAGAAACATTGTTCTTAAACTGTTCGACTGTTTGCCCTGCACTTTTCCACAAAGTGGCGAATTTCACCCCATCCATGGTTGTGAATGACTGAGCCTTTGAAGGTGCCCCTTTAATAGCCAATCATGATGCTATCACATGTTACTAAATGTTCAAAACAAGTGTTTTTTGAGCATTCCATATCTTTCCCAGTCTTTTGTTACCAAAGTTTTTGATACATGTTGCAGGCATCAAATTTAGAATGAATGTATATTTACAAAAAAATAAAGTTTATTAGTTCAAGCAGTAAATGTCTTGTCCTTGTACTGTATTCAACTGAAGACAAGTTGAAAAGTATTTGCAAATCATTGCAGTCCATTTTTATTTAAGTGTTACAGTCTCCCAGCTCTTTTGGAATATAAAAACACTCTAATCTCTAGGAGACAGGGTTGTGATTAAATGCGGTTCAATGCAGCGTATGTAGAACATATAATATGCAGCCTATGTAACACTAGCTAAAATAGACTAATTGTTTTGCATACAGCATAGAATCAGCTTGTGCTTCACGTCAGGAATGAAACCCACAAGACCATAGCAGAAACTCAGAAGACTCCCTCAGCAGGCAATGTGAAATTGGTTTTGGGCACAGGACTACATTAAAAATGACTCATCCTCAGTTTTAGCCATTTTTTCCTCATGTAACTCCAACTGAAGGACAGCCTTGTTAGAAATTCTGTGACCCTCAGGCTTTGGCCAGCATTTCAAAACCCAGTGGATGAACACAAAAAATAAATAAATAAATAAATAAATAAAAAAATACATACAGTTAAAAACAAGCCTGCTTTGCTGTTGTTTACATATTGCAGGCAAGAAGTTTTAGCACAACAGCGGTGATAAGCAGAGTCATCCTCAATGGGCAAATGCACACTGCTGGGCTGTTGCTCACTGTTTTACACTTGTGGACAGGACCCAAAACAAATTCAGCAGGCAGGACAGGTGAGGTCAAAAGACTCTTTAGTCATAAGTCCTTTGGGGGTGGAATCAAGCAACAGAATCTGGCAAGCTAGTCATATAGAAATAAGCAGGCAGCCTGAATATCAGTAACAGCACAGAGGCAAGGAACAGAACCTGCCAAGTAACATCATCTGTCCAAGAAGTTAGGTCTCGACTACACATATGCATTTCATTTTTTTAATTAATATTTTTCTAACTCATTTTAATTCTCATCCTACCAACATATTTAACATACAACTACCAACAGGAAATGGAAAATAGAAAAAAATTAGGCCCATTGTCTAAAATGAAAATACATATTTTTCTTTATGATGAAGAGGCAGATTTAATCCTAAGTACAATCCACATTAGTACTTAAAGGAACAGTTCACCCCAAAATAAAAAAAAATACATACATATCTCTGTGGCTGATATCTCTAAAATTCTACAAATCATACCAAAGTCTAGATGAGTAAATAGTAGGGCTGCACATCTTCACTGGTCTCATGACTCGATTCAATTACAATTATCCTGTCAACGATTTCGATGCGTCATGATGCATTGCATCCTCATTTTTTTATATTACTGCACACGGCTACTTTTTCATCAATGAATACAAGCAGTCAGATAAATATGAACTCCCTTTTATATTGTTTAGAAAGTGCTTCAGATATCAATAACATAAAAGTCTTAACATTACTCTATAAAATAAATAAATAAATAAATTGTATAGGTCTAGTCTCACTGTATTTGTGTGAAATTGTTCCATCCTCAAAAACAAACATAATACTTCTGCAGTCTAGCAGCAGCTTCTAGCAGCTGTCTTCTGCTCAAGTAACTGCTAATAAAGCTGTAACTATTAATCGATTATTAATCCATTATTAAATTAATCACCTATTATTTTGATAATTGATCGTCAGCTTGGGCTTTGGAAATTAATGCTCAACATTTTTCACCATTTTACAGAACAAACCTCTGATGAAAATAAAGAAATGAAATGATGATGTGATGAAAATAATTTAGTTGCAGCCTTATCACAGACACAGGGATGTACATGATTAAACGTCACCACCTCACTAGTTGGCACCAGAAATACTTTTCAGTGTAACTATTTTATTCACGCACAATGCCAGTTGTTAGTCGCTGGCCACTAGTCAGGTCTGCAGCCGGGTCTGTCGGGTCTGCAGCTGCATCAGACAGCAGCCCTCTCGCTGGGTCTCGCTCGGTCCACTGTTTTCTTAACGGTGCCAGGCGTTAGCTTCTCAGAGTGAAAATGGCTAATGTGGTTTCTCAAGTTAGTGGTATTTTCAAGGTGTTTGATTTTTGTGTGACAGACTTTACTCACAGCGTGTGTCTTGTCCAGTTCGTGCTTCCCAGCAAGTTCATAAAATCTGAAATGTGCCCAGAGGTCTGCTTTTAAAATACTAGGTGCATTTTTTATCACTTGCTTTTGATTTTCACCTCCCTCCGAGGTTGCTACGGCACTGGTTGTTACCAGGAAGTTATCTCTCTCCGCTATAATCAATTATGTTCTGTCACTGCATGGATGCAGAATCTTCCACGTCCGCATCACGATGCATCTTAGAAACGATTAATTTTGACACCCCTAATAAATAGCACCACAGGCCAGGGGAAAAATATGTATTTTTGATTTTGGGGTGAACTGTCCCTTTAAAAGTTTATTTAAAGGATAAAGGATTCGGTTTTTTGACACCTGGACCTTATTGTTAGGATTAAATATGCTCGTAGACTCACCCAGACAATTTTGGTGGAGCTCGGAGCCGTTTTCGAGCAATTTAGATCCAGCCGACGGCGTTTTTTCTCATGCCATAGTAGCGGACGGGGCCAGAAATCGAAGCCCCTAAATTAGACTTTATCTGCTGCGAAACTCATGCAATGTCCACAACAACACCACCAGTTAGCCCCCATTTGTGGACGTGCAGTGGTTGCTCGTTCTCTGGCCAGCTGTTCGGCTCTTTCCCTCTGCATTAGGGTGACCAGATGTCCCGCTTTGCGCGTGATTTCACGCATTTTCTGTCTCTTTTCACGCATCACGCAAATTGAGACCATGTCCCGCACAACATCCCCCTCAGGCCCCAGCAATGAGAAGCCGGTGATGTTCCTGCACTCTGGGCTGTTTGTTGTTGTCATAGTAGCACCGCACGTACGGCGCTTAGGCCCGCCCCTAATTTTCTCCGCGCTACCAACAGCTGAGGTGACAGCTAGTGAATGACACTCGCATCGCGTGTTCTTCTTTGGAAATGGAGGACGGGGAGACGCCAAACAAGAAGAGACGATGCAGCTACAGGCGGTGTCCCACTTTGTCCCTCACAAACATACCCCTTGTCCCTCTTTTGGTTTATTGGGACCTGGTCACCCTACTCTGCATCCTCCTTTCAAATAGCTCCTCGTCGGTGTATTCTGGCTCAAAACGATACGGGCATCCATTATACTCAAAGTCATCGTCAGACACTTCTACATCGGATAAATATTCCGCCATGCTGCACAAAAATAGCCATGTTGCCGTGTAGCCTAGCAACAACAGCGTCTCTTCTCAGCTGCGGTCCTGCGGCGCACATCTATGTCACCAAAAGTTACCCATCCTCGTAAAGTCCCGGATGACCATAACAACGAAGTTGAGCTGACATGGTGATAACACTGGCCATTCATTTATAACATGTAGGTGAAATGAGCGAGTTTCGCAGCAGATAATGTCTAATTTAGAGGCTTCGATTTCTGGCCCCGTCCGCTACTATGGCATGAGAAAAAAACGCCGTCGGCTGGATCTAAATTGCTCGAAAACGGCTCCGAGCTCCACCAAAATTGTCTGGGTGAGTCTACGAGCGTATTTAATCCTAACAATAAGGTCCAGGTGTCAAAAAAACCGAACTTATGCTTTAACATCCTTTCATTCTGGTATATTGTAATTTAGCTTTCTGTCACTTCAAGTAAACATAATTTTAATCCCAGTATAAAATATTTTCAATAAATCCATAGTCATTCAAACCTCCCTTTTTTTAGTTTTATTTGTCTTTCAATACAAAAGTAGAGTGAGACCTTGGTCTCATTATGAGCCCCTTTCAAAATAAATGTGAGTAAATATAATTCAAACTTAGACTTTACCATTTGTAGCCTATATAATCTAAAATGAAAAATGTTCATGTAGAACTATGAACATTACATGTTACAAACAGTTATAGCACATGATTTAGCTCAGGGCTCATTGCTCAGGGCATATTAGCAGGTGACAGTGGGAACAAGCAGTGTCCCTACCCCCAACCACAGTCTGTGAGACTTTAAATTAGAATAGAGCCTCAATAAGTAGTTCCATTATTAAAATTAGGTGGAATTGGTGTTTCTGACTGGGGTCCCCCACTGGTATTTAAAAAGCCAGAGCCAATATATATGAAGTCATTTGGAACAAATTGAGTGAAAAAGTCATGAAAAATTGGAATGTTAGAATAAATTACATAAATTATACCTCTGGGGTCTGATGGCACCCTGGAAATTAGGATTAGGGTTCAGGAAAAAAAAATTGTCCACTCGACATTTTACAATATTTTTCCATACACCTGAACAATGACACAATATGCTCAAAGAAGCATGCTACACAAGTAGGCGTTGATAAAGTCTGCAATGTTACAGCAGCTTCTTCTGACCCCTAGTGGGTGTTGTAGGTATGACAGGAGAAGTATAAGTAGCAACAGAGGCTTTGTTTGAAGGATGGCCAAACAAGCTACAAAGCACAGGACTTTCACCAGGAGACCTGGATTTGAGTCCTGTGTGAAACGAAAAGTACATGAAAAGTTATTTAAAATTTTGGAGTAACTTAAAATGTCGTTATGGATGTGCACTTCGTGCGTCACTTTCCATTGCGTGAGTGATGTCACTTTTGTAGTTACTTTAACGCAAACCTTGATCTTTTCCTAGCTCGGGAAAACGTAATTTTGTGCCTAAACTTAACCAAACTTGCAAACTGTTTTACAATGTAAATCACATGTGTAATTTCACATCAGTTATATCACATGACCTACATAACATGGTTAAGTCTAATAAACCTGTCTCAACCTACTCTGGCATTTAGGTATGAGGATGTGTTGTAAAATGCTATGGTTATAACAGAATTGTAGAAAGTGTGCGTCAGGAGCACAAAATCTGCTTGTCCTCGAGCATATGCAGATTTCACAGTGGGACTGCCCCGAGCCCTGACGGACATATCGCGAATGTGTGCCAAAGTCTGTGAAACCTTCTGGGTGGATACTGGAACTGGGCCATTAAGAGACAGAAAATGTTGTGCCAGAGGGTTGAAAGAAAGATGGAGATGTCACACTGTGAAACCGCTGGTGGTCAACTTCTGCAGGCCAGTGATTGTAGAGCTGTAGATTGTCCTCAGGTCTTGTAAAGGAAAGCAAGAGCAGGCTGGTGGGGGGAAGAAAAAGAAGGTCAACAGAACCACACACTTATTTAGCTTTGCTGAGCTCAGAGTTCTGGTTTAGGTTAGGTTCTTTGGACCCACTGGTGACCTGCTGTCTGTCTACCAGCAGTAGCTGTTCAACAGCTGTATACACTGCTGAGTTTGATTTCAACCCGTCTGTTAACTAAATGATACTGAACTGAACAGTCTTTCAAAAGAAAGATATAAGTTTCTATTCAGCAAATCAAGGGAGCCTTAAGGCGCTCTTGAGTATAAGAAAAAACGATCAATAAAATGAAACATGCACTGTTAGTTAGAGCAAGGAAGAAAAGTTTTTTAAAGAACCACATCCATCTCTCCAAGTCACATATCTTCACAGGAGCAAAACACGGAATCAGAATGAATGGCAGCAAACCCCTTCCATGCGTCCTTCAATTTACTAAGACTAGTTGAACACGACGACTCCAAGCAACCCGTCATCAAAACCACAAAAGGGGCTAACGCAGCTGTGTTACCGTACTTTGAAAAAAACAGCAGCAAGCAAGAAACGCAAGAACAGCTGCTGCACCAGCCCAACAAACAGCTCAGTGTCCAAAAAGAGCGATTCTTGGGGTTGATGTACAATTCCGCTGACAATTAAATGAGGGTTCAGGTATGGGTGAGCCAGGCATTCAGAGAGGGACACTGCAGACCTGAACACAATGAGAGAGATGCAACATAGATGTATTTACATAGACGCCGCATTGGCCTTTCGTTAATACATCAGTGTGCTGCAATATTGGTTCTGTAAAACTGGCCGTAGTTCTGGTTATTCTGGTTCAAAGCACAAAACATTTCTCAACTAATTTCAATGAGTTGTTCATTCAAGGACTCAAGATCTATGAGAATTATGTTAGAAAAGACTATTTTCCTAATCATTAAAATTCAGTTGAGAAATGTAAGAATGCTTCTTCTCTAGAAAAAACTCAGCTGCCCCATTTACATGTATTTGTCCACCGGCCAGTCTTGACCAATATGGCAGCGACACTGATGTATCACAGCAGTTGGCAATCAGTTGGCGATCAATGTAGCAACTGTGTATTATATGTCTATGGATACAACATGCATGTTACCCAGAAACTTAAGGATACCCAGCCCATTCTCTTCCTCAGGTTGTCAAATTCTGATGTTTTGTCTCACCCCTGTAGCATCTGTGCGAGTATATTGCAGATTGAAACCAACTTGCTTCACCCTCCCCTTCCAAACTATGGTGGTGGCAAGACTCACAAATGGCTGTATCTAGAGCCAGTGTTTGGTTGTCAATTGTGGGCTACTGTAGAAACATGATGGTGCAACATGGCGCCCTCCTCGGAAGAGGACCTGTGTCCTCTGTAGGCTCATTCTAAGGTAAACAACACACAACAATTCTCATTTTCAGGTGTTTATACACTAATGAAAACACACTCATGAATATTCCACTTCTGGCAATAGATCCCTGCAAATCTTTCACACTAGATCTTTAAAAGGCTTTCTGGCAGCGTCTCAAACAGACTCTACAGGGTACCTTGTGCATCAGTATGAGATGCCAAGGGACGTGACAAACAAGTGGGCATTTGACAACCTGGGATGAGAATGGGTTGGGATACCAAAGACGCTATTCAAACTATGACACTCCTACTGCTTCTTTTCCTACTGCGCTTGTTTTGGAACAGCTTTATCAGCCTTATTGCTGCTTTCTAGACTGAATAAGTCCCACCTAGCTTTGCATTTAGTATAGGGAAAAACTCAACAGATTTATTTTTTAGCTCATAGAGATGCTCACTTGTGTAAATTTAAGTGTATCAAATTGTATTTATCAGATTTGAAACACATCAAATGCCAAGTGTAAGTGGAGCAATTTGAAATGTCAAGAAGTTCCAGGCTGGCAACAGCCGTGGCAATAAGTTGGATAGTTTGGTGGGGTTGTCCATCTGTCTTTACATCCATTTGCCTGAATGCAATACCTCAAGAAAGCCTGGGGTCAGTTTCTTCAAATTTGACACAAATGTCAGCTTAAAGTCAAAGATAAACAAATTAGACTTTGGTAGTCAAAGGTCAATGCCACTCTTCAAATCTGGCACAAATGTCCACCTGACCTAAGGATGACCCCATTAAATTTTGGATGTTCAAAGATCAAGTTTACTGTGGCCTCACATCCATCCCACACTTGTGAACAAGATATGTCAGGAATGCCTTGGGGGGAATTTATTCAAATTTGGTACAAATGTCCACTTGGACTCAAGATGAACTGCTTAGATTTTGGTGGACAAAGTTCACTATGACCTCACAAAACACATTTTTCACCATAAGTCAAGAATTAATATGCTAAATATGACAAAATTTCACACAAATATCTAGGAGGATATTAGCAGTAGTAAGTAGTAGTAGTAGTAGTACTAGTAGTAGTAACTACTGTACTTATATGTGACTTGTAATTAAATTACAAAAGAAATAAAATTGTAATCTGTTACAGTTACTGCCAAAAAATTACTAATACAAGTGTTGATTCCAAAGGGGTTACATCTAAATATTATTTTCAGGTTGCCTGGCGGGGATCTGCACTCTACTGGTGTTTTGTTTGTTTTTTTTTGTCTCTCAGCTCAATGAGTGTAGTCTGACTGGATGCCAGTAAGCAACATGCTGTGGTTGATGTATTGTTGAGTCAGGCCACCTGCTGCTGCTATCTCTAAGCCACTTGTGTTTTCTGGTAGGAAACCAGCAGTCAATATAACATGCACCAGCCACTGATAGACTACCAGGGCCATAGCAATGAGCAGCCATGCTAGCAGTTTATTTATAGAAGTAATATTAGCCTGTCTTAGCCTTGACAGTTGTCCCGGGTCTGCACTGTGCTTTCAGAGTTCACCACACAGGCCCTGACAGTTATTTGAAACACTTGGATTTTAAACAAATACATGCCGTCTGTGGAGCAAATTCACCTTTTCTCCTCCCTCTCTCACATTTCACTTAATTGGATTTCCTTCTTCTTTTCCTCTTTACTCCTTAAGCAATTTGTCAGCGTGAAGGCTTTCAACAGTATAATTGTATAGACGAAAGCAGCTCGGGCTCCGTGCTCATAGAGGAGGATTGATATCCATGTGAGTCATTTTCTATTTACTGTCAGGTTGTGGGCTGAGAAGTCTAGGGAGTTAATGCGGATGTCTAGTATGTGTACAGTGACAGGCAGGGGAGAGTTAGGATGGGAAGAAGAAGAGGAAAAATTGGGAGGGAAGATAGTGGTGGGATGACAAAGGAGACTGAGGGCAGAGCAGAGGAAATCTGGGGGAAAAAGCTAAGAGATAAAAGTAAAGAACAAAGAGAAGAAGAACTCAAGCTGAAAGAGGACTGGAAGAATATCAGAAGCAGACGGTATGGAGAATACGGAGGACAGATGAGACAGGCAGCATGTCCCAATTCAGGGGCTGGATCCTCCGAAGTCTGCATTTCTTGGCTGAATATGCTGTAACAAGCTGATGAGGCCTTTCCCATTTAAAGACTTCTTTTTTATGTGCAGCTCAGAATTGCAGCCTTCTTTTGCCTAAATTTTAAGAATTGAGACCACTCTGTCCTTTGCAGCCCTCAGTATCCCAGCATCCACAGTACACTGATCAGTAGACTTTTTTTTTTTCCCAGCAGTCATTTTGGCATGAAATAGTAGAGTAAACACAGGTGCTACCAATGATACTAATTAACGTTCCATTCCATTTGGGTCAGATTGGCTCACTGGAAAGGCCCTGTTACATTAAACAGAATGGAAAACACCTGTGTTTACCCTTCTATTTCATATCATATGGCTGTCATGAAAAACGGCTGTTGTTAGATGGAGTGTTCAGGTATTCCTTGTCAACTTATGAAGTTTGTTAATATATTATTTGCTGGATACCACAAGTTTAAAGGGTTAAGACTTGGTTTTAGGTTTAGGGTTAGCATGAGGTTTAGATTTGGGTAAGGGAAAAATAATTATAGTTATAGTCCTTGGTGGTGACAGCCCTTAAGGCTTAAGCATTTAGTTGTGATGGGTAGGGTTTGGGAAAGAGGCTAAGGCAGTGGTCTGTGACCTGTGGCTTGGGAGCTGCATGCAGCCTTTTTCCCCTCTCCGGTGGCTTCCTGTGGCTTTGACAAAAGATTAAATGGAAATGAATAACAGCTATTTTAGTTTTCACTTAACACTGTCATAGGCCTAAAGTGATTTGTACATATGCATTAATCCACATCTACAGCTCCACACCTTTTCCTCTAAATTTTACCAGTGGCTAGTGTTGAATTTTCCTTTGCTAGCTATGGTTGCCAAATGTGAAAAAAAAAGAAAAAAGAAAAGAAAAAAAAACAAAAAAAAAAATCATATAGTAACACAAATCTGTGTGTGTGGGGCCCACTATACTTGTGGGGCCAAAATGCTTGACCCCACAAGTTTAAGGGGCTGGTTGAAGGTTAAGACTTGGTTTTAAGGTGAAGGTTAGAATTAGGTTTAGGTTAGGCACTTGTGATGGGTAGGGTTAGGGTTATGTAAGGTTAGGTTTAGGCAGCGGTGGAAAGAGTACTGAAAAGCTGTACTCAAGTACTATTATTATTAATATTACCCAACTAAAAGTAAAAGTACTGGTGTTAGAAATATACTTAAGTAAAAGTAAAAAGTATTCAGCACAAAAACTACTCAGAGTATTAGTTACTTTTAACTGTTGACCATTGTCACAGTCACCTCTTAAAGCTAGGGTTGCAAATTTTATGCGTTTCCTTAACCAATAGTTGAAAACCCTACTCAACTAATTAATAATTCATAAGATACTGTTTTTTTTTTTTTGTTTTTTTTTTGGCTCATTTTTTCTCATTTTAAGTCTAAGTTTAAGTTTCCATATTCAACAAATGGCTCCGCCTGACAAAACAATGTCAAATGAGGTGCAATTACTGCCATGTCTATTGATTGATTAATGCTATATCATTAACATCCTTACTCCAAACCTTCAGCTGCAACATTTTGTTTTGTTTTTCATTTGTATCTCATGGTTTTCATCGGTCCGTTTGTGATCAGATCATCTTATTGGCTACTAAAATGGAGACAAAAGGTTTGGACATTAATTCAAATTCTACTCAGTACTCAACTATGATTTTAAAAGTAACTAAGTAGATTACATCTTGCAATGCATGCTTAAGTACGAGCAAAACAGACTTGAAAATCTACTCAAGTACAAGTACCCCAAAAAAAATACTAAATTACAGTAACTGGAGTATTTTGTAATTAGTTACTTCCACCCCTGGGTTTAGGTTAAGGTTAGGGTAGAGGTTAGGAGTGAACGGTGGGTAAGTTCAAGTTCCAGGAAATGGACCTCCATGCGGTAAGTACTAAAGACACATGCCCAGGACAGTTGCTTGACTGAGGGGAAAAGTTAAGGGTGAACGGTGGGTGAGTTCAAGTTCCAGGAAATGGACCTCCATCCGGTAAGTACCAAAGACACATGACCAGGACAGTTGCTTGACTGAGGGGATAGAGGTTAGGAGTGAATGGTGGGTAAGTTCAAGTTCCAGGAAATGGACCACCATGCGGTAAGTACCAAAGACACATGCCAGGACAGTTGCTTGACTGAGGGGAAAAGGTTAAGGGTGAACGGTGGGTGAGTTCAAGTTCCAGGAAATGGACCTCCATCCGGTAAGTACCAAAGACACATGACCAGGACAGTTGCTTGACTGAGGGGATAGAGGTTAGGAGTGAATGGTGGGTAGTTCAAGTTCCAGGAAATGGACCACCATGCGGTAAGTACCAAAGACACATGCCCAGGACAGATGCTTGACTGAGGGGAAAGTTAAGGGTGAACGGTGGGTGAGTTCAAGTTCCAGGAAATGGACCTCCATCCGGTAAGTACCAAAGACACATGACCAGGACAGTTGCTTGACTGAGGGGATAGAGGTTAGGAGTGAATGGGTGGTAAGTTCAAGTTCCAGGAAATGGACCACCATGCGGTAAGTACCAAAGACACATGCCCAGGACAGTTGCTTGACTGAGGGGAAAAGTTAAGGGTGAACGGTGGGTGAGTTCAAGTTCCAGGAAATGGACCTCCATCCGGTAAGTACCAAAGACACATGACCAGGACAGTTGCTTGACTGAGGGGATAGAGGTTAGGAGTGAACGGTGGGTAAGTTCAATTTCCGGAAAAGGCACTATATGTTCCAGGTATTCTATCTCATAAAACTTACATCATTAATAACTAAACAACTCACCCTGATTGTGAAGGTTTTCTTGTACTCCTGGGCTTTCAAGACATCATCCATTGTCATGCCCAGGAAGACGCACTTTCTGTGCCCTGTCGTCACCGCCATAACCCCCACCAACGATGCCAACAACTTGGGCCAGGTAGACCATGTTGCTCGGGTCTTTGGTGAGGTCACGGATGGCAACCTTTAAGTCCTCTTCTGCCAGCTTGATGAAGGACAAGATATCTTTGCTTTCAATCAGTGTAGCTGTAGAAAACAGGATAAATTACATAGTCACATCAGAGTTTGAGAGAATCAACCATTTTAACTTCTTTGTATTGAACCAAACCTTTCTTTTTTCTTTTATACTCCAATCTTTGCAGGACGATTTGTGCCCCTAACCCCTTTTTCCACGCAGCCAACTTGTCCAAAATATACGTGATGGTTTTAATAGTCATCCGTAGTTTGGGTTCATTAGCCAGCCTCACGAACTTCAGGAAGGCCTCGATGTCTATAAGGACATGTTTCTGGCTTGTGGGCTTCAATGTTGCACTGAGTTGATTGAGGTACCTGATGACCAAACAATGGAATTGATGAGCATTGTAAACATGGTGATGAATGTTATGACTTGGATTTGGAGAAGACAAAGCAGAGCTACATACCCATTCAGTTTTACCATGTTGTTTAAAAACAGCAGGGTCATATTTATGTCAGTGTCCCCTCCTGACATATAGAGAAGGAACTTTCTGACATAAGCCCTTCTCTGCTTTATGTTCCTCAGTGCTTTGGGTGACTGGTTGGGCCCTAAGAGGTTCGCCTCAAACAAGTCCAACAGGTGGTCTAAAAGAAAATGGTACTGTCTTAATACAAGAGCGGGATGTTTATAGTCTTCTTGTAAACACCAGTAATACTCACCTAAGTTGGGCGTGAGGCTCCCACTTTTAGAGGCCGAACGAGCCATGGGATCCCTGCTGGGGTTGGCAAGAGCGGAGGATGGAGCGGCCATCGGGCGCTGCAAGCAGGTGTCAGGAGCAGAGGACGGACCAGCCATGGCACCCTCCCTGCAGGTTGTCAGGAGCAGAGGACGGACCAGCCACGGCACCCTCCCTGCAGGTGTCAGGAGCAGAGAACGCACTGGCCGCAGTGTTGGAAGTGGGTGGCAGGAGCGAGGACGTACTGGCCACAGTTGTTGGAAGTGGGTGGCAGGAGCAGAGGACGTTCTGGCCACAGGTTGTTGGAAGTGGGTGGCAGGAGCAGAGGACGTACTGGCCACAGGTTGTTGGAAGTGGGTGGCAGGAGCAGAGGATGCACTCGCCGCAGGTTGTTGGAAGTGGGTGGCAGGAGCAGAGGATGAACTGTCCACAGGTTGTTGAAAGTGGGAGGCAGGAGTAGAGCAGGGACCGCTGGCTGTAGAGGCAGATGCTGTTGGAGCATGTTGAGCACACATTTCCTGTGTTACAGCCTGTAGAACCTCAACCTCCTCCAAGAGCTTTTTCAGCCTCCCTTTAATTGACTGCAACCCATTAACCACATAGGTCAAGGTTGCTGGTGGTGGGGACAATGCTCCAGTCTGTGCAGGCAGTGCTGGTGGAGGTGGAGATTGGGGTGCAAGCATTGTTGATGGAGTCCCGGGGGTTGTGTCGGTGGAGCTGGCGGTGGTGGTGTTGGCGGTGGTGGTGTTCGGTAGAGGGTCCGGAGTTTTTCCTTTATTGCCGCTTTCTTGGCCTTGGACATGAGCTTTGTCAAGTGCTTTCCCTGTGGGAAGAGAATGAAATGATTGAATGAAAATGGAAATAAGAATACGGTTTATGTTTTCCATGAAATTGTTGTGTAAAGTGTATAATACCGGGCTTCTCCCATGGGCAGATATGAGGTGCTTGTCCAGCCTCACATAGTCTTTCTCCGATTTGCAGTCTTTGATGGGGCACCTCAGTCTCCCACCATACCTTAGATTTTTCTTACTTATAAAGAGACGCCTCTCTTTATCATCTTTCATTCCATGCTGGTCCCGCAGATGGCGGGAAAGTGATACATAGAATCGTCCACACTCTGGGCACTTGGTCTTTGTCTAGGGTACGGAAAGGCGTGGCAATGTAAAATGTTTGAAATCTATATCAATGTCCACAAATGTTGATGAGCAACATTGATTTCCAGATATGTTTATTTACAGGAAGAGCACGTCTACATCCAGGATAGTGACCTTAAACATCTACATGAAAGAATATGTCAGATATGTCTATTTACAGGAAGAGCACGTCTACATCCAGGATAGTGACCTTAAACATCTACATGAAAGTATATCTCATATATGTCTATTTACAGGAAGAGCATGTCTACATCCAGAATAGTGACCTTAAAAAAAATCTACATGAAATAATTGGGTTCTTACCTTCATAATTACTGGGTGATAAGAGAGCAGGTGAAAACCACTCCTATTTATAGGGGGCTGAGGTTGGACACACCCATTTGTAATGAGCTGATACCAAATTCGTTTTCCGGAAAAACACCGTCTGATTCCAGGAATTCAACCTGCTAACATGAATGCTTTTATGTGCAAATGTGGAGTAAATTTTTGCAAAGCCGGTAAAGGCATGTTCCGTGAAACGGATCTACATTGGGTAACTGCCACAGACACACGCCCAGGACAGTTACTTTACAGAGGGGAACGTTTTAGAGTGAACAGTGGGTAAGTTCAAGTTCCAGAAAAGGTACCTCAATCCGGCAAGTACCACCGAACTGTATTTTGGAATTCCAACTTTTCCATATGTGGTCATGCAAAAATGAATTTGTGGTGTGTAAATTATTATATGGTCTCATGCTGCCATCTAGTGGATAAGAATAGAAGTGCAAAAGTAAAATTTTTTGAAAGGTTTATTCATTCAAAAAGTGAAATATAATGACATTAAACACTTTCTTAATTATTCTTGAAGTGTGAAATATGTATTTTTGCTGTTTTCATGTGTTTAATATGTTTAATGTAGTAGTTATAAGGATTTGAACAAAATCCATATAAGCTACACCCCAATGTGGAAAATTCCAATAATCTGTGCATAACACCGAGCTAATGGGGCATAATTAGGGTTAGAGTTAGCTAGTTATGGGTAGGGTTAGGGTAAGTCTCCAGGAAATTAATGTAAGTCTATGTAATGTCCTCTGGAGTGAGGGAAACACAAATGTGTGTGTGTGTGTGTGTGTGTGTGTGTGTGTGTTGTGTTAAAGCTTAGAGGTATTTATCTATATTTATCTAGGCCTATATTGATCTACATTTCTATTATATATTAGGTTTTTATCTTGTGCCCACAGGCAATTTCTGCTGTATAAGATAATCACTGGCAGACCTAGAAGTTAAAGCAGGTAGACCGGCCTTTTTCACAGCAAACAGTTTGTCTTGTCACAACAGTAGAAGCGCAGGTGTTACCAATAACATTTACGATGGCTCTGTCCTATTCAAGTGCAGTAAGCCATGACAGTGTGACAGTGAGCCAATAAGCAGCTAAATGGAATTCAGCTATTATTAATTTTTATCATTCACATCTGCGCGTTTCCTACTGTGACTTGTCAACATGTCCTGTGTGAAAAGGCTCATTAAATAGTGAAACTTGTGAGAGATCATTTATGTCATTTATGCCAGGCATAAATGTTAGTGTTGTTCTTGTTAGGCACCTTTGTAAATATATGAATTGTGACACAAAGGGCATTACGCAAAAACTCAATATATATTTACTATTAAGCTGGTTCACAATTTTCTGTCATGTACTGTATTTAAAGGCAAAGTATGCAAGATTTAGGGGGATCTTTTGGCAGAATATGGAAGGAATGTAATATTAATATGTATGTTTTCATTAGTGTATAGTTATGTGAAAATAAGAACTGTTATGTCTTTGCTACCTTAGAATGAGCTGGTTATAAGTAAAGGTCTTCCTCTGTGGAGGCTGCCATGTTGAACTGCCATTTTTCTACAGTAGCCCAGAAAGGACAAACGACATGCTGGCTCTAGAGAGGACCTTTTCGCATTTTTCATGAGTTTTGCAGCCACTGTATTTTTCCTACAGGCTTGGAAGGGGACGGCGAGTCGAGCGGTATTCAGTTAGTTGCAATCTACAACCTCACCACCAGATGGCACTAAATCCTACAGACTGGTCTTTTCACTAAAACATCAAAACTGTAAAATCTGGTACCATGTAATTCACCTCAGTAGTGGTACTGTTTCTACACTTTCATTGATATTTAAGAGCAATCCTGGTAATAAGCTAATTAAAGCAAAAAGAATTCATGAATTAACTGATTAGTCATTCTATGTGACAGAAAATTAACTGCAGCAATTTTGATAATGAATTGTTTGAGTCATATTTTAACAAAAATCCTTTAAATCAACTGGCTTGAGCTTCTCAGATGTGAATATATGTTGGTTTCCTTGGTCTTTCTGTCTAACTAAATGACATATCTTTGGGTTTTGGATTGTTCATCAGACAAAACAGACAATATTTCAATGAATCAGTAATAAAAATAATTATTAGATGCCAACATCTGAGGTGGAGGAGGAACAAATTGTCTGAAGGCAGCATCCTTACATGGATTGAGTCACTGATCGAGGACACAGAGTTTGTCATTTCTGCCTAAATGCCTGATGGGTCCCAGTTGTATCTCAAGGGTCCAGTCTGGCTTTGGCTGATATTCTGTTATTTAATTGGGCTTGATTGGAAAGGGCTCCTGTTCAGTGATTCATTTGGACGGCTCAGCCAGCAGAGGTGAAAAACTGCCTACTCGCAGGCTGCTGACGCCGTCAGTGTCAGTTGCAGATAGCAGCTTAAGGCTTACTAAACCGGAATGCATTCCTGCAATTAAAACAGTTTATGCCTTACACTTGCAAAATAGCAGCTACTATTTTACTTTCAGACTTACTGGAAATTTCACAGCTTCACTTCATCACTGACATTTCTGGACTTGGCGTTACAATAATACTCAGCTTTGACAGGCAACCCACTCAGGCTTTACTAGTGTGGGTCTTGGACTGTCTGGTGATTGAATTTTGGGACCTGATCAAATCCCTGTAATAGAGAAAGTAAAAGAGTCAAGAGAGCTGTGGCTTGATGTTCTCAAATCATTTATAAGTACTAATTGTGAAATTAAGTGATTTTAGCTAGATCAAACTTAAAATGAATTGAGTTGTACAAAGTCATAACTATGAGTACTTCTCATGTAAATAGCCCAACACTTTTAGCATGTATATCTACACTGTTCAAGCTTTTCATGTGTCATGTAATGCTGGTTAGTCCAGTGCATTTAATGAGTTTTAGTCATGGTAACAATAGACAGATGGCCTTTTTCATCATGGTGATCTTTGTCATGGTTAATGTTGTGAGGTGGTCACAGTTTGGTTAGGTTTAAACACAAAAACTACTTGGTTAGGTTTAGGGGACGATCATGGTTTGGGTTAAAATAAGTAGCCTGCATTACTTAAGCAAGTTAAGTTGCACACTAATTATGTAACATAAATTAACTTACATACTTAAGTTAAAATAAGTCAATGCTAGCTTTTGATTTTATACAGGGCGTGCCCTGCAATCTCCTGGGTGAAAGTCCTGTATTTGTTTTGACTTTCTCACTCTTAGGTCACCAGGTCATATGACATTTATGTGTGAGATGGCATGAAATGACATGTGAAAAGCAAACTAGAATTACATTGGTTGTATGCTTCCACCAACCAGTCAAGTTGCAGTTTACAGTACATCAATGTCATTTGTGTCAAAATTAGTTTATGAGTTATGAGTTGTAGCCAAAGATGTGTTTTGTGAGGGCATAGTGACCTTGACCACCATAATATAATCAGTTCGTCCTAAGTCCAAGTGGAGTTCGTGCCAAATTTGAAGAAATTTCCCCCAGGCGTTCCTGAGACACCATATCCATGAGAATAGGATGGATGTGAGGTCACAGTGACCTTGACCTTTGGCCACCAAAATCTAATAAGTTCATACTTTAGTCCAATTGGATGTTTGTGACACGTTTGAAAAATTCCCCACAGGCATCTTTGAGATATTGCAATCATGAGAATGGGACGGACATTAGGTCACAGTGACATTGACCTTTGGCCACCAAGGTCTAAGCAACTCATTCTTGAGTCCAAGTGTACATTTGTGCCAAGTTTGAAGGAATTCCCTCGCAGCATTTTTGAGATACTGCATTCACAAGAGTGGGGCAGACATTAGGTCACACTGACCTTTACCATTGACCACTAAAATCTAACCAGTCGATACTTGAGACCAAGTGGATGTTTGTGCTACATTTGAGGAATTAACCCCTAGGCATCCTTGAGATATCATGCTCACGAGAAGGGATGGACATTAGGGAATAGTGATCTTGACCTCTGACCACCAAAGTTTAATCAGCTCATTCTTGAGTTCAAGTGTACATTTGCGCCAAAATTGAAGAAATTTCCTCAAAGCATTCTTGAGATATTGTACTCACGAGAATGGGACCCTCTGTCACAGTGGCCTTGGCCTTTGAACACAAACATTTGTGCCACATTTGAAGAAATTCCCCCAAGGCATCATTGAGATATAGTGTTCAGGAGAACAGGGTGGACATTAGGTCACAGTGACCTTGACATTTGATCAGAAAAGTGTAATCAAGTCATTCTTGAGTCTAAGTGGACATTTGTGCCAAGTTTAAAGGAATTCCCTCAAGGCATTATAGAGACTTCATGTTCACAAGAATGGGATGGACAGACAAATGTTTGGACACAAGATGACTTAAGACACTGTTGTGTTGGTGAGACCAGGCTGGTACAAGCATACTTCTGTGGCATCAAGTACTTAAGTTTTCAAGATATCTGCTGCTCTGCGTCTCTGTGTTTTTCCTACCCAAATCTATGCAACACACTAAAGACACACCCAAACAGGGAATGAATGAGCCAAAGAGGGGGCAGAAAAGAAAGGAAGAGAGGAGGACTGACTGGAAGAAGATCTTAATTAAGATTAGGCCAGAGTCACTGCTGTGTGTCACCAGCTGGCTTTGTGTATCCTCTACATGACTTCATCTCTTTCTTCCCTTCTTCCTCTTTTTGTTTCTTCTAACACTCTTCTCTTTCATTCTATCCTTCCTCCCACTTCCTGATGTTTTCCCCTCAGACTCATCGAGATTAATAGAATTCTCGTCAGGACATTTGAGAAGAAGCACAAGTAACTTATATTTATTCACAGACAATGAACAATTTGGTGATTTTTCAGCAGTCAGCAACAGAATATGGAACAATAGAAAACATTAAGATGAAAAATACAAAATTAATGCCCCTCTTTCTCAAAAATTAACAACAATACTTAACCTTAATAATAGACCTAACCGTACCCTTTAAGTCTAACCCCTGCACTAAACCAATAATAATAATAGCAATAAACTTTGAAAAAACATGTTTACAAAGTGCCTTACAGATATAAAAACAAAAATATATATAGTGCAATACAATTATGAATACAAATCAATTCAATGCCAAAGACCATAGATAAAAAGATGATTAGGTAAGGTAAGAAAAAAAAAAGAATAGATAAACAAATACATAGTATAAAACAACAAAGGTCTAATTAAGTCATTTTCTAAAAATAAAAATTAGTTTTAAAAAGAGTTTTAAAAGAGGGTGATGATTCCAGAGTTGTGATGCCCTTACGGCAAAAGCCCCACCACCCTCTGGTCTTCATCCAGTCCATCCGGGACTTTATCGTTATGAGACAGGTTATAAGTGAGGTAACTGAGTCGAGGTCAGATGGATTAACGGACAAATAGAAATATTGGAGTTGTGAATAATCTGATCTAGTGGTAACATGTAAATACAGAACAGTAAAGGGCCGAGGATAGATCCTTGAGGAACACCGCAGGTCATATTTGTCTGGCTAGATGAGACTATCACTCAAGTAGAATCTAAACCAGTCTAAAGAAATCCCAGGCACACCAGCCTAGCTTGTATTAATATACATGATCAACTGAGGCAGCAGGTCTAGCAGAACCAGAACAGTACATACAATATCTGAGTTCATCCTAATGTCATTTAAAACATTTAAAAGTGTAGTTTCAGACTGAAATTTCTCAAAAAATGAGTGGTCATTCATAAAGGATATGAGCTGGGAGTATAGCATTTTCTTATGTACTTCGGCAAGAAAGAGGAATTTAGATATGGGTCTAAAATTATTAAAATCTTCCATGTCAAGGAGAGATTTTTTCTGAAGGGGTTGTACAACAGCTGGTTTAAAAATTAGAGGGAAAACTCCTTAAAATAAAGACTTGATAAAAAATATTGCTAAATATCTGAAGATAAAAATGCAGAGACCTCTTTAAAAAATCTTGTGGGTAAAACATCTAAAGGAGAGGAGGAAGGTTTCAAACCATTAATTATCCTCAGTAAGTCAGGGTGGAATATCAGATAAAAAGAATTCAGAACCTGATATACCTCTCTGTTTGGCAGAGTAACTGGAGATGGCGTGACTTGGGCTCTAATGCTAGAGACTTTATTGACAAAGAAGGATTAAAATTTCTCACACTTCTCAAGAAAAGAGACTTCATTTAAAACAGGAAAGCGATGCATAAGAGAATTAATGATCCTAAATAAGAGTTTGGGGTTGTGAGGATTTGCAGCAATTAGATGTGAGAAGTATTATGATTTCTTTACTTTTTTTTCCTTCCTTTTTTCTTTTTTACAGTGTTGTTAACACTAGACACTAGAATGGCCAAAAGCTGTCATTTTGACCTTTTGCTTCCAAACTCTATTATCTCTCATGATAAATAACAGACTAAGAGATTAGTGCATTTATTCTTAGTTTATCTTTTAAAAAATTAATGCATATATTCACAGCAGTATTTTTCAGTAAATATTATAAGATTTTAAACATGTCATTTTAAATTAATAACAAATTTCTACATAGAACCATCACAGAAAATCATTGTAGTCTATGGGAAAAAGCTGGAAACGAGTACAAAAAACCCCCCAAAAAAGGTGGACACATTGCTATTAGTAATTGGTAAGTGTGCTTTGTTTCAAAATTTGAGAGATGTAACACAAAAAGTCAGTAAGTTATAGGTGCTGAGACAACAAGTGTTACAACCGTCCCTAGTCTCCCCTACTTTATTTTGAATTAAGTCTATTTAATTAATTGTATTGTATTTTCATGTCGCGAATTTGGAAATTGAGACCACTTGTGCAGTTTTATTGACAGAGACAATGTTAGTCACTAAGCAACCAAAATGCATCTCGCAAAAAGCAACAATATAACAGTTGCAATTACTGTGTGGTCAATATGACCGCCTTGGCTGTTCTAGTGTTAAACCAAATCCCTAACCCAAAGATAAGTTGGTCAAAGACCCATCAGTCCATCCTTACTTTGAAAGTTTTTCCCTCAGATTATATTAGTATTGTTCGATGTTCTCTCTCTCTCTCTCTCTCCACACACACACCCCACACACACACACACACCACAAGCGAGTAATATGTGCACATTTGGCCCAAACTCGGCACCATCACATGTCTCTGCTGCCCCACCTGAGAGAAAATCACACTGAACTCACAATGTTAAAATCTGAAACTTGTTATACTGCCCCCCCACTACTTTGACATGCAAGGAGGAACACTGTGGGGGAGGAACACACAAAAAAGTGCGCACCCACACGCACATTGCACACATACAGTACACAGCGCTGTCACTGCTCTCTGCAGGGCAACAAAGAGAGATGGAGCCAGTGGGTGAGTGATAGACAACGTGAGAGAAAAAGAATAATCGTAAAAATGAAATGGAGTATAAAAAGAAAATTCTAAAATTTTTTGTTCTTTGTATATTGGAACAGGCTTTCTCATAAATCGTGGCACGCTGACAGAGGTGTTGATTGCTTGAATCACCTTAAAGGGACAGTTCACCCTAAAATCAAAAATACAGTTTTGGGCCTACGACAGCTGGGGCCTACATGGATTTACGACAGCCTAACTCCCACAGAGCTCGAACAAAGGGAGTCCTAAAGAAACTCCATTTCCCAGTGGTCATTGCGGTTTCACACCTAGGTGTGAAATCCTGGTGAGGGTAAATCCTGGACTCTCATTGAATGAGAGACCCCGGAACCCACGTGACGCCCCGTCTTCCGGCCATGACGTCACCGTTGCTATATCAACCAGAGACGCCCGAAGCTCGCTCTCTTCCATGTGACGTTTGTTGCTGATAGGAACGAGACTCTTCCGTGCGACGTTGTGTTGCTGATAGGAACGAGACCTTTAACTCCCTTTTGGCAACAAGGCCCGTGTTCTCTCTCTCACTGGACGAGCTCAGGGATTTACTTTTGTTTCCTTTTTGTTCAACCGAACGTTTCATTTTCGGATCCACGCCGAGGACGCTGCACAACACAGCCTGCAGAAGCAAAGGAACAGAATTGCCTTGCCGAACCTCAGAACGACGACAAACGCCCCGAGCCGCTTGACGAAGTTGGAGCCAAGTAAGAGGCTTAGTGTCTGGGCAGAGCTAGTTTAATTGTCTGTGTTGTTAAAGTGCCTTGGTTATTGTGTGCTGCTGGAAGTTATCTTGGTGTTATTGTTTCTCTATTTTCCTCTGTGTTGGTAACTTGTTTCTGTGTCTGGTCGCCGTGCCAGTGTGAAAGCTTGTTTAACTGACATCACGGGACCGCTCCGGTGATCGTTGGACGGGGTGTATGAAACGGCAGATCGTCTTTTATCTGTTAAGGCCAGCGACCGCGGTAGACAGATCTTAAATGCCGTTACCCGTGTCTCTGTGTGATTAAAGGCGATCCTCGTGCTTGCTACCCCTCTGCTTGTGCCTTCACCCACTCTTCTTTCTATCTGTTCCCCTTTCACCTACTGAACAAATGCACACATACACCTACACACCCATACACGCTTAACTACACATTCGCTTCCTATAGGTGGTAAGCCCACCCCCTAGTGTAGTGCCACCATTTTATCTCTTTTCCCCTTGGTAAAGGCATATGTGGGCTTAGACCATCAGCCACATACCTTTTAAATCACGCGGTCACTCCTCGTGGCCGGGACCAGAACATACCACTCCCCTCACGTGGTACGACCAACTTCCTGCCCCTCCTCCTTCCTTTTCTCTCTCTCTCTCCTCTCCTACACACACACACACACACACACATGTTCACTAGCCTGTAAAATAATTTCTTGTTCATAGTTCTCTTGTAATAAATTCTACTTGCATTTAAAGAGAAGTTGTCTGGTCTTCTGCGCATGAGTATCGTAATAACTGCTGGTTGAGAACAGTCAGTGCTCGAACACATGCCTTCTCTGTTCATCCTGTTATGCCAATGTCTCCCAGATATTGACATTTCAGGTGAACTGTTTTCTTGAGACTGAGATCAATTTGGTTATTGGTCCGGGTTTTTCCCGGTGGTGCCCCGTTTATTTATTAATTTTGACCAGTAAATCAATTTTCTATTTTAATAATTAATAATCATCCTCAACGATCATTAATTATCACTAATAGCCAAATTTAGCTCCTACGAAGCACAAACCAGTACTGCTATTTATCCATCTAGATTTTTTTGGTGTGAGTTGCAGAGTTTTGCAGATATCAGCCATAGAGATGTCTGACTTCTCAGGTATAATGGGGCTAGATGGCACTTGGCTTATGGTGCTCAAAGCACCAAAAAATACATTAAAAAAAATCAAAACCAGTGTCTGTTTCCAAAAATCATCACCCAGTTATTTAAGATAATTCGCAGACCTTGTTTTGAGCGGTTTCATGGAGGAACTATTTTTTTTAATAGAAAGCAAGTAGTTCCTACATGAAACTGTCTCTACTCCAGTAGATTCTTCAGGAGTTCCAGTAGATTCTACTGCAGAGATAAAATAGTTCTGACATGAAATGGTGTGACACAAGCTTTTTTGATTATTGTGAGTAATCGGGTCGTGATTTCTGGCATTACTGTTGAGTTTTTAAAAAAAAATTTTTTTGGTGCTTTGAGCACCACAGGGCTAGTGCCACCTAGTTCCATTATATTAGAGTGAAGGCAAACATCTCTATGACTGATGTCTCCCAAACTCTGCAACTCACACAGAAATATATTATAGATGGATAAATAGCACTACAGGCCAGAGGGAAAGTATGTTGTTTTGATTTAGGGGTGAACTGTCCCTTTAATAAAAAAAAAATGATTTTAGTAAGATTGATGAATGAGTTAAAACACAAAAGTACAAAAACTGAATTTACACCAAACTGTACCTTTATAAAGGTAGTTCCTCTGTCTTTTTTCCTCATCCTCTAATCTTCATGGCCTGGATAACATTGATTGAAGTTGCAGTGAAGTTTCTTTGGTGACTGTTAACAGACTTTCCTCATTTTCAGAGCAATTAAACTAAATTGCACAATAATCAATTTTGGGGCAGAGCATACAATAGAAGCGTTAACATTACCTTCCCCGGTCAATAAGATACCAACATTTACTGTAGTCTTCAAGATAATTCTCTGAGAAGATTTAAAATTGCTGTTCCGGGGCGCCTAGTAGCGTGTATCCCATACAGATGCAAACTGGTTGAGTCCTCTGCATGTCCCCATTCATCCACCAAACTAGTCTCCCCAAATTTCCTTGTCCATATCTTCGTAAATAATGCCACAAATATAAATGGGCCTGATCTCTAGTTGACTTGTCGTTGGTCCACCTGTTGTATGCTTTCTTCTGTAACTACATGTTGAAGTAGACAAAAAACAAAAAACAAACTGGTTTGCAGTTGCAGATTTTTAAAAATGGCACCACAAAACACCCACAAATTTCCTGTACTTTTCAAAAGTACTTTTCAGGTTCTTTTCCTAAAACTAAGCAAACTGTGACAGTTTCACAACATTGACAAAATGATTCACAACATAACATACTTAAGTTACGTCATGTATGTCATGTAAGTAAGCTCCACAGGGTTCTCGCTGAATGTTTTTGAGACGAAGTTGGCAAAGGCTGGAGAACATGTGTTACATGTACAATGTACACAGTTTGCTTAAGTATCAAAATCATGGTTTGCCAGACAAAAGTGTTCATAAGGATTTCAGTTGTATACCAAGATGAAACAAAAAGATTTATTTAAAAAATAAAAACAGTTTGTGACAAATGACACTGTTTATTTCAGTACAGGAATGCAGACTGTGTACACTTCACCCTCCTGGCTCTATTTTCTGGTAAAAGACAAGTCAATAATGATGAAAGAAAAACAACTTTTCCAATGTGATCAATGAACAGGTACCAACAGATGGGTCAAAAAATGCTGAATTTTAATAAAAAAAATAAGTCCCCCAAGCGCAGCGGTTGGTCAGGGACCAACACACAGTCATGTTTCTCACATGGCCAAGCAATTTATTATGACAAGCATACACTTGTCATGTGCTATTGTGTGTAGTTTTGTACTGTACTGTGTGTGTTGTGTGTTCAGCTCTGTATATAATGTTTTTGGGATTGTTGTGGCTTAAAATGCCTGATTTCACTGCAGCTGTTCTGAAAAATTGCAATATATGTTGCGATATTTTTAGGCTTTTTTTTTTTTTCAATTAAATTGCAGGAGCAACGGAAATTGCAAAGGAAAATTCTCTTTTTTTTTTTGTATAATTCATTAAAATTAAAGGCATTTGTTTTTCCAGGGAGAATAAAGCCACACTCTATTCAGACTGTTGCAAGTAACCTTTCCTAAAGTGCAAAAACTAACTAAATCTGCTTTATTCGTAAATGAAGAAATGCACCTGAGGGGTATTCCACAAAGAAACAAAATCTTTCTGGAGCTCAAACTCAGTCAAAACGGCAAGGACAAACTTATAAAATAAAACCGCAGTAAGTACGGAAAAAAGTCAGTGACAAAGACTGTATTCATTTCAGTTCCAGTGACAAAATAAAAAATATATAAATGAAAAAAATAGTGAATAAATAAAACAAAACATTGAGTCGGTTCGCTGTGCATGAAATGGTCACATTCATGCAAACGGTGCCAATGCAATAAATAAATGAATTATAACTCTGTAATTGTCTAATCTGACACCTAATCTCAACAGAGAAACATTATGTTGTCTGAACCTAATATTACAGGTAGGAGTTCCATCATCAAGGTCCTTTAAATGCTGGCTCACTCACTGGGATGCTTATGTACAGTAAGGCCTCTGAGACAAATTAGTGATCTGATGCTATATAAACAAACTAACTTAAACAACTTAAAGGGAGAAAGCCATAGCCGATGTCATTAGCTACACCTAGGCTTTCCCTAAGACATGTCAAAATGCCAGCCGTGAAAAATGCGTATTTGCAGTTTGGCAACAATGATGTAGAGTAAGAAATGAGAAAGTTGAACTGCTTTTTTTCTGCTGATTCACTCATCACTGACTCTTATCTGTAAAACAGAAGAATAAAATACTGGAAGTTAGAACCATGTTTATAGGCCTCTTTCCTGGAGGGCATTTCGATGTGTCATACTAAAGCAGGCACAGGCACAATTAATTGCATGTCATGTATGTGTGGCAGTTCCAGGGCCTTGCTATTCTGCATACTTGCTCACTGTCATGGCTTAGCCGCATGCTTAGATGAATTTGAGCCATTATTAATGTTATTAGTCACACCTGTGCTTTTACTGCCACGACAAGTCAAAATGTCTGCTGCGTAAAAGGTCTATTTAGTTTGAAAAGAGTTTTAATTTTGCCAGTCATAGCACATTACTTTTACTTAAGATTCTCAGCAATGAGCCGGTGAACTTCTGAAGTGTGACGGTTTAATGGATTAAATTGTCGATGTCTCTCTTTATGAAACCAGCCTCCGTGCAGGGTCATCTTTTAATAATCTGCAAGTTATGTATTTTTTTTCCCCCAGTATTTTTATATATGTCATATGAAAAGCTGTCACAACTGTGTGCAATTAAACATCACTGAGTTTCTGTTGGGTTTGGCCTTAAATGCAGATGAATGCTGAAGAAACATTTAAAGTCTATGTAAAGGAAAAAGGGAGTTTTTCTTCTTAACACACTATAAATCTTAGAAAATAGTTGCTGAAAACAGTGAAAAGACTGAGAACTATGGAGTACTGAATTGTGTAGTTAGACCGTTAAACTGTTGTTCAGGATTTTTGGGGTGGTCCTGAAATATGGCTCTGTGACGTGCCAGAGTCATAGTCCCCCAACTATACGAACCCTGTGAACCAGCACACGAAAGACATCGCCTACCCCTCCCCTCACCCTCCCTAATTATTAGTTACAAACGCATCTTTAGCGACTCTTTCGGTCCAAATAACAACAACTCGACAACCCGACAGAAATAAAGAAGATTCCATCCTGTCACCGTCCTCTGGCTCTGGTGGCGCACACATGTCTGGACCCTTAACCAAAACTTTTCCAATGCCAGGTTTTCAAAGGCAGCAAATACAAACTAGATTTTTTTTTAAAGTAACTACTATGGCATATGTAGATGATAATGCCAACACCAACATATGAAAATGACAGTTAATGTGTTGCTCAACCCTACCTATGGTCAAACTGACTCAAAGACCTGCAGCTTTTATACGTTTTGGACGCGCTGGAAAGAACAAAGTCAGTTCGTCATTGTGGTAACAATAATCAACTGACCTTCATCGTCATAATGTTACGTTACCCTAAGTTATGTTATGTTATCTCACATTATGTTACAATGATAGCATCAGTTTTGAGTGTGCAGTGCTTTGCAGCAAAGTTATCAATAATGTACCTATCAATCATACACATACACATGGGGAAATAGGGCCCAGGTTGAGAAATACCGAAGTTATCCTTTAATGCATTGTTCTTCAGGAAAATCCTGCATAGTACATCTTTAAACACATTTTGGATACACTGTCCACAGCTGTGGTCGAAGTGCTGTTTTGTCTTTGAAACAATTTTCTGCTCCTGTGATCAAATGATCAGACAGCCATTGTCCTCCATGGAAAGCTCAGCTTCTCATTACCTTTTTTCCTCATCTGTTTCTCTACATGCCACTTCCATTTTGCCTCCTCTCACTGCTTCCCTTTTAATATTCACAGTAAAAATCTGCACTTCCTGCTCATTCACTCTACCAACCCTCATTACCACACATCCATAAATACTTTACAGGTGCTGAGTGACAATTATGCACTCTAAAGAAGAAAAAAAATCCTGTTATATCTGCACAAAATAAAAAGAAAGGAGACAAGGAAAGCAATATTTTTCTTTTTTCTTTCTTTTGTTCTCAATGTCAACCCATTTCTCCGTCCTCACACTTTTCCCTGTCTGCACCTCGTCCAAACATCTCTTTGTACTCATTCTCAATTCAACCTTTGACTTTTGCCGCCCCTAATCGTCTCTTGGGCCCGCCTGTCTGTGCTCAGCGCCTTCACGCCTGTCGCAGAGACTCTGTTCTCACAGAACAAGGCCTTGGATACCTACAGTATGAGAAAATGTCTGCTGAAAGAAAGAGTCTGGATAATGACCTTGTTCAGTCCTCCTCTTCTCAAATCTGCTAAAACAGCCTTTTACAAAGCCAATCTGCTGTTTCTAACCCAGGAACATTACAGGTGATTTTCTCTACTGCCCTTGGTTCCCAAAGCATCTTTTAAAGTAGATAAACAGTCTGTATACAGAACATAGGAGAATAAGGAGAAGGGCGAGTCGACCAAAAAGTTGCAAAAGGACTCCCACACACTGTCTAACTTGTAATAAAACATTTATTTGTGACATTTTGGTACTAGACCTTCATCAGGTTTGCCTGACAAAAATGTCTCAAATAAATGTTATATTGCAATTTAGACAGTCTGTGAGAGTCCTTTACAACAATAAGAAAGCAAATCATTTATACAAATCGTGTCGGACAGCAGCATACAGAACCACGAGTCTCCCACCCACAGAGGCGTCATGTCACTGGGAGAGCAGGTAACATGTAGCATCACTGGTCCTCCACACTCCACTTCCTCTACATGGTCAAATCATTGAAAATGTATTGAGATGCATATCAAATCGATCTGAGTCAGTGAGATGCACACCCCTATTATACCGCCACTGGCTCTCACTGTAGATAAAATTGGAGAAAATGTGATGCAGTGCCATATAAAGTATGTTGCTTTACATGCTAGAAAATTAGCCTCTATATGCTTCTAAATGGTTAAATAATTCATAGTTACCTTTCTGTTTTCATTATATTTATATATTTAGTGTGTGAAATTAAAATTTAGGCCAAAGTAATGTTTTTTTAATGTTAATATATCTACAATCAGATTATTTTTCCTTATGCATTGTACATTAGGATACATGATTTTGTAAATAAATGGCATAAAAGTAAAAGAAAACATCCCAAGTTTAGAAACAAGAATGGCCACAGTCCCTGTGACAGGTTCCTCAAAGAACTTTTGTTCCATCGGTGGTGTCAGCAGATGGCAAGTTGAAGGTCACTACAGGTGCTTCTCCTGCTGGATTATTGGATAAAGTTTTAGCTGCTAAAATCACTTTTGTCTTTCCCCTCTTTTCTATTTTGTTCAAAGTGTCAAGTCAAGCAAGGATACCACCACTCCTACAGGGTTTTAAAAATGTCCCTGTCAGGTTGACTGTAAGTAAAAGATGAATCCGGGCTACATCTTTCAAAACACTTGAATGATCTCTTGGGAACTCTATCCTCATATGCCTTGTGTGTGTGTGTGTGTGTGTGTGTGTGTGTGTGTGTGCACGTGTTGTTTGTGTATTGCTTTGTCCACCGGTCAAGGAGAGAGTGTAAAGATTTCACGGTTGATAAATGGGTGTCATAGTCCACTTTCCTTTTTATACTTTTGACTAGATGAAAAAACACCTCTTACCTAACCTCTTTCACAGCATCCAGGACCTCCAATGGAGATGTCAGCGCCACGGTATTTATTGAATAAAATCTGAGAAAACCTCTCCAGACTGAATCCACCGCAGGAGGATGGTGATGGAACCCGCCTTCTCATGAAAGGGCTTCAAGCTCCGAATACAAAAGTCGAAAATAAATCGACCTCGTTAAGGAGTTTTGAAACCTTTCAGCTCGCCATTCCTCTTTGATTCCTTGCAAATCTGTGCACCGGGGGAGTCGTTTCCCAAAATTTGTTCTGTCATACCAGCAACATTTGTCAACTCAACAGCCTCTTGTGTTCCATCTAATTTACTAGGTCATATTCATCTCCAAAACTACAGTCCCTATGAAATAAAAAGTCCAATATACCCAATTAGGGTTTCAAATGTTCTCTGAAACTCTTCCATTTAGGCCAGTTTAGGACCTGAACTGTCAGAGTTACTGGAAATTGAAGCCACTGCTGAATGAATAATATGAGCCCTGTGAACCATCGTGGTTCCACAGTCCCTGTTACTCTCAACTGCTAAACTGTGATCCTAATCCACAGACGGGCAGATGTCATGGTGTTACCTGGTAGATCTTCAAGCTCACTAAAGTTTGGTGGGACGCGCAGTCATGGATTTATTATGAGAACAAGATATCGAATATGAAATATCAAGCCTATGGTGTCACAGTTGACTTAATTTGGGTCAGCAGCACACCATACATAAAAAGAACTGCATGCAAACATCTGTGCAACCTTGTCTAAACATGCTAAAAGAGTAGCATTCATTTAATGTGCTCATATTGTTTTGTGAATGGTGAACTGAACAGATCAGTTTGCAATCAATAAACGTGAATGTAAGCGGCGTTCGCTCCTGAGGGCGACAACGGCGCTCACATCCCCGGCTGATAAAAACAGAATTGTGATCATAGCAGAGAGAGAGAGACAGAGCGCGCGGATATGGACAGAAATGTTGAGGTAATATAAAAAGTTTGGTTGATCATGTAGCATGAAGTGTGTGAACTACACTGCACACTGGAGTTGGTGTTAAAATGAGAAAAGCACAGACGGATCTGCATCACATTCACTCGTCTCCTTTGTCTCGTCTCCCTCTTTATCTCATGTCCATGACCACAGTTTTGAAAGTGATTTTATTCCCTTTCATTCTGCAAGGGTCCCTTTTCTTAACCTAGTAGCTTCTCCTTGAGGCTGTGCTCACTTTTGCCGTCAGCTTTGAACAATCCAGCTTGAGGAGACGTTTCTAGACTTCAACCCATTTTTCATCCAAACTCCTCAAATGCAAATGTTTTGTCACCAGCTCTCTGCATCTCCATTCATTATCCATTAGCGCCTGTAAGAGATGCACCAAGCTTTACAGTTTCAGTGAAATCCCATTTGCAGCTGAGTTGCTACAGGAGAGATTGGACAGCTCAGTTCGGATTGAAACGGGCTGCCTGCAACCTCAACACCATGATTGTGGACTGGACAAGGTTCAGAAGAGGGAGTGGATTCATAACATGAACTTTGACACAAGGTGCATCATTGTGATTGTATAACAGCTTTAAAGAGTCAAATATTAAAAGTGTACATATAGTGTACCTCTGCAGCCTGTTTTTATGTTTGTCCCTTCATTTGCACAGTATTGCTTTCTCTAAGATAATCTACTTACCAGCAGTAAGGTGGGGGAGTGGTGGAGGCTCAGACTGAAGCCAGAAAAACTGATGAAGTAAATTAGCTGGCATCTTAAAAATGCATTATACAGGCTACAGCATAACATTATACTTGAGGGAAGTCGCATGAAATTATGACATGGAATCGACCACTTTTTCAGTCCTGGCCATGCTTTTAGTGGAATCAAAGACGACACAGACTGACCTCAGATCACTATAGCTTCATTTAGACTTGGCATGTTTAGTAACTTGCAGTAACACAAAACAGTGTTCAACTTTGCGTCGGGATCCTGCATCACCCTGTTGGGGTTTATTTCACCATAATGACCTGCTCACTGTACATTATCCCACCGGTTACTTACAAAAAAATGGCACACATTTATGTAACACAAAATACTAATTTTAAAAGGAATTTATGATTTTATTTTGCATTCGTGACCTGCTCACTGTACACTATCCTACTTATTACATGGTTATGTACCCAAAAAATCAATAATTTGACACTAAATATTAATTTTAAAAGATTTTAGCGATTTAACAGTGATTTTATTGTTCCTCCAGAGTCT
Source organism: Lutjanus argentimaculatus (assembly GCA_034769285.1). NCBI lineage: Eukaryota > Metazoa > Chordata > Actinopteri > Lutjaniformes > Lutjanidae > Lutjanus > Lutjanus argentimaculatus. The sequence continues at coordinate 2,234,679 of JAWZSL010000054.1, forward strand.
TTGATCAGCAATGGTCTGTTCTTCATAACAGCAGTATGTTATACATAGCAACAGTCCACTATACAGAATTAACAGACCTTAGAATGCTGTAATTGTAATTGTTGTAATTGTTCTGAACTAACAATGATTAAACAAGTTAAACAAGCATTGGGAAGAAGAGTTAAATGATTAAAACCAATGTTAACCTCCAGTGAATAAAATTTTCTGCGTCTTTGATTCTCAATTAAATGCAGTCAATTAAAATAAAATTCTTCTCAGTGATTCACATCTGATTTTGTTCAAACAAATCTGAGCAAAATATTATATTATTATGTATAGGGTACTATCATATATTTAATAATTATTAACTAAGCCCAATGTAATTTTTTACAGTGTAGATATCGCTAGGATTTTTTTTCTGCAGCTTTTAACATGTGAGCCTTCAAGATTCAAGCACTTTATTGTCATTGTGCAAGCACAATAAAACTGCAATCATGTCATCCTCAAATGGTGCTTTCTATTAAGACTCACATGTTTACAATGAGTAAATACGCACATACAGACGTACAGGGCAAAGACTTCATACATAAGGTATTGTGACAGTAAAACGACTGGACAAAAGCAGAAATCATTACATGTAGCTACGCATCCACATATTCAAAATAATTCCATACAAAATTGGACTAGAACCAAAACTAACACAGCCTAAGTCTAAATAAGTTGGTTTCCTCTAATAAACATTTGAGTAAAAATGTACAATTCTGATACACTGGCAGGATGGAAAAGATGTTCCCTCGGTGCGGTGTTCTCACCACTACAGTTAAAATAGCTAATCAGTTCCTCCAAAATCTGGTCAAGGAGTTATGTGAGAAATCTAATTAATCAACCAGGTTACGACAGTGTGTGTAAATGGATTTCATTTCCAGCATTTTTTTCAGTAATGTGGCCTATTATGTGCATATAAACATGCTGTATAAAAGAAAAGAGTGTTGTGGGGATAAAAACATACAGTATGCAATGAATTTGGCATTCTGGATCTGGGGAGAACCAAGGCTCCAATGACCCCCATTTCCATCCAGGGGGTCAGTGTGGACATTGTTGAGCTGGGGGTTCACACTGACAATAAACTTGACTGGACGAAGAACACTGAAGCCCTCTACAAATAGGGCCAGAGCCATCTTTGTTTTCAGAAGCTACTTACTTATTAGGTATTTATATATTCAACTAATCAGAAACTAATTAGGGGCCGGGCAGCCTAAGCTGCCAGGACCCTATCGTAATCCTGCATGTCCTTCTTTCTTTCTTTCTTTCTTCTTCTTCCGAGGAAATCCTACTTCCCATGCACGAAAAATGACCAAACTTTGCACAAAGGTCCAGTCCCATGTCAGATTGCCTCAGCTGCAAAAACAGGCCAATAGTCCTGATGGTGGCGCTACAGCAAGCCTCTAAAGTTCAAAATTTTGAAAATTCATAACAAATCAACCATATGTGCTACAGATTTACAACTTTCACCAAAATATAGCCCCAATACTGAAGAAACTTTTGTACATTTAAACCTATTGCAAATTATGAAGTCCATCACTCTGTTTTTTTTCAAAAACTGTAAAACTTATTAAACCTATCTCCTCCCACAATTTTTGCTCAATTGACACCAAACTTGCTACAGAGCATCTTCAGACTGTCCTACACAAACGATCCACACAGATTTTTGATTTATCAAAAATTGAGCCTACAGTGCATCAAAATGTTTGACTGTAAACGGTATTATAAACATATACTTGCAAATTCTTGCTAAATACATTTTCAATGTTCATGAAAAAAATGACAAAATTTTGGAGTCATGGTAGATGATGTTTGGAAAATATCAGAATTTTATCTCAAAAACTGAATTTTTTACAGCATTTTGAATTTCACTCTCATGCCAACAATTGGAGTCAATGCAAAAATGGTCATTTTTAAACATCAGTTTTTCACTTTTGGAGCCAATAAATCATTGTTAAAAACTAATGACCAACATCTCCATGCTGTCTAGATGCAATTTGTGTATTTTGGGATTTTTGTCTCAATAACTGAATTTTTGACAGCCATTTGAAATCTGCCTTTACATGCTAACAGCTGCTGTCTTGCACACAGGTGACTGGCTTAGTCAATTTGTGAAGCTACATGTGACATTTCCATTTACCAATTAGCTCAGTGAGATAGAGGATGGTTCTTGGTGTTGAAGGTTGTGAGTTCAAGCCTCAGCTTGTACAACATTTCCACATGAGAAATCTACCCAAACTTTTCACAAAGGTCCAGTCCCATGCAAGATGTCCTCAACTGGAAACACAAGACAATAGTCCTGATGGTGGCGCTACAGTAAGCCTCTAAATTTCAAAACTTTGAAAATTCACAACAAATCAACCATATGTGCTACAGCTTTGGAACTTTCACTTTGAAATTTGCTTTTCCATGGCATGGATGGCTGCTGCCTGCACCCTGATCCTTGGCTTAGTCAATTTGTGAAGCCACACATGAACTGTCATTTGCCAATTAGCTCAGTGAGATACAAGATGGACTTCAGTGTCAGAAGTCGTGAGTTCGAGCCTCAGCTAAAGCAGGATGGACTTTCAAATGTGAAAGCCTTATGTTCAGGTATCATGCTATGTGGATTAGAGACTACTAAGGTTAAAATAATTATGATTCAGGGAGTTTTGGGAAGAGACAAATACTCTTTATCAACACGTTTCCCTGTTATCCCTTGTCTCTTTTCCCTGTTTATTTGGCTTAGCTATCAGTCAATATGCAGAGTCTCTTGTGCCAGAAATTGTGAGTTCAAACCTCAACTGATGTAAAATGCACATTAGAATGCCACCTTCTTTTTCATCTTCCTACACTCTGCTTGTTGCTCAGAATTGCCTAATTTTGCCTAAAATTGCCCGGCCCCGACCATTGCTGCGCAGCAGCTATAATTATATCTATATTTCATTTCTATCTTCATACCTGCAGTACTGACATAACAATGTGGTTATTTGTGCAATAATTCAACTGTTTAATACTCTGTGCAATAATAATAATTCAGTACTGCAATACACTGATTCCACCGGCATCACTACTGCATTTTTATTTATACTGTACATTTAAATCAACTTATTCTATTATTTAAATACTTGCATCCTAACACACTTATCACCCACCTTCAGCATTATTGTTGTTTTAATCTATTATGTGTACCACTGTTGTATATATTCAGTTGCTTATATTTTTTTACACTTATTTTTATTTTTTTCTGTATTGTTGTATATAGTGGTATAATGCTCTTTTTTTAATTTTACGTAATACTATTTACTAATTCCATTCTTATATTTTCTATATACTTCTATTCTTGAATGGGTGCTACTGTAACACAAACAATTTCCCCCCCAGGGATCAATAGAGTGTTTCTGCTTCTGAAAGACTGAAGTATCTGTAAGCACCTCAGTATGAAAACTCAGCTGCTAACCTTCCCTGTAAGAGTCTGTGACTGAGCTGAGCAGCTACAACAACCTCGCAGTAACAACCTTCCACCTGCTGGTGTGAAAACCAGCTCACATGTTTAAAAGTTTAAAGGGGAGCAGAACTCGTCCATTTCCGCTGAACACATAAGTTTGAGGTGTAAATTACCCAGTGGAGCGGTGTGAACCGGATGGCCGGTGTGCAACCCGTATCCATGGCGACTCCACTCCACCGAGCAGCAGCACCTGGGCGATAATAAATGTTTAGTCTTTAGGCGCCTTTGGGGAGCTTGGCGAGCGCCTATAGCCCCTTTCACACATGCACTGCAACTCTGCACTTATTTTGATGTTTCCTGGAGGAGACGTAGGCCCGTGTGTGAGTGTAAATGTCCAAATCAGTCGGATCGGGCAATAAACATAATAAACCCTGCTGTCTCCCGAGTCCAATGTCTGTGTGAGTCCATGTGTGCATGGAGCAGGTAATTGTCCGGAGAGAATTCACACAGCGAGCGAGTGGACACTGCATGGTGTTTAGCTGCCATTGCTTTTATTTGTTGCTCACATTAGATTTCCTGCTCAAAGTTCAGTGTACGGTGTGTACAATAACATGGCTAAATAATGAAAAACAAGGTAAAGATTTGAATCATCAACTTTTAGGTGGTGTTGATAAGTTTTTAAAAAGTTTGAAAAATTGCTGATCTTTTGTTGAGGTAATTTACTTTTCTCCTTTAGATACTGTAAACATTGATAAGCTTTGAAATTTAGAAACTCAAAACATTGTGTTTAAAAATACTGAGTAAATTCATTGATTCATTGAAATTTTAATATTTACAAATAAACTATTTAATTTTTCAGGCACTAAAAAAAGGCAAATCAGATTCGCAGCTCACTGTGACCAGTTTTTTTTTTCTTTTTCTTTTTTTTAGTTTCTAAAACTCAAAGATTCAAGATTCTAAAGAAGAAAACTAAATTATCTCAACTAAAGATTATAGATCAGCAAAACTTTTTCTGAGGCACAGACTGTGCCTTAAAAACAGTGGTTCCCAACCCTTTTCCTTGGAACCCCCCTTACTTGTATAAAAGTGAGTCATTACAAAGCCACTGTTAGATCCTTTCTCTTTGGTAAATGTATCTTTATTTTTATCTTTTTTATAGTATCAGCTTAACAACCTAGATTTATACACACTCATCCTCATCAAAACAGCAATAATTATTCATTATCACAGAGCGCGGGTGGCCTACTAAATAGCCAAGTGTTTTTTAAATTGAGGACAAAGACATTTATCTTTTTAAATAGTTTTGTATACAGACTTTTGTATAAATTGTGATTTAGTTCACATGTTTAAATCTAATTTAGAGGACCTCAGAGCGGACAAGGTCTTGGGGACCCCCTGAGATTTCCGGGCCCTAGGTTGGAAACCAATACTTTAACACATCAAATGTAAACCACTCTCCTACGCTGTTGGTAGGCATTTAATACAAACTGAGCTTCAGACATAGAAAACAAATCAAGACATTTTAAGGAAAAGCCTACATCCGCGGTTGTGATATAATGCAGGATAGCACAGAATGTGCATTTTAGTTTGGACCTCTCCCAGGTCACACAGATGACACTTTCTATTCTCCTCTGGAACTGAGTGGAAGCATCCACCACCAGAGGCTGTGTGAGAGAATTTGCCTTTTACATACAATATAGATTAGAGTAACATTGTACGCCAACAAGAATCTATGTGATTATTTGTACAGTGAAAAAGTAGTGTGTAGTTGCCCTTGAAGTGGTCTTTCTTTGTGACATCCACCTGTTTCATTCTTAAGCTGGTCCACTATCACCTCGCTACTGTGGAACTGCTTCTCTAATTCAGTCGCTCTAGTATCTGCAATTATCAGCCATTTCTCTCACCCTCTGATGCCCGCACATATTTATAAAAAAGTCTCAACTGTCACACAGACTTCTCTGCATCACCTCTGTCTTGTAAGACTTCACCAAAGTTACATCAGACACGCAACGCCAACTTTTCAAGTGTTAACGCTCCCGGGGTTTCTCAAGGACGCATTATGAAATCTTTATGCAAGTCTGATGAATTGTTAATTAAAAGAAACAACAATTATACCACGGCGTGCACTATGTTTTTCTTGATTGACACCAGAATGAGTCCCTGTGGATTTGGTGAATATAACTACTAAGAAATCCAAGGGATTGAAATCTTTATCATGTTTTAAAGAATTGTCTACAATACAGTAAATGAATGGATAAAGCATTTTATTTTGTTTTTGAGGTTGAAGTTTGCTCAACAGAGTTAGTTTCAGCCAAATAAAAGCTCATATATAAGCATGACCTTAATTTATTGTCACTGTGTTACTTATTTTGTATTTATTGATATTATTTCTGCTCACATTACTTTATGTAGGGGAGAACAGGGTAACACAAGCCACTTTTCACATTTATTGATTTTTCTGCAAAATAAAAGTGCATTTGTCTCAACAAATAGTTACTAGATATAACTCAAAGTTGTTGTGTATCCATGGAAAGTAAAACAAATTATCTAATCCAAATGGTTTTTAGAACAATGACACATCATAGAAGTTCTATGGCAGAGCTTGCCCCAAGGCAAGGCCAACCCTGCCCCCTAGAAGTTACGTTTGCATATTAGTAAAGTTGTGACAAACATAAATTCTGCCTGGATTATGCTCACAGAAAACATTTCTTTGATACACTGCATTTATTAAATGTGTTGGACATTTGGCAAGGACATAGGTGGTGGGCATTCAAAGTGCAGGGCTTTAACACTACAGTCCTGGGTACCAGTGTCCAGAGTCCTCCTTTGGTTAATGTAAGGAAATATCATAATGTTGGGTAGGTTTAAGCACAAAACACCTCATATCATCATTTAGGGTAGGTTTACACACTAAAACATCTTAATATCATCATTTGGGGTAAGTTTAAGCAAGAAAAGCACCTTGATTTTGTCATTTTGGTAGGTTTAAGCAATAAAACACCCTCATATCATCATTTTTGGTAGGTTTAAGCAATAAATACATCTTGATATAATAATTTTGGCAACGTTTATGCAAGAAAATACTGTGATATCATCATTTTGGGTGGGCTTAAGTAATAAAACACTTTGATGTCATCATTTTGGGTTGGTCTAGGCAATAAAGGCACCTTGATATTGTCAATTTGGGTAGGATTAAGTAATAAAACATTTGATACCATCATTTTGGGTAGATTAAGACAATAAAAGCACCCTGATACCTTGATATCACAATTTGTGGTAGGTTAAGGCAATAAAAGCACTTTGATATTATCATTTTTGGTCAGTTTAAGAAATACAAGCACCTTTATAACATAATTTTGGGGAAGCTTAGGCAATGAAAGCACTTTCTGTATGGGGTTAGGGAAAGATCACCATTTTGGGTAGGTTAACACAATAAGAGCACCTTGATACCTTGATGTCACAATTTCAGGTAGGTTTAGGCAATAAAGGCACCATGATGCCATCATTTTTGCCAGGTTTTGGCAATAAAAGCACCTTTAAATCATTATTTGGGGTAGGCTTCAGCAATAATAATAGAGCATTAATGTATGTCATCATTTTGGGTAGGTTTTGGCAATAAAAGCACCTTGATATTATCATTTTTAGTCAGCTTAAGAAATAAAAGCACCTTTAGAGCATCATTTCGGGTAGGTTTTGGCAATAAAAATCATAATTTTAGCATTTTATCACATCTTTTGGGGAGGTTTAGGCAGTAAAAGCATTTTGTCCGTCTTGACTTAAATCCACTTGCAGCTGTGACTCGAGCTGAGAGCTCACACCCTCAGGGAGGCTGCATGCTCCGGTGCACTCATACACACACTAAACAGACAACAGGAAGTCCGCCTAACCCATCTTGGACTTTATTACCGTTTGGGTTAGGGAAAGATCATCATTTCGGTTCAATGTTAATTAAGAAATTTCGAGTGACACACACTGCTGTCTTTTAAATAATGTTGTTGTCACTATGAGTGCATAGTGCTGATTGTGCTGGAAAAGTCACACTGTTTGTTTAAAAAACATATGGTGTATCTTTGACTCCAATTATTCTTGGATGAGTTTGATTTTTCTAACTTTATGTTAACGTTACACTAAAGGTTTTGTTAAATGTGACGAAAAAGGTCACGCAGAATGCAAGTATTGGCAAAACAAAGGAACATTTTTCTTAAAGCAGTAATTATGTGTTATGCAAATCAGGAACTGTGTTAGAGTAAGTCAGGATTAAATGGTTTATTGTCGGTGCTTCCAATGTAGAATTTGCAGCATTTCTGAATTTAAGTGTATTTAAGCAGAGTATGCACCTTTTGCTGAAAAGAGGCGATACTACATGCAGTATAACAGCAGCAAAAGAATAGAACGTCAGTTACAGAGCAGGTTAACACAGGTGACACCAGTGATCCTAATTAAGGCTCTACTCCATTCAGGTCAGACCGAGTCAGGGGTGCTGCTATTGTTGGCCCACTGGAAAGCCTCTGCTGCATGAAACAGTAACTTCATTCGTGTCACTGGTAACACCTCTGTTTACTCTGCTATTTCATATCAAAATGGCTGCTGTGAAAAAAAGTCTGTTGGGTTCCTCTCGTGGTGCTGAGGAGGAGTTTGGTCCATCAGAGCCTCTGTGTTATTTTCTGTGACTGAATTGCAAGAAGATAAAGACAAAGCTTCTCACAAGACGCACATCTGGTCTTTTGTTTCATGACAGAATCAAACACAAAACCAAAGGGACAGAAATGAAACACTGGATCTCGTGCAACAAAGTTCTCCTACATTTCTCTTGTATTTTCTCTTGAAAGAAAACTCCAGATGCATTAGATGCGTGTGGCTAATTAGTTATTAGTATAGGTAACACCCATGAAAACCATGTTAGGGCAGGAGTTGTGTTGTGTGCAAATACTCTTGCACATGCCCAAGAACTGGAGAGATGGCACCAAAAAAAAAAAGACTAACAAATCTAAACAAAGTCAGTACTGGCACTACAGGTTAATTAAAATACAGCAAAAAAGATGTTTGGTTATATTTTTGACTTGTCTGATAAGTTTTTATGAAGCTCAGTGTAAGTTCAATCAGGAACTGCATTCATTCATAATTTTCCTTTACTCTCCGTCACTCCTCCTACTCCCTCTATCAGCTGTTTGTGGGCGTTCACTTCCACTTTACTATCCAATCAAATTCTTCCACGGTCCCTTAGCCTGTCAATTTGCTGCTGCCAAACTTTAAATTGGCTCTGTCTTTGCTCCATCAGCCGCCAAACAGTCAACTGTGCAACCCTCCTCCGCCCCACTCTCCTCCAGTCTTCGGACCCAGGCAAGCCAGACGATCTCCTCGTCCCTCCGCACGCCTCACTCCTCCAGTCATCAGATCCAAGCAGCAGGATTTCGGAGCCACTTCACCTCACCCAGTCTCTTTATTCATCTCTACCACCACCACCACCAGTGTCTAGACCCCGGGGGGGTTTCTTCTTCACTTCAGTTTCGTTACCCCCTTTCGTTAAATGTCCATATGCTATTCACCACAATGGGGTCTAACCGCCAAAGACTTTCATGCTTCATTTTCATGCACGTGTCAATAAACTATTTTAATTTTACTCTCTCCTGATTGAAATGCCATTATGTCAGTTTCTTTGCTCCATAGATGTCTTAAAATGACTTGTTTTGTCCAACCAGCAGTCTGAAACCTCTCATCAGTTGACTTTGAAATAATTTAAAATAGATAAAAGCAGCAAATTTGTAAAGCAGGTGTAACATTGGGTTGGCGTTGCTAGATAGAAGTGGGTATTATTAATAGACAAGGATGATTGATTGTTTAGCAGATTTGGCTTATTTTAACACATGTATTCATTGATAATAATAGTTTGCATGTTGCAGTTTACTCGGAGTGGGTGTTTCACAGCAGGGATGCTGGGCTGTTTAACCTCATTGTTCACCTGTGAAACGAGTAAAAAGGCGCCTGGATTTCTGACTCAACAGCATCATATGAGGTTTAAAAACTGACAAGTATAGGGCAAAATCTATGCAAAGCAAATGTGATGGCAAATTTAATTTTGTTTGTGTCCTGCAAAGACTTACCTGGACAGTGTATCAATGACCATCAAAACGCTCACACACAGCAGCTGAGCACACACACACACACACACACACACTCACACACTCAATCAGAAGAGAGTTACAGTTTTTCTCAGTCGCTTTGGTACATTTCTCGAATCATCCTCAACATTTGCAAAATAGTAAGTGCATTTCTCAAAACAATTAGTACAAAATAGCAAAACACCATGGATTACCTGCAAAAGCCAGTCTCTTGCTCAAAATCCTTAGTTCATCTCTCAAAAGTAAATATCTGTGTCAATGAACATGTCAGTGCCATCAGAATGACAAGTCCTTGTGTCTTGTGTCCGGATAAGACAGTCAAATTGCTTAGTCATGTTGTCAATATAACAGTGTACTCTAGAGGGATGTTCTGATGTAAACTATGGCTAAAGTTTTGATGACAATTATTGTAAATTGTAAGTTACACCTTAGTGTATGTGGGAGATTGATTGCAAGAGACTGGACAAGATTCACATTTACGCTTTTACTGTTTGTACAGTAATTGGTTGACAGACCATGTCATTGCGATACAGAAAGGAAAAGACAGCACTGCATAGCACAAAGAAAAAAACAAAAAAACAAAAGTAGAAATGTGAACATAGGACAATCTCCTTCGGGGAAACTGTACATGCAGTGCTGTAGGAATTACAGTGCAGTCTTCCTACACCTCCTGACATTCCTGTCTGTTGGGCCACAAATTCTCATTCATATCACAACGAATATCTTCTCTTGCGATGCAGCATGGAAAGAATCTTTTAGAGTGTCTTATCCAGCCTCTGCAGGCATCTGCTGTGATGTCATCACACGCTGAATCCATGGCAGCCAGAAGGGTCATCTGTGTCTGTGGCTGGCGATCATATACTTTCCATCTCCATGCTGAGAAAAATCCCTCAGTGGGGTTAAGGAATGGGGAGTAGGGTGAGAGGAACTCCATCAGCATCTTGTTGTGGGTCGCAAACCACTGCCTGATGATGTTGGAGCGATGGAAACTGACATTGTCCCAAACTATCAGGTACGGCAAAGCATCTCCAATCTGACCCCTCTCTTGTTCAGGGATGAGATCCCTGTAGAGAGTGTCTAAAATGGAAATGTATAGAAATATGCTTGACATATTATGACAACTTGTTCAACCATTTTGCATGTAAAGACTTATACGATGAACTAATGCCTAAATGTTGTGGGGGGTGAGACTATTCAACAGAGACCCATTATAATACATTTTGATCAACATGACATAAGCAATTGATAATGTAGGAAACAGGAGAGAATTGTACATAATCATTTGCATGGATGTACCAAAGCATTTGCAACTTGTTCAAAGAAATGAGAAACTGCTTTTTTGATGTGCACAAGTGACACAATGATGTGAAGATTGAACAAGTAGCTTTGAGAATTTCAATTCTGATCTGAGAAAGTGTACCAAAAACTGTAAATAATTTGTTAGTGTCCTGCAAAGACTTACCTGGACAGTGTATCAATGACCATCAAAACGCTCACACACAGCAAGTCTTTTTTTCAAGTCTTCATCTTCGTGAACTGTTATTGAACTCAACTGTAACTGTTGTTAACTGAACTATGTACATCATTCAACCATCATTTGGAGTTGTCGTGGTGGAAGAGGATGGCATTGACCGTGGAGGGCTTCAGCGCTGTCCTCCTCTGGTCCATGGTTCTTCCAGCAGTGCTAAAGTTACGTTCATTGCTGCTGCTGCTGGCAGTAATGGCAAGAATTCCCTGAGTGAGTACAGCAGCTTCAGATGGATGGATGGATGGATGGATGGAATGGATGATGATGATAGATAGATAGATTAGATAGATAGACCATTTTCATTAGTTTAGGCAGAATATTTACCACCGCCTGCCTGAAATGCAACTATTGGCCTGTGTTGCGTTTAGGCGTTGTCACGTAAATAACAAACTCCGTCAAGTAGGCCGAACCCAAGCTGAACCCGAGCATGATTTCTGATTTGTTATAAGAACTTGGCCTGATCCGTCGGAATATGACAGGGCCCGTCAGGCTCGGGTCGCTATCCACATTCTAGTGTGGATATCTGTGATGGACTTAGTAATGGTATGTGCCACCTGATTAGGTGAGCAACCAGTCTTACATAAGGGGGTCAGTCTGTGTGGGAAGGAGAGCTGTAAGTTGTTGGGCAGGTCTGTTAATCCATGGTGATATGTGAAATAAAGGACTATTAGGACATCATCCAGGACTCTGTGCTCCTCCTCCTTGCCTCATTGCCTCCCTGACTGCTCGCCACCCTAAAGCAGGACAAAGATGCGTCTGACTCTTTTATATAATATATTATATAATTTTAATAACAAATAATTATACATAAACAGTAATAAATATTAAGTAATAATTATCAATATTTTAGTATTTTTTAAACTTGTGTTTCCTTGCTTTGGACTGTGAAAACAATGTTTTTTTCTCTTATCTTGGAAGGACAAATTGTGAATACAAGCAAAAAGAAAGAAACAAACAAAAAGAAAAGGAAAGGAAATTTGCCAATTATCTCCAAGTCTTTTGCATAGTCATCACTTGCATGAACAGATGTGAGATTTTACAGGGCCTTGATATGACTTTGTAATCAAATAATAATTGGAATATGAAAACGAGTTTCAGCTTAGTCGTAATGAACTTCTGTTTGTTTTGTCGTCGTGCCCCGTCAGCCTCAATTAGGTGGAGAGGAGAGGGGGCCAATTCACTGGACTGTATCTATAATTTGTCATTTGGGGGAGCTACCCAAAGCAATTTTTCAAAAGTAACCAAACCTGACAGAAAAAAAAATGAGCAAAATAAGTAGGACAATACACCCCAGGTTCAGACTCAAACACATAAACCCTGTGAAAAGTGTTACCCGTGGGGGGGTGGAAGTTTGTTATCGTCACCCACCGCTCTCCCACTGTGCTCAGCTTTAAGCGATCGCTCGCGTGGGAGTGACAAGATCCAAGCCAAGGTAACAAATGCTATATCAACTCCGTATATACTGTGTTCAGTTATTCAGTTCAGTTATAAATCCATTCCGCATGAGCTAGCTGAGTAAAATGTACACATGTCAATATTTGTTTATGGACCACTGTGTCGGGAACAGAAGAAGAGACAGAATGAGGAAAAGGAGGAGTTGAGGGTGAAAAAAGAGAATGCTGTTTTCTCTTTGGTGTCAGTGGCCAAATCGATTCATAACGTGCTCAGTCAAACATTGTTTAGCTTGGTCGAGGTGTTAAAAACCTGCAGAGAATGATTATCAGCACGAGGAGCATCTTAAACTAATTGTTTATTCATTTACAGGGAGTGAAAAAAAGGGAGAGAAAAACAACAGAGGACAGATGAGCATCTCTCTTGAGCACACAAAAATCTCACACAGAGATTAGAAACCAAAGCCAACAGAAGCACAGCAGATGCAGTAAACAGTCACAGACAAAGAAGAGGCTGCACTCAAAGCAACATTTTGCTGTTATTACTGTGAATATTATGCCAATCTTCAAAGATCCCTCTATTTTTTAAAATACACAGTAAATCCAGCATCAACCGAGAAAAAGTAACTTTTCATCCATGCCAACAACATCCAATTTTATAAACGCAGTGTGCTGTTACACAGTAAGTAATTCACATGTACAAGTCCTATGAATTTGATTTAAAAATAAATTGTTCTTGCTCCAGGATCTTTCAATTGAACTTATTCTACAAAACTGACCCTTTGCTAAGCCCCTCCTCCAAACAGCAACCGTCCAATCATAGGTTAACGACTGTAACTTGGGCACCACAGGACTGTCAAGCTGCATATTTCTCTACATTTTAAGTGGTGTGCATGGGGGCTCTAAGACGAGCAATTTCTGGTGCCTCATGACTTTGGAAGGACTTTTTTGTAGTCTTTGGATGGACTTTTTTGTAGTCTCTCAAAAATGTAAAACACACCCTACCTGCAGTAACGTTACCTCCCACTGCATGTGCCAAACTGGGATTAGGGATTTGTTATGTGTGAGGTTTGAGGAGGCTCACTCTGGCTTGCTCTCTGAAGCCTAAGATGGGTTAGCTTCGGTCTTATCCTGGCTCTCTTCCTGGGGCAATCAGTCCGGCTGGTTTTGTGAGTGACCATCTCAAAGTCTGTGCTTCCTTTTCCCAAATTAATGAGTGCATTTCTGTCATTTTTCATATGCTTACCCGTGACATATTTCACCGTCCGCCCAATGTGTGCAGGGATGTAAGCTAGCACTAGCCTCAGTCTTTCAGCATTAACACTGTATCATAGAGATGGATGGATAGAGACAGACTTCTCAGATGACAAAAGGAGTTCAAGCATTGGCATTAGTTTACATTAGCTTAGCTTAGCTTGCTAGTGAGAGTCATAATTTTAGCTGGCAAAATCCACAGCCGCTGCAAATAAGAGGCTACTTTCATAGCTGTGGAATCGAACCCCTAGTGTGTCAAAAATTACTCCGAATTTCAATGTTAAATCTGTACGAGTGGAAAGCGTGACAGGCATAGCAACAGTAACTAAGGAGGGCGGGGCTTAGTGAATGGACAATTACTGCTTCTAAGAACAATTTAACATTGAACAATCATCATTATGTAGATTCTGGAGGACAATCTGATGCATTTGGTTTCCAAAATGGGCTAAAAACCTAAACCTACACCTGTAAACATTATGTTGGGTTTTTTTTGAGTAAAAACTGTCACTAGATAATAAATACAATTATTCTGTCAAGTGAAATTCTTACATTTAAAGCTCAATCAAGAACTCTTTTGAACCTAAAATTCCTAAAAAATACAATTGTAAAGCCATTTTCTTTTTGGAAAAAAAAAATTAAGGGAGATGCTGTTTGCATACGGGATTGCATAGCCAACGTAGCTCTTTGCACCTGTGGTGGAATAATTTAGGTGGTGATTTACAGCTGGGTGTATATAGCCTTGCACTGCAGAGACAAGCACCCAGATGTCTGTACCCAACAGTGCTACTTGCACCCAGGCTGCAAATAGCTAATGTTTTGTGTATTTACGAACCTGTATGCCTAAACCAATCGAAACTGCAACTGAAAACCTAAAATAATCATTTAAAAAACTGTAATAATAGGTCAGCTGAGTCTAAATTTCACAATAGACAAAAAGCCTACTTGCCAGGGGACTTTTGTGCTTAACCCTTTCACTCACTGCACCCCCTTGTGGTGGAGGTGTGAATAGCAAAATAGGTGCTATGTGCCTATTCTCAGCAAAAATAACTGCTTCACACCAGTACAAAGTAGAACAACACAATATGAAATTGTGAAAAAAAAAATAAAATGTGTGACTATATAAAACTGCATACATTCAGCTGACATATGTATGTTTCTAAAGGTACTGGTAAAACTAATTATCTGAATTACTGAAGGGATTGTTTTTCTTCCTCTTTTTGTGATCTTATATTGTAATATTTTCATATTGTCAATGTGATAAGCATTTTATTTGTGCATGAATTAATGTTCAATAAAGAAAAAAGCTTTTTAAAACAAATACAAGCTGAAGGCACTGTAGGCTGTGCAACTCACAAAGGGAGAAATAGCACAGAAGATGAACTACTGTGACCCCAGCTTATGAGGTCAACAACATTACATTTGTGTCTTCACTGTTTATCACTGTTCAGCATTAGTAGCAACAGCCATAAAAGCTATAAAGCCCCCCAAAAACTTCTCTTTTCATTCAGAAGAGGCTGCTGCAGTTAAATGTCCTTTTTTTGCCTGGAAAATGGTTCCTGCAGCCTGGAGCTAGATGTTTAAATGATGTATAGATATAGAATGCATGCAGCACTCTCCACAGAGAAACTAGTCTTCATATAAAAGGGATGGGCTGTAACTAAGAATCTGAATAAATTTTAGGATTATTTATCATGCATATGCAGGCTTAAAATGTGTTTAATAAAGCAGTGGGGCATTAAGAACAGTAATGCTAAAGAGGGAGTTTGAACAACTTTTTTTTTTATTTGGAGGTTTAATATTTTCAGCTCCAACAGATGTCCAGAGAGGTTAATTAGTTTCTTCACAATATTAATTTATTTTCAAATTTAGCTTAATGGAAAATAGCCACTGTTTTGTTACATGTCAGAGCTGGGGTAGGTGCTTTATTTTTGCCATCATTGGGGAAAAGTTCCATAATAACCTTTAAACATTGTTTAATTCAGATATACTGAATGGAAACTAGACTTTTACACCACCTTTTGGCTCTGTTTTCAGGCTTTAGAAAATCTAGCCCCTGATGGGAGGCTGTGGCCGGTGAGTTAGTTAATCTTTGAGTCCAATCCCCAAAACATAAGTATTTTACGACCTGGGAATTAGGCTCAACAATCAACTGTCTTTCTCCAGAATTGCTTACTGCACCTTTAAATGGTGCCTGGTGTAAAATAAGTAACACTTGGCACCTTTAAATAAAATATATACTCGCAGTGGGATGTTCTGCAAAGCTGGCAGCTCTCTGTCCAGTCACTCATCAGACTATGTAAATCGCCATGAGTTTTGGATCTATCTCTTTTTGCTGAAAATGGTCTGTCCCATGGCCAAAATACTGTGCAGCCAGTAAATGTGTTTTGATTTGTAGTTTTCAAACAGACTTCCATTATTTTTTACTTTATTTGATGCATCAGGTTACATTCTAGAAGCTCTTTCTCTCGACCCTCCGGAAACTGGGTATTTCTTCCTCTGGAGTCTGCTGTTGTTAGAAGTTATATGTCTCACTTTTTGCAACAGGCCAAATATGATTTATTTTTAAGTTTGTGTGGGAAAATGTTGAAGAGAAAACTCAAGAAAGCATTTGTGACCCACTCAAATCCCACAGAGGCTCTATTTAGGAATATGAAGAGAACAGAAATAATCATACACTGCACCTGTTCATACATAAACCTTTCAGCCGATACTGTGGTATACCCTGAGATGTCTGAAAAACCAGCAGAGCCAATTAATATGAGCAAGGCTGAAGCCCCATATTTACTTTTGACACTTTAGTACTTACATACTTGTACCTTAGTAAAGTTTAGAATGCAGAACTTTTACTTTGTAGACTATTTTCAACATGGGATATTAGCGATTTTGCAAAAGTAATGGACTTGAATTACATACTCACTGAACCTGTGGGTTACCAGCCGAACCTTCCCCTTTAAGGTAGGTGGTCTTGTGGGCGGAGGTCTTCCAGATACTTTTCGGAGCTGGAGGCCGCGGGTAGAGTAGCAAGAGTGACAAGATGATCGATCCTGATTTCTCATAAGATTTTTTTGTTTCTGCCACAGTGAAAAAGATCACAATTAGTCCTAGCTGCTAACTTGCTAAGTTAGCTTTTCACAGACCAGCTCTGGGATGAAGAGTACAGGAAAACGCTGCAATAACATTACACAAAGAGGGACTTTTTATTTATTTTCCGTGGCAGCAAACACAACACACAGCCTTTCAGTAACTATTATACTGCGATCTGGGCTGATCTACACACTTTATGTCTGACCAGTGGAAACACCTAAAACTCAAACATGACGATATGGTCCTCAGCTATATTGCACATTAATTCATATTCAAATATAATAAAAATTAAAGCTGCAAGCAGCATTGGACGGGCCCTCACACCCTGCCCCTAGACGCCAACTAGTGGACGAGGCGTTGAATTTTCACGCCCTTTGGACACTGCAGGAAGGAATTCAATGTCACTTCCGGGCTCCACTAGATGGTGCTATGACTACGATTCCTGATTGTCATGTAGATGTGTTCAGGGTGGGACTCTTATCAAACATGTGAAGTTTGGTGTAGATCAGACCATTTACAGCAAAGTTAGAGCAATTTTGTGTTTCAACGCCACACCATGGCCACGCCCTTCAATAACCACTAAATCTTTTAATAACTTTTGATCACAAAGTTGTCTAGATGGTACACAGTGATTTTGAAGTGGTTATGATGAATTCAGGAGGTGGTTAAAATGCAGCATGTGGAAATTGCCAAAATTGACTATGAAATTCAAAATGCCGACTTCCTGTTGGGTTTAGGTGATGAGTCCAAGAGACTTTTTTGTGTGTCTGGGCATGATACATGTGTGTACCAATTTTTGTGCATATCAGTGAAAAATGTGCTGAGGGGGCTGCTTTTTAGAGGGCGTGGCGTATCACCAAATGCTATATCAGCCCAAATTTATCACCACGACTAAGTTTCATGAGCCATCGAGCACGTTTAGTCCCTCAAAAATGTGATTGAAGAGGATGAAAGAAAGAAGAAATAAAATAATCGCCGAGCAAATCCAATAGGGTCCTTGCACAGTTTGGTGTTCGGGCCCTAATGATCAATATAATGCCCAGCCCTGCTATTTATAAAACATCCCATGAGATCATGTAGCAGTGAAACTATGCTTGCCCTGTGAGTCTCTCTTAATCTGAAAAGTGAGTTCATGATTGGGACTGTAGCAGCCGACAAATTACAAGTAGATCAACACTTCACTCTACATATTTTTTCATGTAATTCAGCTGCTGCAGATAAATGTCAAGTCTCACAGGCTCCTGAGGTGCAGGCATCATTTAACCTCATGGAGGATGATATAACAAGTACCAGCTTTAACATGACAAACGTCACCATCCGCTCTGTAGAGCACCACCGATGAGCCATAAGTCTGGTGAGACGTGTGGACAGGTGCTAAATATAGGAGTGTTTTGCTAAAGCATCCAATCTGCATGAGCCGGCGACGAGGCCTGGTGTCAGCAAAATATTCTTGAAGTGAGAAATGCCTGCAGTGTGGCTGTCATTGTTAATCTCAGCAGCCAATAGTGGGAGTTCTTTGCTGTCAAGGTGCTTGGAGAAACAGGGCTGCAGCTGAGGTGGAAAAGGTTTTGAGACAAAGAACATGGGCATTTCGGATTGAACGTCAAAACAAATTCTCTTTCATAGCCATCGTCTTTCATTTCTTCAACCAAATTCCGAGCGGAGAATTTGGAAGCATTTTGTTTTATCTAAAAGTAATTTTTGTCCTGGAGTTCATTGTGCCGTACATCAAAAATCACTTGATACATTTGGAAAATATGCAATTGTCTCTGCTCTTAAACTGGAAAAGGAAACAATGAATAGTTGAGGGTTATTTAAAAAAAAAAAAAAAAAAAAAAACATTGAGTCCTCCAAGTTTATCTCACTGTGCTGTGCAGTATCACACATCACACCCACTTGTTGACTGCGATCAGCTTTCTGTCAACAAGCCTTTTTTGGTCTCCCGGTACCTGCCTACAGTACTTGCCGGTACATTTTTGTAACAAGTGATACTGTTTTCATGGAGAAAACAGAAAAAAAAGTGTTTTCATCTTTTAAAATCTGCAAAGCAATAACAAGTCTGAGTTTGCCACACCACAGAAAACTGTTGTTAACTACCCAGCCAAGTTTGGATGATTAAAAAAAGGCAAATGCTACTTGGGCCCTGGGTGGAAATGTGGCTATTTACACCCAAGTGTATAATCATTCAAATTTGGCTGGGTGGATATTACACCTGTTTTTAGGTGGCTATATACACATATTTACACCCAGGTGTATATAGCCAAGCATGATAGAGACAATCCTGTGGATGTCTGTAGCCAAAAATGCGATTTGCACCCTGGGGCTAATAGCCAATGTGACTATTTACAAGGGGTGTATTTATACCTGCACGGCAGAGACATATCAAATAAATTTTTTTCCTAAACTTAGCCAAGTACTTCTGTTGCCTAAATATAACAACTCTGAGTTTACCACACCACAGAAAAATGTTGTTATCCACCCAGCCAAATTTGAATGATTAAAAAAGGCAGATGCTATTTGCACCTGGGGTGTAATAGCCAGTGTAACTATCTACACCTGGGGTTATATAGCCTAGCATGGTTGAGACAAGCCCTCAAGTGTAAGTAGCCAACAATGTTATTTGTACCTGGGGTGGAATAGCAAATGTGGCTATTTACACCTGAGTGTATATAGCCACATAGCAGACATAAGCTATGATCTTTTCTTAAACCTAACCAAGATGTTTTGTTGCCTAAACCTAACCAAACTACAGCTGCAAACTGAAAATAATAATTTTAAAAGTGTAAACAATAAGTCCAAAAGTGCAATAATTAAAGCCGACTTCTAATTTCACACGAGACTAAAAGCCTATTGATCCGACAGGACTCAAACCCTCCTGTCCTGCAGGAAAGTCCTGTTTTTTAGTTTTTTTTCCTAAAATCCTTTTTTTTTTCTGTGAATTACTGAATAAATGCTAAAACATTTGGGACCCACTGCTTCAGATGACATGGTTAAAATGTGACCTTGTTCACAACCTTAGATCACAGCAATTAGTTTGTGTAATGTTGCTATAATTGATAGAAATTAATGCCAAATCTTCCAAAAAACATAAGACCAAAGTTCTAATAACCCAGAATAATGTTTTGGTGAAAATTGTTGGTGTCAGTCACATGAATGAAACATCCTTGAATCTGGATGGAATCATTTCTGCGAACTTTAGATGTCAGTAAAAACATATTTAGGGCACAATGTTTGCTTTTATTTTTATTTTACAGCCCAGTGCCATCTTAAATCCTGCATCAATTACTTCTAGATCTTTTTTTTTTTTTACTATATGTGCAAGTGTTAAGGGTTTTTCTGCTTTAGTTCACCTGCACTCAATTCAATTCAAACTCAATTTCTTGTCACAACACTTAGGTTACTATGTGGGTTCTTGCAGTATACCAACTGGGCATTAAAATAGGGTTGGTATCGGTACTTCTCCAGTCAAATGATGCCTGCATTCAATCCTTTTGGTACGCAGATCTAAATAAAAACAGCATTTGTATGGTTTTGCTTGCAGCCAATCACAGCAAGTGCACTTCATAAATAAGAACCTTCAAAAAAAGGTATCCAGTACAGAACTCCATTGGTGTGGGTATCGTGCACTTTAAGGGAATTGACAGTGTATTGGTACTGGTATTGTAATTTTTTAAATGATACCCAGCCCTTCATTAAAACACTGCTGTTTTTCTCAACAAGTATAACAAAGTGATTAGTTTCAGTGTCCTTTCCAAC
This sequence comes from Lutjanus argentimaculatus, assembly GCA_034769285.1. NCBI lineage: Eukaryota > Metazoa > Chordata > Actinopteri > Lutjaniformes > Lutjanidae > Lutjanus > Lutjanus argentimaculatus. The sequence continues at coordinate 2,255,259 of JAWZSL010000054.1, forward strand.
AATATGCTATATTTCATAAACAGATTGCTTTTTTTTCTGCCAAGTAATTACATCTCAGCGTGTTTTTTAATTTTCCAGCTTTGCATCATCTCTGCTGACCAAAACCCAGCAATTACCAGAAACTGCAAAGTCCTAATGCAAGAAATATAATACAGAAAAAAATTAGATGTATATGTAGCGTGATGAGACACACTTCCTCAAACTTTTAATTAGCAAAAACAGATTACAGTAAATGTTTCAAAACAAACTGGGGAAAAATATTGCTCAATACTCCGTAAAATGAAGAAGACAAATGCCTTGTTATTATAGAAGCCCCAAATTCCTAACAGAATCACTGAGATTTACAGGAATAACATTTTCACCAACCACCAGGGTGAAAAAAGATAATTCTCAAAGATTATTACGTCAGCCTTTATAGGTGCATAATTCACCATTCATTACTCACTAAAGAGTCATGCATAATGGTACTTGGCCAGTCCTCCTTGGATTTCATCCTCACCATGCTCATTTTCAGTTTTTATGCATTATTCATAAAATGAACTGTGGCTGATGTAAGTTCCATACCTCTGCCATGAATTAAGAAACATCCTCAATAAGGCTGATATAAGTTCCATACCTCTGTCATGAATTAAGAAAACGTCCTCAATAGGAGGACACAGAAGATTTTCCATTCATCATTCATGCTGTCTGTAAATAGATTGTGGTTAGAAAAGAGGGAGAATGAATATAAACACAAAGAACTAATGTTCTAAGTTCAGTTGACCCCTTGTGGAATGGAGATACCACAGTGGGGGAATTTTCCCACTAGTTAATAACCCATGACAACACTGGTGTTACAGACCACATTTGACATTTTACAAGAAAAGATATGAGCTATGACACTAAATATCTGAAACGTTCGAGGGCTTTGATCTTTAATGTTAGATCTTTAGATCTTGATCTTACTTTGAACAAAACAAGTGCTTAGATGGTTCGTTCATTATTAAGTTTCATGTTGCCAGTGAGGGTGTGAATCAAAAGTTTCATCATGATACAATATTATATTGATTCTTTGGAAAAGAATACAATATTAGGCGATATCACACAAAGTTTGCCACAATATGATTTCCGTTTGATTCAGCTCAGGGGTCTGCAGTTGATATTTAAGGGATAATGTACAGTGAGCAGGTCATTATCATGAAATAAACCCTGATGGGGTGATGCAGGAATGGAATCATCCTAAAGGGGTTTATTTCATGATAATGACCTGCTCACTGTACATTATCCTGCTTATTACATGGTTACCTACCAAAATAAAGCAATAAATTGGTGCAAGGTTTTTGTTGGTTTAAAAATAATTTTATTGTTTCTCCAGATTCTATGATTGGAACTGTGTCCAATGTGTAGAAATAGCCTGTTCTTCATAGCAAAGGTCTGTTATAAACAAATAACACACCTTAGAATACTGCAATTGACCAATCAAAGTTGAGTATTTCACAAAGCCATGCAATAACAGATGATATTATATGTCTGTTACATGCCCCCCCCCCCCTGCTGATAATCCTGATCTTTACTCATTCTGTGTCTGCTTCCTTCCCAACAGGTGTGGCTGTTCAGCAATCAGAGTACCTGTAAAGAGGGGGAGGGGACTGCAGCTCTTTCTCTTCCTCATTCTGGCCTGGCAGCAGCAGCCGCAGGAGCTGCTGCAGTAGCGCAGAGATTTTTGTGGCTATTTTGTGTGACCTTATGTAGTTACTTTTGGTTTTCTTCTCCTTTGTGTTTCTGGTGGGATCAGTAGTTCAGTTTTTGTGGCTTTATTTCTGTTGTTTAGGCTTTAGTTTGGTTTATGTTAGGGTAAAGGGGAGAACCCTGTTCCGCCGGCCCCATGTGGGCTGGACAGTGGTGGCTCCCTTTCTTTTGTTCATTTTGGCTGGCCCACCAGTATTTAGTTAGTTTGGGAGGGGGTATAATTTAGCTAGGTTTTCTTAGGTTCTTTAGGTTTTGATTTGGTCACATCTGAGTGTTTACTTTTTTTTTTTAAATAAAGAAACATGTCTTTTTTGTGCAACTCGTGACTCGTCTAGTTGTGTTTGGTCTCAAGGGTACGAGCTAATTTAGGGGATCGTAACAATGTCCATTTAACAAAATCAGTTACATTAATATGAGCTCACAAAAACCTTATTTGATAATTTTAGGACTGAACTCTCACAGACATCTGTGACACACACATGCTATGGGAAGTAAATAAATAAAGATGTATCTTAAAGATGATGATACAAATCAATATTTTCCCAAATATTTGCTCCTTGAAAACTGAATCGATGCATCAATCCAGATTGCTGTATCATTACACCCCAACCTATCAAACATCGCCCACACTGGCCCCAACAACTGCAGCTGATGTCCACAGATGAGTTGTAAAGTAATGCTAATGTAAAGTCAGCTCCTTGTCAAGGCCAGTTTGATTTAGCCAAGTTAGCCAAATTAGCCACAGCTAGTGCCTTCATGGTAATTTACACCATCTCATCGAAGCTCATCAAATACTGACATTTTGTCACCGTCCCTCAGGGTCACACACAGGCACACAAGGTACCCTTTAGCATCTGAGGCACACCAGAATGTTCATTCACTCTAATATCAAAACATTTGGAGTGCTACAAGACACTGTGGGCCTTTAGCTCGCCAGAAAGCTTTTTAACACATAGTTAATGCTGTGAAACAGTCGCAAGTTTTGTATTTTTAGGCAACAATACTACACACGTAAGATTAAGATAAGACCATGCTTTGGGTTACAATAAGAACGTTACCTTACATATGTCATGTGACATCACTGAAGCGACTCGCAAGAGTCTCATGATGTGAGCCATTTGACACATGTAACATTATGTACTCTAAAACCTTTAATAATGTTAATAATGTTTTAACATTAGCCCTGGTCTGCTGGTTGAAAGACCACGGTTTGCCACCCATCCACCCACCTCTTCCAGGCACGACTTCTCCCTCTTTATATCACGTCAAAGGCCTGGGGCGTCTCATACAGCGATGGAAGGGTTTACATTGAAGTCATAAGTATGAACTGCTGAGGGGCAGTGACAAAATGTCTGTATTTGACGAGTTGGGAATGAGAACGGGCTGTAATGTGTCGAACAAAAGAAAAAGGGCAGGAACCTGCTGGGGCTCCCTATAATTGCCCTTCCAGCCAATGCCATTCAGCACAACCATATCCAGTTGTCAAGAAAACTGGCTGTGATTACTCCCTTTTTAAGGTCATGATATGCTTTTAATCTGACTCCTGCTCCTCTATGCTGCTCTCTGCTGCTGCCACTGTGCAAAGCACAAACTTTTGGCCTATAATTTAATTGCAGAATATGTTGTTGGACTACGTATTGATAACATGTATAATGTTTGTTTGTTATGTATATATTTTTGGGGGACTTTTTAATCCTTTAATGATAAGACAGCTGAAGATATCACGGACATCTTGTCCCAGTGGTCCAAGTGATCAATCAGCTTTGTTTATGTACTGTTCAAACTACTGTAACAATAATTGTGTCAATAATTATTTCAGTTTCTTCATTGAGCGGTAGCAAGGGCTCTCTGCCAAGTGTGATGTCTTGATTCATCTATTTCAGATGAGTCCAAATTATTTTCCATATGGAGTTAATGTCATCTTTATTCCTCTTAAAGAGATAGTTCACCCAAAAATGAAAATTCAGTCATTATCTACTTACCCTCATGCCGATTTAAGGTCAGGTTTAGTTCTTTAGTCCACAAAACACTGCTTGAATCTCACAGGAAAACAAGTTGTAGAATTTCCCAAACACTATTAGTGAATGGCGATCACTTTTCAAACATTAAAACACAACCAAAAAAACAACCAAATATTTTAAAATGATCTCGCTTTATAACAAGACTTTTATGTTGAATTCTTGTATTACTTCTTATCCTTTCAATATTTATTTATTGTTTTTGCAAGTGTTTTTCTATTTTGTAAAACCTTAGAAAAACATGAGTGACTGTGGTGAACTTGTTGAACTCTGTCTCCCAGGCTTTGGTTTTCAATCAGTCGAGGGTGGGCTTGCAGCGGTTCATAATCATTTTAATTGTTCTTATATTGATTTGGGCAATTAAGAGCAACTTTGAGGCACTTGCCTGCACAGTCATATGTGCTGCATTGCCATGCATTGCCCTCCTTGACTAATTGGCTATTTTTCCAGTTTAGTCACATTCTATTTGGAAGGTTTTTTCAACCATTACATAAACTGAACATGTTTTTGGTCTACTTACTTAACTTAAATTTCATTACTAGGTCCAAGTGTTTTGATGCTTTATTTTTGCAGTTTTCCATCTTGAAAAACAAAACAAAAACAAAACAAAATACACAACAACAGCAACAAAAAATCCCTCCTCAATGATGCATGACCTGCATATTTTGCCAGCCTTCCCAAGAATTATGATGATACTGATACTGACAAGCTTTTTTGTTCATCAACAGCACATCTTACTGTTTTTGTCTTCTCTCATATGAAAAATTAATTCTTTCTTAATCTCACTAATACTAGAGTCAATATTCCAGCCCCTTGTTCCTTGCTTACATCATTTTATGGTTTTCCTAACTTATTCAGTTCATCTGTAGCATTACTAAGATCTTGCTAACATTGCTGGACACATGAACATGAACCTGTCTCCCTGGCCACTACAAGTCCTAACCAATGGTTTTTCGACAAACACATTCATGTCTGATATGATGTTGTAGCTACACAACTCAGCAGAAGTGCTGCCCTTTAACAGCTCCTTAAATTTAAATTCAGACTTTGATACATATTGTTTTGCCCTGTCAACACTCTGATTCTTCAACGGGAGCCATTCATTGGACATACTAGTTTCAGCAATGGGATATTTAAGCAATTCACACTTAAGACCTTATTCATGTTTATCATCACTTGGGGTGTGTATCTCACTGACTGAGACTGATTTGATATGCATCTTGATACATGTTCAACATTATGGAACGATATATCTTAGAAAGTTTTAAATAGCTAACAATTTGGTACGGTACAATTCAGCCCTGTCACAATTTAACACTTACAGAATTGAATTGTGAAATCTGATCACATGGTTTGATTCTGTTAAGCATATTTGTAGGCTACTATTAGTTGCAAGATGAAATCCTGATAGTTTCACAAAATACAGTAGAGACAGAGAGAAGGGACATTACAGTGACATTACAGTGTACATCTTAGGAGGAATTGAGTTTGTAAATGAGATACTGTTGTCTAAATGAGGATCTGTGAACAAACTTTAAAACTGTTTTCAAAGCATTTTATAGTAAGATGATATGCTGCACTGCTTCATATGAAGAGTGCTGTGGTTTTGATTGAATTTGACCGTATAGAGGAAGTGGGGTGTGGAGGAACAGTGATGCTACATGTTACCTGCTCTCCCAGTGATGATGATAATGTCTCAAGGGTCGGGGCACTCGTGGCTTGGTACGCTGCTGTCTGACATGTTTTACATAAATGATTTGCAACATTAAAAGCCAAACTTATTCTACACTTGCACATTTGAAAGTTTGGTTGTGCGATGTCAATTCTTTCACTTTCTGTTTTGAGGAAATGAAGAGGAGACACAGGAGAGGGAGGGGGGAGCGCGTGTTTTGTGTGAGCAAAGAAGCAGGCGTCCAGTGAGAGCGGTGTAGGCAGAGGCAGGGGGAGAGAGAAAACGGAGGAAAGTTACAGCAGCAGTCCCTGGATTCTAAAAGTGAAATGTAGGCGCATCCTTAGGAGATGTATTGATACGCTAGTACTGCATTGACTTTTTTTTTTCAGGTTCACACTCAGCTTTTTACCAATACAGGCCATTTGAATCAATGCACTTGTATCTTACACACCATTAAAGCCTGATGCATTGGATGCATGAGTGAATCATTACACCCCTAATAGACAGGCTTTGGGAAACAGCATATTGATGGTAAGACATTTGTACTTCAACCAGAACAGTACTGGGAAGCTACAGAATGATATAAATCACAGTTTTAGAGTTAATGCATATACGATCAAAAAATAAGATCTCATTTACACTTCCAAAATTAGACGATGACTAATGCACACATGACTATGCATTAACATCTGGTACATCTGGTATGTATCCTCACTTTTGGCACCACATCCACATGACAGTGTGTGCTGACTACATATATATCTTACATTAATATGTATGTTTTATTAGATAAAATGTTAATCACATTTCAAACCAGAGTTCAGGGATCTGTATCAAAATAGAATGCACCTGTTGCAGGCTGTGAATCTGTCTTAAAATAAAGGATAAGTGCAGAAAGGGAGACATTGCCTCCCAATTTACTAAAAAGTACCAGTGTGTTTTAACAAGCCCAAGGTGAGAATAAATTGACTCTGTGATGGTCTCAGAGAGAAAAGATTTAACAACCTGTCTGGATCCACCTGCCATTGCAGCTTGTACCTATTAAAAAACTCTCAATAATAAAAACAATCTCTTATGTCTAAAGGGTTTACTTTTTTACCTTCTTTAGAGAGAAAACAAGACCTTTGCCACTGTGTTTTCTGTGGGAGAGTCAACAACAGTCAATGTGGGCTCAGGGAGATGGCACACGCGCATGCAAACACTCAAACACACCGCCCAGACGTGGCCGAGGTGACATCTTAAGATCTCCGGTGGGTTTCTGGGAGCCGAGTCAGGTCGGTATGATGATGTTTGTTTACAGTATGCCTCCAAGGCTTTATGAGTGTCATACACACCTACACTTCTTGTGTGAGACCTCCTGTATGTGGGTTTGCAGGTATGGACAGTGATCTGCTGTGCAATGCTGTAAGGATACCTACAGGCACATACATAGAGAGTCTGAGTTACAACATAACACATCTTTGAAGTAATTAATTTATTTGTGAAGCAAAGTAATCTAACACTTATATTAACAAAGCAAATTGCACCACCTTTTGCAGCAAAGTCTGCATCCAAGCACTTCCTATAATGTCATCAAGCTTCACATTCATTGTGGGTGAATTTCTACGTTTCAGGTCCTGCCACGGCAACTCTCCAGGGTCGATCCTGTTTCCAAGAAGTTACATTAAATACAAGTAATTTATTTTGCTTGATAGATGAAGGAAGGAATTATGTTTAGCTATATTTTTTTCTGATGAAATGTGACATTTTGCACCCATGCAAGTTGTAAAGAGGTTGTGGTGGGTGATGGGCATGCAAAGCACAGGACTCTTGGTGGTTTGGGCAACAAAAGCATTTTGGTTAAAGGGATAGTTCAGCCAAAAATAAAAATTGAGTCATTATCTACTCACCCTCATACCGATTGAAGGTTGGGTTTAGTTTTTCAGTCCACACAAAACACTGCTTGAGTTTCACAGGAAAACAGTGTTGGAGGATCTCCCAAACAGTGGAAGTGAATGGTGACCACCAGGAAAAAAACACAAAACAAAACAAAACTTTAGGAAACTTAGATTACACCAGACAAGCAGTCTGGAAGCATTTTCTTTGTTCTTCTTTTTTTGTTTTGGATTGTTTTTCCCATTTGAAAACTGGACATTCACTTAAATTTTTGGGAAATTCTGCAACTCTGTTGTCAAACTCCAGCAGTGTTTTGGGGCCCAAGATCTAAACCTGACCTTCAATCAACATGAGGGTGAGTAGATAATGACTCAATTTTCTTTTTTGGGTGGACTATCCCTTTAAGATTTTAGTGACATATTAAAAAAGTAAACATGGTCTGTCTTGTGCTTCAAGTCACTGTTAAATTTTTTTTCAGTAGGCTATTTGAAGAACCAGTGTGAGTACAGCAGAAATTGAATATAATACTCATAAGTATGTTTTCATTAGTGTATAATGACCTAAAAATAATAAAATTACTTTTGTGTTACAAAAGGCGCAAGTCCATGTCCACGATGTTTGTAGAGTAGCCAAACTAATAAACCAAACACAGGCTCTAGATATGGCCTTTCAAGTTTTGCGCAAGTTTCACAGCCAGTGTAGGTTCTCCATGGAAGAGGAACCATCTGAAAAGTCATCCAGATGGAAAAGGGCTGGCACTTACAAAAAATAATTGATAGGTGACTGGATGAATCATCTGTCTATCACAGGCTAACTTCATCCAATCAGATAAATGAACCATATGATGTAGTAGGAGAGGGGAGGGGCGAAAACATATTTTCCATTAAGAAAAGCCTTCAGATCCGTTCTTCTTTCAGTTAAAAAAAAGCTCCTCGTTTCTGATATAAATGATGTTTTTGCAGCATCTGCACTGACCAGTAGGTGAGATACAGAGTAGCAGAGAGAGTGCAGATCAGAGGGGTTGTGTAGAATGTTGAATATGTTACTGACTCATGGATCCTTTATCTGGCTGAAGTTTGTGAAAGTTATAATGTATGGTCCCAACCATGGCTCTGAAATATCAGCAGCCTAACTGTGCTGTGTATTGATAAATCAATGGAACTGTCTGTGGTGCTGAAGTAGCAGACAGATTTGTAATTGTGCCTTTTTCCATCAGTCCCCTACCATCCTGTCAGTTTCATCTTGGATCTATAATATTTTCTGGCTGAGTATTTTCTTCACACAATTACACCTCAGCTCACAGATTGAAGAAATTGGGATAGACGTTTATGCTCCCTCCAGTATTGGAAAGTTGTCCCTAAAACATCACATTACCACAACCATTTTGACAGTTGACATTCCTGTCGGACCTTTTGACTTTCTAGGCGCTGACAACCATAAAAATGGGCTCAGAGTCTTCTCCAGACCAAATTCAATATTATATATATATATATATATATATATATATATATATATATATATATTAGATATATAGATATATGTATATATTTATAGATATATGTTTATATATAGATATATGTTATATGTATATATATATATATATATTATATATGTGTGTGTATTATATTATATATATATTAATAAAATTAATAATATTATACATAGATATATGTATATATAATCATTTTTTCTTTATTTTATCATTGTTCTTTTGACCATGGCATGGCGTGTTTGCAGGGACTTGGTAATGATGGCTGTCACTGTTATTCTCTTCTGTCTTTTGTTTAATTGGAAATTAAATAAAACAGATTTGTAAGAGAAATGGTGATTGTCACTGTTATATTAACGTTTAATTGTTTCAACCAGCAGAATCTCATTATCATTACCAAGTGTGTCTGACTGAGAAATTAATGGGGTAAATACTTTAAGGTGGTATTGTCATTTAATAATTGTGCATCTAATATAGATTTTTAAGTGTTTAAAAGAAAGACATCAATAGTTGTATGTGTAGTTGTAACAATAGAAAGAAAGCAGGAAGTTGGAACTGCATTTTCACAGCACTTTCTTTGCTGTGCCTTTTTCTAGATCCACATAACTCACTATGGTGCTTGATTTGTCACTGTTTGATCACTTGGGACATTTTATAAAATATGTAATATATAATGCATTAATGATCCTCTCGAGATGAATCGTGCAGCAGCGGAGAGCAAGCAGTCAGAATGCTCAAACCACATCTTCAAGTTGTTTTCTCACAGAATGCTTCAGCTCATTATCCATATTTGTCACTTGGTCGCACACAAACACACTCAGAGGCGAGTCCTCCCTCTGTCAGCTGTTAGACACGTTCTCCACCAGTGGGACTGGCAGTCTTTATTTCCATGGTGACTCCGAACCATACAACATGTTGTGTATGAAAGAAAGAAAAGGAGAGGACTGATGTACACACCATAACCTACAACACACACACACACACACACACACATATTTGTGTCCTTGTGCAATTTGTGCCCGCGTGAAGTTGTCTCTCCCACCCACACAAGCTTCAACCACACACATGCAAAACAACACACACACACCCAAAGACACATTTTTAATTGCCTCTAATAGCCAGCATGTACACGCTTCCCTTGTTAGCTGCTGCCTGCGTGGTGTGTAGGGAGCTGCTTAATGATCATTACAAACGGAGGAGGAACACTGAGGTGAACAGGGAGCCAAGCAGAGAGAGCTGGGAGTGTATTGTGTGTGTTTGTGTGTGTTACAGGAGCAAGGCGTACACAAAGAGAAAGAATGCACATGCATTAGTATTTATTTTGTTTGAACATTAGCATTAAATAGGAGTGTGTGTACATGTGTAAAGACAGAAAGGGATGGACAGTATCTGAAAAACAAAAATGTGTGACCTCACACTGTGTGTCTTGTTAGCCTTTCAGCCTACTATAAGCCCACTAATGGGGTAGAATTGTGCAACAATTTGTTTTGAATAAATCTTTCTGAATAAACTTGGAATGATTTCCCTCGGCAGGAGCTTCACACACAGCCATGTGCTTTGACTTATAAAGGCCTGTTGCTTCATAAAATAATGGAATAAGCAGACTAGAGTCCTGCACCTGGTGACCCCGAAGAAACGTTGCGTAAAAGGTAAAAAATATGTTTATGTAAATTAAATTGCAGGCGGGCAGTAGGTGAGAACAATAATATAAGACATACAATACAATAATAGGTTTTTCCCTGGAGAAAGCAGAAATGAAAATGATGATGCAGTTAATCAAGCCCACTAATACAGTAATATCAAGCCCAATCAGCCAGCAGGATTTTATCGTGAAAGCCTACAACACAGCCTTTGACCCCACATCCTGCCAAACAATGGGATGTCTCTGTTTGATCTGACTGTAAGGTAGGCTAGCTGCTGGCTAAGACTTATTACATAACGGGAAAAATAGCCCGTAGATACCGAATTGTGGACAATACATTGCCCAAGGCCAGATTGGACGTTTGGGAGGTGCTCAAAAACGGTTCCAGGTGGGTGCAAATTTGACTTATAATTGCAGGTAACGGGTCGGTGCTGGTTCTCGGCTTTTGGAGTGTGGATTGTGGTATGTTTGCAAAACTGGACCTGTGCAGGACTGTAAAGTAGACAAAATTGAGCCTTGAAAAATCTTAAAATATCTTAAATTCACATTTTCTAATAAAAGGCCTTAAAAAGTATTATTCTGTATGGAAAGATCTTAAATCTTACTAATATAATTGGAGGGTAGTTTTTGTGTTTGTGCATCCCACCATTGCTCCAAGCCACAGTCTTCCAATCCCCTCCTAACTTGCCCCAAAAATCTTCCAGGGGCAAACCTTTGTATATGGTGTTTGTTATCATTTCTTTTCTTTTCTATGTTAGAGAAATACTTTACATTTTGAAATCCAGAACTACTGTCACCTGGAGCTACTTTTTCCACAGTACCACATAAAGCCATATATATTATATGTAACTAGGTATTGAATGCAAGATGGTGCCAATGAGAGTTGAGTCCAATGAGAGTTGCTCGCCTGGCGCATGAGCCAAAAAGGTTTTATAATTTTTTCATAAAAGCTCCATGGATTAAACATTCATAATAGAGAGAAAGTCATAACTGACCTTGTTTGCAGTTCTAGGTGTCCTGTCTCTTATATTGTTGGGGGAAAATGCTTTTTGGGAAGCAATTCACTTTAACCATAAATTGTATATTAAACAGGATTATTTAATATACAGTATATGGCTTCAAGTCGCTATTTGGACTGGTGTACCCAATTTTGCACATGCAATAGCTACATATCGCTCCTTTAATCAAATTTAAGGGCAATTTTGCAATGAAACTAAACATAAAATATATATACTCCTGACATTAAATAAAGTCTTTAAAAATCTTACACTTAACTTGCTGATACATGTAGACACCCTGTTTTTGTTTGAAAGTGAAACATCTGAAAAATAAATTGATATCAGCATGGGTGCTGTTTACCTACTCATTGTAAGCAATTGCTCAAGAGTTCAATGACAGGGTAGTTGTTACCTTATTGTGAGCAATTATACCTCAAGGCGCCTTCAGACAGCGAGCGGTTACTGCCGTCGTTTCCAAGGTAAACACGCTGACAGCCCCACTGCTGCAGTTGTAGTTAATAGACAGAACAGAGAAAATGGCTGTCACTCTTGTGTACGTACACTGTGACTTATCACTGCTGCCTTAGTCGCCTCGAGTTGAACCTTTTTAGCTTGTTGTGTCACCATGACGCAGGATGTAATTTTGATTTTATCTAATGCAGAGTTATACTTGACTGGCTGTGAATAAAAAATTTAATTTAAAAGACATTGACTTGCAGTAACATGATTATTATTATAGTATAGTGCTTGAGGAAATGAAAAATGCTTCTATTAATTTGCTAAATTTGCTGTATTAACTTTGACATGATGACAACCATGCTCACCACTTTTTCATCCTATTTTTACTGTTACTTATCCAAATGAATAGGGGCTCTCAGATGTAAACATCAGTGCTGTCCTTGTCTGAGCTGTAACCTTTCATCCATGAGTAGGTGCGCACTTCTTATCTCTTGTGACTTGGTGGCCACTGGAGTTTGGTAGAAAGAAAATAGTTCCTACATATAAGTTTTCACAACAAGGTCTGTAGTTTATCTTGAGCAACCGGGTCACGGTTTCTGAAAAGACACATTGCTATTGAGCTTTCCAAATGTATTTTTTTGGCTCTTTGAGCACCACAAGCTGAGTGCCATTTAGTTCCATTACACTGGAGAGATAGCACATATCTTCAGGCGATATCTTCCAAAATTCGGCAACTCACACCAAAAATATCTACGAGGATAAACAGCACTACAGGTAAGAGGAAAAATATTGATTTGTGGACGACTTGTCCCTTTCAAGCTACAACACACTCTGTTCAGCCACGAGATTAGAGCTGTGTCATGCTGCTTTCAAAATACAGAATAGCATCTTTGTTGTGGAAAGACAGGGTAGCAGCTATCTGTGTGAATGTGCCCAGTGTTTAATGTGTCTCTGGCTTTGTAGATATAAGCATGAGCAATTACTTACACAATGAAGAAAGGATGAGTAGAGCGACACTCAGCTATGTTGGCATTTCAGCTACATTTTTCAGTTTCCCTCTACTAATGTGGCAGAATGCATCCAGTGTAGTGGCAGACAGAGGACCAAACCTGCTGCATTCACCAAATGTGTAACTCAAACATCCTTTACCCGAGCATCTTCCTCCAGCTCATCCTCAGAGAACTTGAAGCACTCCCAGGTCATGTCAGGGCACATGTCCACATAGTGTTTTCTTCTGGAAGCGAGGCGCTGGCAGGCCGCTGGGGGTGCTGGGATGAAGCGCCTGTGCTGTTAAAAATAAAAAAAAATGCTGCATGTGGATTTTGTTTCTGTGGCCATTTTCACACCTACCTCGTTTGTTCTGGACTTTCAGACTTTTCAGTTTGATCTGGACCAAAATTACAGGTGTGAAATCTCCCCCGCACCATGGTCCAGAACAAAAAAACAGACTTTGGTCCAGCGTTCATCTCAGTCCAGATCAAACTAAAGCATGGTTAGGTTTGGTTTGTAGCGTAAAACATTTGGACTTTTGGAACAACTACAAGAAATTACAACAGGATATCATCAGAGCCGGAAAAAGGAAAAACAATGCACCAAAATAATATAAGCCATGGGAGGAGATGAGGACTGGTCTGGTCTGATGACTTTATAAAGAGTCAACTGGAAAAAAAAGCATAAAATGTGGACACTTTTCAGTTGTTGTTTCACTTTGGTACTGCTGGCAGTCGAAACAAGCCTGTCTACAAACCAATCAATGTCAAATATAAGGATGTAGGTATAGCATGTAAAGTTCTTTAGTTCGCATGGATAAATGAATGTGAAACCAAAACTGGCCTGGCCAAATGTAAGCAATGTCTCAAAAAAATAAACCTTGGTTTGGCCCTTGGTCCGGACTTTTAGGTGTGAAAGCACCCTATGCAACAGTATCTTGAGGGTTCTTGCGAAAGCCATTGTTTCACAGTCTAGTATCGCCATTTTGGTTTTCATTATCTATTTGTTTGACATTTTATCACTGTGAGCATCAACTGGAAGATGTGCTGCCTCAGTTTGACTCAGCTTGTCAGCCCAACGCTGCGGGGATCTGCATCTGTTCTCCCCACTTGAAGGTGTGTCTTGATACCAGCTCATTTTGAGTCAAGCGGCTGTAAAACACTGCTTAACCACATGCCACTATCCATAAATTCTTCACAATAAACTATATTTTGTTATCTCAAAGCTTTTATTGTGAAGCAGCAGCAAAAGTACTGGGAAATGAACATACAGACACTTTTAAAAATGCCTTTCTGGCTGGGCTCCTGCACAGACATGACACACAGAAAGGTAAACTCTCCTCTATTTTCTTGGTCACCTGGGTGACAAATCCCCATCTAATTTATGATTGGTTGCCTGGAAAAAAGCGCCCATGACGACACCAACGCCTTTCTGGAAAGTTAAGAGATTTTCAATGGACAGCAACTCACAGCCAAGTCACTTCTAAATCCCATCACAAACAGGTTCATTACTCGTATATGTGGAGTGAGATATCCACTGTGAAGAAATATGAGAGCATCAGTTGTTTCATCAAATCACCAGAACAACATATGTTCACAATTGAGTGACAAAGCCCCCTAGTGGCCATAAGAATTATGACTCTTGTCCGTCCAGAGCAAAGGAGGAAGTTAGGAGATAAAACATCACACCCTGCCAGTCTAGAGATACCAATACCATTTTTTTTTCCTTTCTGATACCTGAACTTTGCATATTTGCCAATACTGAGTACCAGTGTGTGAAAAAATTTGATTATTCTTTTTGTTTCTTCTTTTTTTTGTTTTTAAACTTGTTTTACAACTTACTTAAACCCTGTATGATGTGATATGATATTGGTCATTGTTGTATGGCCTGGCTCAAGTTAAACCCTGTGTAAAATATGAACAAAAACATATTGAGAATGGACTCCTTAGGATATGACTTCACCATATTGGTAGGAAAATGGCATACAGTAGCAGGGTCTAATAAATCACGTGGGGCCGGTTTCATAAAGATATTATAAACATGGCACAAGATGCAAAGAAATCATTGCTCTCTCCATGTTAGCAAAGCACAAATTATGGGCTATGTTTTCCTCTTTTTTTGATGTTGGGTACTATGGATGAGTTGGTGGCGCTGATTGTTACCATGGTAACATAGATCTTAAGAATGAGTCAGCCTGGGGGAAGATGTCTAATTTGTTTGGCTTACAGTTAGTCAGTCTTTATTTATCTGAAATGGTCTAACTTGCAGTAGACTAATCTCTGACCAAATGTATCTTAGACTAGTCTAAAATATCTTTGTAAAACTCCTTGTTTCAGATGGGTGCAAAGACATGTACTCACTAATACCAATACCAGCATTTTAGGCAGTACTGGAGGCTGATACCTGTAATGATATCTGTATCAGAACAACCCTGGTTGCCATGGGAGGCTGCTTCTTTTGATTTGGCATTTTCTTACAGTCTGACAGTCAACTTTGTAGCAATTTAAACCCAAACCATAATCTTTCCCTGAACCTAACCTAACCTCTACCATAGCATCATAAAAAGTATTTATTGATTGTTAATTGTAATGGTTTCGGAAGGCTGACACTTGAATGCAGCAGTAAAGGCAGTGAGTTTGTTTTGCAGTTAATAGGAATGTTGAGGATTCTGAATGCATGTTCCTTCTGCATTCATGTGGTTTCTCTCCAGGTGTTTCCACATTCCGAACACATCAGGTTGTCTGGAAATGACACGACCAGAGTGGTCAATGTCAATATGTTTGTCGATGTGTTAGCCCTGCCATGTGGTCCATCTGTTCGTGGTTAAAGATAACCCAAACAAATGTCTAATCCAAACAAGTGACATTTACATGAATTGTGAAAGATTGCCCTGTATAATCATCACCAAACAGCAATTTTATAGTCAAAATGAGTCAAACTAAAAGACAGAATTGACATATGAGACAATTCCTCTAAACTTAGACAAATAATGTAGAGCCTCTGTGCTTTTTGCCTAATGTATTCTGGGATGGGTTCCAGCCCCGGTCCAGTCCAGTGACCCTGGCTCAATCACAGTGTCCACTCTTTGTCCTAGGCAGTGAACCCTCACAAATATTAATTGACAACACCTGCAAGCTTGATGTGAATGCATGAGGGAGCTGATGAGGGTGAAAGGGCTCAAAAATGCTGCATGAGGAATGGGACAGCAGTTAACATTACATCAGATGCCGGAGCTGAGGCATCTCTTTAGGCAGAAAAGTAATGAGGCTTAGATTGTATACGTAATTAAGTAGAGTGTTTGTTATTCACTCCAAATTTATGGGATAAATAGTCATCTTGCTGGGTCAAAATCGGATAAAGACATTTGTGGATACACAGCTGCAAAATACAAAGAGTGCTGCTTATGAGTTTGTATGTTTAAACCTTGGTAATTGATGAAAGGCCCAGAGTCTTCAATATCTTCAAGATTTTAAAGTGTGCCAGCCTTAATTCCTCTCAGACCTATTAGAAATGGGGTCTTTTTATCTACTATTTTGTTGTGTCAGACCTGGGTACCATTTTACAATAAGACCCATGTTATAAATTAGTTGTAATAAGGTTATTATGTAGGTTGTAAACACAAATCATTAATAAGCTGTTACAACTTGCCAAGCAGTGAACCCACTTTTATCTGTGCTGGTAAGCCTCAGATCTCATTGGTTAATGAATGATTTTTAGAAGACATTAGGACTGAAACAAACTGCATGCATGGTGTTAGAAATAAAGGCCTCAGTGTCGCATCCCCCACAGAGGACAAAATGAATTGATGGGAGGATATTTGATCAGCACTGCCTAGTTTGATAATTTGATCAGAGTTATTCAAACCTGGTGCGCTGCACTGTATGGATTAACTTGCATAAAACTGAAGCTGAGTCTTGATTATGCAAATTCAGATAGGGCACCTGCTCTCCATAGGAAACAGGATGGGATCTGTCAACTTGCATCTGCAACATTACACCTACATGCGATGTGCATGTAACTACAATCTTTGGAACAACCTAATCATATGTATATCCCCATTAAAATGTCAAATATGTCACTGTGGTTGGGCAGAAACCTCTTTTAAAGGCGCAGACTGGTGTTTTCACAAATCATACATGTTTTTTTTTCCATGATCCCTTAAAAATGAGTGCTTTTCCAAAGCTTCAAGGAAGCAAAAGAAAGACAAAGATGGATCAGACAACTCATGCAAGTTTCAACAAATGTCTTGGAAAATAGTTATATAAGGTCTAAAACAGTTGAATTCAAAACTACCAGTACGGTCCTTTAAATTAAAGGTTTCAATCAGTAACACCTATAGAATAGTTTTACTCTTGAGTTCATCTAAAACTAAAACATGATCATCACCTAAATTAGCTCCCACCGGAAAGTTACCAGGTATTTTTAACAGCCTCTAGGTGTAATATATGTCTAACTCAGACACCCTTAAAAATTACAAGAGCCCTTCTGACTACATTAGTAATGAAAATTAAAACACAAATCTGAAGTGATCAATTTTTATGGCTTTCTCAGGTGATAGATGCACAGGTTCAGCTCTGTTAGGTATATTAGAAGAGGTAGAGTCTAAGAACTAAAACTGTTTTTCTTTCCGGATTAGCCTCCACAGCCTCTCCGTGCCAAAATGATGTATAAGAGATGCTTTGAGCACTTGGAAAGGCAAGAATATAATCCATTATCATGACCAGTGACATCTCATTATCAGATGTTCAGTTCATTGGATGTAGCGGAACGCTAACACCTTCAGCTGCCACACCATTCACTTCTATTTCCGCCAGGCTGACCCGGACTCCAAATCTATTGCTTTGTCTGCGCCATGAGTCACTCTTGTTAATAGCATGTGCCAGATAGCGTTAGGTTAATGTCAGTAAACAGCTTTAAATAAGAGAACAAAAACAAGTTTATTGTTCCTCTAAATGACCACGACTTTCACCTCTCTTAGAGCATAAAAGGAAATCACGCCAAGGCAATCGACCGTCAGACATTGATTCAATAATTGTTTCTGACTGTAGAAAGCAAGGCGAGGAGTCAGACAGAAATGTTCTCTTGGCAAAAACACTTGAATCTTTGTCCGGGAGCTCTCAGCCCAACTCATCTACCCACCCTGGAATCACGTAAACACTGCAAAATCCAGAAGAGGCTCCCTTGGCTCACACCAGCAGGCCAGGCAAGAAGCTTGTGTGTGTTATGTGCATGCATGGGAACCTCAACGCTAACACTTTCTTTTGTGTGCATGCCCATAAGGTCTGGGGAGGATAAATGGAACCAATTACTGGTACTTCACCACTCATCGCAGCTCCCGCTGTAGCCGCATGGCACTTTGACAACAGTTACACACTGACACTTCACACTTACACGGATCTGGAATTAGCTCCCCGAAAGCCATCTTACAGTGAGGATCATCTTCATCCACTGGCTAACAAAGATGCTTGTAGCTATTCTCTGTAACCGTAATTGAAAAGTCATGTTTTTATTCTACATTTAGAGAAGGAATAATGTTATCAGATTCCATATGGGTCACGCACTCATGGACGGATTATGAGACAATGGGCCCCTCGGCACAGCTGTGTCAAAGTCCCCCCACGCCACTTCTGGCTTATATTTTTTTTGTGTGTCTTTGTGGGTTTTTTGTGTCTCGTTTTCTGTATATCTGATGTTGTTTTGTGTCTCTGTTGATTTTTTTTTGTCTCTTTGTGGTTGTTTTGTATCTCTTTTTAGTCATTTTATGTCTCTTGTGGTTGTTTGTTTCACTTTAAATCGTTTTGTGTCTCTTTGTACTTGATTTTTTTTGTTTCTTTTTGTAGTCATGTTGTGTCTATGTGGCTGGCTGTTTTGTATCTCTGTCTTCATTTTGTGCCACTTTGTGGTAGTTTTGTTTCTCTTTGTAGTCATTTTGAGTTGCTCTATACTTGCTTTGTGTTTCTTTGTCACTCTTTTTTGCTGTCATGTGTCTATTTGTAGTTGCTTTGTCTCTCTTTTTAACCAGTGTGTGTCTCTTTGCAGTTGCTGTGTCTCATTTTTTAACTCTTGTGCGTCTCTTTGTAGTTACTTTGGCTCTCTTTTTAGCCATTTCGTATCTCTCTGCAGTTGTTTTGTCTCTCTTTGTAGTTGTTCTGCATCTCTTTGTACTTATTTTCATCTTTTAGTGACATGCGTTTGTTTTTTCTGGTCGTTTTGTGTCTATATGTAGTCATTTTTAGTGACATTGTACGGGTGAAGCAGAACAGGGTGCTGCTGGTTGAAAAACTGCAGCTGAATGATAAATGGGCTGCATTTAGCACTTTTCTACTTTAACAGATAAAGCACTTTACAATATTGCCTCTCATTCACATCACACACGCTGATGGCAGCAGAACTAGCATGCAAGGTGCTGGCCTGCTCATCGGGGGCAACTCGGGTTTCGGTGTCTTCCTCGAGGACACTTAGACAGGAGGAGCTGGGGATGAAACCACCAACCCTGGGACTAATGGATGAACTGTTCTACCTCCTGAGTTATTTTAGTATCTTGTTCACTCAGGAGATAAAGAGATACTTTCTGACTCTCTAAGGCTTCTTCTAACAGCTCTCCTCTCTCTTTCTCCAC
This sequence comes from Lutjanus argentimaculatus, assembly GCA_034769285.1. Classification (NCBI taxonomy): domain Eukaryota; kingdom Metazoa; phylum Chordata; class Actinopteri; order Lutjaniformes; family Lutjanidae; genus Lutjanus; species Lutjanus argentimaculatus. The sequence goes on from JAWZSL010000054.1 coordinate 2,274,749, forward strand.
CTACATTACATATAAAATAAAGCCCCTGAAATATAATAATCTTAAAAGTTTAGGAGAAAACTAACAGAAAAGTTGAGAAAGTGTTTTTAAATACAATAAGAGTCCAATGTGCAGCAGCTATGACATTTGTAAATAAATCAGAAAATATGCATCATTGGAGGAGGTTGCCAGAGGTTATAAAATTGGATTTGTGAATGGATTTTTCTTGGAATCACTGACTCAAAAAAAACTTTTCTTCTCTCAATGAGCAGCGAGAAAGGGGTAAGAGACTGAGATAGAGAGAATAAAAAGAGAGATACAGACAGATTGCCACAGTCAATTACAACCCTGTCCTGCCTTGCGGGTCTGTCCTGATTATCAGCTGCCCATCGCAGCTCTATCTAAATGATTCCACAAGCTGAGTAAATAAAGACATCTCTCACCAGGAGGGAGTCCTGGGTCGGCAGTGCTGGCTGTGACCACTGGTGGTTGCTGTGCCAGTAAGAGATAAAACAGGCGCCACAGACCCCGATGACACAGTTTATCTACATTTCTCTGTATGCATGTCTCCATGGCTTCCCTCTTTCAGTCGAATCTATAGCATCTTTAGCTTTCATGATCATATTAACACAGCTCTGAGTCTCAGGGGACTTTAGAGGTACAAGACATTTAACCATGGTATAAAAATAAACAGGGGCTTCTTATGCAATCCTTAAATGCATTTGCAATTTGCATTAGATATAAAGGGGTGAGCTATTTCAATCATTGCTAGCACAATAAATGTATTTTTTAAGGCATCAGACTTTTGGCAAGGTAACAAGAATTGTCCATCACCTGCTGTTTCAGTAAAATAACTGTGAAAGTTTAACAACTCTGATGAAAACACAGACTCAACTGCAGATATAACACACAGGAGACAAAGTTGGGTTATGAAAAATGCAAGGTCATTACTAACAGGACAAAAAGTCATACACGGGCAGGCAGTCCAAAAGAGGAAAGTAATGCAGACAGGGAGTAGGCAAAAATCCTTAAAATATCCACGAAACTAGAATCAAACAGAGGAAAGATCGCTAGAAGGCGAAGTGCACAAGGTAATAAAGACAATCTGGTAAGAAGCCTTGAGGAACAGGTGAGTATGTATGCACAGGGATGACTATGGGGAGTGCAATAGTTTACGTGGCTTAAAATGAGAGATTTAAAGTTCCCATGCAATGGCTAGCAGAGTGCTTATTGGTTAAGTGTTTCTGTAAAACAGACAGGTGGGGAGGGACTTGTTGCAGACATTGATTGGCGTTAAAAGCTAAAACTGTCCATGGATGTAACAGAGAAGAACGGTCCGAGACCTGACTCTTCCTGGACCGATAGTTCCCAGTGAACAAAGTTAGACCAGGACCAAAACAGCCACAGAAACCAGCGGAGGCCAGTTTGACAACAGGGAATAGGCTACAGGGGTTCGGCTCACAGCACCCTGGGGCTGAGTCACAGCTAACCAAGCTGACAGCAGTTAGTGATTAGCTAATTTAGCTTAGGAAAAAGTGAACCTATCTTTCCATCAGTAAACTGCATAAATGAACTCATTATTGTATTGTGTTCACTGGGAGGCTGCTAAGCCCAATAATGGCAAATAACTACTAACAGTTAGGGTTAGCTTCTTTAGCAACTAGGAAACTAAAAGTATCTGTCCATCAGGAAAGCTCTGTAATTAAATAAGTGAGAATTGAAGCTGAGCAGTTGGAAAACTTTCTTGTATCAATGTGTTCTTCTACCCATGACAACTGACTATTATTTGACCCAGTAATTTAACCTTATCCAACTGCAGTATAGGTTCACTTGAAGTACAGACTCAGTGTTAACACAGATAACAGTTTAAGACTAGATCCCAGAATAATGAGATGCTTAGTACCAACTTAGTTAGATTTAATCAAAGACCAAATTTGAGGATGAAACTTTCTCTAGTTCTCCACTGCTCTTTACAGCAACAATTGTGTACTTGCTTTTTGTCAAACAGATGGCAAGTCATTTATAAAGATGGAATACAGGAATGATCTGAAAGGCCACAGTCTAGCCCTTTACAGTTACACGTGCTGCCAGTGTAATACACCCTTTGAGTTCTGCATGAAAGATAATTCCTCTTAAATGAGATGGCCCTTGATCTACAGTCATAGCATTTTAGTTTACCAATTAAGAGATCATGATCTATAACATTAAATGCCACACTGAAATTCAGCAACACTGAACCTGTCATCATAGATCAGGGGTGTCAAACTCATTTTAGTTAATGGCCCAAATGCATCCCAATTTGCATAAAAACCTATAAGCTCGAATTTTTTCCCTTTCTTTCAGTGTAAAGAAGTACAAATACATTGTAAAATGTTCCAGCCTGATCTCATTCTCAACTCGTCACATACACAGAAAGACCAACATTCTGTCCCCACTTTTATTATTTTTGACGAATAGATTTTCCACCAGTAGCCCATGCATGAACTGTAGCCTACGACTGGTGTGGTTAAGTCACATGGCTTGTACATAAACACGATTCACAATAGCATGTCCAGCGTAGTGCCTGTTACTCTTATTGGTAAAACCCACAGTGGACGAATCTGGAATAGCAGTGCTTTTTCTTGAAATTTTGGAATTTAAAACCTCTCTGCAAATTTCACACTTTGCGAAGACATCCAGTGGGCCGGAGTGGACCCTTTGACCGTCTGGTTTTGTTGCATCGTATCTCAGTCTTAGAGTTATCCAACTCCTTTAAACAGTCATCTATCATTTGTGTAAAGGCAGAAGAAGTGGAGGAGTGGTGTAAGTACCCCTGTTAGCGAAGGGGTACTTCATCTAGTCTGGTTGTGGTGACAACCAGCCGTCTAGAGGGAGCAATTCTGCATAACTTGCTGAAAACAATTTCTCTTGAGTAACATTCTGAATGCAGAACTCGTTATATAATGCATTTTTACATTGTGGTATTGCTGCTTTGGATATTTTGAATGACTGCATCTGTGTATGAATGAATATGATGCTGTTAGGGAACCTTTCTTCTGTCTCTGCTCTGAGTAAGAGCTATACTGTACCTCAAAACAAAACAAATTGTCATGGGATGAAGGGTGAATTACAATAATAAAGAGTGACAGGGAGAAACGGAATAGAGGGAGAGACGCAAATGGGGGTGAAAAAAAAGGTAATGGAACCGAGAAGAGAGAAGAAAGAAAGACTGACAACGGAGCTTTGGTGAGCTGGAGGAAATTGAAACGCAGATGGCTAGGTATTCTGTTAAGCTCTCATACCTCTCTCCCTATTCCCAAAGCCCCGTCTCTAATTTCACTCTCTTCACACTTCTCTTTACGTTTCTTTTTCATTTCCTTTCCCTCCATTCCTCTCTTTTATCTTTCCCCTCAGTTCCCTTTTATAGTCTATCTTGTACTCCATTCTGTGCACTCCCATCTTTATCAGCCCTACTCTTTCCTCCCTGTTCTTGTCTATCTCTCCGATCCAAACTACATGTGGCAATGAATTCTCTCCTTGGCAATGAGCTGTGTACCCTCAGGAGCAGCAGCAATCCTTGGCCACAGGAAAGCAGATCTCTTTACTGAGATCTTATTACACCTCCTGCCTCTGGTTATGACACTCTGGAGGAAGGGTCTTACTGTACACATGAAAAAAAAAGTCTGAATGTAACATGTCAAACACACACTGCCATATGCATTCAAACAAATAGGCCAACTTATATTACTCAGCCAGTACGTTCCATGCTGCTTGATATTTTTACACTCCTTAAAAAGCCTAGAACAATGTGTCAAACATCTCGTTTATGCAGCCCATGAGATCTTGCAAAGAATACTGCGCAATACAATTCTACGCTGGGTTACACAGGTACAGTCTCCATAAACTACATGTCCCAGAATGCATCTCAATTTTTTATCAGCACACTGAAGATGCTTAGCCGCAAGCTGTCAGTATACACTAGATAGCATCTTAATATCATATAGCTGTTTCCAGCAGTGGCACTCTAGCCAAGTGGTTGTAACTAGGGACATTAGCAGCCTAGCAAAATGCTATCATTTAAGCAAATATACATTTTGAATTTAAATCTGCTTATCAGCTACATCAGCTACATCAAACCAGTCAACAGGAGTTCAAGTCAAGTCAAGTAAAGTTTTAATTGTATAGCCCAAAATCACAAAGCACTAGTTGTCTCATAGGGCTTCATAATCTGTTCAGTGTCCAGCACCCATTGTCCTGTAAACCCTCAAAAGAGTAAGGAAAAACTCCCCAAAACCCCTTTTAAGAAGGAAAAAATGGAAGAAATCTCAAGTAGAGCTGCAGAAGAGGGATCCTCCTCCCAGGATGTGCAGGCATGCAATAGTACAGAACAGAGCATCATAAGAAATCAGGGGTCACCCATTGTCCTGAACCATACAACCTCGTCTCCACCATGGAGATTTCAGAAATCGCCAGCAGGACCTGAGCCACACGAACCCCTCACCACCATGGAGACCTCAGGTGTCACTCATTGGACCGGAGCCACATAACGTCCTCTCCCCCACAAAGACTTAAGGCTTCACTCATTGGACTTGAGCCAGATTACCCCCTCACCGCCACAAAGAGACCTCAGGTATCGCCTGTTGGACCTGAGCCACAAAACCTCCTCGCCACCATGGAGACCTTGGGTGTTGCCCTTTGGACCTGGGCCACACAACCTCCTCTCCACCATGGAGATCAGGAAGAGGCCAGAATGTATAAGTCAAGAGACTTTATTTCTTCAGAGCTTTTGCCAATAGGCTTGGACAGGTTCCCAAATTAACACTAGCCAAGCTCCAAATGTGGGTAAATTTGGGGTTTGGCAGAAAAATGAATTGGGGTGGTCGGTAAATACTTGGAATTACAAATATTCAAACAAGAAAACATGCTTTAATAAAAACAGCATTATCCGGGAGGATACTGTGAACAGCCGTCAGGTTTCTCTGCCTCATTATTACAATATGCTTCTTATTTACTCTGGCAAGGGCATGTCCAGTGTAGGTGAATTTTCATGTGTGCATTTTCAGGCGTGTTAATATGGATAGTTATTTTTTCTGAAACACTGCCAAAATGCTCCTCTGAATGGAAATAGTTTTGGTTTTAAAACACTGTTTTTAAAAATGCCTTGTGAATGTGTGTGTCATATGATAACGATACATTCCTTTAGTTTGACATTTACAACCAGCCCTTTGAGGGCAATCATATAATGCTGAATTGGCCTGGGATGACACTGAGTCTGCCACCCCTTGCTTTGAGCACAACCTGAGATGAACCTTGGGCACACACAGCCTTACTAAATGTCAGCAAACAACAATTTGCTATAAAGATAGAGGAATGGTGTCTTGAGCAGAAAATGACATCACACTCCCTTGTTTCTCCTCCACCTTTATTGAGTAAGCAAAGTACGTATTTGCTTTGGTTCGAGATGCTAGTGGTCTACTGCAATTTCCAGTGGCAGTGAATGTCATACACAGGACCTTTAAATCACTTTTTTTAATTTACTGCCAGTTAGGACCTGAGGTCTGATAAGATGAGCAATACAGCCTGTATCTTAAAAGTAGCTTCATAGTTCTGCTGATAGCTAGAGAACTTTCACATGCAGCCTTCAGAGTTACACTTCCATGATTAAAAGTTAAAAGTCAGAGTTAAATATCAATTTCTATGACAGGAGCATGGATGACAACAACCTCCTTACAATGAATCAGAAAAAAAAAATAATCGAGCTTTAGTGAGGCAATCAAATTAAAACAAACAGCTGATCTGATTATTGCTTCATTGTGGTAGATTTCTAGTGCAAGTATTTTTGTTAATACAGTACATGTGACCCCTTTATGCATCTCTGCCGGACAATCAATACTAAATGCTATGGTTTCAAAATACAAGTGAAAGATTCCTGTAATGCTGAAGTAAACCAGTCAATGGTTGTTCAAAATGTTCAGTTGAAGAGACTTTTTGATTTAGAGCTTTTGGCAGTACGTTTGGACAGGGTCCCAAATCAACACCTGCAAAGCTCCAAATGTGGGTAAATTTTGGATTTGGCACAAAAATAAATTGGGGTCAGTGGTCAGTGGCTTGTATATAAGTTGGAAACACAGTGTAGAGCCAGTTTTACATTGCTGTATTTTTTTTATGTTAACTAATGTGATCCTCATGTTCACTGTGATCAAATCAAAGCAGGTTACTACCATTTGGCCCTTTCTACACAATGTCTATGTTTTTGAAGTAAGAAAAATCAGTGCTTTATGTTAATAGAAAGAATCCTGGTGGTAAGCCACTGAAAAAAAGAAACAAAACATGAAGACAAAGAGAAAGACAATTATGCATGCAAACCACAGTTTTAGGACTTCACTGGACTGTTTCAGGCTCCATTTATTCAAGTGCACACTTGCTAATAATTGTCTTTTTAGTTGATTTTCACTAAAACAATTTATGGGCTATCATGATTACATGTTGTATTGGCCAGTTCAGTTTAGATTGATCAAGCTGTTTTTGCCAACCAAAAACTCTGCAACTCTGGTCTTTAGCATCAAACATTCAAATGTGACACACATAAACAATGTTTTTTCAGGACAGAATAAAGTGAAAGACTTGAAATGCCATTTTTGTGGATTGTCAACAAGAACAACAGATACAACATGCTAACATGTTTGTTCAAACAGAAAAGCATTCATATCTTGTGAAGCATCAAAGAAGACTATGGCAATGCTTGTAAGACCCTAAAATGACAGTATAGTACATATACACTAAGGAGCTCTTCAGCCGAGCTTAGCACAAAGACTGGAAGGAGAGGAAAACTGCCAGCATAGCTACACCAAACTAATGGAAAAATGAACACTTCTGTTTGTGTTTTATTTGCAAAGGTACTTCTGTTGTGATAGCACAGTAATTAAATTAGACTCTTTCTTTGATCCAGGAAGTAAGTTACCTAGGGTTTGTTGGTCTAGGGGAATGAGTCTCACTTAGGGTATGAGAGGTCCTGGGCTCAATTCCTAAACAAGCCCATGTGTGTGTGCCAAACCTTTAAAACTGGTCTGCCAGTAAGGTGGACATGAATTATCTGCTCAAAATCAGAAGGACTGAAGTTCCTGCTCCTTCTCCCCATAGGGTCCATCTCGGCATCACTACAAACACCCCATAGGGTCCATCTTGGCATTGATGAAGGACTCCACCCCCAACCTCTCAGAGCTAAGTCACAAGGATACACTGGATCTGAATTAAAAGACTGCGTAAGATATAACTGTTCTGTCCTTGATTGGCGGCCAAGCTGAATCGCTTATGAGAACACTGAAAACTGGCAGAGTTACTCTAGCTTTAGGTTTCCCCTGCCTCCCATTTATTTGAAATCAAAAACAAAAACACAGTAATATTCGATGAAGGATCAAATCATTTGATTTTGCCAGCATAATTCCACCAAAATTGTGACAAAAAGAGCACTTTTCTTTGGATTTTGTTTCCAAAGCTACGGAAACAGTGCTTTTTGTGGCTCGTTGGTCTAGGGGTATGATTCTCGCTTCGGGTGCGAGAGGTCCCGGGTTCAAATCCCGGACGAGCCCTCGTAAAGAGTGCTTTGTGTGCTTCGGCTCCTTAAATTTCATTTGTCAGAAAGATAACCAAGCGCTACCACAGTCCTGAAAGGCTACGTACCTGTCATTCCACTCCCAGAGCTAAGTCACAAGTGTACATCGCATTTGAATTACAGGACTGCACCAAACACAACAGTTAGGTCCGGGAATTGTGGCCAAGCTGAGTTGCTTATGAAAAACTCTGGAAACTGGCAGTTGCTCTTGCTTTGGGTTTTCCCTGCTGGATTAAACTAGCCTCTTTCTTTGAAATCGGGGATGTTCTTTCTGTGGCTCGTTGGTCTAGGAGTATGATTCTCGCTTTGGGTGCGAGAGGTCCCGGGTTCAAATCCCGGACGAGCCCTTTGAAGGAACACTTTGTCTGTCTCCACTCCTTAACTTTGGCCTGTCAGTAAGATGCACAAGAACCGCCACGTTCTAGAGAAGCTGCACATTGTTCAAAGGACTGGACTACATGCGCCTTCTCCTCAAAAGACACTCTCTACGCAAGGTCATAGCAAGTTCCCCCTCTCAGACCTAAGACTTGTTCCAGCTGCTATCCCAAAACCATTTGGCACCTGCGGATTGCATCCAGATTGACTCAAGAATACCTGGACAGCAAAAGGACACGTGAAATTACCTTTTTGCAAATGGAATCCAAAGCACATTTGGAGGTGGGTTTAGAGTGCGATTCCAATCCGATTCCTACGAATATGTCTCGGTGCGGCCACCTGGCCGCTCAACTCTGATTTCAGAGGGTCTTTTGGGTCAAGTCCAAACGCGACACATGTTGACGTTGTTAAATCCAGAGTGATGGAAGTGGATCAGATTGGGATGGCGGACAACACAAAGAACAACAATCCATGGAAAGATATTGAAATAAATTGTCTTCTGGCACTTTGGCGGGGACGCTTCTGTACAGGCAAAGCGGGAATTTCTCATGCTTCTGTATGTCTTAAATTTCTGATTGCCACACAAATCTGATTTGCCACTGTCTGAACAAAGCCTATGTGACTGAAAAGACCGTAATAGATACAACATGCTAACATGTTTGTTGACACGCAAAAAAAGCATTCGTATCCTGTGAAGCATCAAAGAAGATGAAACTGTGCATGCAAAAATGAAGTCAAGGACGGTGGAAATGCTTGGAGGACCCTAAAACAACTGTATTGTGTGTGTATACGTTCAGGAGCTATTTAGCCGAGCCTAGCACAAAGACTGGAAGCAGAGGAAAACTGCCAGCTTAGCTCTACCAAACCCCTGGAAAAATGAGCACTTTTGTTTGTGTTTCATCTGCAAAGCGACTTTTATTGTGATTCGGCAGTGATTAAATCAGACTCTGTTTTTGATCCAGACACTTGGTGACTTGTGGCTCGTTGGTCTAGGGGTATGATTCTCGCTTAGGGTGCGAGAGGTCCCGGGTTCAAATCCCGGACGAGCCCGTGTGCGCGCTGAATCTTTAAAACTGGTCTGCCAAGTACTAAAGTACCAGCTTCCCATAGGGTCCATCTCAGCATCACTGCAAACACCCCCGTGGGTTCCATCTTGGCATCGGTGCAAGATTCCACCCCAACCTCTCAGAGGTAAGTCACATGGACACACTAGATTTGGAGTACAAGACCGCATCAGACGCAACTGCTCTGTCCTTGAATTGTGGCCAAGCTGAATTGCTTTATGAACATGCTGAAAACTGGCAGAGTTGCTTTAGGTTTCCGCTGCCCCCCCATCTATTTGGAGACAAAAAACACAAAAACACAGTAGCATCCTATGAGGGATCAAATCATTTGATTTTGCCAGCATAATTCCACCAAAATTGTGACAAAAAGAGCACTTTTCTTTGGATTTTGTTTCCAAAGCTACGGAAAGAGTGCTTTTTGTGGCTCGTTGGTCTAGGGGTATGATTCTCGCTTCGGGTGCGAGAGGTCCCGGGTTCAAATCCCGGACGAGCCCTCGTAAAGAGTGCTTTGTGTGCTTCGGCTCCTTAAATTTCATTTGTCAGTAAGATAACCAAGCGCTACCACAGTCCTGAAAGGCTACATACCTGTCATTCCACTCCCAGAGCTAAGTCACAAGTGTACACCGCATTTGAATTACAGGACTGCACCAGACACAACAGTTAGGTCCGGGAATTGTGGCCAAGCTGAGTTGCTTATGAAGAACTCTGGAAACTGGCAGTTGCTCTTGCTTTGGGTTTTCCCTGCTGGATTAAATCTAGCCTTCTTTCTTTGAAATCTGGGATGTTCTTTCTGTGGCTCGTTGTCTAGGAGTATGATTCTCTCATTCCACTCCCAGAGCTAAGTCACAAGTGTACACCGCATTTGAATTACAGGACTGCACCAGACACAACAGTTAGGTCCGGGAATTGTGGCCAAGCTGAGTTGCTTATGAAGAACTCTGGAAACTGGCAGTTGCTCTTGCTTTGGGTTTTCCCTGCTGGATTAAACTAGCCTCTTTCTTTGAAATCTGGGATGTTCTTTCTGTGGCTCGTTGGTCTAGGAGTATGATTCTCGCTTTGGGTGCGAGAGGTCCCGGGTTCAAATCCCGGACGAGCCCTTTGAAGGAACACTTTGTCTGTCTGCACTCCTTAACTTTGGCCTGTCAGTAAGATGCACAAGAACCGCCACGTTCTAGAGAAGCTGCACATTGTTCAAAGGACTGGACTACATGCACCTTCTCCTCAAAAGACACTCTCTACGCAAGGTCATAGCAAGTTCCCCCTCTCAGACCTAAGACTTGTTCCAGCTGCCATCCCAAAACCATTTGGCACCTGCGGATTGCATCCAGATTGACTCAAGAATACCTGGACAGCAAAAGGACACGTGAAATTACCTTTTTGCAAATGGAATCCAAAGCACATTTGGAGGTGGGTTTAGAGTGCGATTCCAATCCGATTCCTACGAATATGTCTCGGTGCGGCCACCTGGCCGCTCAACTCTGATTTCAGGGGGTCTTTTGGGTCAAGTCCAAACGCGACACATGTTGACGTTGTTAAATCCAGAGTGATGGAAGTGGATCAGATTGGGATGGCGGACAACACAAAGAACAACAATCCATGGAAAGATATTGAAATAAATTGTCTTCTGGCACTTTGGCGGGGACGCTTCTGTACAGGCAAAGCGGGAATTTCTCATGCTTCTGTATGTCTTAAATTTCTGATTGCCACACAAATCTGATTTGCCACTGTCTGAACAAAGCCTATGTGACTGAAAAGACCGTAATAGATACAACATGCTAACATGTTTGTTGACACGCAAAAAAAGCATTCGTATCCTGTGAAGCATCAAAGAAGATGAAACTGTGCATGCAAAAATGAAGTCAAGGACGGTGGAAATGCTTGGAGGACCCTAAAACAACTGTATTGTGTGTGTATACGTTCAGGAGCTATTTAGCCGAGCCTAGCACAAAGACTGGAAGCAGAGGAAAACTGCCAGCTTAGCTCTACCAAACCCCTGGAAAAATGAGCACTTTTGTTTGTGTTTCATCTGCAAAGCGACTTTTATTGTGATTCGGCAGTGATTAAATCAGACTCTGTTTTTGATCCAGACACTTGGTGACTTGTGGCTCGTTGGTCTAGGGGTATGATTCTCGCTTAGGGTGCGAGAGGTCCCGGGTTCAAATCCCGGACGAGCCCATGTGCGCGCTGAATCTTTAAAACTGGTCTGCCAAGTACTAAAGTACCAGCTTCCCATAGGGTTCATCTCAGCATCACTGCAAACACCCCCGTGGGTTCCATCTTGGCATCGGTGCAAGATTCCACCCCAACCTCTCAGAGGTAAGTCACATGGACACACTAGATTTGGAGTACAAGACCGCATCAGACGCAACTGCTCTGTCCTTGAATTGTGGCCAAGCTGAATTGCTTTATGAACATGCTGAAAACTGGCAGAGTTGCTTTAGGTTTCCGCTGCCCCCCCATCTATTTGGAGACAAAAAACACAAAAACACAGTAGCATCCTATGAGGGATCAAATCATTTGATTTTGCCAGCATAATTCCACCAAAATTGTGACAAAAAGAGCACTTTTCTTTGGATTTTGTTTCCAAAGCTACGGAAAGAGTGCTTTTTGTGGCTCGTTGGTCTAGGGGTATGATTCTCGCTTCGGGTGCGAGAGGTCCCGGGTTCAAATCCCGGACGAGCCCTCGTAAAGAGTGCTTTGTGTGCTTCGGCTCCTTAAATTTCATTTGTCAGTAAGATAACCAAGCGCTACCACAGTCCTGAAAGGCTACATACCTGTCATTCCACTCCCAGAGCTAAGTCACAAGTGTACACCGCATTTGAATTACAGGACTGCACCAGACACAACAGTTAGGTCCGGGAATTGTGGCCAAGCTGAGTTGCTTATGAAGAACTCTGGAAACTGGCAGTTGCTCTTGCTTTGGGTTTTCCCTGCTGGATTAAACTAGCCTCTTTCTTTGAAATCTGGGATGTTCTTTCTGTGGCTCGTTGGTCTAGGAGTATGATTCTCGCTTTGGGTGCGAGAGGTCCCGGGTTCAAATCCCGGACGAGCCCTTTGAAGGAACACTTTGTCTGTCTGCACTCCTTAACTTTGGCCTGTCAGTAAGATGCACAAGAACCGCCACGTTCTAGAGAAGCTGCACATTGTTCAAAGGACTGGACTACATGCACCTTCTCCTCAAAAGACACTCTCTACGCAAGGTCATAGCAAGTTCCCCCTCTCAGACCTAAGACTTGTTCCAGCTGCCATCCCAAAACCATTTGGCACCTGCGGATTGCATCCAGATTGACTCAAGAATACCTGGACAGCAAAAGGACACGTGAAATTACCTTTTTGCAAATGGAATCCAAAGCACATTTGGAGGTGGGTTTAGAGTGCGATTCCAATCCGATTCCTACGAATATGTCTCGGTGCGGCCACCTGGCCGCTCAACTCTGATTTCAGGGGGTCTTTTGGGTCAAGTCCAAACGCGACACATGTTGACGTTGTTAAATCCAGAGTGATGGAAGTGGATCAGATTGGGATGGCGGACAACACAAAGAACAACAATCCATGGAAAGATATTGAAATAAATTGTCTTCTGGCACTTTGGCGGGGACGCTTCTGTACAGGCAAAGCGGGAATTTCTCATGCTTCTGTATGTCTTAAATTTCTGATTGCCACACAAATCTGATTTGCCACTGTCTGAACAAAGCCTATGTGACTGAAAAGACCGTAATAGATACAACATGCTAACATGTTTGTTGACACACAAAAAAAGCATTCGTATCCTGTGAAGCATCAAAGAAGATGAAACTGTGCATGCAAAAATGAAGTCAAGGACGGTGGAAATGCTTGGAGGACCCTAAAACAACTGTATTGTGTGTGTATACGTTCAGGAGCTATTTAGCCGAGCCTAGCACAAAGACTGGAAGCAGAGGAAAACTGCCAGCTTAGCTCTACCAAACCCCTGGAAAAATGAGCACCTTTGTTTGTGTTTCATCTGCAAAGCGACTTTTATTGTGATTCGGCAGTGATTAAATCAGACTCTGTTTTTGATCCAGACACTTGGTGACTTGTGGCTCATTGGTCTAGGGGTATGATTCTCGCTTAGGGTGCGAGAGCCGGTTAAATCCGGATGGCCGTGTGTGCGCTGAACCTTTAAAACTGGTCTGCCAAGTACTAAAGTACTAAAGTACCCCATCTCAGCATCACTGTAAACACCCCCGTAGGTTCCATCTTGGCATCGGTGCAAGATTCCACCCCAACCTCTCAGAGGTAAGTCACATGGACACACTAGATTTGGAGTACAAGACCGCATCAGACGCAACTGCTCTGTCCTTGAATTGTGGCTAAGCTGAATTGCTTAATGAAAACGCTGAAAACTGGCAGAGTTGCTTTAGGTTTCCCCTGCCCCCCATCTGGTTGGAGACAAAAAACCAAAAACACAGTAGTATCCTATAAGGCAGTGCTTCTCAATCCTGGTCCTCAGGCCCCCCTGCCCTGCATGTTTTAGGTGTTTCCCTGCTCCAACACACCTGATTCAAATGATCAGCTCATCATCAAGCCTCCACAGAAGCCTGATAATGACCTGATCATTTGAATCAGATGTGTTGTAGCAGGGAAACATCTAAAACATGCAGGGCAGGGGGGCCTGAGGACCAGGATTGAGAAACACTGCTATAAGGTATCAAATCATTTGATTTTGCCAGCATAATTCCACCAAAATTGTGACAAAAAGAGCACTTTTCTTTGGATTTTGTTTCCAAAGCTACGGAAACAGTGCTTTTTGTGGCTCGTTGGTCTAGGCGTATGATTCTCGCTTTGGGCGAGCCCATGTGTGCTGAATATGCAAAACTGATCTGCCACTAAAATGAACATGAATTATCTGCTGGGTCATGAATTATCAGGGTCTTTCTTGGCATTACTGTTGACACCTCATAGGGTCTGTCTTGGCATTGATTCCTAACCTCTGGATTTGGAGTATGAGTCTGTATCAGATACCACAGTGAATTGCTGTAAACATTGACATTAGACTTTCTTATGGCAGCCACAGTTTTTTATACTATACTATGTTTTCAAAATTGTCAGTATGATCTTTTGCAGACAATGATGACACTGGTATTTAAACAATGTCTATTTAAATGCATTTGTGGTTTTAACTGGTACTGTTTCCTCATTTTTATACTTAAATTGACTCCTATGGTAATTTCATTATTATACTAGACAATATACTTGCATTACTTCTCTGAGGTTTGCACTCATTGCATTTGCTGTTGGATGTAGGAAGCTCACTTTACTGTTGCACTTATTCTAAGCCCACACCTAATTAGCCCTAACAATGACAATTGTAATAGCAGCCCCCAAACAATAACCCTACTGCAGTGCCATCACACCAACCAAATGTGGTGAATTTCTCCTCTATGGTTCAGTGGAATACAACTGGATTCACTGTCTGCTGTTATTTCATGAACAAAGCAGCCATTATTCCGTAGGTGAAGAGACCATCTGATTAGGTAGTCCTTTGAGGACTTGACCGAGCCCTGTGCAAGGTGATGTTGATAATTCTATACAAAAGAATGCTGTTTCTCTCTGCAAAAAGGACCAGTGCTCATAATATGATGCAATATATCCTTCTCGTAGGGTAATTAGGTTTACAATAGAACAAGCACAAGTTTGACTTATATGAATTTTATATTTATTTGAATTTTATATGTATTTTGGCCTCAGTCCAAACTCTTTAAATATAAATGTTTCCTCACCACCCCTTGGCATCTCAGAGATGCACACTGTACCTTGTAGTGGCTGTAAAGTGGCAAGCACTTATTGCAGTCCCAAACATGGTGTTATCCTAAAGAAGTCAAAGTAGTTTTGGTGCCTAAACTTTCCCAAACTGCAACCATTTCACAAGGTTAACCACATGTTAAAAAGCTTTTTGGCAGCGTCTCAGCACTGAGGGACAGTGACAAAACGTCAACACGTGACAAGTTGGGGTTGGAACAGGTTGTGCATTTAGGTAGTGTCAAATTGGAAGAATGAGCTACCTCCTGGGGAAAAAAAAAACACATGAACAACTTGGAGAGTCAACAAAAATTTTGGTACATGACATATGAGCTGTTGTCTGTTGGAAGTCATGCACTCAGAAACATGGTGGACGAAAGTAAATGTTTTGTTCATAACTCTTCATCAGTTCTGTACATTCAATTGAATTCAGAACAAAAACAAGATATTTAATGCTCAAACTGATAACCTTGTTGTTTTGTGTAAGTATACACTCATCCTGAAATTGATGCCTGCCACATGTTGGATCACATTTTCTTTTAACAACACTCAGGGGGTGGCAATAGCTTTGGTGGCGGCAGTAGCTTGGACTGTAAGGACTTGGCTTGAGATCAGGAGGAGTGGCAGGTACAAGTCCAGCACAGACCACAATACAGTGTGGACTGGTAGTACGGAGAGGTGTCAGTTCACTGTTGAGGTTCCCTTGAGCTCAGGGATGTCAAACTCAGTTTTATCCTGTGCCATGCCACCAATATGGTTACCCTCAAAGATGTTGCTGCAACTATAAGATTGAATGATTATGCTGTTATCATATACAGTTGAGGACAAAATTATTAGCCCCCCAGTTAAATTTAACTTAATTTTTATTAGCATCAGGGGGTGTAATAATTTTGACCCTGGTAGTTTTCGATTTTTGTGAAATAATTTTGTTTGTGTGTAAAGTTGTCACAGCTCCATTCTCCTACTTTCCCTCCTTTCCCTCTGCCTCAGTAATTTTCCACTCTCCCTGCCTCTGCTCCACTCTACCTGCCAGCCACTCCCACCTCATCAGCCCAACTGGACTCACCTGTAAGCTCAGCTGCAGCTCATTCTCAATCAGCCCAGTATATAAGCCTCCCCAGCACACTCACTCCTGCCCAGATTGGTCTTGAGCATATCCCTGTAAGGCTCTGCAGCACTTATTCTTGGACTGTTTCCCCATTGCCTACCCTGCCTGTTGCTTACTCACCTGCCTTGCCTGATTCCCAGATACTTGCCCCAGCCTTCTGTTGTGATTCTCTGCCTGGCCTTGATTTACCTCCTGTCTGCTCACCTGGTCCTGACTTCTCCACCTGTTCCCAACTTCCCTGCTGCCTGTCCCTTATCAGCTCATCTGCTTGTCCTGTCTGCTCACCTGGTCCCGAATTCTCTGCCTGGCCCTGGTCTCCCTTCTGCTCCTCCCTTGTTAGTCCCTCTGCTTCATCTGCCTGCTCGCCTGGTTCTGGACCCCCCGCCCCGTCAACCACGCCCGCAGCCTGCCCCTCTCAGGTACCATCACTCCCCAACAAACTGTACTGTGTTGGTCTGTGGGCTCACGGCCCTGCTCACAGCCCTGTTTCCTGGTTTGGCCTGGTTCAGGCCTCGAGCCCAAACTTCAGAGACCATTTTTTGGGCTTTCACCCTGAGGAACAAACTGTTACTTGTGCTTCTTCATCTGCCCTAGTTCCTGTTTCGCCTGAGTTATAATAAAGGTCATTCCCAATGTCTCCTGTTGTATTGTGTTCTGCATTTGGGTCCTAAATACACCCATCACAAAAGTAAAATAATATAATCATCCAAAATAAAACTAGAATGTTTGGAAAAGCTGTGTTTAAAAAATCCTTGCTCTGTTTAACAGCACTTGGAAAAATGAAATTTCTCTAGGGGGGCTAATAATTTTGTCCTCATCTGTAACATGACTGCCTGTGCATTCAATTATTTTAGGTTTTAGTAATAACTTAGTAATTAATAACTAACCCTGAAAGTAGAAGTCTAGGAAAAATGAAGACAAGTAGTCAAAATGAAATATACAAGGTTGTAATAAAGTCATAATGAAAAGGGTTGGTTTGGTTATGTAGCCTACAAGCAAGGTTTAAATCCAAATTGTATATTTGCTTGAAAATGAAATGACAGCATTTTGCTAGGCTGCTAATGTTACTAGTCACAACCACTTGGCCCAAGTGTCACTGCTGGAAATGGCAACATGATACTGAGTTGCTATCTAGCATACACTAATGTCTTGAGATCTTCAGTGCACAGAAAACAAAATAGGGATGTATTCTGGGACATGTAGTTTATGGACACCTCTGAAACGCAGCACAAAACAAGGTGTCAGGCCAGATTTGGCACATGGGCCTTGAGTTTGACACATAACTGCTCTATTAATGCATGTCTATAGGTCTTGTTTGTGCATCTATGTGTATTAAAAAAAGACAACTGAGTGAAAACGTCATTTCTCCAAGAGACATTAACAAACTGTGCCTTCTTTCTTCTTCAGTCAGTGTTTGGGAACTGAGGACACATAATTTTGAAGTTTTGGAAGTGAAATTCTCAACAGTCTGAGGCTGCTTTGTCAAACTTTGTGCACAGGTCTGCACGAGTCTGAACAACTGAGCCTTTTTGAGGATTTCCGTTTAATACCCAGTCATGATCTATCATGACTATCACCTAATTACCAATTCATCAGGCCAGTGAATGTTCCAAATAGGTGTGCTTTGAGCATTCCAGAGCTTTCATAATCTTTTGTTGCCCCTGTCCCAAAGTTCACATTCAGAATCAGCGTATATTTGCAAAAAACAATAAAGTTTATCATTTTGAACATCAAATATCTTGTTTTTGTACTGTATTCAACTGAATACAAGAAAATACAAGAAAAGTGTTTGCAAATCATTGCATTCTGCTGTCATTTAACTTTTACACACCATCTCAACTATTTTGGAATTGGGGTTTTACAACATCAGCCCTACCTTTGTAGTGTTCATGTTGTTTCCACATAAGCATATTAACACCCCAGAGTCGGAAGAGTTACTTGCCAACTTGGGAAATGGGACCATCCGAGGACCATGTGAATGCAACATTATGCTGGAGACAAAACTTAAAAGACAGAGTTATATTAAGCTTGGAGAAGGCCTGTTTATAAGCTGCAAATGACCCTTGTGGTGTTTCTAATGATGACTCCTCTTTGGCATCTTCATTTGTGTTCTCAGAGTATCACTGTCTAGCAGTTCCACTGCTCGTCAATAATCTTGTCTATGTTTCAGGGCGTCTGTACTTCTACTGATTATTTCTCCACTTGTGTGCTCTCTGTTTGCTTCTTTGTCTTCACAGAGACAGACAGAGGGATCCCTTATTCCCTCCTCATGCATGAAGGCCAGCTCTTTATCAGTCACCCCTGCAGAGTGAGAAACACAGAGACAGAGAGGAGGGTGGAGAGTTTTACAGAGTGTGTAATGGGTAAACAGGCAAGTGACTACACAGGGCTAAATCTGTAAGCAACACTTTGTTAGAAAATTTGAAAGGAATATGAGATGCATGGCAGCATTTGGTCATCTTTCATGAGGCTCAGCACAAACTTTCTTGGCACACTTTTATGTTATAAATCCAAAAATTCCCAAAAATTCCAAAAATGTTGGGATGTTGTGTAAAATGTAAATTAAAAAAAAACAAAAAAAAAAAAACAGAATGCAATGATTTGCAAATCCTTTTTAACTCGTACTCAATTGAATATAGTACAAAGACAAGATGATCAAACTGATTAACTTTATTGTTCTTTGTAAATATACACTTATTCTGAATTGATGCCTGTAACATGTTTCAAAAACGTTGGGACAGAGTCAACAAAAGACTACGAAATTTGTGGAAAGCTCAAAAAAACACCTGTTTGAAACCAAACCAGGATTAAGAGAATGCGGAGAAATCTCTGAGAACACTTCTGGAAGCCTTTGTCAGCTTGTTGCTGCATCTATAAATGCAAGTTAAGACTCTACCATGCAAAGTGAGAGCCAAATGTCAACATCATCCAGAAATGCCACAGACTTCCCTGAATGCCCGAGCTCATCTGAGATGGACTGACATGCTGTGGTCTGATGACTCCATATTTCAAATAGTTTTTGAATGGATGTTGTGTCCTTTGAACATTGTGCTGGATGGTCCTTGTCCTCTTTTACCAAAAGCCAGCATCTGTGATGGTATGGAGGGTGCAAGTGTGCATGGTGCAGAGGTGCAAAAGTACACACATTCTGTACTCAAGTAGAAGTACAGATATTTGTATAAAACTAGTGTCTGGTCAAAGTGAACGTACTGATTCAACTTCTTTAATCAAGTAAAATAAAAAAAAACTACAGAACTGAAATGTACTCCAAGTATAAAAGTAAAAAGTAGGGCTGTCAAAGTTAACGTGTTAACGCATGAGATTAATCTGGAAACAATAACGCGTAAACTTAGGTAGAGTCTGTCTGTGTATACAGTGTGTGGTCTGTGTCGCCACTGGAGTTGCCACCCGTCCGCTGAAATACTGAATTGTCCTGTATTTGAGGATTAAATAGCCGTCCTTGTTTTAATCAGTGGGACGGGATTTGTCTCGTATTTCCGTCTTGAATGCAGCTTCATCCCACCCGCTCCTAGTGAAGAGCCATCTGACTCTGCCCGTGATCGGGTAAAACTTGCTGCAATCAGTGGTTTGATCACACACGACAGTGGAAAACACTGTTAAACTCTTGGTTTGACAGTGTCAGTGACAGTGACAAAATCAGACTAGTTGTAACTCCGCAGTGTCTCCTATGACGGACGGTGGCCTGTCAGATGTACGGCAGCTTCAGGGGGACAATATTCTCCATTCACAATGAAGTGACCATAGACTGTATGGATGTGACTTGTTAATGAAAGTTGAGGTGTGCAGACGGATACATAGGCATTTATTTAATACACTAATCAAAATGTAGTGCTGATGTGAAAAAATAAACAACCATGTGTTATTATTTTTAACCAATCTGTAAAACTGCATCCTTAAATTGTAATGGATTTACTGTATTGCATCTTTCAATACTATATAAGAAAGAATAGAAGAAAATACAAGTAATATTAGTTTATATAATTTGTAGTATTTTAACTGCGATTAATCACGATTAATCACAGAGTAGTATTGTGATTAATCAAGTTAATTTTTTTAATCGTTTGACAGCCCTAGTAAAAAGTAGTCACAAAAAGACATGTCTAACAGCAGGTGTAAAGCTGCCTGGAAATCACCTTGTCTCCACAGTCAAATCTAACTCTCTGACTGTTTTGTCTTGTTACATCTTTATGTCTCATTACATGTTTTTTGTTGTTTTTTTTTTGTCTTGTTACATCTTTTACATAGTTTTTGTCCTGTTACATCTTTTTTATCTTGTTACATTTTGACATTTTTCATCTTTTTTGTCTTGTTGTGTCTTTTTTGTCCTGTTACATTTTGGCACCCTTTATGTCTTTTTTTGTCTTGTTATATTTTGCCATCTTTTTTTTTGTCTTATGACATAATTTTTGTCCTGTTTTGACACCTTTTATGTCTTTTTTTTGTCTTGTTACATTTTGCCATCTTTTTAGTCTTGTTACATCATTTTTGCTTTGTTAGGTATTGTACCCCATTGTGGTCTTTTTACATCTTTTACATAGTTTGTGTTCTTCTTGTTGAAATCAGTCTTGATGTTGTGAAGGCGGTGCGTGCTGACAAAATAATAATCCTCCTCAAATTCATTAATACTAAAATAACAAATCTGTTTTGAAAATGTATTGAATAGAAAGTACAGATATTTGTGTTGAGGACTGTACTGTTGAGTACATGAAGTTGTATACAAAGCAAGAATGGAAATAAATTCACTGTCCATACTTCAACAATTAGTCACTCCCCAAACACTGACTGAGGGTTGTTAAAAGAAAAGTTGATGTATCACAGTGGTAAACATGATCCTGTCCCAACTTTTTTGGAACCTGTTGCAGACATCAAATTTAGAATGAGTATTTACAAAAAACAATAAAGTTAATCGGTTTGAACCTCTTGTCTTTGTACTGTATTCAATTGAATATAGGTTGAAAAGGATTTGCATATCATTGCATTCTGTTTTTACTTACGTGTTACACAGCGTCCCAACTTTTTTGAAATTGGGGCTTGTTCTTCTCAGTCAAATCCGGAAATAACTGTTGGGATTTGGTCTGTAGATTTAAGATAAACAAAGACTTTGTTTTTAATCCTGTGGAAATAACACAGACTCTGGCAGGGTAAATTCCTAATCACCTTAGGTCCCCAGGTAGTGCTCGTCCCCTGGGAATGGGGCTTTATAAGATTCTTTAGATAAGTAAGCATTACACTCCAAGTAATCACAAGGAGTCACAAATTTCAACTCTTCAACTTCTTGAAATTCTCATTTATCACTTCCCTCTACACTCCCGCCAGTCTGTCTGCCTGCTGTATGAATTTATTAATCCTGGTACTGGTGAGAAGTGTTGCTGAGGGAGCATGACCTCATACATCCCGGTCACGATTCAGCTTTACACACCAGCCGGTGATCTGCATTCTGACAGCAGTGGGAGTTTTAGCTCTCTTTGCTTTGCAGTGACATGGTCACAACTTGACTCTTGCTGCTCCCAAATGCTGGAATGACCTTAAGTCGCTCATATCTAAATAAAATGAAAATGAAAACCTCCCTCTAGGTGTGAAATGTGCTATAGAAATAATGTTCCTTACTTTCCTTTCAACAAATCCAGGGACATAACCAGGAAATGTTGAGGTCATTGCTCTAAATTCCCCTTGAGGAACCAAAATAAAATCGTTACATTTAATTGTATTGTCTGTAATTGTAGAACGTAAACTCCCCAGGTTCCCAAATTATTAGGAGATGACCTTGGTGTCCTTACAGTTAACAGTGGCCCTGAGCGCACTACTTTTCCTCACTGAATCATATACACTCTTATCCTCCACTTACAGTCATACTTTCTGCATCACTGCTCTGGCCTCTTTAAAGCTTTCCCCTGCACTGCTCTCTGACATGATCTGTCTGGGCTCATTGAGACAGTGTCAGGACGCTCCAGCTGTGACCCTTGAAATCTCTATCACTGGTCCTTCATGAAGCTTGTACTGGATGAGTTTGACCTTATTATAATACTGCACCTATCATATCTGAACAAGAGCATCTGTCATGTTTTTTCAGTCCATGGTCATACTACAAACCAATATGTCCTCATACCTAAACCACTGAATTGGTCAATTGCTAATGACTCCCAAACAAGATACGTGGACATTGAAGAGAACTACAGTGAGGTCTACCAGACCTTTGTTGAACCAGAAAATTGTTGACACCTGACTAAGCAATAAATCTACTTAGTTAAGTTTAGGAAAAGATCATGGTTAGCTTATGTCCATAAGTTAAAATAATGATAATAATAATAATAATAATAATAATTCACCATCAACCTTTGATTTCATGCAGGACATAAAGACCAGCCTCCTGGGTGAAAGTCTGGCTGTGTTTGACCCATTTATTCACCCTGACCTCCTTCCTCTGCAGGCTTTGTTGCTTTTTATGTCACCTGACTCCTTTGCTCCCGTCAAAATTACTCTGGCCACACGGGGTTGACGTCTAATGAGGAAAAGGACCTTTCAGATTGTTACCAGCACAAAGTTCAAAAGCCAGCATATGTGATGGTATGGTGTCTAAGTGCCACTGATACTGAAAGGTACATACAGGTTTGGGGGCAACATATGCTGCCATCCAGATGGCATCTTTTTCAGGTAAGTCCCTGCTTATTTCAGCAAGACAATGCCAAGATGCTCTCGGCATGTGTTACAACAGTGTGACTTCGTAGTAAAAGAGTTCAGGTACGAGACTGACCTGCCTTCAGTCCAGACCTGTCTTTTGAAAATGTGTGGTGCATTTTGAAGCATAAAACACAAGAGAAACAGAGACCCTGGTCTGTTGAGTCACTGGTTAGGTTCAGGAAAAGATACTAGGGTACATATGTTAACATAAGTTAGCTTATGTATGTTAAGTTAAAATAATTCAGCGTTTACTTTTGGTTTCATACAGGACACGAAGAGTGGCCTCCTAATCACCCACCCTGACCTCCTCCCTATGCTGACTTTGTAGCTCTTTACGTCACCCGACTTCCTTCTTTACTCCCATCATAATTACTACAGCAATGAGAGGCTGCCACCTAACAATACACATAAATATGGGTTGTAACAAACTGCTTGCATGGAAAACATCCTCTTCTGGTGAGGACAGCATGCTACAAACACACTGACATGTTAACTCTTGTTATCAAGCGAACTGCACTAACACTATGTTTTTATGACTTGTACCTGCTGTGTTCTTGTGACAGCTCAGACACTTATTTCAGAACTAAGCAGGAACTAGTTTTAGTTGTTTTTTTTTTGCATCTTTCCATTCCTTTATGCAATCAAAATGCCTCTAATTTTTGCTTTATGTTCAAATTCAAAACTCGGTTAGCACTGTACATTTATTTATTTATTTATTTTCTGGTCCAAAATAGGGGCCTAGGTAAACTGGGCCACATTTGGTATAGAAGTCAAGGCTTTTTACCTAAACGAAGAGGTCGAATCTCAGTTACTCCCAAAATGACATATATTACCAGTGGGGAGTACTGGCAGTTTAGGCAATAAAACTACTTGGTTAAACGTTACACTGTTGTTATCAGAACCTAAAAGTTCCATGTTTAGTTTTTGTTGTTGTCCATCTACCCAACTCCTCCAAATGTGGACTTTCTCACTCTTTATGCTTCTCCTATCATATTTACTACATCCACTAGGGGGCATATCTGCTGGAATAAGCTACCTGGACTTGCGACCAATACGCACGTTTTTCTGGTGAGGTCTGAAAGCTGAGGGGGCTGAATGAAGCGGCTAACTAGCAGCTAGCTATCTGTGAAGGTATCCACCTGTCATTCAAAGCGTGCACACCCTTTATTTTGTATAATATTAAGCTATTCAAGGAACTTGGCAACTTAATTTTTTAGCCCCAGAGCTGGATTTTACCCTAGACTTCTTGACATCTTCTGACCTTCAAATTGCCAAATTCATGCTTTCTGGGACACAGGCAGTGCAAACTTGCATCACAAGTTGCACAGAAGAAGTAGTTATTGACAGATAAGAAGTGACTGACATGGCTGACTGGCTTGTACTGGTGCCTGTGTGGGAGGTGGCACATGTTCCCGGCCAAGGCTGCATGGGAACAGAATTATTAAAAGAATCCTCTTGTGTTCATAGATGAATCTTAATCAAAATTATTTTTATGATCAAGTAAGAGCAATAATTTGATTATTTTGCACATTCATTGTCTCTAAAGACTGAACCATTTGGATGGTTTATTCTGTTTTTAAATGATGCTGTTTTGTTCATGCTCCAAAATGAATTAGCTGCTTTTTCTCAACTGGGAGCAGTCTGTCCTTCACACATTTCCTCACTCTTTGTCTCACAGGAGCTTTTAGTGTGCTTTTGGAGTTTGTGAATAGTCAAAACACAGCTCCTGGTTGGCTGGCTAAGTGTGTGTGATTTTTGTTGAAGAGCATGCATTGGGAACACTTGAGAGAGGCAGACAGAGAGACTGTGAGAGAGAAAGAGAGGAAAAAAAAAACAGAAAAGAGAGGCTGATTGAGGGAAAGAGAATGGAGGGACGAGCTGGCGTTTGGCTGAGCAGTGAAGAGATATTCTCTGCAGTGTGTTCCCTTTCCGTCCATGGAGGCCAGCTCTTTATGTGCTGCCTCTGTGGGCAGGCAGAGGCAGGCAGAGAGGCGGTCGTATGAGGGAGAAGGAGGCAGGCGGAGTTGCCTGGAACAACCTGGAAATGGGGGCGAAAAGTAAACAGAAAGACAGAGAAAGAGTGGGAGATTAACATTAAAACTTAAAAAGAAGAAAGGTTTTGTATCCCCTGGATCTGACAAAAACAAAGTATAGGTTTATTGATACAGTATAGGCCTATGTAACTTTTGAAAGAAGAAAGAACACAATCTTCCTTTTACAAATGGATTCTTAAGTAATGATTGATTCAATACACCTCCGGGGGGCCTTGCAAAGTCTGGTATGATGCGTATATGCTGCTTGTATAAACATAGCTAGTGTTAGTCTTTATTTTTTCTGGATCATTGTCAGTCACGGTAAGGGCTGCTCTAATTAAAAGTACACATCTATCAGAGTAAATTCTATAAGCCTGAAAATGTTTTTCCTCCACCCATTTTATTAAGGATGCTGAGGTGAACATGAGCTCTTTTGCATCAACCAGTGATGATGGCTCCGGGTCAGGGCAGTGATTCCAAAAGTGTGGGCTGTGAAGGTACTGCAGATGTGAGAGGTCATTATAAAGAAATAATAAATAAAGTTTTTAAGTTTAAATTTTGTAATTATGTTTGAAATTAGCATAAAATATTACATTAAAATTATATTAATTTAGAAAGTAATTAAAACTAATTAAACAAAGCCATGGGATTTAAATTACATGCTTTTCTTAATTTGTCTGACCTAGTTGAACAGGTGTTACACTTTATTGCATGTTGAATATCGAGAAATTGTATGTGTAAGCACTTTATTATCCAGAGTCAAACAGCCAGGATACAGTTATGTGGATGGGTTAAGGACAATTTATGGGCTTGTGAGGGTGAATGCTTTGTTTTGTGCCGCTAAACGCTTCAAATATTACATTGACCCCAACTGTGATTAACTTACACATAGCAGGTGTTGACAGATATGCAAGTTTACAATTTCTTACATGTATGTAGATGGATTATAAATTTGCACTGCATTGTCATATGGCCATGTTCACATAGAATTCTTCTGTTTAGTAAGTAAAAAATAGCCTAGCCTGTTTAACGCACACCTACAAGTTGATTATCCCGCTTGCCAACTATTACCAACAATATGAAATAAAAGCATTCACAGATTATTTGGTGAACGTTTTGCACTCAAAATCGAAAGTTATGAGGCTTACCATTCTCATAACAAGGAATAATTCTAATTCTAGTCAGTTTTACAACCAACACAGCTGGCTTGCAGCAGTTTATTAAGAGTAACAACGCTTCCTAACAAGAAGCAATGTAAATGAACAATTGTCCCACATACATAAGTGATGTTGCAGTGCTGCACTTGAGATTCCTCCCTCTGTAGATGAGTAAATTAAGTGTTATTTATTCATATCAAATGTAATATTCTTAAATCAGCCTTGTTTCTGTATAGTTGGAGAAATGTTTCCTTTTTTCCTTTCAAGTCCCGTCTTTTTTTTAGGATATTCCTATAAAAAGGCAGCTGTGGATCGTATAACAGGTGCCGCTACTTCTCAACCTCGCTAATTAGTCACTTGTCATCCCTTTGACTGCTTTGATGGGGGAACAGAAACGTCAAGGATGTCACATCAATTTTAACCAGATAAAATAAGGTGAAACCTTCCTGAAATAGAGCCAGGACGAGTGATTTTTCAAGCAAGCGACATGTCGCTCAGTCTGTTCGCTGACGCTCGGAGCAAGTTAGGATGTCCTCATTTCGGAAAACTGAAGCAATCAGCTGTTCGCTCGTCCGCTCATTTGCATCGCTTCCACTTAGGAAGTGGTATGAGCTTTGACAGCTGTGCTTTTTAATGTCGCTATGGTTACAAGTTGGGTAGCAGATGAAATTCCATTAAACGGTTATAATGCACACCTGCTGGCCAATCAATCACCCAGACCATGGTAGAAGAAGCTTTAATTAACTGTATGTGATTGAAGATGGCATAAACCAGTGTTTCCCAAACTTTTCTGCAGGAGAGCCACTTTTTTAAAATGACATATCTATCTGAAATCAGGTCACAGAGGTAACAGTTCCAGCAGGGGACCCCAGACATCCCTTTCCCCGGCTACATTAGCAACCTCTGACTGAGGGATCCCGAGGCGTTCCCAGGCCAGGGCGGAGATATAATCCCTCCACCTAGTCTTCGGTCTGCCCCATGGCCTCCTCCCAGCTGGACGTGCCTGGAACACCTCCCTAGGGAGGCGACCAGTGGCATCCTTACAAGATGCCTGAACCACCAGGCAACTGGCACCTTTCTATGCAAAAGAGCAGCGGCTCTACTCCGAGTCCCTCATGGATGACTGAGCTTCTCACCCTATCCCTAAGGGGGATGCCAGCCACCCTCCTAAGAAAACCCATTTCGACCGCTTGTATCCGCGATCTCGTTCTTTCGGTCATGACCCACCCTTCATGACCACAGGTGAGAGTAGGAACGAAGACTGGCTGGTACATCGAGATCTTTGCCTTCTGGGAGTTAAAATATCTTGGGGTCTTGTTCAGCGCAGCGGGAGCAGCGGGAGTGGTATTGCGTTTGCTTTACCGCACCGTTGTGACGAAAAGAGAGCTTAGCCAGCTTTAGAAATAAGAAATAATTTACGCTTTTCAGGAAAACAATATAGGACATTTTAGCTGCTTTCATAAATGAGACAAAGTAAGTGCATCCAGATGGAATTAACAGGTTGTTGTTTTTTCCTCTCATCAGTAATATAATATATAACATTTTAAATGTTTTATAAAAAGATGTACTGCAGATATAAATCCTAAATTAGCAGAATTTCCTCCATAGTCTTTTATTTATTTGGGGACCCAAAAAAAGTCCCAGTCTTTGGGGATGACTGGCATAAACAGTAATGGATGTATTAATAAATGGGAACATCAAACCAATGTTTGGTAACATGAGAAAGGATTGATAAAAAGATGTTACCAGGCCTGAAAATGAGAGGATACACACACGCACTCTCTTTCTCTCTCTATGTGGGACTGTGTTTGGGAGATAATTACCTAGACCTCTGTAGTCTGCTCCCTCAGCCTGTCTAAAGAGGATATAGCCACACACACACTCACACACAAACACACACACACACACACACAAAAGGCTCCATCCTCAGAATTAGTGGTGTCATAATGATCTCTTGGCATGCTTACTGTTGTGTACGTGTGCTTGTGAATGTGTGTTTGAGTGTGTGTGTGTGTGCACGCACCAGTGTCCTCGCGTCTTGTAGACTGTGACAGAATCTATTCGCCCACCTGCTCCTCTTCATTATCCAAAATGCAGAGCTGTAGATGTAGGGCAGAATATCTGGCTGGTTAGGTTCCTCTCCTGTCTCTCTCTTGTCCCCTTCTTTTCTCTTCTCTTTGTTCCTTCTCTCCCTGTTGTTACGTCTCCATCTGTTTCCCCTCCTGTTCCTCTTGCCTTCCCATTTGCGACTACCGTTTTTTTTTTTCTTTCCCCTTTTCCGTCATACAGTGCCTTTTCATCTCCTCGTTTCCTCTGCCCTCACTTCCTTTCTTCTCTCTCGTCTCTTCTCGTTTCCTCTTCTCTCCGGCTTCCTCTGTCTTTCATTGTTTCCTCTCATCTTGTCTAGTCTCCTTCCTCTCCTCTCATCTGTCGCTTTCAGGCCCTCTTCCCTCTTGTTCTCAGCTCCTCACCTTGTTTCCTCTCCTCTTGATTTCTCTTCTCTCCTTTCTTCCCTTTTTCTCCTTGTATTGCCACCTCATTTGGCTCCTTTCCTTTCATCCTTGTCCACTTTCCTTTTCTCTCGTCTCCTTATCTTTTCCCTTCTCATTTTCTCATCTACTTGTCTCCTCTCTTCCCCTCTCCTCTCCTTTTCAGACTTCGGCATGCTCGCCACGTATTCAATTACTCCGGACTTGATTACATGCTTAAAATGCGACATTGAAGGGCAAACAGCTACTTACTCTCCGAAGGAAATCTATCAGCGTCCTGCTTACGATGCTGCAAGGTTTCCCTCAGTTTTGGTTTTGTTTACGTGCTTTGAGAAGCGGCTGTCCTACTTTGGCGCTGGCAGGTGTGTTATGTGAGGAGCGAGAGGGGCGGGAAGTGGGTTTCTTCCCACACACGCGCCCCCACGTACACAAAGGTCTCCCTCATATCTGTTCATTACAGATAACACCCTGCTCCTTAGTTGGTTAAATTGCACTATTTAAGTCGGATAATACAAATCAGTGAACATATTATCAGCTGATTGATGGAAACACTCCCAAGTGACCTCTCCAGAGATCGCTGTCACCTGCCCTTTTCTCACACATGTGCGCACACACAGAATCACACAACCTCACAAGACAAGCACATTCACACAAAGACAGAAATTTAAAAAAAAGGTTATAATTCTATTTTCTGTTTATTGGATTATATTGTGATTATTGTTTGACAAATCAAGATGAATTGGAGCAAAGACTGGAAATAGGCAGAGTGCGAAACTTTTAAAGCATTTGTCAGGCATGGTTGGAGACGTTAAATGAGACTGATGAAGCAACGCACAGAAAACAATCAAACAAACAAAAAATCCCCTGAGGTGTGAGTTGTACCATTCTAAAAAATAAAAAGGTGCAGCAGTAGAGCTGGGGGCCGTCAATCGAGCACGGTCCCGAGCACAGGTCTAATCAGCCAATTAAAGGGATAGTTCACCCACAAACAAAAATTCAGACATTATCTCCTCACTCTCATGCCAACTGAAGGTCGGGTTTAGTTTTTTTAGTCCACAAAACACTGCTGGAGTGTCACAGCATAACACACAAGTGGAAAAACAAACAAACAAACAAATAATACCTACTTCTCGTCTGGTGTAATCGAAGTCTCCTAAAGCCCCAACATGCCATTCACCTGCGTAAGCACACCGTCACCCTGTTCAGACAGTGTGCATGCAGGACGTGGCTCCAAGCTGAGGATCTACAGTGAAGTTTCAGGCTAAAAACATGGTGTAAATGATGTCTTTCAAGTCAGCTTGGCATGCTGGGGCTTTAGGAGACGAGCACCAGACGAGCCGTATGGAGGCATTTTATGTTTTGTTGTTGTTGTTTAACATTTGAAAACTGGTCACCATTCACTTCCATTGTTTAGGAGATTCTGCGATACTGTTTTCCTGTAAAACTCCAGCAGTGTTTTGTGCACTAAAAAGACTAAACTCAACCTTCAGTCGGCATGAGGGTGAGTAGATAATGACTGAATTTTAAGAAGAAGATTTTAAGTGAACTATCCCTTGAAGTGAAAACACTTTTGTGGATGTGGATTAATAGAGGAACATATATGCAATATTTATAGTTTCACTTTGGTCTTTTAAGAATGAAATTAGGTTGTTTAATCCTGAATTCATTGTCAAATCATTTAGGGCAGTTCATCCAAACTACAGATCGATACATTTTCCATGCACCGCTTGTGGTATTAAATATGTACAGTAGATAGTACTGGCATTTTTTGCCCATTTTCTGAGAATCCCTCCCCCAATACAATGGAGAGAAGAAAGAAAAGTTTCTGTAGTTTTTCAATATTTTGAGCAGTAATAAAAAATTCAATTAAATTCCATTGCACTATGATGGAGAATATTTCAGGCCTAAATATTTCATTAAACTATGTACACAACCTTCTGCCTACAATCCCACAATGCAATGTGTCAAATTTTATAGATATGAAATATCCACATCTGCTGCTGCTCCACATACAATTCATTACTGAGTCACTGTTATTTTGCAGCCAATCTGCCTTACAAGACACCATGGTTGAGTGGGAAAACTAGTTTTGTAATTTGGGTGAACGTACCCTTTAAGGGACTTTGAAGTTAAAATTAACTCCTGTCACTGAGTTAGTGCATGCTTTACGTAGGTTGCACACAGCTCTTAAACACAGCCACATGAAACAGGAGAGTAAATACAGGTGTTACCAATGATACTAATTAGGGTTCTGTTCCATTCAGGTCAAACAGAGTCAGTGTGCTGCTGTTGTGCGTGTTGGCTCTCTTGAAAAGCTCTGCAACACTGAGTGTAATTGGACCTTAATTAGTATCATTGGTAACATCTGTGTTTATTCTACTATTTCATATCAATATGGCTGCTATGAAAAATGCCTGTTCTATTTTAAATCCATCTTGCTGGCTCATGGGATTCTCGCTGCTTGTGTTTTGCTATGCTAGCATCCTTGTTGCACTACTTCCCCAGTGTTCAAGCATCATTTCCAGTCTTTAAGGCTAACATTAGCTTGGTAAGTAAGCATTTGATAACAGTTAAACCATTTCAGCTTGCTGCGTTGTGCATATTTGCTCTGATCACAATGAGTTGTAAAAACTGCCATCAAGAAACACAGGTTAACTGCAAGGTCACTTACTGAGATATTATTGGGTTTTCATCCGTTATCACCTTCTTGTAGAGATTCTTGGTCTGATTGTCGAAACCTAACTGGGGCTGTCCAAAGTTATTTATAGGGGGAGGGAGACCCCAGCCTGTTCTCATATTCTACTCGCCAAATTCCACCACGCGGCAACGTATACAAATGTACATGGTGCCAGTAAGCAGCTGAAAGAGAGGCACCAGGCTTTCAAGTGACCTTAATGTAAACCCGTCCATGGCTGGATGAGCTCCATCAGACTTTCGATGTAGTACAGGGAAAAAGTCACCTAGGAGATTGGGATTCATGTCCAATGTGAAACCGAAACATTATTAAAAGTTTTGAACAACATAAAGTTACAGGTGTCTTTTGTATTACAAGTCAGTCACTTGCTGTAATTAAGGAGTTTTTTGGGTACTTTTATGAGCAGATTTTCAAGTCTGTACTTTTACTTGTGTTTAAGTATGCATTACACTATGTAATCTACTGTTATATGAGAGTACTGAGTGCAATTTGGGGATCAATATCCATTCCTGTCATCTGCATTTTTGTTGCCAGTAAAGGTATCTGATTGTAAACAGGTCAATGTAAACCAGACATATGGGGAAAAAACAAACAAACAAACAAACAAAAAAAAACCCAAACAAAACAAAAACAAACAAACAAACAAACAAAAGCTGCAGCAGCACAGGTTTAGAGTAGGGATTTTAATAATTAATCATTAATCGATTAATCATTGCTAAATATTTCACCAATTAAAAATATTTTAATAGATATATAATCAGGAGTAGCAGTAAATGCTGTTTTGTCATGTATATGTTCTATTCTGTAATTGTGTTTTTTATATGATAGTGTCTTTTAGCAGAGAAATTATTCTCTGTTTCCTGCCCAGGGACTACAGATGGAAATTAGCTTATAGCTAACTCTGGTGCGGCTAAGTAGCTGTGCACTGTCCCTGTTAAATAAATAATAAATAAATAAATAATTGCACCTCATTTTACAATGTTTCATCTGGTGGAGGCATTGGTCGAATTAGGAAACAAAAGAAAAAAAAGTAAAAGAAAAATTTAAAAAACATGCATTTTGTATATTATAAGTTATTAATGATGAATCGATTGTTAGCATTTTCAACTATCGGGTAAGGAAAATGCACAAAAGTTGCAACCCTAGTTTGTAGAGGTGAGCACTGAGCAGAACACTGAAGGAGTTGGGAGTTATTCAGACTGAAGACTTGGAGAAACTCAAACTTCTTCGACTGAATAGCTGCTTTCGACAATGCATTAAACATCAACAGTAAAAAAGTAACTAATACAGAGTACTTTTTGAGAAAAATACTTTTACTTGTAATCAAGTAATATTTTAACAATGTAAAAGTACTTGTACTGTTTAGAGTACTCTTTCCACCACTGTATATGTGATGTACTTATTGTAACCCCAAACATGGCCTCAAACCTTCCTAAACCTAAAGTAAACTTTCCTAAAACTTTAAAGCAATTAACCACATGTTTAAAAGGCTTTCTGGCAGAAAGGTCTCAAAAGGCCACTAAAGGGTCAAGTTTGAGAAACCAAGGGACAGCAGCTGCAGTAACTGACGAGCTGGGATGAGAAGTGGTCGCATGCGCACAGCGTCTTATAGCACAGTGGAGAGGGTTAATACTGGAGTGAATGGACAGCCCGCTGTGCCCCATGCAAGCTCTAAAGGTCAGCTTTAGACGCCAAAAGGGCATGACAGAAATTCTGTATATGGCAAGTAAGGATGACAACAGGTTGGAGACCCTGAAAGTACCTTGTACTGCAGAAAGAAGCTTTAGAATTTATTTTAAGATATTGCTCATTACGGACAAATCTCTGAGTGGCCTAGCCTTTATTTATTTAGCTGAGCTTTTAGTTCCTTCCTGCTCCCTGAGATCCACAGATGCGTCATTGTTGTTTTTTCCAAGATCAAGATTTGTACATAAGGGTGATAGAGCCTTTGCAATCAGAGCTCTGAGACTTTGGACAACCTGCCAGAGGAAATCAGGGCAACAACTGTACCATCTTTAAATCACTTTTAAGAACCCACTTTTTAAAAAATGGCCTTTTATTAATTCTGTAGTTTCACTCTCCTTGTGTTGATGATGTGTTTAGTTTTTGTCTTTTAGCCCATTTTCTTTTTATTTGTTTTGAATGTGTTCTGTTTTTATTATTATAAATGCTCTTTTAGAGGCCTACATAAGCAGCATGATAAATTATGATATTTCTGTGTCAAGATAGAAAGAACTCCCAAACAGAGATAAAGTAACACTATAAAAAATGACCCTACAGATGACCCCAGACTCCAAAGGATAAACTTATATGTTATGATGTTTTTTATACTGGAAACATTCATGTGGTTTATCTATACTCATAATTTAGGGTGCAGGTTGGTCGCAAAGTTCTATCTGTCCTGTGGTGATGATGTACTTACATGTAATGGCTGCAGCGGTGGGAGGATGAGACAGAAAGGGGAAGATGGGGGTGGGACATGTAACTGTGGTGAAGTTATTAGTCATCAGCTTAAAACAGGATCAGGCTCAGGGTGACATCTTCAGTGGCTCGTAGAGTCTGAGGCCCCGTCCTTGGCTGTAGGTGAGTTAGGCTCAGTGTTCTGGTTTATTCATCCCTCCCACTGGTGTGACGGAGAGCCTTGACATGAATTATTCTCATTTTCATTTCTTGACATTGAGACCATCCCGTGTGGACCTTCAGCTGGGACTTTTAGTGAAACCGCTGTAGCGACGGGGATGACACCGTATCATCAATAATGTTGAGAATTATTCAAAGTCAAAGTCAAGTACATCCTGAATGGAACTTAACACGTCTTTCTGAAAATGGGTCCAGTTTCTGTTTCAGGATGTGGGGAACTTTTCATTTACAGATCCTGCCATGATGACAAGATTATTTTCTTTGGTAAAATGTGTGTATTATCTTTCTTAATTACTAATCAACGAGCTGCAGTTATTTTTTAACAAGCTAAAAAATGTCCGCCTAATTATCCATGTTGTTTACAAAGTAAATGTTCTGCTATGTGCTAATTGAAAAAAATGCAAGTTAGTGTCACTAAATTCTGTTTCCAGCATAATAAAATAATAGCTTTGGGGAATATTTTAGCATATACAATATGTCCAGGACCTGCATCATTATATTAATAAGCCAGCTGTACCAATTATGAAACTGATGTCAAAATGTCAGTGAGTCCAGGGGGATAATACTCCCAGGATGAGTCTCCCCATAGGATCAGGGTGGGTGAAAGCTAATTTAGTGTTTCACATAAAGCTGAAGTATGTTTAAACAACTTAAGCAAAGGACTACAGATCCATTGCTGTTGCTAAGTGAAGGCGCATTGAATAGAGTTAAGGAATTTTAGCATTTTGGAAAGTATTCTCACCATAAAAACAAGAAAAAGTCAAAAAGGTTTGTGGAATGCAAAAATTCAATGACAAAATACAAAGGGGGATGCAAAAAGTCCTTTAGAGACACAAAAGTATTACACAAGCATGAAGAGAGGAAGTTTTTGTTACAAACCAAAGACAAGCTCTTCAAAGATCACGATTATATTTCCAGTATATAAAATTATAGTATTCTGCAAATAGGGCAAAACGTCAAGTGTCTCAATTAAATATGAAGATAGAGCTAGGAGCCGGTTAGTCTAACTTAGTATTAAAACTGAAATCAGGGGAAACAGTTTTTTTTTTTTTTTTTTTTTAAAGTTTACTTGCCCACATCAAGTAAAAACATCAAGTTTGTGGTTTGAAATGGGTTTCTGGATTCTGTGGCTGGCAACCTGATGGACACAACAAGACTCCAGGAAGCACAAATGTGGTCAGATTGGAGTCAAAATTTGATTTAGCCTCAACTTGACATAATCAAAAAAGATTTGCAACTTGATTTGGACTTTAACACCCTACCCTCTTTATGTTAGCAAACAGGACATAAGTATGATGAAAATAGGACACGCACATCCCCGAGGCCCACTGGATTGGGTGCTGGATCACAAAGTATCAAAATGAAAAGGAAAGAAAAGAAGCGATCCGCACACCAAAAGAGCTCCCGTATGCGATTGTATTAGCGTGACGTTTCGAGCTAGATGCTCTTCCTCAGACTGCTAATCATTAGAGTAAAGTTGCCGTCTTAAATACCCATAATGCAAGGATTACACCAGGTGGTACATTTCCCAATAGCAGGTAAATACTTCTGCCATTTGACAAGGATAAAGTACCTGGTGATCTATGCGATCATGTATAGAGAAAAAATATAAATATATTAAATATGTGGACAAATACATAGAAAATTACATAACATGTAGAAAAATATGTAGAAAACATAGAAAAATATTCTATATGTATTTTTCTACATGTTATGTAATTTTCTATGTATTTGTCTACATATTTAATATATTTATATATTTTTCTCTATACATGATCGCATACATCACCAAGTACTTTATCCTTGTCAAATGGCAGAAGTATTTACCTGCTATTGGGAAATGTACCACCTGGTGTAATCCTTGCACTATGGGTATTTAAGACGGCAACTTTACTCTAATGATTAGCAGTCTGAGGAAGGGCATCTAGCTTGAAAGGTTACACTAATAAAATTGCATACGGGAGCTCTTTTGGTGTACGGATCGCTTCTTTCCTTTTCAGCAAACAGGACATGGGCCACACTTAAAAAAGTAAAGTACATGTCAAATAAATTTTTCCCAAAGATTGTTTATGTAATTTTAGGTAGTTCTTCTCATCCTGATGTTTGTTTAAGTGATCATTTTTCTGATAATTTTGGTTTTAATTAGTTATTTGATGCTATAAAAAGGGGGTTTCATGTCATGACTGAGAGCTGAGGCCTGCTCACGATTGAGTTGGTGCCAGTGGGGTATATGATACCATGGATCCAACCCTGATCATTACTGTGCAGACTCCGCCTCCAACTGATATCACCAGCGCAAGATGGCAGCACTCGTATCCGGGCTATTTTGGCTTTATTTTATACAGTGGGAGGAAGTGGGTCTATGGAACAGTCTATGGTATGGACAATATAAAAGAAATATTACTGATCACAGACAAGACATCTGATAACCAGTTTTAACATATTTAAACACATAGATGTGTAAAACCTGCAAACTGCCAAATCACAGCTTCACGGAATACTTTTGTGTATGTTGAAAAGATGGTTCCATTTTACTGTCTTTCATGAAGGTGGTACAAACAATTTCCGTTATCCTTTTACTGAACACTGTTTGGCCTGTTGTAAAGGGGTGACCTTAGGATCTGAAAAGCCAACCCAGAAGTGCCAAAAGCTGCAGTTCCTAGAATGGCCACTGGAGGCTGCTTTCAAAAGTGAGTCAATCCTCATAGACCCCCATATTAAAATGCCCAACTCTCTTTATAGGCTGGTACAACAAGCTGTTTTGGTCTCTAAAGCTAATTTCCATGTTAATAACAACTTATAGGGGGATTAATTTTTTTATAACTCACCCATTTGAATTATATTAAGTCTTAAAGTTATGCATAATTAAAGGCAAGGGGGTACTGTCACAGATGGCTAGCCGCTAGGTAGTAGCTTCATTTGTCCACCTCAGCACCACCTCTGTGCCCATTTTTGGATTAGCTGGGAACTAGCCGAATCATGTACTGCCAAGATGCTGACAGTCAGCCACAATGCTATAGATGGCGTTGTGAGGCTCCGCCTACTAGTAATTATACATACAGTTCTACTAAATCCATTCTTATTGGCACTGGTGGACTCTCAGGGGCAAAGTGCCCTCTTGGATGCCCCTATGGTAGATAAAATGTTGAAGTGCCCTTTAAGATTCCTTTCCAATGGACTATATGTGTTGAAGTGCCCTCTAAAGTGTCCTTCCGGTGGACAAAAGGTGGTAAAATGCCCTCCAAGGTGCCCTTCTAATGGACAAAACATGATAAAGTGCTCTCTAAAGTGCCCTTCTAGTGGACAAAAGGTGGTAAAGTGCCCTCTGGGGTGCCCTTTTAGTGGACATAACATGGTAAAGTGTCTTTTACAGTGCTGTCCTAGTGGACAAAACATACTAAAGATGCCCCTCTAGTGGAGAAAACACAATGCAGTGCCAGAGTCTACCCTCTACATACTAGAAAATTATTTGACCTCTAAGTGCCTTTAA
This sequence comes from Lutjanus argentimaculatus, assembly GCA_034769285.1. Lineage (NCBI taxonomy): Eukaryota > Metazoa > Chordata > Actinopteri > Lutjaniformes > Lutjanidae > Lutjanus > Lutjanus argentimaculatus. The sequence goes on from JAWZSL010000054.1 coordinate 2,311,829, forward strand.
ATAGTTACACAGTTACCTGATGATTCATATTTTTCACCACACTGGTGCCCCACCGCACAAGGTGGTGCCCTTTTCATTTTTTTTTTATTTTTTTTTGCCCCTGCCCCTCAAACAGCCTGAATCCACCACTGCTCGCTTGGCTAATACCAAAAATCTGATATATGTAGCCAGTATTTTATGGAGGTTAGTACATTAGCTGGAATAAAAACCGTGTATAAAACTCCTACTTATAACCATAGATATATTCTATTGTCATATTACAGAGGAAGGAACCCCACCCAGATACACAGTCCCTGAACACAGCGTGATATCTAAACTGCATCACATTAATTTCACAAGATTGTTTTTATATTTCTGCTGAGAGAGGACAGATGATGACTAAGTGAACCACCAGGATGAATCGTCCTTTAATTAGCAGAGGTGGAGGCACAGAGGTGTGTCAGATGCTCACACACACACACACACACACACACACACACACACACACACACACACAAACGCACGCCTGCATACCTACACGCCGTACATGTGTAGCTTTGGCAAGCTATTTGCACGCACAGCTGGCCTACATGCCGCTCGGCTGCCGGCAGGCTCACATGTCTGAAAGGCACGCTGCTAACAAAGCCTGAGTCACGCTGTGCAATGAGCCCGAGGCCCACTCAAACATACAAGTCATCATCACACCTCAGCACGCACACACACACACACACACACAGCAAATATCTCTCAGGAATGTCATGGCGGCTCAGCGGGCTAAAGCAGATAGTAGGTACTCACAATGCCAGGGGATGATGGGATGAATCCGGCTCACGACCCTTCTTGCATGTCATCCCCGCACCCTCTCTCATCTGTCACTCTTCACTGTATGCTATGTAATAAATCTGAGAGAGCGTAAAAAAAAAAAAAAAATAAATAAATGAAAAAAAAAATTCAAACACTCAAAAACCTGTTCGTCTTCACACGCGAGCAAGCTTAGATTAGAAAGTATTCCCCGCTCAGAGGTGAGCATTTTCCCTTGGTTGACCCCCCGCCCCCCTTTAGAGGAGGAATATGACACAAAACTAAATCGATTTTGTGTTCACACTGACAGTTTGTACATCTGTCTTAGCATTGTACATTTCGGTTACATGTGCACATCTTGAGCTGTAAAATCTCTTTCATTGCACAAAGGAGCGAGTGCTGGAGCCACATTCAGTTCCGCTTCTGAGCATGCATCCTCGGATAGAGAGACTTAGTCGAAGACAGCGCCATCGTCTACTTGTGCCCATTCGTCCTTTCATCCTTACACATATTTCTCCAGAGCAATTGTTCTTATCACAGGCCCGCACATTGTGTAGATGTTGTGCATCTTTGTTTATGTTGTGACGTGTGTGTGTGCACGTATGTGTATGTGCCTTTATACTTAATGGGGCAATAACTGCCTGCTGACTGCCTTAACCAGGGCTTCCTCACAGTACGGTGAACATCTGCAGACCCTCAGACACTCACACTTCCAGCAGAGTGATTGATTAAGTGTCAAGGATGTGAGTGAATTCACATCTTTATGTTCTGTACGGTGTGAGTGTGTGTGTGTGAGAGAGAGAGTCGTAATGGTTTATGGCCATTCATGATTTTTTTTTTCCTTCTTATATCTTTTACACCCATATGCCATTTTTGAAAAAAGGCTGGGATCAAAGCAATTTTAAGCGGTACACTAATTATGTTCAAGTCCTCAGGTGTTTGCCAACTTTTGTGAGAATATGAAAAATCATTTAACGAGCTAGACACCCAGGTGAAGATCAATGTAAGCCTACTGACTTGCTTGATAAGATCTTAAGAGAAGCTTAAAGTGATATTCTACCGCTGAGTAATAGTCCACTCAATATGTACTCAGCCCTATGCCGATATGAAGATGGGTGAAGATCTTCAGCTCACAAAACAATCCTGGAGTTTCAGCAGAAAACAGGGTTGCAGCTAGTGGCAGTGAATGGTGACCAAATGTAAATGTAAAAAAAAAGAACACAAAACAAACACAAAACGTCTCCATCCTGCTCGTGTGGTGTAATCCAAGTGTCCGCGAGCCACGGCAACTCAACTCATTCTCAAGAGGCAGTTGAGATGCAATGTTACTGTTAATGCATCAACAAAATATGACATGAGTCATGACTGGAACATCTGTAACTAAGCACATAATATTTACACATCACTTCACAACATAACACAAAGTGATTGATGAGTCTCCCAGGGGTAAGGCTTTTATGCTAATTAAAAAAAAAAAAAAATTTTCTTATATGATGGTCCTGTACACATAGTCTTCTTTTAATACGTTTGGAAGACAATTATCTGTGTAAATTGACAGCCTTGGTCATACATACTCAAAAGCCTGTCTTTGATTTTGACACAGTCCATGCTGATCAAAGAAAATGTTCGAACTAATCTCCTCTCCCACATGACTTACTGAAGAAAACAGTTTGTTATATGTTAACAGATGCGTGTGAGTGTATTCCAATATCTTATTTTTCTCTAGAAGACGTTTTTTGACTTGATAGCGGAAAGAAACAACCCCAGGGGTGAGTTACACATTGATAACTTCACATACTGAGGATATGTGTGAATATATGATAGAGGCACTCATGCCTTTGGAGATATGACATGTTTATATGGAGGCATTTATTGAAGGGCAGCATAAGATGATACGTTTGAGTATCATGGGCGCTTATCTTAATGTTTTGTATTGTGTGTCTCAGCGTGTAAGAGACATTACGACAGTCCTATGGTAACTTCAGTGCCGGCTACTGGCCATTATCCTGGAACAGCTTTCGGTTCCCTTAACTCAGAGACCCAAACACACACCAGTGAAAGAAAACACACTTTACACAAAATGTTTGATATCATTGTAAATAGAGACTTGAAAGGTAAGTGGATGGAAACCGGAGGAAACCCACAGGGATCACATGGAACCACCACACAGAAACAACTTTACTTATTTAAATACAATGTATCCTGTAAGAAAACATAATGAGAAATCAGAATACTGGTGTATATTGTTGTTGCATGAGACACATAGGGCATGACAAAGATAAAAACGTACAGTTCTGCTCCAAATGTGGAAAATGCTCTGTTTCATTTCAAATTTAAAACAGTGACTGTTTTTCTAATTCATATGCAACACAGGATGGATGTTTTTATTTCCATTTACACACATTCACAAGCTGCCATAAAACAGATGCCTAAATGTTCCCAGTCCTGCACTTTTGCTAACCAAGTCAGCTTGTATTTCATGAAGCAACTTTCTAAACTTCATGTTTTGGTTTTCCCTAAAGGGGCTTTTGACATCAAACAGAAGCGCAGTACGATATCTTTCTTCTTTGGCCAAAAGCAGCTATTTCAAACGAAACGGTGAGCTACAAGTTTGTTTCTGTTCTCTGAGTTTGTGATGGGTCAGAGGGGTGACATGAGACAAGAGGTGTGTGTGTGTGTGTGTATGTGTGTGTGTGTGTGTGTGTGTGAGTGTGCGTGTGTGTGCATCTATCAGAGAGAGGGTGAGTGTTATGGTGCGAGAAGACAACTCAGAACAGAGACGAGTGTTCTGTCACTCTTATATAACCAACAGAAAGCCACAGGGCAGCTGTCACTTTGACACAAATGCTTTGTCTATGTGTGAGTGACTGAAAGAGTTTGTGTGTCTGTGTGTGTGTGTGTATGCATGTTAGGCTTGGGCGGTATAAAGGTATTACCATATAGCAGGGAATTAAAAAATCCCGACGTATGATTGTCAATACCGTCATAAATACAGATCCTTCTCTTTCTACTAAAATGATAGGAAGACGCTGTATTGTAATGCACTGCTTACGCCACCAGGGGTCAGTCTCATTTTACACAACTTTTACACAAATACCGTCATAATACCGTACACCCCGGTACAATGTCAGGAAGGTATGACGGTATGAAAAAATACATGCCACCCAAGCCCAGTGGATGTGTATTACTGATGTTTGGGGACATAAATCTGTTTTCACACTCGCATTATGAGGACCAGCCTGCCTTAAGGGGACAAAACGCAAGTCCTCATAACATAATCATCACATTTTATTTGTCAGTACACTGTCCAATGAGCTCTGAGCAGGACAGCAGTTACCAAGCAGACCCTGAGCCACTGTGATCCACAATCACACAATCACAACTACACAATAATTACTGCCATCCAAATGTGGATTGGAGTGTTAGCAAAAATTGGACTCTGTGGCAGGAGTCAAACCCATGCCCACTGCTGAGGGATAACAGCCTTAGCACATGGGGTGTCGACTTGCTAAGAATGTGAGGCTGATTCGTGGCACACTTTAAATTTAAATTACATTAATTTAATCTTTTCAAGTCAAATCCAAGTGAGGTCATGAATCATTGGTGGAAAAGTTCAGTCTTTTGTCAGGTTTAGTCAAAAGTCATCAAGTCAAAGTCATGTGACTCGAGTCACATCTGACGTCAACTTTGTGTGGATGTCTGTGAAATTCCAGTTTGCTGTGACCACACTGACTTGACTGTGGCATGTCTGAGGCCGCTACGCTAGAACAAGCTATAGTGTACTGTCTACGCATGTGTGCAGCGTGTCTTCAGATTCCAGAAAGTAGTATTAACAGAACTATGTATCAGTGGTGTCCACAGCTGTCTTTGTACGTGTCCATTTGGGAGCATATTCAGGCCTTTACATGTTTTCCTTCTCAGCTGTTTAGAATGTCCCTGAAACACTGCGGTAAACTTTTAACCTTCTGTCTGAAGGTAACAAAATCCAAAATACCAGCATCTCCAAAGCTCAAGTTACATCTTGTTTGTGTCAAACTGTAGTTTTTACAGAGGGTTATGTTCTTGGCTGGGCTTCTTGGAGTCTCCAATGGTTGCCTGGCAAACTCACAGTGATGACAAGACTCCAGGAAGCAACTGGTTCAGGCCAAGAAGTAGTCCCACACACAATCCCCCAGTAAAAATACCACATGAAATTTTTATATTTCAATATTTGTACAATTAAACAACCATGATATATTATGTTAATTAGCAAGCGTTAGAGGTGCTGGTAGGTGGATTTTATTTTCTTTGGACACAATGCTTTAGCTGTTTCCACTTCTTTATACAAAGTAGAGCTGAAAAGCTGCTTGCTGTGGTCTTATATTTACACATACTGTCTAAAGGTATCATACTTGTCATCTAACTTTCCACAAGAAATTGCCAAAATGTTGAACTATTTCTTAAAGTTTCTTTATAGCATGTCTAACTATAAAGGAAGGAGTCTGCCTGTATGTCCTTCACATACCTCAAAGAACTGTTCATTCCGATCGACTTCACACTCAGTGGGCGTATTGTTGACAACCCAAGCGAGTACAGTGTTGAATGAGGTGTAACCATATGACAACTTACTGTCAGTCTCAGAAACTAAATTTTCCTTACTCCACCTACAAATTTTGAACAATTGTCACCAAATTTGGTACAGAACATCTCTGAACCAAGCTAGAAAAGTTACTTTTTGCATTTATGATATTCTGTACAGTTTTGCTATCGCTGACATGTAAAATGTGCTAAAATGTAAGGCTTAATGTAAGGTTTATCTTACAAAAAATCTCACATCTCCTTCATGCTTTGTGCCATTGCAACCACATTTGGTGGACATGTGGACCATATTTGGTACCATCTGGCTGATCGGTGGTGCTGTAGCAGCAGCATCTAACTATAAAGGATGAAATCTCTGTCAGCCTGTCTTGTCTGTGTGTATGGCTGTCTTTTGCATAACTCAGGACCTGTTCATCTGATTGAATTCACACTTGGCAGGTGTACTGCGGAGGATCCAAAGGAGTGCGGTGTCGATTTAGCGGTCAATCAGATGGGCAGGTCTTGAGATATGCAAAGGACAGTGATACACATTGAAGTTGATCAGCGTTCTCGAGAACTGCAAGGAGCACTTTGTGGGGGGGGGGTAATCAGCCTGGCATTTCCCAGACAACACTGTGAGCAGCAAAACCGGGAGCCAAGAAATCGGCCTGCTCTGAATGGGAACACATTCCAAACAGGCATATATATAGTATGTTAGTATTAACTGTATTTTAGAGATGGGGTACATGATTTTTTCATTTGGAAACAATAAGTCAATAACTTGTCTCATGTAATAGCACAACGTAAGCAAAGCACAATAAATAATAGGAATCAGTTTTGCAGGTATCTGAACAAAGGGAAACCTGATAGTTAGGTTTGTTGGTTTAGAGATTTTTTCTCAAAAACAAAATGCCTTAATGGCAGTAAAATAATAGTCAGGAAGCCACTAATGTCAATAGGATTCATCAGTTACACACCATGAATGACTGAACAAAATTGCATCCCATTCCAGCCAATAGATAGATATTGATAGATATATTGTTGTGGAGAAGTGATCAACATCACCATCCCTAGAGCCCCGAGCAGGTGCAAAAAATAATAACAAAAATGCAGACAAATGTCTCAATAATAATAAATATGAGTTTGCTTTTTCCATTGAAGTAACAGAAGACGAGAAGACAGAGTCATCACACTGATTAACATGCTTCACAGTGATCAATCTGTGTATCTTTTGTCGGTCAGCTCAGTCGGCTCCTTCCAGCAAAGCCTCTGCTAATATCTGATTCTTTAAGCCCAAGGAGCACATTTCCAATATTTTCCCTGTTTTATTTCTTCTTCTTTCGTTTTAAATTCAGCTAGTAAGAAGATATGAGATCAAGCGTGTTCATGAATCAGATATTTGCTTTTATGCTCTCAGATCATTCTCTGTCCTTCATGGTTTCTATCTGCTTCAGACAATCTTATCATCACTGTCCCATTATTACCTACTCACCCCTTCCACCAAGCGGTCACCCCTGTGTCAAGTCTTCTGCGCCCTTGAGTGACCCTTTTGCTTCAGCCGTCTTTGCACATCACTCATATTTGGTTCTCTGATTGGTTCGTTTTGCTACTTTCTTTTGCAAGCACACATCTCTCCGATGACATATGCAAATTGATCCCTTTGACGCCAACCATAAAGTTCAGTTTTTAACCTTACCACTTTGCCAAGTGGCATAATTTCAGCTCTCAGACGAGAGGACATTTATCTTGTCTTTTAGGTGTGAGGGTGAAAGATGTCCCGTATCTCGGGTGTCACATGGTTTGGAGCCTTTTTCACTGAGAAAGACTCTTAAAACACTCCAAAGTAATTGAAGGGTTGCCAAAGGTCCCCTTTCAATGAAATCTTTATAGATAGCAATCATTTGCAGAGGATGAGAGTGACAGTAAATATACTTTTGGCTTACTGGCACTGTTATCAGACTTAGAGACAGACAGTTCAGATTCTTTGTTGCCTTTGCTAAGAGATCTCACTGGTTGAATGAAATATATCATACTGTATCATATAGTATGTAATAGCATACATGTTCCTCTGGGTGTGCACAACAGATAATTTCATATACTTAAATTCATCGAACACAGTATATGTAATATTTCCACAGTTACACAGCAGTTAGACAATGACAGTGTAATTAGACAACACATGGTCACTCCCAGCTCATTAAATACATAAGCTTGGTCAGTGGCCTGAGGCTTCAAGTAAGCAATAACAACATCCAATAGCAACATCCATGTAGACTTTCAAAATAAAGTTACAAAAACTACTTGGTTAGGTTTAAGCTACAACACTACTTGTGTAGGTTTAGGAAAAGATCGTGGTTTGGGCTAAATAAGTACCTTACATAACGTACAATTTAAAAAGTCAACATTGATTGTTGTTTTCCCATGGGACATGGACCCCAATCTTTTGGGGATATTATTTAGCTATAGTCATATTATTCCAGTTTGTTATGGCACTGGCCATTGTTACTTCAAATATCCAATTGTGAGTCACCTCAGAGTGTAATAGGCTGTGTAAAATGTAAATGTTATGCATCATTTCGATAACTGTGTGCATAAACATCCAATAATTTCTTTGTGAGTTGAGTTTTTTCCAGTTATTTCAATAAGTTATCAATCTATTCTCGGCATCTCTAAAATTTTCAGTTTGACAAACATAGCTACTTTTGGTTAAAACAGCTATTTTGAATTTTACATAGATTTAAATAAATACATTCTAAATGCAATTTAGACAACTGTGTTCATAAACATCCAATAATTTATAACCAAGCTGAAGTTATTTCTGTTATTTCAGTAAGTCATCTGTGCAATCCAATCAATTCAGTGTCTTCTAAAGCTCGACTGGAACTGGAACCTCATCAAAATCAGCCCAGCGGGAGTTGGAATATGGCTACTTCCAAAGTTTAAATGGCCATTTTGAATTTTGAAAATGTCCCAAATGGATTCAGCATCTTCAGTAATCCCCAAAACCATGTGAATATTGTCCAAATCAGCCAAACAGTCGCTGAAATATTGTCCATATAGGTAATTATCTAAATTAATGCTAATTACACTAATTATGCAAATTGCCCAACATATGCAAGTTAGCAGCCAGCAGTTTCATAATGTTGGGTACCCATACTTTACATTTCTGACATAAAACTTTGGGGTACTCAACATTTCCGGGTTCACACATTTGGTGATGTGGAGGTTAGAAAGCATTAATGTCTTGCTTATCCAAACAATGCTTCTGTGTAGTATATGCTCAAAAAGTTTTCACTTTCCAGAGTAATCTTGATTAAGTTCTAGATGCCTTTTTGACTTGGTGATCACCAAAGCGGTGTTTTCTGGCCTCACAGAGATAAAATCAGCACAAAGTCGACCATTATTGTAGTTTTAGCAGTTTGGTACAGTGACATACAATTTGCTACGTAGCACTACGTTTGACTGGAAAAGTAGGTTTTTGCCCTCAGCTAACAGTGCTGATTGTGGTAACATTATTTTAGGAAAAAAATGCATTTGTACAAAATAATCTCAGCTCAAGGTCCACTTACGAGCTCTGAGGGCTTTCAGGGGCAGCACAGGTATTCATCATAAATGACTGGAACTGTTCCCAAGGTCAAGGATAAACTGTCATGCTCCAGGAAACTGCTTATTCTAGAGACAAGTAGAGACATCTGCAGCAATGAAATCAAAAAATATACTGAAAAATTGACATTAGATACAATAATAGTTATTTGGGGCAAAGTTCTCTTGATGCCATTCTCTACTTAATAATATTAATATTAATAATGATAATAATAATAATGATAGCACCTGTAGTGAAAAAGTGCTCAAAGCATTCACAGTTCTATTCAAATTATAGATTAAAGCGAAATGAAGCAGAGTTTTACAGCAAATTCAAACCTGACTTCCTTGTTCATATCCCTGGCTCCCTCAGGCTGCCAGCTACAGCACTAATACATGTGTAAAAATGTCAAAACTGACCAGTGGTTTGTACTGAAAGGTTATATGTAACGAGTTCACTGGTCAGGAATGATTGCAAGCAAGGGAGCCGTCTAAGCCATACTGGAAAAGATAGTTAACAGCAAGTGGAATTGAAGTGAAGTACAACCTATGGAAGTCTCAGTTGTCACTGAAATGAAATGAAAATGAAAGTGAGAGTAATTGCTGTTTTTTTTTGTTTTTTTTTTGTGTAGTCCCTGGTTCCTTAATGTACTACAAAAAATGGCAATTGCAAATGAAATATATACATTAAAAAAAACAGTAATACAACAGATGGGCTGTGCAGTGTTGTTTTTATTGTGTTTTTCCTGCAATAACATAGCAGTGTAAAATGCAATGTTTATTAACAAATAGTTTGTTTCTCTAGCAAATTAGCAATAAACCAATGCTGCCTTCACCTCCTAAGTTATATAAAGTGTTTGTTAGGATCAAGCCTGTCACCCAGGTCCAGTTCAGGAATAAAATGACTGGGGATGCATCTGAAATTAGTGAGGGCACACTAGTAGCTACAGCAATGAAAAACAGGTGTTATGGGTCCGAGTGTGGGCCTCAATGAAAAGATTATGTGAACACCATGGGAAAAAGTGTGTCCTTCCCAGCAACAGTTTGCTTGATGAGTCAGAATGGCACCAATGATGCACTGATAAATCCGCAGCCCCTGTGCTGTGCCAGAGCACAGTGCTGTTCAGTGTGGCAGCTTCCTAAAATCACCTAAACACAACACCAGGCTACTGTACACATCAGACTGGTTGGTTATAACTGTACTCCAGGGCTCATCGTAACTGCTTTTCTAACTTTGTTTTTAGCAAAAGTAGCTCACGTTTTATGCTTGAACCAGTGCAAACACTGGTGTGTTAATTACTAAACTATGTGACCATATAGGAGATGAGATTAGAATTATTGCTAAATAGTGTTGGTCTGATGTAATTATCACTAAATCAGTTAATTTTTTATTTCTACGTGCCACAGTGTGTGTATGTGTTGCTGAGCTCTCCTGTGCCCAGGTACTGCACCTTCCCCCCCAGTGCAGCTGCAGTCAATCAGCAATCGGGGCCTGGTGCTCAAAAGCAGGGAGACTGCAGCAGTACAAGGCCAGTGGGCCATTCAGCAGACTGAGGTCTGTATGTTTGCAGTCTAGTCCTGCAGGGGCAGGCTAGACTGCTAGGAGTGTATTGTATGTCATGTGCTTTGCTAGCTCTCCCAGCTAGCAAAGTCACTCGTATTCTTGTATTCTGTGTCTTGCTAGCCTCCTCAGTTAGCAAAGACACTTGTAAGGTGCCTCATGTGCCTTGTAAGCTTCACCAGCTTACAAAGTCACTTGTTGTCTGTGTCTATGTGTTTTGTTAGCCACTCTCGCTAGTAAGAACACTCGTCTTTTGTGTGTATGGTTTAATTTAGCAGATGTTATGTTTGGTTTAGTAGTTTAACCATTTTGTTATGTTTGCTTTACTTATTTTGAACTTAAGTTGTTAATAAAAAGAAAATTTGTATACACCTTTGACTCAGTTCTCCCTTCTTCCTTTTTCACCCGGTTACATTTATTTGTTACACCCCTCATCCCCTAGCCCAAATCTGGGGGGTCATAACACTGTCTATATACTATAAATACCTGAGTACTGCATCTGTCTTTGGATGCAGATTTGTGGTGATGTTTGTTCAATGTTGTGGCTATCAGTTTGTCAAGGCAGACTCATTGCAGCTCCAAGTAAAATGCTCAACACAAAAAGTCAAAATAAAAAAACTAGCGGAGGCTCAGACTGGCATGTGTTTAAACAGTCCAAAGGCAAGCTAAGAAGAAATCCAAAAACACAAAAAGTCCAAGAAATCCAAAGAATCCAACAAAGCACAGAAGAAACACAGGACAAACGCTTGACAAAACTGGCAACTAAAGAGGAAAAGATACTTTGGCTAAATACAGAGGGAAGCTAATGTGTGATCAAAAAAGTAAACTACTAAACCAAACAATGACAGTGATGCTTTAAACCATAAAAGTGGTAAAGCTTTTGCTGGGCTGTCATTATCACATTTAACTATGGCTGTTTCAGAGGTATGAGACCAATGATGTGACTAGCTGAGAGAGTATTTAATATCCACTACACCTGCTGATCTAAAATCACCCTCACCCATCCCATTTTTGTGTTGCGCTGCGACACACACGAACCAAAACAGAGACTGCACATGGAGACCCACAGTTTGTGCGCTCTGAACATGCTCCAAACTGATGCGTACCGGGACAGCTGCAGACACCACAGACGCACAACCTACCGCCTTGCTAACCTCATCAACTGAGGGTGCGTTCAAAGCATTCAAATATGAGTACACGCTGTCTAAATAGGGAATCGGAGTCATAAGAGGTAAAATGAATCAAATCCCCAGACTCTAAGCTCAAGGAGATTGCCTGTGCACTGCAGGGACACTGAACAGAAGCCTAAGACTAAGAGTGCAACATTATATTTTGACAATGACAACAATGTAAAGTTAAGCCCGTTATCCTCAAAAGAAAAGCCCACCGCTCCGAAACTTTCTCTGGATTTGGAGTTCATTGACTGCCTGCCTTACTGCCTGCCAAAGTCCGTCCATATATTGCTCAATTTAACCGTTATAAACATCTACTCCTTCTGAAAGAATACTGATGATTTCTTATGACTCATAAGCAGACACTAACTCATTCGATGAACATTTGGCTTTAATTTTAACTCTAATAAACATGAAATGGCCGTACAAAAACTGATTCTGGCTTGGAATGGTAGCGCTGCTGTCGGAGAAGCCAGTATTTCAACTTAGCGTGTTTCCTTAACCCCTTATGACATATCGTGGTCATTTTATGATTTAATACAGTAAATATATTACATATTTCTTATTTAAACTGAGTGTGCAACTGGGCCTGCTGTAAGCCCACAGAATCAGTGTTTAAGCACATATTTAAAGGAAGAAGATGGAGAACAATGCTTGAAACTACAGCTTTAACAACAACCAGTTACCACCAATAAAGAGAAAGAAGGAGGAAGCAGTGCACATCTCCATTGTTCACGGAGCGGCCAAAGCTGCTTTATGCCTGTTCATCTTCTTTATTGTTTCAACATTAGCTCAAGTAGTGACAGAAACAGAAGGTATTCTCTCTTTTTCTCTCCAGCGCCGCGGCCTTGCGAGGTTCACTGGTCCACTCCATCAAGGTAATGTGATTAGTTTACTAGGCCTGGGACCTGGACAGGTTTCCTCTGGCTGCAAGCGGTGTGTGTTTGTGTGAGAGCATATGTGTTTGTAAGTGTGCGTTCGAGCCCCGCGTGGACACCGTGATGGATGATGAAGATGAACAAATCAATACAAAAGGCCTGTCATTGCAGCTACATCCCAATTTACCTCGGCATGTCTGCGCTGTCAGTCAGCGGGCGGAGACAGAGGGAGGGAGAGAAAGAGGCGAAATAACGATGAGGCGATGGGGAGGTTGAGAGGAGCGGATGGGGAATAGGGAAGTGAGGAAACAAATGAAGAGAAGAAGAGTACGAGAGGAGAGGGGCTGATGGGCAGGAGGAGATCGATAGGGAGAGGATATGCAGGATGGGATTAGGTAAAGTAAAATAGATGATAAAGATACAGTGACTGACTTGGGATATTTTTCCAGCTGTGATATCAATCAGATTTGGTGCTTTGCCTGAAAAGGTCACATACTACAGTTGGATACTTTGAGTAATTCAGTCATACACATGCACGCAGTAACAAGACACATAAAAATGTGTGCAGGCACTGTGGCACAGGAACATTCATACATCCATCCAATCCCAAAAGGGTTGCTCCCGTCTCTCGCAGGAGATAAGAATGCTAACCCTTGACGGTTCAAAATGGATTAGGAGCGTCTTGATTGTGAGTCAATTTTCTCTGAGCTGTAAGCCTTAATGTCTGTTTTCAGCACCAGTGCTTTGCTTTTAATGGTTCCTGCCTGCTTTTTGAATTTAAGGATGGAATTAAGTTATCTGAAGGGAAATAACTCAATGGACACACCACCTCGCAGTCTGCAGAACTCTGTGTGTGGGTGTGTATGCATGCGCATATGTGCGCGTCCGTGTGTGCACTAAGCCTCGGTTCAGAGTGAACAACATTGTGCGGTTGCATTAAAGCATCAGTAATGTAAGTATTTTCCACAATCCCCACACTTCACAGCTCTCACTTTTGTCTATTCAACTGTCACGGCTGACAAGCTGACAAATGACTTTTTGTGTTTCTCCACAGTTCCAACGACGTAAATGTCTCAAGGCTGTAGTTATGAAAGATTATGACTGCGTGACAGCAACACTTTGTCAGGTTTGATCAGTGAAGGCCTGCATTAAGTCGGTTTCTTTTCTAACAATGTCTTCACTTCAGACTTTTTGTGTGGCACAGCTGGATACAACGGAAGGTCAGAGTTATTACGGAGGCCAATATACAGTAGAAGTAATTTCATCTGCATTGTGTCGTGTCAATGTAACCTTGCTCCTAGCTCTGCCTGAACACAGTTTTTACCTTACAATTTCCCTCATGCAATCTGACTCAACTCTTTATATAAGCTCCTACAAACTCCTTATTCTGTTGCAATCATACTAATTTGTGTATAGAGAGAAACCCTAGATTTGCGAAACTCTCGGGAGATTTGTATACATTGTTTCTTCATTGAGCACGTTAAAATGATCAGTCTCACAAGATCTTTGGCAGACCCGAGATTCCCTTCAAGACTCGACCATCACTCTCTCCCTCCTCTGCTTGTGTCTCCTCCACACATCTATGGTCGCTTCTGGCTACATCGTCACATACAGCTGTTATGTCATTGAAAAGTCAATGGCAAACAAGGTCAAAGTTCAAGTAAGAGTGCACCATGTGGTGCACCATGCCAAGGGCAGTGTGGCCGCTTAGTTGGGCATCAACCCTCTCTCCATAAGAAAACAATGGGACAGCCAGCACGGAGCGGTTTTAAGCAAGAGGACGAGCCGAAGTCTAGTTTTCACTCAGACCACTTGAATTACATTATGTTTAAAGGTTATTACAGAAATTTTGCCTGGTGAAAACAAAAATAATCTATCTACCCCAGCTTTAATCTTTCACTTGGAAACAGGAAAGTAGACATAACATCTCCAACAAAAACGACTTCCTTTGTTTACAACCCTGCCTCCTAAAAAAATACTTTCATATACTTCCAAATTATAGTAAATATGTTTTTAAAAAATGTAACACTGGTCGCAATACATTTTTTGAGAAATAACACTTTTAACAAAAAAGTTATCAATACATAGCAACCAAAGCATATTAACATGCATGTTAAAGCAACTCACAACACAGTTAAGATAAGGTGGAAATAGTTTTGGTTAAACCTGTAATAACTTTTTTTTTTTGGTCACTTGGGGGCAGCAGAAACAAGTTGCCAACACAAAACAATGTCACCATCTGAAGGTCCAAGCATGAAATATTTACTGGGATTTATTAGCAGATTATGCCAGAAATGGAATACAACATAATCACCTGAAAATAGGAATTGTTGTATTTTTGTTACCTTAGAATAAGCCGTTTATATCTACAGAAAGTGCAGTTCCTCTTCCGTCAGGGCTGTCATGTTTCTACAGCAGCACAGAACGGAGAACAGACAAACCAAGCACTGCCTCTGGATACGGCCTTTTGCGATTTGCTTTGCAGCTACCCAAGAGTGTAGGAGATATTTGACAAAATACTAGGCCATATATTAAATAGTGGTCAGAGCTTTCGGGTCTGAAAAGTGAAGCCAGTGCAGAAGTGCCTTAAATGGGCAGCAAGAGGCAACTCCACTTGTTGCAAAAGTCAGATTGTATGTTAACTCTACTTTATTTGATTGATGACTTTCAGTAAACAGTTTCCTAATGAGTTTATGGTCTCGGTCGCTAGTTTGAAGTTTTCTTCAATACATCATGATGTTCATTTTGCAAATTATGGGCCCATTTGGAGTTGGAGACAATAAAGCAGGATATGACAAGTCATTCTCAGCAAGTCCATCCAGTGCAACACACAAGGCTCACAAAACTCAGATCACTGTCAATCTAGGCAGTGCTGATAAAATATGAATCAAATTCTGATTGCATTACACATTACTCACTTCAAATGTTCTTAGAAACATGCATTACTGTTTAGCTGTAATTACGAGACACTTTGCAGCCAGGAATGAGCCAAAACCAAGCTCCACCCAAGTCATAGTACGGCACCCACCAGCTCCATGGTGCATGCTCTGGTTGCCGGAAACCAAATGGCAACCCGCATAATGCCAAATGTGAGGCTTCCAAATGGTAATGGTACAAACCAGAGGTCATGGTTGGTTCATGCTTAGCAGCATAACCATTATTTCTGAGCTTCTTTTTTTTTCCTGAAAAGTTACAACTTGAACCTTAGAGCCTTAGATATGGATCACAGTATATATTCCAGGGATGCTCATTCTTTATAAGCCACCAAAAGCGGCTGGAGGAGCCGGAGGCCACAGTGGAATAATGCAGACTCACTCTCACATCTACTTTAGTATATCCTGTAATCATGCTCAATCTTACAGAAGCTGTAGGAAAAAAAAAAAAAAGCACTTTCTTACTGTGCACTCAACGATTCAGCAGCTTGCGCTTCACGTCTTCTAACCTGCAAGTATAATGAACATCATTATTGTCTTATTTTCCACATGGAGCACGGTTCAAACTGCAGTCACACAGGCTGTTCATGGCATGCTATGATTGTGAATCGCCCATGTAAAAAATCCCTTTAATGAGGAATTACACCTACATACAAAAGCAACATTGCTCATGCTCGACACATTCCACCTGGCAGGTTGCATGTTGATTTTGTCTAAAATTGGTGCATGTAATGGCACATTATAGCACATATTAGTCATGCAAGTTGCAGAGCACATTGCGTAGAGGACATACAAAAGCTATGCTTCACAACAGCAGTGCATTTACCTTGCTTTGCTCCACACACCAGCTGTTGGATCTAATTAAGAGGCTATTTCAAACCTGTTACAAACCTTATTCAAACTCAACTTACAGAGCCACAAATTTTCAAACAACGTGCATGTCCTTGTCCTGTCCTGCCATGCGTCGCAACTCCCCATCTCTTGTTTTCGTTTCGAGGACAAACTCATTTTTTTCTTTATGCTGCTCTGCCCCTCCTACCTCCCTCCAACCCACTCCTGCTGCTGTTTAATTGCAGGACATTCACCTTTAATTGGTGTTATGGCTTTCCCTCTACATTGCCACGGTAATGAGACAATTTCTCATGCACCCATTAGCATGTGATGTCACTTACCCACTCATAGTGGGTAAAAAATCTGGGCAAATTAGGGCAAAATCTGTCAGAGTATCATTTGAAAAGGCAAGAAGATGTGGAACCCATGTACGACGCATGGGCATGTATACGTTCTTGGTGTTTCTACTTGAGTGTGTTTCATTTATGTAAATTTGTGGACAAGTGTGTGTGTGTGTGTGTGTGTGTGTGTGTGTGTGTGTGCTGTCTTCTCTTCCTGACATTGTGTGTGTGTGTGTGACTGCGAGCGGGACACTCTGGGGAGCCAGCTCGCCAGCTGGTGTGAGGGAATTATAACTCCTGTATTTCTCAGGCCAGTCAAAAACAGCTCTAATAACTCTGCCAACTGTCCCAGCTGAGGGTATTTTAAGACATTCAACTTCACATCCATTATTGACGAGACAGATTCGGATGTCACAGAAATCTGCACCTCGCTGTACCGCTGCTTTGCCTGAGTCTCTCCCATAGTGACACAGACATGCACAGACGCACACATGCATGGGAAAGTGTCTCCTATAAGTTATTCTTATATATGCAGCTATCAGCAGAGGCGGCAAAAGTACACAAATTTTGTACACAAGCAGGAGTGCATGCTTTTACTTGTGTAAAAAAGACTCGGATAAAAGTAGAAGAACTGGTTCAACTTATTTACTCAAGTAAAAGTGAAGAAGTACAGACTGTGAAATGTACTCAGAGTATAAAAGTAAAAAGTCTACCAGCTGTTTCTGTGCAAAGCTAATTGAACCTCACCTTTTCTCCACAGTCACATCTCCCTCTCTGTTTCATTTTTTCATGCGTTTTTTTTTTTTTTTTTCCATTTTTGTCATGTTATGTATTGTTAGATTGTTTTTGTCTTGTTACGCTGTTTTCATTTTGTTGCATCTTTTATGTTGTTTTTATCTTGGCACATCACATTTGACTTGTTACATCTTTTATGTCATTTTCGTCCTGTTAAGTATTGTTACGTTGCTTTTGTCTTGTTTTGTCATTTTTGTCCCAATATGTTTTTTACATCGTTTTCATCTTGTTATGTCTCTTATAGTCATTTTCGTCTTGTTAAGTATTGTTACGTCCTTTTTGTCTTGTTACAGGTCTTATGTCATTTTTGTCTTTGTATGTCATATTTGTCTTGTTACATGTTTTATGTCTTTCTGGCTCCTTATGTTTTTTTAAAGTCATTTTTGATTTGTTGTCTTGTTGCACCTTTTACATGTTTTTTTTTTTTGTCTTGTTACGACAATTTTTTGTCTTCTTACGTCCTTTAAGTCATTTTCGTTTTGTTAAATATTGCTATGTTGTTTTCGTCCTTACGTTGTTTTCATCTCGTTATGTTTTTTACATCAGTTTTTTCTTGCTATGTTTTTTATGCTGTTTTTGTTTTGTTTAAATCATGTCACAACCTTTTCGACTTATGTCTTTTTTTGCAATTTTGATCCTGATACGTCGTTTTTACATTATTTTCATCTTGTTCTTACTTTTTCATAACAGGCTTGTTACTTTAGATAGAATGCAAGACAAAACAAGTAAAAAGACATGAGTATGAAGTATAGATATTTGTGTCATTTTCAAATGAATGTAGTAAGTAATAAGTACTTAGTAACTTCCCACCTCTGGCTTTTAGTGATTTTCTATGTTCTGTGCTGACACACTGTGCTGTTACACAGCTGATCAGCATTGATTTTCATTGCTTATTTGGTTTACATCATCAATAGCAGTTCCCCTGAGGGACTTACAAACCAGTATAAAAAGTACTATCTGTGCAGCCACAGAATGTGTCTCCACAACACTAAAAAATGCTCAGTGATGATATGAAAAAAGGCAGCCACGGTGTTGTTTGATCAACACAGTGAGCATATTTATTCTCAAACAGGTCTGCATTTAAAGGCTATTTAGCTCACGAACACCAACCTCAATGGTAGAACACTACTGAAACTGAGTGAATTATTATTGTGTCAACAAATGAATTGCATGAACGAGCTTGAAAACTCATGAAACTTGGCGCACGAGTGGTGGAGGTTTAGATCTGATATGGGTTTCGATGATGGGTGTGGCTAAATGACAAACCCATTAAGCTGCAGCACCAGCGGTACATTTCACCTACATGCATAAAAATCAGTAGGCGCATGTATCATGTCCAGACGCACAAAAAAGCCTCTTGGAGCCATACCCTAAACCCAACAGGGAGTCGCCATTTTGAATTGAGTTGTCATTTTTGATGATTTACAAGTGATGTACTTTAACTCCTTTAGAATTCATCAGAATGACTTTGAAAAGCCACCTTAAGTGAATGAAAGTTATTAAAAGATTGGGTTTTCCTTAAATGGCGTGTCTGTGGCATAGCATTGAATTGTGATTTTTCACCATGAAATGGGAAGTTTTTGTAACTTAAGTGGAAACAGTCAAATCTGCTGCAAACTTTACATGTTTGATAAGTGTCCTGGCCTAAAGACATCTACATGACAGTATTCACTCATAATCAAATCGAGACCTGCTGGCAACAGGAAGTAAGCGTTGTTTGACCATAGTCATCTGGTTTACATGACATTTTCCTGGTGTGGTTTACACTTAATATATTGAAATATAACCTATAATTAGTGAATGTTCTCTATGGAAACAGGAAGTGACATTGAATTTCTTCATGTTAAAATTTAGAGCCGTATTGAACAGTTGGCATCCAGTAACGAGGATGTGGGGTCTGTTGTCGAAGCTGTAAAAGCAACATATAGTCCCATCTTAAGTTCGCTTATGTTAGTGAAGTACTAACAAACTGGCTAGCTAATATTAGTAAAATGCTAGCTAACTAGATAGCTAATGTTAGCCAAATGCTAGCTGACTAGCTAGTGATTGATGTAGATTAGTTAGCTAATTAACAAATGTACTGCTAACATTAGCTAACTCAAGATCGGATCATTTTTACAGGGAAAGGAGAAAGTTGATCGAGGTACAAGGCTTGCTCCATTGTCACTGGAGCACAGAGTGAAAAGGGGTGGGACTTAAGAGGCATCAATTGGATAAAAGGGAGTGTGGTGATAGGAGTGACCTATCGCAAAGAACAGCTGCTAAAATTTTAAGGGGTGTAGCAGTGCATTTCACATAACACGATCAAAGTTTGTAGACTCACACACACTACCTTATTTTACCGTAGCTGCCATGTGCATCTTCTGTAGGATTAAGTAGCCCCCTGGAAGTCTTGGCATATACAAACTTTATTCTAGGTGACAATACCTTTCCTACATAACCCATTTTTAACCTGAGGAGGGTTTGATGGTACACCCCGAGCAGGTGTTGAGTCTTCTCAGCACTAACATGCACCGACAGATGAACACATTCTCAAACCCAGGGACCTCTGTCTGTGCGGTGACAGTATTTTGCTAACACTCAAAATCTCATGTGAACATTTGTTGCCAATTATGCATGAACTCACAGTATACGTTCTCTCGCCCTGTATGTTGCTGACGGAGTAGTTGTGAATATATTCATACAGGCTGGTACAGGCCACAGACAGGCATGTATGCACACACATGCAACTGCACACTACACAAACACACAGCCTTTAAAAAAAAAAACAAAAAAACAAAAAAAACAAGTGAATGCTAAGTGCATGTATTTCATGGGTATTTTTGTTGTAACATAATTATGTGCAGTGCTCAGATTTAATTACATTAACAGCCAACAGTTAAGGACATGTACACAGGTAAAAGGTTAATGGTGTTATCCTTATCAAGAGCTGACATTCACGGCTGCTTTTTCAGCTACAAAAAACCCTTTGCATCCATCTGCAGGTGGAACGACAGGGCATAAATGGTACAGTACAGCACAAGCACTCCCTTTGCTGCCTTTAATTTGATGTATGTAGAGGGTATTCTAAGTGCAATTATGTGCACCTCATACAGAGTGAGAACCTTGATTAAATCTTGTGAAAGCAGCACCAAGCTCCTGCAAAATAAGTACATAAAGCTGTGTGCTTTTCGAGCACAGCAAGGTGGATGGTTGTATATCAGCTTCTAAATATACACAGGACAATTCATCAGGAGTACAAGAGCACACAGAGTGACATTATGAAGATATATTGGACTCAGTGGTTCACACATTCAAATCTACCTCAAAAAAGTTCTCTTCTACTGTCAAATCAGCTGCTCTCAGCAATCTGAAGTTTCCAAAAGTTGCCTCTAAAGCCAGTCTTGCCTCCTGGAAATTATATTGACTTATTTGCAACAGTAAATATGTTTTGTGGAAAACATAATGCATACCGCTTCACTTATATTTTGCACGGTGATGCACTCTTGTTGCAAAATGTTAAACACAGGCGGCAGAGGCTGAACCACGCCTCCACAACCACAATTGTCATCGTTTACACGCAATAACTAAAAGTTGTTCGCATTTGTTTCTATTGGTAATAATAAACCAATTGACTAGAATGGGATTTGGATGTGTGAGTAGCTCAGCATCAAACAGTGATTAATACAGTGAATGAATCTTTCAGCATACTCTCCTTTCTTCTGCTAATGCCAAAACTCCTGTACCAGGGAAAATCAACAGACAAGGGACCTGGCCTGTGGCCACAGGCATAAAGTCTCGTCAAGACTGAATTGATAACCAATCCAGCTGTGAAAATACATTTTTAATTTATTTATCTATCTTTTTGCAAAAAGTTTACAAAAGCATGCACATCCAAGCATGATAAATATTAGGTTCTAGATAGAAATACATGTCAAAAAAGGAAAAAATACACTCCGCCCCAAAGATAATGCTCCATGAAAATATCTCATGGTTATATATTTACTTGATGATGCAAAATACATTTATAATAAAAAAAAAAAAATTCTGTAGCTGCACACCATGCACACTGTGCTTTCCATGCAGTTTTGGTTCTTAAATCTAACCAAGTAATTTTGTTTCATAGCCTAAACCTATCCAAGCTGTTTGTCACGTAAACCTACTTTACAAACCTACAGGTACTTTAAACCTGCACCCAAGGTGGAACAGCCAGTGTGACTGTGTATGTACATATAGCCTAGCATGACAGAGATGTTGTCGGTTGCTATTTGCAACTGGGGTGTAAATAGCCGATGTGGCTATTTACACCTGCATGACAGAGACAAACCATAATCTTTCCCTAGTGGTCTTTTTTTTCCTAAATTAGTCCAATTCCAATTAGTCTTTTGCCTCAACCTAACTAAGTAGTTTTGTTACATAACCTACGGGGACAATAAAGTATCTCTCATCTCATCTCATCTCATCTCATCCTTTGTATTTTTTTAGCCCCTGCTCTTCAGACAGTCTGAGTCTGCCACTATCCTGGCCATTCTGGTCTACGACATATCCTTAATAACTTTTGCCCAATTTCTAAACTTCCCATTCTGACCAAAGAAAATTGGTAGCAGACAAGATAATTGCTTTCATAAATAGTAATGGTTTCTGTAATAAATTCCATTCTGGTTTTAGAGCGGGCCATAGTACAGAGACTGCACTTCTACAAGTTGTTGATTTTGTTGTAGCAGCTGACAAGTGGTCAGCCATCTGTTTTATTTCTTTTAGATCTTACAGCAGATTTTGATATAGCTGATCTCTTGATTTTGAGTGTAGGTTGTACACATACTGTGGGTATATCTGCTTGTGTGATTTAAAAAAAAACAAACTTTTTCTTCCCATCTTGGCTTTTTGTGTCCTCATGCATCCCTTACAGTATAAATACAGTGTCCTTGTCCATAATGATGTACAGATACATCTGAATTTATTATCACTGGATAAGAAACTTTCATCTCACTGCAGAATGTTGTCATTTGTGACAACTAGGGTTTGGTACTGTTCATATCTACCGGATGCCTGGAATTCAGTACTCGTACTTAGTGGTACATTTTTTGGGTACTTAACTTTCTGTGTAATAAAAAAGTAATTTCTTTTGTAAAAAATTAATCCAAACTCTCCATTTCAACATTGTTGAAAGTGAGCACTGGCTGTACATGTGGGTTTGTGTGTCAGCCTCTGCCAGCACTCAGAAGAGATGCCAGTTCTTTCTGTTTTGTCCCCCCTGTCTCTGTTTCCCCTCCTCTCTGTACATTCATAAAGTAACTTTAAATTGAATTACTCCTCCGGTCAGCAGTCAACATGGACAGGGAAAACTAATTAGCGTACAGTAAACAGTCGAGCGAGGTGGGTCACTGCTGCAGACAGGTTGAGAAACAAGAGTGAAGATAAATCCACTTTTTAATCCCAAAAGTTTGAAACATCAATTCTGAGCTAAAGGAGGCAGCATCAGAGCAAAAACAGCTTCCTCCAGAAGCTCCATTCTGCCCCCGGCTCTCTCCCCCAAAGCTCCCTGGCTCTCTAGCAGTTATGTCGGCTCTGTGCCTCAGTTCCGCCCCGGTCTTTTCCACACAACACATGGCAAAAGACCAGTGACAGACGCAAATAAACACAACTGAAGGTGAAGTCAGAAGTAACCAGGTCAGGCAAGACACTCTTGGGCTGAGCATGTTTCTCATTAGCTAGACTCTGTTCTCTTTCTTCCATCTCTGCGCATGTGTGGAACACACACATGCACACACTAGAGTGCTAGCTGCTAGCTCCTGCTTTTATCCGGTTTTAAACAGGTTCTGAACGCTTTTACTCGTTGAACTGTAAACTACCGGTCACTTTTAACTTCTGCTTTTAAGAGGTTTTAGTCATCGGACTTTTGGATTTTGGATTTTACGATTTTACCGACAGAGCTACATGGCAACCATGGACGCCATCACTATGGACACTCCCTTACCTGCAGAGGTAGGAAATCAGCTCACTAAAGCTCAGAAAAAGATTGCTGACCTTCTGGAGGATATTGGACGGCTGTCCGATGAGCTGCGGAGGAAGGACTCACTGCTGGCCACCTTCAAAGCTCGGCTCCCGACGTTGTCCAGCTGGCTGGAGACCTCACAGACCGGTGAGCTACAACAGCATGGCGTTGCTGCTACACTGGGGGACACTGTCCTCTGGGAGCCTTCCTCCTCCACCTGTCAGCGGCCCTCCTGCTCTACACCGAGCAACAGGACTCCTTGGACCGAGGTTGTTGTCCGCAGTCGGAGGAGGGCTCCTGGTGGCGCGTCGATCGGGGCTCCCTCTTCCTTCAGCGTCCCCCTCACCAACAAATACTCGGCGCTATCAACGACCGTGGAGCCGGTCAGGGTGCTGGAGCAGGGAACTGCCCCTGCTGATCCCGAGGCCTCCCCTCCGGCGGGTGTCATGCCCCCGCTGACAGACACCACAGCTTTCCCTCCACTTACGGCTTCCTCCGCCCCAGCGGATGGACGTCCAGCGTCGGACCGCTCGCCTTCGTCCCTCCGCTCCTCAGCCCAGCGGAGGCGGCTCCTCAGGGACGCTGTGCGGTGGCACTCCCGGCGTCCTCCTCATCGGGACACGCATCACCACCGGGCCGCTAATGTGGACGATGGGGTCACCGAACCGGCCATCCCCCCTGGACAACGGGCTACGACACTCATCATCGGGGACTCCATCCTCCGGAATGTCCGTCTGGGAGGGGCGCTCACCCTGTCCTTTCCTGGCGCCACCGTTACAGATATAACGGAGAAAATTCCAAACATTCTGGATTCTCACCCCCAGGTAAACCGTGTCATAATCCACGTGGGCACCAACGACACTTCCAGACAACAGTCCGAGATTTTAAAGCGGGACTTCACGCAGCTTTTTAACAAGCTCTCACAGTCCCAGCTGTGTGTTTTTATCTCCGGCCCCACCCCCACCTGTGGCAGGGGCATTGGGCGTTTCAGCCGGCTGCTCAGCCTGAACACCTGGCTCTCCTCCGCCTGCCGCACCCACAAGGTTGGTTTTATTGACAATTTTGATGTCTTTTGGGAGAGGAGACATCTATTTGGAAATGATGGCCTTCATTTAAACAGGGCCGGCACACGCGTGTTGTCCGCCAACCTGGCATACGGTGTGCAACATGCGCACATCACCTCCCACCACACCAAATCTACACAAACTGACCTGTCCGCTACTGATTGATGTCCTCCTGGTCCCAGTTCCTATGTTTTTAGTTCCACCTCTGATCATAACATACATAATACTGGACTTGGACCTTCTGTTTTCACTAACAACTCACCAATTCCTGTCATCATCACACAGCGCTTGCAAAGCAGATTTTACACTGATCACTCTGTGAACTTCAATAACCTCAGACCTCTCCCAAAACATCAACAATCCACCTCTACAGTCCATAGACCACCTGTCACCCTCAACTTGGCACTTTTAAATGTTCGCTCCCTTGCGAACAAATCTTTTATTATGAATGACCTGATTTTAGACAGTAAGTTAGATTGCATTCTTTTAACAGAGACATGGCTTGGCACTGACGCACCAGCTGTTCTCACCGAGGCTTGCCCACCAGATTTTAACTTTTTATTTTCTATCAGGGGTGGTAAAAGGGGAGGCGGAACTGCTTCAATTTCTAAAAGTATTTTAAACTCAAAGGAAGTGTTTTTTAACAGCTACTCATCGTTTGAGCTTCATGCCTTTGTTTTTAGCAGTCCTCCTATCCTTTGCATTACAGTTTACAGACCACCCCACCACTCCACTTCTTTTATCAGTGAATTTTCTGAGCTTTTATCAGTCATACACGCCACCTATAACAGAATTTTAATAACTGGTGATTTTAATCTGCACATTGATAACATCTCCGACCCATTGTCGAGAGACTTTTTAAACCTTTTAAACTGCATGAATTTTAACCAACATGTAACACAGCCAACTCACAACAGAGGACACACCCTGGACCTGGTCATAACCTATGGCCTGTCCACTGGTGTGTCCTCTGTTGTTGACCTGGCTGTGTCTGATCACTACTGTGTGTATTTTAACATCACCAGTTTTAGTCATCAGGAGGCCCCGGTGAGAACGGTGAGGAGACGCCACCTTACTTCCGAAGTGGTTGCAAATTTTATTGAGATTTTACAGAGCACTCCTGCTGAAATTTTACCCGCACCTTGTGATTTTATTGTCGACAATTTTAACAGTAAACTGAAATCAACATTGGACTCTGTGGCTCCACTTTTAACTAAAACCATAAAAAGTAAACCTAAACCGCCGTGGAGAAATAATGATGAAATCAAAAAATCAAAAGGAAAATGCAGGAGTGCGGAGAGAAGGTGGAGAAAAAGTAAACTTACAGTTCATTATGAAATACTACGTGAACAACTCAAATCCTACAATAAGACCGTCAAACAGGCAAGAATATCCCATTTCTCAAAACTCATCACAGATAATAAAAACAACCCTAAAATTCTTTTCTCCACCTTCGATCTTTTAATCAACATCAGTTTTAAAAAACCTTCAGAGGCACCAACAGACGCTCTCTGCGAGGACTTTGCAAACCACTTCGGAAGTAAGATCGATGACATTAGGTCCAGTCTTTTAACACATCGAAATGTAATTTTTAACACACCTGGACAGCTGCTTTTATCTGAGGAAACACTGGAGAGTTTTGCCCTGGTTGATGCAAGGACACTTGGTCGAGTTTTCTCCCAAGTAAAGCCCACAACCTGCCTTTTAGATCCAATTCCCACATCACTTTTAAAGACGTTTTATGGTTTCTTTGAGGAACAGATTTTAAATATAGTAAATTGCTCTCTTCAGACGGGTGTTTTCCCCACCTCCTTTAAAACGGCGGTGGTGAGGCCCCTTCTGAAGAAGAGCAATTTAGACCTCAACATTTTTAATAACTACCGACCTGTATCCAACTTACCATTTTTAAGTAAGATTTTAGAAAAACTGGTTTTTAACCAATTAACTGATTTTTTAAATACAAACAATATTTTAGAGAAATATCAATCTGGTTTTAGAATGAACCACAGTACCGAGACAGCCCTTTTAAAGATTTTAAATGACTTCAGGTGTAATGCAGATGCACAAAAACTCACAGTCTTGGTACTACTGGACTTAAGCGCTGCTTTTGATACAGTAGATCACCACATTTTATTGAATAGACTGAGGAACCTGGTGGGCCTCTCTGGTGCTGTTTTTAACTGGTTTCGCTCTTATCTCACAGATCGATATTTCTTTGTAAGTATGGATACATGTTCCTCCAGAACACATGAAATTAGGTGTGGGGTGCCCCAAGGGTCAATTTTAGGTCCAATTCTTTTTAATCTTTACATGCTTCCCTTGGGGGACGTCATCAGGAGACATGGCATCAGCTTCCATAGCTATGCTGACGATACACAGCTGTACATCGCCGTGTCTCCTGATGACTCAGGGCCTATTGATGCCCTTTTTAACTGTATTTTAGACATTAAGTCATGGATGGCAGAGAATTTCCTTCAGCTCAACCAGGACAAAACAGAGGTTTTAGTCATTGGTCCTGAAGGCCAGAGAGAGAAACTTTTTCCAAAACTACTAGATTTTAAACCTTCACAATACGTAAAGAACCTGGGCGTTATTTTCGACTCTGAGCTTACTTTTATTCCACACATAAAAAATATTACAAAGATAGGTTTTTACCATCTTAAGAATATAGCCAGAGTCCGCCCGTTTCTCTCTCAGGCCAGCACGGAGGTGCTGATGCATGCTTTTATTTCCTGTAGACTAGATTATTGCAATGCCCTGCTCTCTGGTCTTCCCAAAAAGAGTATTAATAATCTACAAATTTTACAAAACTCAGCCGCACGCGTGCTGACAAGGACCAGAGGGCGGGAGCATATTACACCAGTTTTAAAATCGCTGCATTGGCTCCCCGTCCGTTTCAGGATCGATTTTAAGGTTCTCTTATTAGTTTTTAAATGTCTTAACGGTCTTGGACCATCCTATCTATCTGACCTGCTTTTATCATATCAACCCTTGTGGACCCTGAGGTCCTCTGGCGCCGGCCTTTTAACCATACCACGAGTTAGAACAAAAACCCACGGTGAGGCTGCATTCAGCCATTATGGCCCTCAGCTGTGGAACAGCCTCCCAGAGAACCTCAGGGCCGCAGAGACTGTTGATATTTTTAAAAGGAAGCTCAAGACTCACCTTTTTAATTTGGCTTTTAACTGATTTCTTATTTCGCTTATTTTACTATTCTTATGCCTTTAATCATTTTTATTTTATTTATTCTTATTGATTTTATTTTAAGTTTTGTGCATTTTTTACTTTTAAATTTTCTAAATCCTCAATTTATTTATTTTTTGACATTATATCATTATTGCCTGT
Organism: Lutjanus argentimaculatus; assembly: GCA_034769285.1. NCBI lineage: Eukaryota > Metazoa > Chordata > Actinopteri > Lutjaniformes > Lutjanidae > Lutjanus > Lutjanus argentimaculatus. Next base: position 2,339,642 of record JAWZSL010000054.1, read on the forward strand.
TTTTATTCCCTGTCTTAATCTTTTAGTTAGTTTTTAGCTCCAGCGTTTCCTCATGGTGGCCCTCCACACTGGGAGTTGTGTCTGGTCTGCATGCCCGCGGGGCCGCCGTCCTGGAGATCCCTCAGACCCGGGTGGCTGGAGAGTGCTCTGCAGTGGTGTGGAGTCTGCTCTAGTCTGTCTGGGCTGAGGGGGCGGTCTCTGTGGCGGGTGCTCCCTGTGGCTGCGGACTATGGTGCCTCTCGGTGTGGATGGCCACCCATAGGTGGCTTCTCCTCACCTGGATCCTCAGTGCCATGCCATGTTACCAGTCTATATACTGCATGTGTGAGTGTGGGCGTGTGTGCAGGTGTGTGTGAGTGTGTCTGTGTGTGTGTCTGTGGGTGTGGGTGTGTGTGTGTGTGTGTGTGTGTGTGGGGTGGGGTGGGGTGGGGGGGGGGGTTCGATATGTGGGGATGGGAGGGACGGGATTTCACTTTTTATTGTTGTATGTTTTGTCATTTCATTTTTCTTTCTGTTTTTTCTTGTAAAGCACTTTGGGTTGCATTTTAAGATGTATGAAAAGTGCTATATAAATAAAGTTTGATTTGATTTGATTTGATGATCTTCCTTTTTTAGTTGCTTTGTAGTTTAGGCAGTAGTTGCCAATATTGGAATGGCGACATTTCTTGCAGGAGTTCGTGCCATTGATTTCATGCTTCCCACCGAAGGGACACTGTGAGGGAGCTTTAAAGCATCCCCCTCACTAAGGTGAAAAAGGAACACATGCATAGTGGCTGTAAAGTTTGACAACACAGAGTAATACAGGAAGTTCACTTTTGTTGTGGTGTTTTTTTGCTTTGAAAACCCTTACTAATGGGGGGTTGTTTTCATGGAGTGCACAGATGAGAATGCAGCCACAGGCCTCCAGTAGCTGTCAATTACCTTGTTAGGCTGAGTTGAGGGGAGGGGGTAGAGGGGATTTTTTTTTTTTTTTTTTTTTTTTTTTTTTTTTTTTTGCTATGTTTGACTTATGTTTGGTATTTCTTCAGTTCATTAGGTATTTTCTTTAGTCTGTACTTAGTCATTTGGATTGATGAAGTTAGTGTGGGAGTGTCTCAGTGATCTCACTGGTGTGGGAGGAGACTCTGGGTAGAAAGGCACTGCTGCTGCAATCGGCTGTAACCTGCTGCACCTGTGTGATCCCTTTGTTATCCAGCAGTCTGCTGCATGTTTGGTGAGAGATGTGGGACTTTCTGTACTCTGTGTGTGGACTTCCAGTAAAACCCAGAGCTCTGAAACCAAAAATCCCTGCTTGTCTGATGCTCTTCATTCCTCCATCATGCTCTACACCTTAATGCCATTGGGTTCGTCCTGTTTGTACAGGTTTACCACCACCAAAACCCTACACACACACACGCACGCACGGCTGCACTAGTAGGACAACCAAAAGGAATGCCCAGGTTTCTGAGATTTGTCAGATTCTCGCGTCACGGGCCAGATTTCCTAAAGGCTGAAAACAGCCAAAAGGAGGTGCAGAAGTCTAGTTTCCTCTCGGACCACTTGATTTACACTATGCTGAAAGATTATTATAGAATTAGTGCTCAATGATGCCAAAAATATGTTGCCTATATAGCAGGTAGTGCACCCAACATAATTATTATGGGAAGTTGTTGATTTATGTAATCATGTAAGTGCTTTAATCAGACTATTAACTTATTCACAGTGTTGGCAACTAGTGCATAATTGTCCTCATGTGTCAGAATCAGAGGCTTCATTAACACACAAAAACATACTCAAAAGTCAGGAAAGACAATGGATTATGTAAAACACTCACTGAAACACACGTGCAGATGAACATGAACACCTGTGTAGACGCACACAGTCTCTCTGAGTGGAATAAATCTGTTGTTTGATAGAATGATCACAATCACAGCTGCAGGGAGAAGGTACCAGATGAACTAAGAAGTAATTAATTTCTGGGTTTTTCTCACTCTGTCGCTGTCTCCTTCCTTCTCTATCTCCCCCCATCTCTGCAGGTAGCCCCCCTCGTTGGTTTCATTACTTTCAGCCGGTCATGTTCTCTCATTCTGCCACCTCTCTTGCCCAAAGGCCCTTCCTACACTACTCAACTCGGAGCTCATAACTGCCTTAATTGAAACCGTCATTGCCTTAATTGCTTTAATTAATCACCTTTCCTGTGGTAAAGCCTTTGTGGGGATTTGTAATAGGTGCTGACATTGGCTGTTCGTCGAGGGCGGCAGGAGACCATGAGAATAAATATCTTTACTTTAGCGAGAGAATGAAAGGATGGAAGGATGGGTTAGAGGACACAGAGCAACATTGAGTTTGATGGGGAATAACTATGCAAAAGAGTCTGACTCAAATCATTTACTGAGTCCTGAAACGCAGCTGCGGCTCCTCAGAGCAGACTGTGTGGTAAACACATTCCTTTGCACATACAAATCCCTGGATGCTGCAATTTAATTCTGCAGTTTCTCCAGATTCTGAAGGTTGGTTTGCTTAACTTTGACAACAACACTCATGAGAGCGATGACGAGATTTCATTGTAATTAATGGTGGCATATGGGAAGAAACAGCAGTTAACAATCAAGTATACATGCAGGCTGTGGTTAAATACTGGAATGTAAAATGGCAACACCATCAGTCACAGTGGGGCTTGTGCACATTGTATTGTGATCACAATAAAATAAATATTTTAAAACATTTTTAATGCACTAAAAATATACATTTTACACAGAGACCAAAGCACAGTTGATTCATGCAAAAAGCAGCTTTGGTGTGTTGTAACGTTTTTATGTATTGTGATAGTGACAGTTGAAATTGGTGCTTTGAAAGACATGGCATTACAATTAAACAGCCGATTGCCACCAGGTGAAGCACCTACTACAAGCATCCTGGGTTTACCTGCCTACCTATATAAACTCTGTTGTCTTTAATGACACGAAACTCGATACACTGCTTCTCCATAAGCATGTGCATGATGCATGGCAACAATAGCATCACCTTGTGGCCAGTAATAAAATACTGTCATATCTCTTAAACAGATTATTTTTTGGGCAGCATCTTCACAGGTGGATTGTCAACACTTCTTGATGGGGCTCTTTCAGAACCTGGGACGGTGAGAGGCGGCAGCAGCAGCAGTTGCAGCAATCACACCAATTTTCTTCAGGAAATGCAAATATTGTAGTTTACACTTGATGTTGCTTATTAATAGGTCAGAGCCTGCCCCAGTCCCAGTGGAAGTTGTGGCTATTCAGGAGGATAATGTTTTAGCACAGGGCTGATTAGATTGATTAGTAACTGAATTTAATTACAAGTAACCAGTATCGTGTTCACTTTATCGTGTTTATAACAAAGTTTCATGGAAATCAGTTCAGAATTAATGCAAGTTTGGGTCTATTTTGGAATGAAGTTTGCACCTCTACAGTGTTTTTGTTCACCAACATGGCGATCACACAGATGCATAGCAGCGACATACAGCAGCAGCCACTGAGGTACAGTCAAGATGGTGGCAAACTTTAGTGAATCATACATATTGTGTATGGAATTAATCTGAAGATGCTCTGGTTGAGGATGAAACCAAACTTTTCTATGGATGTTGAGCCACAACAAAGGCCAAAATGTGACCTGTTTTTAGCCTAGCAGTTGTTGATGACCAGTGCTGAAAGACGTGTCGCTTTAAGCGTCAGTTGAATTGTAAAATACTGGTGAGATTTAAGATTTGCTGAATTTGTAGTAATGAGAAATCTCTAAATCTGCATTTTGATGACAAAAACAAAAGAGTAAGGCAAGAGAAAAAATTTAAAAAACAAAGACAAAGTCCATCAAAAATGAGCGACAATAGTCAGAATCAGATTCCACCTGGCCCAGGACCTAATATGACCCACTATTGTTCCTGTGTTTGCTGTGTTTTTGTTATTTCAAAGCTGTTTCCCTTGCCCTCCATTAATCATTTGTTATTTTGTTTCCTCTCTGTAGGTGATATGCCCCCCTGTATGTGTTTCCTGACCACATGTGGACAGCCTCCTACCCAGTATTGATCTCTCTTTGACAAAAAAAAACAAAAATCACATCGAGAAGTTTTTATTCAAACGGCTTTGTTCTGAACAAAACAAATACCTATTATGGCTGACAGCAAGGTCTGAGGATTATCATGAGGAACCAGGACATTTGGCCTTATGCAAGAACCACTTGTACCAACACATTTGTTCTTAAGTGGTTTGCACAAGTGATTTAAGAGAACTCCCCACAATCTCCAGTTTTCTTGTATTTTGAATTTTTTCTTTGTCATGAACACAATTAATGAGTGGTCCAGACCTATAATACTCAAGTGCATTCATGGCAGCTTTTCTAAAGAATTGACCCTTCGCTAAGCCCCATCTTAAATAGCAACTGTCCAATCGTAGCTTAGCAACCGTAACTAGAGTTGTCAAGCTTTCCATTTCTCTACATGTTGAAGGTGTGCAGGAGGCTCTGAGGAGAGTGATACGCAATGTTTCACAAGTCTGGACGGTGGCGTCTTTTTTGTAGTCTCTCAAAAAACTAAAACACAAGAGCACATGTGTGGGGAACAGATTAAATTCTGTCTTCATCTGCTCTAACATAAGCTGCAATCGTTAGCATGTCTGGCTAACTAACATTCGCTTACTAGCTGCAGTAACTTTACCTCCAGACAAACTTGTTAGATGCCACTGCATCTGCATTTGTTCTGTTGGGGGTTTGAGGAGGAGGATGTGGGCTGATGCAGAATCAAAGTGGGTCAACGTCGATGCATCTCTCTCTCGCTCGCTGTCTCAGGTCTAAGCCGGTTTAGCCATCATGTAGATATACCTGCCGTATTTCACCATCCGACCAATGTTTGCGGAGATATAAGCTAGCTTTAGCCTCAGTCTTTTAGCATTAATGTTATATGTACGCAGGTGTTAGGTAACTTTACATTTACACTTTCACAGGGTTCTTGTTTTAAAGCATGTCAGATGGAAACATTGAAACATCAGCTGGAGGTCAGCTACTGATAACTCAAGGAGTTAGCAGTAGCTTACATCAGCCAGCTACACTTATAAAATCTGCTTGTGAGTCATTATTTTAGCCAGCAAAATCCGCAGTTGTCAGCTAGAAATGAGAAGCTGCCTTTGTTTACGTCTCTAAGGATTCAAAGACCTTGTGTTTCAACAATTACTGCCAATTTCAAGATCAGATTTATCACTGTAAACTGCGTAAATGCAGTGCGAGAATGGAAAACTTGGCAGGCTTAGCAACAGTAACAAGGAGGGCGGGGCTTAGCGAAGGGTCAGTTGTGATCTGTGTTGCAATTTTTTTTGTGTTTTTTGCTATGAAATTACAAGATCAAGAGGAAAATGCAAAAAAAAAAAAAAGTCCACAGAGCATTGATAAATGTCGATACCAATGACAAACCTTGTGTTCTTTTGAGTACCTGTGACAATAAAAACGTAAATAATGAAACACTGAGTCGGTTCGTTGAGATGCACAGTACATGTATGACGTTTACATGGGGTACTGCTACAATTGGTGGAACTCGCTAGAAACTACCAGGTCATGATTTTGGGAAAGGCACATTGCTGTTGAGTTTTCTTTTTTTTTTTTTTCCTTTCTTTCTTTTTTTGGCACCTTTGGAATCCACAAGCCGATTGACATTTATTATATTCAAGAGATGGCAAACATCTCTGGGGCCAATATCTCCAAAAGTCTTAAATTCTCACCAAAATAGCACAACAGGTAAGGGGGAAATGTGTTTTTTTGATTTTGGGGATGAACTGTCTCTTTGAGACACTTAAACTCTTTGTGATTGAGAAGGAACTGACCGATAATTTGGGAATGATGATATTGTGGATGATTTTGCATGAACCAGAGCCAGGAAAAAATGCAACAGTAACACTATAAGCCTAAATTAAATTAAATATAAAAAAAGTCCCCCCCCCCACACACCCACACACACACACACACACACATTTTAGAAGCTCCAGATTCTTAGAAATTCATGCCATTAATATTTTTCAAGTATGTGTTTTTATTTAAAAAATACTTTTAAGAGAAGCAGTTCAAGACTTATTTATTATGAGATCACTTTATCCACCTGACAAAAGGCTGTATCTCTATAAAATGTTATAAAACTTGCTTGAAAAAGCATTTAAGTGTTGTTTTCTAACTGCTTTATCTCATGTATTGTTGTTCATATTTAATCTTTTTTACTCATACTGATAAACATTTTTTATTACTGCTCAGGAGTCAATGCAGTATAAACTAATATCCCCCTCAGATACACATATACACCGACGCCTGCGTTCATACACACACTCACATTTTCTGCTTTTAAATTGATATTATTGTTGCTGTTTATTATTAATGTTGCTTTCAAACAGATTTTGTTACAATTCATTTGCCATCACTTGTATTATGTTCTGTATTGTTCAGTATTTCTCTGCATTTTGAGTTCTTAATAACTTTGTGAAATCTTTATTTAGGTAGAGGCTTCAAATAATGTTTTTGTTTGTTTTTTTTGCCTCTCCTTGCACTGTATATTATTTGTCATCTTTGCCATTTTTGTGTGTATTTTGTAAATTGTGCAAGCCCACTGTACAGAAGCTAAGATAAGAATACTAAAATGTTCTTGCATTGTCTCTGGAAAGGAAAGTACAACGTTTCATTAGGAATGCAGGAATGTAGACATGTTACTGAACTGTATGATCAGAGCTACATTCATCTTGACATCCCAGGTAGCCTTGCAGTTAATTGCATTGCCTCTTTTCACATTACTGGTGAAACCTTTGAGAACTTTGGATCGATTCCTCTGTTTTGATGTCTCCTGCTATTTTGTTTGCTACTGTCCCTCTGTATCCAGGATGCTTATAGATCTCCATTAGGCTGAAAAATCCTAATGTGGGGTAAAACCCAAGCTTTTACAAGAGGAAGCGGCTCAGCTGCAAACGACAGAGAGAAAAACAAAACAGACAAGTTTCTCACACTTTTAAATGAAATTCTATCACATGTTTATCTGCTTGAGATCTGGCAAAAGTTCAACTTGTTTAAACTTTTTCTTAGCCACCTGGCACCTCTAGATATAATCTTTATTGCCGATTTTCCTGAAATGGACTTTGGTTTTGTTTTTTATGGCTCACTTGTGATCTTAATGTTGATTCATTTATGGCGTACTGTCTCTTGTATAGTTCCTTCAAAATGAGCTTTTGGTGTGAATACGGAGGAGATTAATGGTCATTAAGGGATGAGCTAACAGGCATCCAAATAAAGCAAGGAGAGAAGAAACAGCAGCATGTGGGCTGCAAATACATAATGGAGATGTAAGCAAATTAAGATGGAAGGCATGGCTGGCCATAACTCTAAACTCAATACAGGTGTGTATGTGTTGTGTGTGTGTAAGGGTATTTTAATTAACATTCTGGTTTGTAACTGTCTAAAATATGTTAATTTGACATAAATTAGAAAGCCAGTGGCATCATCCAAATCCTGCCAGCCAGACACCACTATGGGCTATTTAAGTGCCAAGATATCAGCAGAGGCTGTTAGGGTACGGCCTCAGGCAGAAAGGTCTGGACCACAGGGCTGAAGTTGGTCCTGCAGGAGCCAAAACTAATATGGCGGAGGCGGCATATATTTACTGTAATGCAGCAGGGAGCAGGCAGCCTGCATCAACAACACATCCTCATACAGAATAGGTTGATTGCTAATTACTCCCTAAACAACATATATGACTGGTGGAGAGAGCCTGCAGCAACAGACTTACCTACCCTAACTACATTCTGCACGTCAAGTGACATAAGTCACATGACATTTATACATGGTTAATGTTGTAAAATGGTTTCAGTAATGGTTGTTACCATTACCATATTGGTCTGGGCCTGTGATACCAACTAAAATTCTGATATCCGTATCAGTGAATGTGCAAGTCTATGCACTGATCCGATACTTAAGTGTAACTGTCTGAGAGATATTTTTATGGAAATTAATTGAAATGTTTGTGTTCATATTTTCTGTCACAACTTTTAATGAATGGTTGAATTCATACAGTCATCAAACATTCATTAAAAATGAAATAAATAAGATATTTAAAAAGTAACATTGATTTAAAAGTTGTCTAAAATATACCACATTTTGGTTAAAAAATGTATCGCTTTTTATGTAAAGTTTATTTTGAGTGTAACGGGTCACATGACCAGACTTTAGTGAGGTGCACACCTGTTGCATTATGGGCAGAAGCAATAAGGCTGCAGAAAGAGCCAACATGGTTGCAAAGGGAAAAGCATACGGCCCCAAAATAATCTCATTCTGCACAGTCCAAGAGGTGCACACTGTAATTTGTCATTTTGTGCTTTCATTCGCTTCGTTTGGTATGGTGTATATTTGTTGAAATGCACTTACAGACAACTTGATGCATTTTCTGTTGTTGTGCTAACATATTGGGACCTGTCTAATTCCAGACACTTGCTTGAGAGACTTTAAAATAATTGAGAGATTTATATTTGAAACCTTGTTTTTCTGTTTTTGTCTGTTATTGTTTTGTAGTTTTCACAGTTTCTGCAGATGATCAACAGAGAGAAAATAAAACTTCACCAGATAATTCTTTAACCCAAAAACTGTAACCTGCGATCATAGCAGCGTCCTGTATCCCATTTTTTTTCGCCAGGATGGCATTTCTCAAGTGTTGTACACTTGTCACTGGTGGTACATGAGCCCCTCTAGTGGTACATGGAGGAATGTCAGAAATATTATTTTTTTACGAAGTAAATTAAAAACCTATAATACTATCAAAATGCTACAAAATTTTGAATGAAAATACATAAAATATTGGAATCACTGGAATGTAATTTATAGTAAGTTTTGCCTTTCCTTTATTTTTGTTTCAATGTTGATTTTCACGCACATAGCAACATGCATGTATGCCATCAATGATTACTGGTAGTTACACGCCAAGCTAAACTTTAACAGCAAGCTAGTAAGTGGAGGTAAAATGATGAGACTGAAAACGAATGCCTCAAAAGACACTGCAACTATGGATCCACACAGAAACTATTTTGAGGAGAAGTTCAGATCAGGAGAAGAATGATGTGGACGATGGTGAACTGAGCAGAAGTGCTATTGGTTATATAAGAAGCATCAGTGAAATGTCCACAGGACCTGCTGGCACCAAACGGCACAAAACAGTAAAGTGGAACTCTGAGAGCTCAACATTTTCTGAGCTGGTATGCAGTGTAAAAACTTTGAGAAACACAGTTATATGGCATTCAAATACATAACAAAACTTAGTCAATTTAAAGCTTTAACCGTCTCTCACTTAAATGAGAATTTTCCTACTCAACCCAAACAAACAGACGCTATCTCAAAAAACGGAAGACATCAACAATTACAAGTGGTTTTCTTTTGAAAAAATGCAATTTCCTCTTTAATTTGTAGCTTTTTAGATCAAGTTTGATTCAACATTTTTCAAAAAACACCAGACAAAACAACTAGTGGCGCTAAAACTGCTGTAAATAGTTGTGATGGAATGAATCTCAGTCTGTCTAAAAGAAGAGAAACTAAACTTCAGGTCAATTATATATAAGCTATATATAAATATGAGCCACAACATTTCTCTCTGTTTGCCTCCTGTGTCACCATTCAGAGTCTAACAACAGATGCGTCACTGGATAATGCTGGGCTTTCAAAATAGAAGACTTCACTCCACACAGCTCTGTTACATGAACAAACAACCGTAAAGTGGCAGCAGGTTGTGTTTTTGGCATCTTTTACTGTATGACGGTGTACTGATGGTGATTATGCGATGTGATTTCGAACAAAAGATGCACAATATATTTGTTGTTTTCCACAGTGGTGTTGGAGGTAGTGTTTTTCACAGGAGAATCTCTGAATTTAAAAGTGGAAAAGTCGTGACCTGGTCAGTCATCCCTACCAACTCTACATCACGCTTCCCCTGAGATAACTGAACATAACGCCACAAAGCTGAGGACATTTTCCCCCTATTTTAATACATTTGGGATGATTTTAACTACAGCAAGTATTCCTGGACACTTTTGTGAAATAGAGAACGGGTCTACAGGGTTAAATAACTAAACGTTCACTTTTGGTTTCACACAGGTCTCAAACCCAAGGCCTCACCCACCCATCCATTCATCCATCCACCCACCCTTCCCCTGTCCTCCTCCTATATGCAGACTTTCTCACTCTTTATACTGCTCCTGTCATAATTACTATGGCCACCAGAGGTCGCCAAATCAAATAAACATGGGTCATAATAAGCCGCTTGCACGAACAAACTACACACTTGTTCTTCTGGTGTGAACAGCCTGGCATCGATGTGGTGGGTGAGTGAGTGCCGGATGAAATTTCATGTATGAAAATATGAGAGGCTATAATTATTAGTGGGCTCAACCATGCATGTAAATCCATTGTCTTCAAGTGAACCGTTTGCAGTTTCTCTTTTCTTTATCGCTCATCCACTCACTTTGTCTCTCCTCCTCCCTCGTCCCGTGATAGTCAGGTTGTCCATTAAATCATTGTGTAGGCCGTACTTCTCGTAGTTCTAACAAAAAACACTTAACGTGGCTGAACCGCAGAAACAAGATGTTATTATCGACTCTTCTTAGGAAAATGGACTGTCAGTCATGCTGACTTTCATTATCTTGGAGATAATGACTGTCTGCTCTGATCTTTACAAAGAAGACTGTGTTAGATGAAAAAAGTGGCACATTCAAACAGGATAAGAAATCATTTTACTGCATGTGGTTAACTTTTGAAATCCGTCTTCAAAGCCAATCAGTAGTGTAAACATTTAGAATGAGAATTCTTTCAAAGTTTAAGGCTCTTTCAGTGTCTTAATTACAGTCCGGGAAATAAATGTGTTGTGAAACAGTATTATTAAAAATTGGCAGGTCGCCTTGGAACTGAGGATAATTTAGAGACACAATGTTGCAAAATGAAGTTAGCCTTGTAATGGAAGGGATGGTGAAGTGAAGAAACTGTAAAATGCTGTGCACAAACTAAACAATAAAGAGAAACCTGCAAAAATAAGACAAAGCATTACTGTAGACTCGAATGAAAATAGATGGCATAATGGAAAAGTACATTTGCCCATAATTACCAAAACAACAAAGCAGTTCTGCAACTGAAGTGACTATAAATGAAGCAGGTAAACACAGCACAGAGTCAGACAAATGATTATGAAGGTAATTTAGTCCTAGTTAATTAAGCTCTTAGAAAATAAGGATTAGGATGGATGAGGCAAAATTCACAATCTAAAAATACAGGAGGTTTGATACTTTCGACAAAACATTTTAAAACTTGATATTGTCAAAATGTCAATTTGTCAGTGGCCACAGTTTTGGTCTGCTCTCCACATGGCTGCATGTCTCACCAGCAGCGTTTCAGAAGTGTTTTAACAGCAGACCCGGCTTATGTCTACTTGCTTGGATTTTGTTGATCTGGTCCTCTTTCCTTACTTTTTTATGCTTCTACCATGGATGAGTAGGTTACATGTTTAGTTGTTTCTTTTCTGTCTGTCTTTATGATTGGAAGCTGCACGAGTCTTTTATTTTGAAAATTGACCGGATTCTCTCTGCTTTTTATGTGTCTGACTTCCTGCCCTGTGCAGACTGACGCAGCATCCATCAAAAATAGACTCCGCACATATTTGAAGCTGAGCGTAGTGGAAAGATGGTTCTGGGACACGCTGAGGCACTGCTGGTGGAATCACAAGCATTGGCTCTGGCTGACGTGGCCAGCCATAGGACCGTCGTGCCTCATGGAATCTAGCCGTTAGAGTCTCTTTCTCTGATCTTGCCTGCTTATCTAATTTTAATGGCAAAATGATGGTTTCCAGCCAAATATGAAGCAGAGGGGATGAGAGTCAGCACCTACAAGTCTGAGGCCATGGTTCTCTATCAGACATGGTGGATTTCTCCCTCCGGATGGGAAGGGAGTTGCTGCCCCAGGTGATGAAAGTATCTGAGCATGAGATCAAGAGGCTGATTGGTGCAGCGTCACCAGTAATGTAGGCATTGTTAGGAGACAGGGTCGTTGCAGGAAGGGTGCGAGGTCCTGTGTGAACTGGATGTTGGAGGCCTTTCTTACCTGCATGTGCATAAATCACAGACACGTGCACATATTCGAGTTTTACTGCAGGAATTTTTGTTGTAGTCTTGGTTCTATTTAGTTGGAAGACAGTTTACGTACTTGTAACACCTAACAGTTCCTTGTTTTCCATTCAGATCTCGTCCTTTTTAGCGATATTCTCCTGAAAGGCTGCCGTGGATATATAAAATGTGCCTCCTTAACTAGTCTCTTGTCCTCCCTGTTGACTGGCTTTAATGATGGAAAAACAGAAACTTGAAGGACTTTTGCATTGAATTTGACCAAACAAAATATGCTGGAAGTGAAGCAGGTGCACAGAACTCAGCCTTTTCACTGATGCACAGAGCAGTTTAAGACATTCAAGAGCTAAGCTGTTCACCTGCTTGCTTGTTCGCATCGCTTCCAATTAGGAAGTGGTGTTTTGCCCTCCATCTGCTCACATCACTTCCAGTTACCAAGGTCCACTATCACAATAAAGTGATCCAATATATATGCTGGGGTATATTCACTTCGATTTTTATGCTGTTTGCATCAGGTGCAAGGCCCTATAGAGGCGCTTGTGCGGCCTGCACACTTCACACAACCCACGCAATGGTTCTGGTACCAGACAGTCATGGTGCAGAGAGAGCTGAGTTGGAAAACAAAGCGTTTGATTTACCAGTCAATCTACCTTCCATCTCACCTATGGTCATGAGCTGGGTATTGACTGAAAGAATGAGATCACAGATACAAGCAGCCGAAATGAGTTTCTGTCTTAGGGTGACTCAGAATTAAAGATAGGGTGAGGACCTCAAACATCCGGAGGAGGCTCAGAGCAGAACCACTGCTCCTTTGCGTCAAAAGGAGCCAGCTCACACTTTCCACTGCTGACTACAGGCATAGTCAGGCATCTATCAGTCCAAAAGTTTTCAGATCACACAGCCCTCGTGGGTCTACTTAACCAAGCTTAATGACCTTGCCTGCAAAAGAGAGGGTGAATCATTCGTTAGCTAGTGTGATTCAGTTTTTTCTAGCTGAATGTCGGGAAGACAAGAGAGTTAATTATTGATTTTAGAAGGAAGAAGCAGGAGGTCTTCCCAGTGGTAATTAAGGGTCAGCAGATTGAGATTGTCCAGTCTTACAAGTATGTTGGTGTCCAGATGGACAGCAGATTAAACTGGAAAGGAAAGGAACACTCGGGTTGTATTTAAGAAGGCTCATGAGGAAGCTTAGATCCTTTACATTCTTTTATCAGGGAATCTCGACTAGTTTCCTCTTTATGCTTGTTTTCCTGGGGGGATCAATAAGATGGATCACATAGGCAAGCTCAGTGATTCATTTGAGGTCATTTTAGAGAAGAGAGCTAGGTCCAAACTAAAACAGTTCTACGGTTTGAAGGCCATCCTTTATAGTGTTTAAACAGACTCATTCAGTGAGCGACTAGTGATGCCTCAGTGTTCTACTGAACGACTCAGAAGAGAAGGTCTTCTGTTCCAGCACCTGTAAGATTTTTTGTCTTGTTGTGGCCTAGATCCATAACTGCAAATCATATCTCAAATGGCTTTTTATGATGTTTTTCATTCTTTCGAATTTATTTTGAATGCAAATATTGGGGTATGACTGACATACCCTCCTCAGGCTGCTGCAGGATGAATGGATGGATGCAACATGACTAGAACAACCTCCACCAAAGCCCAATGGTCCAGTCTTCTATGATGTGCAATTACTATATGTCTGGATATATTTAAATACGCTTATTCTGGTTACATTCTGAGGTCACACGCACAATGATGCAAAATAAAAATAACCATTAAATCCCTTCAATGTATTAAAACTGAAGTAACCTGTAGTATGCATAATGAACCGTTAATAAGTGTGTAATAAAGGATTATAACATAATAAGCACTGTTGCCTTAGATTGTACTCCAAAATGCATAGTTAGTGTTAATAAGGCATAATAAGGATTATTTAACCGATAGCATTGTTAATGTAGAGCCGTGTCCCCAAAATGCATAGTAAACTGTTAATAAGTGCTTTAAAAAAGATTAATTAACCGTAATAAGCATTGTTCAGACTTAAGGCTGCCCCCAAACTGCTCAGTTAATTATTATGCATTTATTAGTGGTTAACTATGTACTTATTAACAAAGTATGTCAAAATCTTAATTAAGCAACAACATAAGCTTAGTAAAGATTTAAGAATGACAAAATAGTTAAACTTAATGAATGTGTGTGTAATGCTATTATAAACAATTATAAGAAGCTCATAAGGCTTCTATTAAATTCTTAAGCAGTCTATGAACTGTTTCTTATACGTGCTTATGAATATATTGTAATCTCACAACAAACATGTATATTATGCTATGATTAACATATATTTTGTCTTTCTAACACATTAATGTTAATAAGTGTCTTATAAAGGCCTTATTACCTATTAACTAATGCTCATTACAAGCACCTTATATAAAGTGTTACCAGTATTTTTAAGCTCTGGGAAAATATTGCAAGAATCAAACCTTTATTGCCTTTTTCTGTAGTTAAATATGTATCAGTTAACTTGACAAAACTGACATCAGTGATGGACACTGATTGGACAATTGAGAGGTGCTTTGTAAAGAAATGGGAGGTTTTTTTTTTTGTTTTTTTTTCAAGGTGAACTCAAACTGAATGAACAATAAGCAAACATGAACTAAATCAACCGTTATTGTGCCACATCCAGTCAAATATGCTGATGTTATCTGACCGGTGCCTCTTTGACGCACTACATCCTCACCTTTGCTCAGCTGGGGAGTTTTCAGCGACATAAAGGGCAGGACAGTCCACAGCAGGTAGGTGAGACAAACGACGTGTGTATTTCACTGTTTTCACCCGCCATGTCAAGATGGGTGCCATCCATCACTCCACCACAATGACACTTTAAATTGGTTACGTCAAATTAACCTGATGTATCATGGCACCATGCTGGGGGTTTAAAATTGGTTTTGTGGCCTGCTATGAGCAATGGGTAGGCATTCATCAAGAGTGGCTTTTACTTGTCCCCAGGCAGGTTCTGGTGCACTTTCTTCTTTTCCCGTGACCAGTAAGGAGCTACAGATATCTGTTAAAATGTCATGGCTACGTCATGCTTAGTGCTTTGAATTACTGTAAGATACTTATCACATGCACACAGGGTGAGTTTGATATCCAGGTCACAGAAGAATGTCCAGTTTCCTGTCAACAGCTAAATCTTACACCAAAGCCCTGACTCTACCTTCCTTCAAATTAAAAGACAGTTACATTAATTGCAATAAAACTACACATACATATTATTTGTAAACTTTTGGCTTGTGGTAAGAAATTAAATAAAACTGCCTTTAAATTACAGTAAAGGGACAGATCACCACAAAATCAAAAATATATATTTTCCCCTTGGCCTGTAATGCTATTTATCCATCTTGGGTTTTTTTTGGTTTTTTTTTTTTTGGGGGGGGGGGGGGCGAGTTGCAGAGTTTTAACATGTGCATAATAAACAATTAATTGACCTTAATAAGTACTGTTCACACTTTTAGCTCTGGTACCCCCAAAATGCTTAATTAACTGTTAATAAATGCATAACAAAGGATTAATTAACCTCAATAAGCAGTGATCAGACTTTAGATCCGGTGCCCCCAAACTGCTCAGTTAACTGTTAATAAGTGGATAGTTAACCACTAATAAGTGCATAATAAAGTCAAAATTAAAGTTTAACAATGACATAATATGTATGTAATGTTTGTAATGTGTTTGTAAGGCTTTTATTAATATTTTTAAGCAATTTAACTATTAATAAGTTTCTTTTAAGTGCTAGGAATAGCATAATAAATGCACTGATTGTGAGATTATTAGCTTTATAACACCTATATAGTCTTATTAACACAAATTAATGTTAATAAGCATCTTATAAGACCCTCATTACCCATTAACTAGTGCTTATTACAAGCACAAGCACCTTAGCATAAAGTGTTACCAATATTTTGGAGTTGCAGGAATATAGGAAACACATATAACACATAACATAATACAAAACAAATCATATCATTTTTCATTTTTAACAAACATTGTTAACCATAAAGTAATTTTCAAAACTCTGCTTTGGGTGTAAATCTTAACTGGGAGCCCAGTCAAAACACATGACATGAACATGCTTACATGTCATGAATGCTACATCAGGAAGCAGTTTTTGGTCTTTGAGACACATGTTGAACTTGACACTTTTCTCAAATCTTCCTTCTGCATCCTTCTCTCCTGCACCAGTTTTGGCTCGTACTGAGAACTCTCCTTTGCAGGTCTCTCAGAGGCCTGCTGGTCTGACCACCGTCTGTGGCAGCCAGACTAAAGAAATGCAGGATGGTGTCCACTTTTTCATGCAACTGGTTATTTAGATATAGGCTGATCATGTGGTCACACATTAAAAGTCTCCTGCCTCACTCATGCTTTGTTTCCCGAAGTATGGAAAAAGGTTGAAACTGAAAAGAAGCAAGTCCCACTGTCCCCCACAAAGGACATGGGTCAAAATGTGTCTGTTAAAAGACTTTAAATTAAGATACACATCTAAAATCTTAACATAATATAGTCAAGACTGTCACCTAGTCAACCTTATCATGACCAGAACAATCTATCTTTGTAAATTTGATCACTTATCATTCTTACTGTCAAAAAACATCTTTGCTACCATTTTCTTCCATTTTGAAAAGACAGTCGATGTGCGTTACATCACTAGAAAGCTCAAGATGTTCTTTTTCAAGGACATTAGGACTCAAATAAACTACATTTATGGTGTTTGAAATAAAGGCCTCAGTGTCATGTCCCTCACGGAGGACAAACACGAATTGCTTGGCCTTAGGAGGTTATACACAAGGGCAGAGATACACACAGCTGGGCGTTAGGAAACAATCACTTTCTTTTCTTATTCCATGCTTCTAGATACAGGAACCAATCATAGGTAACCCCGCTACATATAAAGCTGGACAAAACACTTTTTCTGGCTATCATTAATTCACTATTATGACCATACAGTAGATGGCAATAAAGAGACAGATCCTTAAATGATTAGTGGTCATATATAGTACAAATGATCCTAATTTAATTATCCTGAAGTCATCATTAAATCTATTTAATCTATCTCAATAGTGTTGAGTCGGAGCCAGTTAACACATCACGTCCTCTAGGAGGCATCATGACTCTCTCAGTCCCACAGAATTTCAATAAAGCTGGTGAACCGTGATTTTCTTCAGCATAATGTTTTGCAATTTCATAGTCCATGTTGTATGTATGGATTGCGGTTGTGTGCTCTGATATTCATTTTTTAAGGGGGCGTTTGGTCTGCTAGACCACAGGGACATGATTACATGTAAATCACATGAGTTGACTTGCAGGTTTATAAATTCCTGCATATAAATTTTCCTCCCAGTATGAGGATGACTGAATTATTTTGTGTCTGTTGTGTTGTTACAGCAGGGACAGTTACCAAGTCTATACATGTCAGTTGTTGTGGTCTTGTTTTGAGTTATGTTACTGTACATGACAGTGTTTTTAATTTTGGATGTCTCTTTTTATCATTATCATCTTTTAAATCAGGAAATGCTGTCAACAGCCATACAAATATAACATTTACCATGTTTTTAGGAATGTCATTATAAATCAAGCTATGAATAAACCCTCTGTAAAAACCTCCGGAGTATAGATAGAACAAACCCTCCAGTTTTATTCCTAAGTGCTGCTGAAGTGGAGATCTGTGGCTCAGAGTTAAATTCCATACATTTTGCATAACATTACAGGTCAGCAGGTTAAAAAATGTTACCGCAGTGAAACTTCCCAGGTTGATTACTTATATGAAGACATGCATTTTTTTTTATTATTACACATTTTCTTTAATTTTAGGTTGAAATATGGAAATGAGACATTATCTAATGCTAATTTTTGGTGAATTTAGGAGAAATCTACAGGCTCAAATAGACGAAGTGTACAACTAAATCTGTATTTTGGATATTTTCTTTCTACTGAAAAAGCAGACATGTTATGAAAGCAAAATAGACCAAAATCTTAAACTTGAACAATGCATGAAAAGAAAAAATGTTTTTTTGCCTGTAGTGTCTTGCCTAAAAACATCTTGTCTGCCTTCATGAATCTTTCATGGGAACATAGGGTGTAAAAAATAAACTGATTGGGTCAAAGCTATGGGAAAATTACAGGGGGTGTGTCAGTGTGAGGTGGCAGGTCATTTTCAGCCAAGCTAGCAGCAGTGATGGTTTTACTATGGGCCAGGCTGGGGCCAGTTGTTTTGTTAGAAAGGGCACATTTTACCCTGTACAAAAGAGACAGAAAAAATATTATTGTAACATTGAAGCTTTCAAAAATTTTAGTCCACTTTATAAAGTAACAGCACACAAAAACAACATAAAATACCAGGATTGGTAATTTTTTTTCAGTAACAGTATTTGTTTCAGTAATGTGATGTCAGTGCAATATCATTGCAAGTGACAATTTTATTATTTTTGTAAACTGGATAGGGGCTGCAGGGGGTTCCACACTCAGCGCTACAGGGGCACTGACCCCCCAGAAAGGACCCTGACTACAGTAGCAGCATAGATGGCAATGTTGGTCTGATGGTTGCTCCATAACTTTGGCCGAGACATGAATATCTCATTTCCATTAAATTTTCTGTAGACCCTTATACTCCCCAGCAGATTAATCCTGCTGACTTTGGTGATCTTTCCTCTAGTGCCAACATGAGTTTCACATTTGTGGTTTAAAGTGAATTGTTTCAACAACTGTTGGATGGATTGCTGTGAAATTTGGAACAAACATTCATGTTCCCTGCAGGACGAACTTTGATCCAGTGCAATATTTGGGAATTTTCCAATTTTAGGTATCATACTAAGGGTCTGGAGTCATTCAGAGGCCTATACTAACTTTTAACAGACATACTGTCTTTGTTCTAGACAGTAGATGCAGCTGTCTTCTCCTTTCAGATAAACAAGAGAACAACCTGATAGTGTTGCTATGGCGGCTAAGGTCGGAGAGGTGTTTGTCTTGTTTCCCTGAACAGAGAAGACGTCACTGCAATCTGGTTTGGATAACACTGACCCTGAGCTAATGGGAGCAAAGGTGTTGAGCTGTGGTCTCAGACCTTGTGTATTCATAATTCCTGTTTGGATTTACAGACCGACAGGCTAATTCTATATGCTGCAGATGTGTTGGGTCTGACCTTATTTGGGCACAGGTTCATCATGACCTTATCTGTGAATGTTTAAAAACTATCCCAGAGGACTGAAACTCCAGAATTGAAGGGAACATCAGGACAAAGCATGTACTGATTATTTCTTCATTCTCCTTGGCCACGTATTATTAAACCAGCTTCAGTGTAAGACATATTGGACTCCTGTGTACTTTCTCCTTTTGATGTATGGAATTCTGGCACTTCCAGTGTTAAGCAGCAGAAGACAGAACACTGTTCCACAATATCCCCAAAACACGCTGTCAGACTGAGGCAACACCTGTCACCAGAAGAGATAAAACAAGCACTGTTACATGGGTTAACACTAGAAGCATTCATGTTCAGGCTGTACAAATGCTGATCGGACATGACACAGCTCAATGATCCCCGTCCACACCTCCACCCATGTGGAAACTGCAGCCACAAGATGTACGGCAGTTTAACACATTTAAACATTTGTTGGCACTCAGTGCAGATGGTTCCGTCTTTGACAATTCCATAAAACTGAGGAGAAGCAGGACACATTGTGACAGGACTGCTCAGCTGTAGAAAGTTGTCAGGTTGTGTTTAATAGCAGGCCAGTTACTCAGACCAATCAACACTGTGTCAGCAACTTATTTTTTTCCTCCACATACCTCTAAGCTTTTTAGTTTTTACTGAAGGGCTTGAGGTGGAGTTAACAGAGGCACATCAGTACAAAGTTAATAAAACTCCTTTATTTCTTTGAAAAATATATCTCCATGACAAATTGGGCCCTGACTTAAAGGGGTGTGTTACCTATAGTAGCAGGAATACCAGTGTAAGAAGGTCAACAATGACCTGCTGTGGACAGGGTCAGCAGCAGATTTTAGCCAGCCTAAAAAGTGCCCACCCCACCCCCCATTTAATAAATACAAAGTTAAGTGTACACTATATTTAGAATATTTTCAATGCTTTAAAGGCATAGTTAGTGACCATAATCCGACGCACATTTAGTCTTGTGTGTACAGCCCTGTACTTAGTACTTGAACATGTTATACTCTTATACTCTTAGACTCTATATTTTAAATCTGATAGGTATATGTATATTTTCTATTTTTTATCTTAATTTTATAAGTACTTTATTGTTATTTTCCCATCTGTACTATTTGAGCTACTGTGACAAGTGAATTTCCCCGGTGTGGGATCAGTAAAGTTCATCTTATCTTATCTTATCTTATCTTAATCCGACGCACATTTTGTCAAAATAACTGTATTTCTCCTCACTATCCGCAAGCTGTCACTTCTGAGAGCATGCTGAAAAAAAAATCCGGTTTCAATACACAGCCTGGGCTCTGAATTTCAGCAGGTAAATCTGTGGCTCGGACCGAGCCACCAAAACATGGGGTCACCCCCTCACGCCCGGGGGACGGTTCATACTCGTGCACAGGTCAAACATAGGGGGAGGGGGAGTAGCAGGTTGCGTAGCGTGCGCAGTTAGAGTAAGAGAGAGACACGGTATATCAGACGCAGCATTCACGACGGCTGAAAAACAGCCCAAGAGAAAACGTTCGGTGGAACATAAGCTAAAAAAGAAGGGCTACGACCACGAAAGGGCGAAGACCCGGGTCAACATCGGTAGAGGCGTAGCACCAAATTCTGGGCCCTGTACACTCTCAATGTCAGTGGGCCCCTATCCATGCCAGTGCACGAGGCGCGTGAGCAAAAAAGAAAAAAAAAGGGGGTATTTATTTAAAATAAAAAAGCATAAATAGGGTTTTAAGCTACAATCAGATCAGATTATATTGATGAGTGGTTCTTTCATTCACCACCTGAATCGATGCATTTGGCCTACTTATGCTCAAATTCCTAAAACATTAGGCTACATCTGGTTTGTGTACTAACATTTTGATCCATGACACTCGTGCAAATTTTGATTTAAAAACATTTGTTCTTGAACAGGAGACAACTGTACACTCAGAATCAAATCAAATAAGCTACATTACTTTTGTAATGAGAAGGTACAGTAGAAATGAACAGAAAAATATTGTTTCAATGTGAAAAAAGAAGTTGTGACTGGTTTCTGCTTTTTACATCAAAGGCCTATGTCATCTTATCAATAGAGCCTGCGATAGTACAAAATGTCAACTGTCAAATTGTTCTACAGCTTGCAGAAAAAGAAATAAAGCCTTGCTGACACGAGATGTAAAGATGTAATTTACATCCCAGTAAATGCCCACTGACGGGTCTTTTTGTTTGCAAAGTCACTAATAAAATCTGTAAAGTCCAATTGTTTGGCTAATTGGCTTTCAATCGACAGAATGGCGAGGCTGTTCAGTCTATCCTGGCCCATTGTTGATCTCAGGTAGTTCTTAACCAGCTTCAACTTGCTGAAAGCCCGTTCACCCCCTGCAACTGTGACAGGAAGTGTGCAGAAAATTCTCAAAGCAATACAAAGTTCTCCAAAAATGCTCTGTAGCTGCATCTTCCAGATGGCATTAAGGAGCTCAAGAGAGGACAGATTTTTTGGAAATGTAGCATCATATATGGTGCTGAAGTGTAGCACTTCATTTTCAAATTCTTGTGAGAGATCCATGTGATATTTTTGCCAGTGCCCGGCATGTTGTTTTTATCTGCGCTTCAGTCATATCAGTCAGCTTCAGAATAGGTGCAAATGTTTCACATATGTTTGCTGTGGTCTGGAACCTTGCACTCAAGGCACTGATGATGCTATCCATTGCAACAAAAAATATGTTGTTCCTGAATGCATTTTCGGCACTGTCTTCAGTAGTTGCATCTTCTTGTGTCATCTCATCAGGCATGCATTTCCTTTTCCGCTTTCGTCTCTCCGAAAATAATATGGGACGTCTATTGCTTGTGCTACTAGGGAGGCCTCTGCAAGCAGCGAGTCCCATCTATTACGAAGAGCCTGCATTTCCTCTTGTAGTGCCTTGATGTTTGCAGCCTCAACATCCAGAGAAATATCTCCCGCCTGAAGAATCACATTTCGGTTTTCAATGCACTGCAAAATCTTTACCCACACAGTAAGAAGGACGATGGCATCAAAGGTCTTGAAATAACTGATCAAACCATTTGCCTCGGACTTGGCTTCACTTGTCAGACTGCAGGTGGCTAAGACACATTCTAGTGCCTCAAGGATGGAGGGCAAGTGAGCTGCCACAACTCGTACTGCAGCAATGCGGGCACTCCATCGAGTGTCAGAGAGACGATGAAGAGAGCATCCCGTCTTTTCTTTCAAGATTGCCCATCGCTCTGGGCTAGCACTGAAGAGATTATAAAGACGGTTTACAGAGCCAAAAAATGTTGCGACCTCTGGACATGACTCAGCCGCATGGACACCAACCAGATTGAGGGTGTGGGAAGCACAGGGGGAGAATGTAGCAAGTGGATTGACTTTTAAAATCTGAGCTTGTACTCCTTTCACCTTCCCAGACATGTTGGCTCCATTATCATATCCTTGTCCTCTACAGTCTTGTAAAGGTATGCCATTGGACTGCAACGCTTCTAGAATCATTTCGGAAATTTCCTGGCCTGTCTTTTTGTGAAAATCTTTGAATTCAATAAACCTCTCAACTATCTTCCAAACACCACTGTCTTCTTTGTCGTGATGTACATATCTTACCAATAGCACGTTCTGTTCTGTATGAGATATGTCTGGTGTTGAGTCACATATGACAGAGTAATATATTGCATCTTCTCTTTCTTTCAGGATAGTGTTGAGCCCTCTTTTGCCACAGAGCTCAATGAACTCATTCTGCGTGTCTTTACTTAGAAAAAGTAAGACAAAAGAAGAAAGGGTCACGTTTAACTCACTACCTAAGTGCTCGTGTAAGAGGGGATCATAATGGGCCAACAACTCAAGAGTTCCAAGAAAATTGCCATTATGGACATCATCCAAATTTGAGGTTTTGCCTCTGAATGCAAGATTTCTTGAAGCCAAATGAAGAGTTACATCCAAAAGCCTCTCTAAGATCTTGGTATGTTTCTCTGCTTCTGTCTGGAACTGTTTTTGAAGGTGCCCATCAACTCCTGTGGCTACCAATAATGAGTGCTGAAGGCTTTTCCATTTTACATAGCACTGCTTATGGGGAGTGTGTGTCTCATGTTCTGGGAACTTTCTATACATTTTTTGCCACTTAATGTCTGATAACTTAAGTCCATCCTTGCTGTTCAGTGCACTTTTAGATGGCCTTGTCTGCTCATGTGAGAACAGAAGGCATGGGATGCAGAACAGAGCCTTTGCACTGTCACTGTGAATCAACCAGTCCCTCCTAATCTTCTCACGCCCATTGGCCGACTTAACATATTGAAGATAGTTAGGGAATGCTTTGCCTTCCTTGTCTTTGGGTGCCACTTTGGTCAGGTCTACACTTTCACTAGCCAGTCTGCAAACTAGATTCTCTCTCTGCTGAGCAGTTAGCTTGTCTGGCCACAGTCCTGGGTCCTCTGACAACAACTCCTCTGTATTTCCCTCACTTGGCCCTTCCTTTTCTCTCTCCCCAGCCTCCTCACTCACTACTCTCAAACACATCTACAAGCATGAAACACACATGATTTACGTTAGCCTCAACCTGATTATAGTCTCACATGTAATGATACATCCTACTTGATGATAGTACTGGCTGCTGCTCGTTTCAGTTGAAACTGCTAGTACACATGATTGCTGGTAATAACTTAAAGTTGCCTCTATGAGTTCACCTTGTCTCACATCCTCAGACTCACACCCTTCCTTGCCTTTAGCATTTGATGCAGAACTCTCTACATCTACAAGAATAAAGAATTGGTATTAGCCTCTTAACATACAAATAACCCAACCTACTTTTTAAAGCAAGCTCACTTTGTATTTCTAGAGCCATTTCAGTGCAAGATAAACTGCTAAAAATAATGAAACATATGGCCAAGCATTGTCTTTTAAATGGGGCTCATTTTTGTGTTGCTATGGGCTGAGCTCTAAGGCTGTCAACCAAACAGTCACTGGTAAGTATCCACAAGAGGGCGCTTGACAGCGCTTGACATCTACCATATAGAACAAGTACAAAGATAATGTGAAAGGTTGTAAATATGTTCATTAAAAGTCAAATGTGAAGTAAACATCAGATATGTTTTCCTACAATAGATGCTTAGACTAGCCTAATTATTTGCTATAACACACAGTATTCATCATGGCCAGCAAGTTGCAGAGGCAAAAATGTTTTAAGCCATTTTTCAGCCAGATTGAGAAGAATAGCTAATTGTTTTTCTATGTTCTCACCACCTACATCTCTCTCTCTCTCTCTCTCTCTCTCTCTCTCTCTCTCTCTCTGGCAAAAATGTATGGCAAAAATCATAATCACAATTATTTTTGATTGATATTGAGATCACAGTTATTTAACATGATTATTCATTGGCTTTGGTAACATCATGAATTTATTGAGCATTGACAATAGCTTTTAAGCACAGCACTGCAATGCTAAGGCTTTTTACCAGACAAAAATAATAAATTAATATATTACTAGTGTGCACTTGAGCCTACAGTGATATTGGTAGGCTATTTACATGTTGATATATGCAGCAGAAATCTCTCTCTCTCTCTCTCTCTCTCTCTCCTCTCTCTCTCTCTCTCTCTCTCTCTCCCTCACGAACCAACATACCAACGTAAGGGGGGGTCGGAGGGGGGAGCTCGCCCTTGAATACTTGAACAACGATCTCACCTTGTCTTTGCTCATCTCTTATCTCAGCCTCATCTTCAGGAGGGCCGCCAGGACTGGCCACTGCTGCTCCTGCTGCTCCAGCTGCTGTGGCTGTGCCAGCGCCACTGTTTGTTTCTGAAACTGGTTAATGTTGACAACTAACGTTAGCTGGCCCATAATTGTCTTTATACTTACAACCGCAAGCAGCCTGGTTGGCAACTAGCTAAGCTAAAGACTTCACGTGAGCATACAAACATCAGCAGCAGCTGTCTGGAGTGGACTACGTTAACTTTAATTGGATTTTGCATAACAAGCAAACTCGGTTCACCTTTGGGAAAGAAAGCCGTCAACAGCTGCCTCCCCTCATTCTGCCTTCTTTCTTTTTCCTTCCTTTCTTTCTTCTTTTGATAACCCGATTTCTGCTTTTTGGGCAGCATGATGTCTAGCCCCCAGGTCATTCAATCTGGGCTCACTGATGTTACACTTG
The DNA here is from genome assembly GCA_034769285.1 of Lutjanus argentimaculatus. Classification (NCBI taxonomy): domain Eukaryota; kingdom Metazoa; phylum Chordata; class Actinopteri; order Lutjaniformes; family Lutjanidae; genus Lutjanus; species Lutjanus argentimaculatus. Next base: position 2,365,088 of record JAWZSL010000054.1, read on the forward strand.
TCACCGGTCGCTGTCGGGCGGACTAAACCATTTTGCGCCTCCAAGAAGACTGTGACATAAAGTTCATTCTCTCAGTTGATGTTATCAATATATTTGAAATAAATTATGACACCAATTAATTGGAGGGCCCAATTCATTCGAAATAAAAACATCACAAAAAAGAAAAAAAAAATCTGTTGTGCTAACCCACAACTTGGCTATTTCAGCTGCTTTACTTGCTGTGTAGTTGCCCATCTTACATCACAGCATTTTTTCAGTGTTTGCAAAGTGTATTATAACCACAAAGACAAAAACGCAGGTTTGCTAACACGGTGAAATTGTCTGTAGTGAGACACAGGTCGAAATGCTATCCTTATCTACAAACCCAGTCACTGTAATTTCAGTTTCGTAAAAATGTAACATTACAGCGGACCTAAACAGCCAACGCTTACTATGTTTTTTTACTCCGTTGTGTTTGTCAGATATACAGATTGATATAAAAATAAGTAATGTCCTTGGTTGATCACAAATTTGGAAAATCTGGACTTAGAGCAGCATTTTATCCAAGCATTGCACAGGTAAAGTAAATGCACAGTAAATCACTAGAAGAGATTTCTGTCTATAGAAAGAAAAACTCAATACAAGAACATGTTTATAAAACCAAAACATTTACATACTCTGTAGATATATTACAATATAAACACAAGATAATTTACAATGTACATTTTGCAATTGTGCAGTTGATGAAGTTGTGTCACTGTTGAGGAGTATATAGTAAAGTAAGAAAGGTTTTGTAATTGCATGTAATTGGTTTGATTATGATTCGTCTTATGTCTGGTTTGCTTCAGCTATGAGAAAGACCCCAAGATGTCCACACCATACAAAGCCACAACATCCCAAGAATTACCCCCTTCGCCTGTGTCAAGCGTTGGCTCTCAGTGTTTGTCAGAAAGGTTGAGGTAAGCAGTTTCAGTCATGTATTTTGCTTTTGATTTCTCTGTTAGTTACTGCTTTAACCTCATAATGTCTTGTTATATAGTCTATAGTGTTTATTACAACAGAACATGAAAACTTATTTTATTTTTGGCAGAGAGGACTTTAACATTGAAGGAGTGGATGAGCTTCAAGAAAGCACGTTGTCCGCTATTGAGCAGTTGGAAGCCAGGTATGGTCACCCCTTGGTCTTTGAGCTCATTATTTTTCCTGAATCTATCTTTTTTGATTTTGGTGTGCTGATTTTCTTTGGACAAAAGATATTTTGTATGCAGAGGTTGAGTTCCCACACTGAAAGCCCCAGACAGGAACCCACTGACATCCTGTGTATTTCTTCATCACCACTTAGACTGGAAGCATAGCAATTGTTTGTAATAATGAGCAATATTTATTTCATACAAGTTATCTGTGGCTTCTCAAGCATAGATATGACTGCCTGTTCAGTGTACTTATTCTGTTGTACTAACAACATAAAATTATACCCCAATATTCTTCTCACTACCTTTTCAGTATGTCATCGACTGATCTAAATGATCATCTATCCCGATGTCGACACAGATGATTCGTCAATTTTTGAGGAGGGTGTGTCTGAGGAGCTGGATAGCAACACTGACAGTGATGATCCAGACTACATGCCACGCATTTGTGTTCGGTAAGTTTCTATCCTTTGCAATGGTGTGTTGTTTGTATTTTAATTTGTGTCAACAGGACTGGTGGAGCTCTTAAAACAAACCTCAGTCTGGACGAACTCCCTGAAATTAGCGTAGAAAACACAGTACATGACACAACAGATGACAGTGAAGGTTTTGAGGAAAACTCAGCAACAGACAAGTTTCCGTTCTCAGACACCATACAAGTTGCTGGTGAAGAAGATATAATCGGTCATTGTGCATCAGTAACACATCACAGCTGCTTGCGGCAGCTTGTAGAAAACCTTCATCTACCTATCAATACATGCATGAAACTGGACCATAAGACCAGACAACGTTGTGGTGCAGCAGGACCATTTGAAGTTGAGATAAAGCCCATAGGAACTGCTGCAACTATTGAATGGGTTTTTTTTTTTTTCATTATTTGGAAAACAAATTTTAAAGCTACATTTTTACAGAAATGTGTATATTAATGATTATACACTGTATTCCAGATATGTCATCAGGGACACATATTGTGGAGATGGAGTTCGCAACCGATTCTCAAATATGGGATGCATGTTGGACACTTCCTTCTCTCAACAAACATCCTCTTGTCAGGCAACAACTACACAAAAATTGCACTGCTGTTCAAGTTCATGAATATGAAAATGGAAAACAGGGCGACATTCTACAGAATCCAGGACCACTACTGTGTAGACTCCATAAAGGAGTTCTGGGAAATGAAGAGAAGAGAAACAGTCTCCCAGCTACAGTCCAAACAGAGTGTAGTAGCCCTGGGTAAGTTTGAATTATATTTGTTCATTTTTATTTTATTTTTTTTGACATCCTTGACATCCTTTCAGTCAAGATGAATTTGAAATTCACACTTGGAATAAGGTTTTTCACACAGCTCTCATTGTAGACCCTTACATGTTGTGATGAGTAATGACATTTGCAATTACAATTTTTAATATGCAGTTTTAATTTTGTTTCAAAAGGTGATGGCCGGATGGATAGTCCTGGATTTTGTGCTCAATATTGCACATACTCTGCCGTGGAGAATGACACAAAGCAGATCATCTATATCGCCAGTATTGACAAGAGGGAGACTGGGAGAAATTCTGTCATCATGGAGAAGGAAGGTTTCATTAGAACATTTGAGACTCTTCATCAAGAAGTCAAGCTGACTGAAATATGTACTGATGCACACTCACAGATTTCAGCTCTTTTCAGTAAGTAGTAATAGTGCATGTGTAGATCAAATTTATCTAACAGTGATTTTTTACAGAGAAATATCTGCATATTGGACTATAATTGCTGTATAGATATTGGCTTTATGTACTGGGTTTGTAACAAGTATATGTGTTTCTTGTATTTGTTATCTCCATACAGATCCAGTCAGGGGGAAATTCAAAGACAAGGGAGTTCAACACTCACTTGATGTGTGGCATGGTTCCAAAAACCTCTCCAGAAGACTGCTTGCGGTAAATTTATACATTCTCTTTTTCAGGTACCACACATTCTTGGTATATGCCCCTTATAATCTTGATGTAATTTATGTGTTACGGGCAAGCCAACAGAAGGGGTGTGCCATCCTCTTGCAGTGGATCAAAGACATTTGCAACCATTTCTGGTATTGCTGCAAGATGGCTGACAACTATGACAACTTCTTTGTATGTATTTATGAAAGAATATTGGCCTTTGAGATTGCAACTAACCCAAATGACAGTGACATGCTGAAGGGATGATTTCTTGTCTTATTGACCACATACATACCATATACAGACATACTGCACATGGTCATGGATCTTTTCCATTTTGTGAATATGTATTTCCACTAATAGCTAATTGGCATGTAGATGGCATATCAATATGCAATGCCACATGAATCCAAGCTCAGGTATCACACATGGTTAGATTTTCTCGCAAGTCTGTAAATTTATGTGTATCATATGTTCACATGCCACAGAAGTTAACATTACTCTTCCAATGACTTGCAATTTAGGACATGTGGATCGGCCTACTACATTGCGTTACAGGAGAGCATTCATGGGCACTGGGTAGTTGCCAGCACGGTCCCCTAGTGGAGGCAATGGACAAGGAGTGGATCGAGCCGGATTCTGTGGCCCATCAAAAACTGGCAGAGATCATTATGGATGCACGATGGCTCAAGGCTGTCCCAAAATATCTGCATTTCAGGTGTGTAACGCTACGCTTTTGTGTTGCCTGCAGTTTTGCTCTACACTGCGCTTCTGTACCCTTGTTAAAAATATGTTGCCTCATACGTTCCTTTTATTTATTTTTTCCTAGATCAGCTGCGGAACTGGAGTCATTCCATAATCATATCTTGATGTACGCCAGCAAACGCTTCAGCTTCACTCCCCCTGTATACAGTGCAGAGTGTTGCTTGCTGTGCTGGACTACAACCACCACATCAACAGGGCACCCAAAAGAAAGGAAGATGGCTCGCTTCAGTAAGGTTCTCAGTCATTCTATGTATGACAGTGTTTTAGGTGTCAAGGAATGATGTTTATACTGCAATTTTTTCAGACTTGGGGTTCATACCAAAAATTGTCACAACTATAAAAAAGGGTGCTTGCTTTAGCACCATCATGTATTACCATACTGTTGTTTGTGTTTGGAGACAGAGATGCAGTATTTATTTTATTTTTTTTTTTTTATCACAGAAGTAATCATTCACTGTTATCAGTAATAAAAGGGGTTTTGTGTCATTACAGGTATGGGAAGGTGTACAAAAAAAGTCACGGAAATGGCGCTTGCAAACCCTAAAGGAGGAGAAGGACTACAGCCGTGACCTCCAAGTGTCCATTCTGCTGAGGAAACTGTCATCTGATGCAGGCTTGCCACTGGAAAGAAAATCAAGGCCTGGTGATCCAAGACAGCTTGGACTACTTTCAGATGTGCCTGCACCAACCACAGAAGAACTCCTGAGGACACAGGTCAGCAGAGGAATAGGTGAGGCTTGGTTTGAGTCTTTCAAGAAAAAAAAAAAAAAGAATGTTGCATGTTTCTTTAGTCACATTGTTATGGCCTTCTCAGTTGTCCAGTAACAATGGCATAAGACTAATAGTGGGTTTGTGTTTATTCTTTTTAAGGACACTCCCAGACACAGAAATAATGTCACATCATCCTCAGCAACTCCCCAGCCCCTTCGCTTACATCGGCAGCCCTGCTCCTCAGCCTGGGACCATGCTCTGCTCAGCACTCCCCTGGATGCCTTTCTGGACCTGCTCAGCTCAACCCGGTCTGCTCCCCACAGCATTTCCCCCTGCCCTGCTTGGCCCAAAATCAGCTCTCCTTCAGCCTTTTCCTCAGTGATTCCACAAAATAAATAATATATCATTTAATTTAGTCATGACTCCTTGGCTCTTTGTTTCACAATTGGACAGCACATTACCTGGTAACTAGCAGTAGGTAATAACTTAAGATTGACTCTCCACTTAGTGATCATGTTACACTGTGTACAATTTACAAATATGTTTGTGGATATTTTCCTTATTTATAGTGATATTGTGATTATTCTGCTTTATAGTGATATTAGCCATACATTAGTACAGTGATTCCCAAACTTTTTCCAGTATGCCCCCCTTTCGGAAGCCAACAAAAGTTCAAGCCCCCCACCACAAAATTTTCAATCAATTGTTAACAATAATTGGGGATGGAACTGATAAAAAAAGAATTCAAAAGTTACATTTTAGCAAAATAAAGGTCAGCTGGATAGAAACAGCAAACTCATTTGTTTATTCCCCCTACATAGATCATACTCATTCAGCTTTGTTTCACTCTTTTTTCTCCCCTGGTCTTTCGCGCCCCCTTTGCAGTGGCTCTCCGCCCCGCCAGGGGGGGCCTGTCCCTCAGTTTGGGAACCACTGCATTAGTATATTATAGATCTATTGATAGATTATACCTATACTGGAGTATTTTTACTATGTACAGTGATAAATGGGCCTTTAGATGGTGGTCTTGTAAAAATGTTCTTATACACGTGTCATTTTCTATATTTATTATAAATTTTAAACAAACACATACATTAAAAAGTAGAAAACAACAAAATGAGTAACAAATACAACAAAATAGTCTACACTCTGCTAGGAATGAAGCCTGTATACTGGCCCTGAGGATCTGGGTATCGTCGCGAATCTTCCAAACACAGCAGCTTGGTATCACAACTCTGTTTCCTTGACCAAGTGTTCCATACTGCCATACAACAAATTGTCTATAGGCTGCATGGCGGAACTGCCGGTGGCTCTCCCCAGGGTTTAGTAGGTCATGCACAGCCCTGATGTCATTCCAGATCCTCCTGGCCTGTCTTCCAAAATGTAGAGGTCCATGTGGGGTAACATAGAAACACAGTTGTTGGGGGCAGAGCTACACCATGATAGTAATGACATCAATTACATAAGAAATGTTACCTTGCAAATTTGACATAAAATATTTTATTTGCAGCAGGAGATGTACATCAATTTGTTTTACTTTCAATTACATGTTCTCGATTGTGTGACGTTACTCGTCCATATTCTTACACAACATTAATAAGACAATGCAACAAATAGTTTTAATCTAAATGACATCAGAGATACGGTATAAAGTTGTGTTATTTTCCTCCCAGTATTTTTAAAAATTGCAATAAATTGCATCGTTATATGTATCATTGTATCTTTTGGACTCTGAGTCTGGCAAATAAAGATGATGATGATGATGATGATGATGATATCAGTGACGGTAGAAAAGTAACTTAGTTACTCGTGAAATCAGTAACGTTAGCAACAGTGCTACCATAGGCTAAGCTTTGCATTTGATAAGTGTTTGGCTTTAGCAGTTCTTTATATGACAGGCTTATTATCTCCTTTGCTACAATACTACTAAAACTCGTCACATGTACTTTCAAAGCAATACGGCTTCCCCTCGCCAACTTACCCTCGAGCATTGGACCGTCCGGCCTCCGCCATATTGGTCAGCTACGCAGTTTCTACGGCTGTTTCCATGACAATGCACGTCCATGAACTTCGGGGGTGGACCCCTGGGTGGAGTATGAAGGGAGGGGTGGGTCTGTATTTGTTCACACTTCAAATATCAACAACCTCTCTACTCGTTTTCTCCCACATCACTGACTACTTTAATGCTGATTGCTCTAGAGAGAGCCATATTTGGCATAATGGCAGTTTCCAATCAGAAAAGGCTGTTGGAGGTAGGATAAAGTAATGAAAATATAAACATACACTTTTCATTGCAAATTAAAGTAATTAACTGGCAGCAGCTTTGCCTGCACTGTGCTGTATTTTTTTTTTTATAGTTTCTTACTGTATTTTACAGTTGTAGTGTATTACTAGAAATACATGTGCCATTACAACATAACATAACTGTAACTGTACAACATGTACAGTATATATTTGAATCTACAGTGATATCCTGTATTTAATGATAATTAAATAATATTATTAGTATACTACTAGTATCACTTATAATAATGACAATGAGAATGAGAATAAAAATGAAAAAATGTCAAAGGGACAATATTCACTCCCTGTCACCCTGCTCATCATCTATCGCTTGTTTTGCCTGTGGAATTGGGCCTGAAATTTATTACAGATTGGAAAACAATGTAACAGAAATGATATGAATAATAGAATCAATATCTTACATCTGATTATGTTATGTTTGACAAAATATGCAAGGCTTTGACAGACTGACTAGCTGGCAGAAGTCCTCCCAAATTGAGCAGTTCTCTCTCCAAGATGCTCAGCTGTTTACAGTAAAGTTTACAGTAAATTCTTGTAAATCATGGCATTTTCCGAAAGTGCTGTAATCACATTATTTTTCTCCCAGATTGCACTGCAGTTTACAATTTGACACTGTATGACATAAATACAAAAGTGATATTGATTTTTTCAGCTGAGTCTTTTTTAAAGTGGTTAAAATATGTTTTGCTGGTGACCCTCTCCACAGCAGTACCTTGCTTAGCTTCCATGCTGGTAATCCTCCCTGTTTTCCAAACTGGGGTCGTGCCAGCCGGCATCTACTGTAGGTAATATTGTACCTCATACAAGCCCACTTCAAATAATCCGAACTATCCCTTTAAGGCATTAATGCACAATACCTTATCCACGAAAGCTATGTTCATTGTTATAATTACAAACAAGACTGGTGGATGTGTTTCCGATTAGCAGGGTGTCACACCCTCTACTGCTGACTGAGTTTATTCCTCCCCTCATTCTTTTAATCTGAGCCCAAAATAGTGATATCCAATGGATGATGCCCCTCTGGGTCAGAGCCTGTTGACAGCAAGGTGACTCCAGCCATTCAGTCCCAGTGCGTATGGGTTCATAATGACATGATAATATGTTACTATTGCAAATATATTCATGCTTACAGCTATTCTGGGGATACTCATCTAAAATATGCAAGTCCTGGTGATAAACAGGCTAGTGATGGAAAAAACACACGAAGCTGTCCACTTTCATGAATGTTTAGAGCTGAGGAAAACACCACAATCATCATAATGTAGGCAATTATCAATTGCCTTGCCTACAGTTTCTTCCCTGGTTTAACTTATTTGTCCTCTGATTACCTGATTTTAAAAGATCCAAAATACTTGCCAAAAAGTTTGGTTTGAAGATCTTTTGTTTTTGTTTTTTTCAATTCTCTAATTCTAAAGAAAGTACTTGGAGGGGAAAAAAAAGACCTGTCAGCTGCTAAAAATGATATCCACGTCAGACATAATTTTCTTACAGTGCAAGCAAGAACAAGAATATTGATGCATGAAGTTCAAAACATTTTTCATTTTCATTATTTTTACAGTCTGACTCTCTCTTGTTTCTGAAGTCCTCCAAAATTTGATACCTCAGCATTCAGCACTTTGCTCGCTTCATTTTGAAGCGGATTCCTTAGTCAGTGATTATTACACTGAGCAGCCTGCTCATTATGGTAATGGTCTTAAATACGCATTAACTTGTGAATATGTCTTCTTTTAGAGGTGAATACGCAAGGGCCTGATAGCCACCTTGAGTTTTTAGGGATTGCTTCAGACACAAAGCTCTGCCCCAGGAGAAATTAAACCAAATTCAAGACACTGTTGTAAAGGTATTTGTAGAAAACTCCATTCTGTTCTTGAGCCATTTTAATTTTGCACTGTGAATCATTTTTGCACCCATCAGGTCCATAAAGCAAAAAGAAGCTGATTGTCTTTTTCTCACTGTCAAATCCGATGGTCCTATTTAATTTTTTAATGATCAAATGATGCAGAAAGCCTTGCATCGACACTCTCATTGCAGCCTTCACTGCTACCATGGGTGTAAGTCAGTTGGTCGTTGTGTTGTTGTTTTATTATAGTATTTAATCGCTAGAGCTTTTTACCCACCTGTCCAAGAGCCATCCTGCCTTTTGCCCAATGCACGGTAGGAGAAGTTCTAGGCTCCTTACTGTGAATGAAAGATCTAGCAGTTGTCAGACCTTGCTTGGGCTGCAACTAACAATTATTTTCATTGATGATTGATCAGTTGATTATTTTCTCTATTAAACGATTAGTTGTTTGGTCAATAAAATGTCAGAAAATAGCGATCTAACCAAAGCCCAATATGATCAGTCATAAAGAACTAAAGAAAAGAAGACACTATTCACATTTAAGAAGCTGGAAACTAAGAAATCTTTTTCTTAAAAAACTGTGAACTTTATAATATCCCATACATTCCCTCCATGTTACCAGTGTGTTGGTACCCTGAACATTTGGTTGCTATGGTTACCTGCAATTTAATATCCCTCATAGCTGAGATGTGGACTCGAGTCACATGATTTGGACTTGAGTCAGACTTGGGTCACACATTTGATTACCTTTGATTTGATTACCCAACTCAACTTGGACCTTAACACCAATGACTCGGCACTTCAGTTGGACTTGAGTATTTTGACTTGCAGATACTTAATGCAGATAATTAATTAATTCCTCAGATCCACTTTGTCTGAACCGATGCGACAGTAAGAAGAACTAATGTAATATTACTGTGCTCCAGTTGGAAAAAAATTATATCAAACATAATTTCATTCACATACAAAACAACAACTTCAAACTTTGTTTGACATCTGAAGTTACAACATGAACACGAAGTCAAGACTCTGTTGTTTAATGGCATTACATTTGGCCAAGAGTGTATTATGACATGTTTAGGACTCAAAACTCAAAGTTTAACTACTTGAGATTTGTCAGTCCCATCTTGGGACTTGACTCAGGACTTGCCTGCCTTGACTTGGGACTTGACTGAGGAGATTAGTGCAAAGACTTGAGGCTTACTTGTGACTTGCGATACAATGGCTTGGTACCTTCTACCAATGTTTGAGGTGTCATGTTGTACGATGTTAATAGACACTTTTCAACCAATTCTAAAAGATTATTGCATTTGGGCGTTTTCTGCTAATATGCACACCTGCAAACTAGTCACTTTTCTGTAAAATTTGCTATTTTGAATCAATGGTCAAATGGCCAGCATAACTGACTGGAGTGAGACCAGACACTGTTTCAGAGAGTTCTTGTTGTGATCTTCCTCACAATAAAACATCTTTGGTGAGACATCAAAAGTCTTTTGGCCAATCATGATCAAGATAACTGCATCATCCCTTTTCCCTCCTAAACATGGATGTGATGTGTACAATGGATGCTAGTTTTGAGCAGAGCCATAGAAAAGAGGTAAGTCTTGTTTGTTGCAGACTATGCAATATGTTGGTTAACTTAATGTTAACTTAATGAGTGACTGTGTTAACTGGTGTCATTAATGCCACAATGTAAAAATACTTAATTGCAAGTAAAAATTCTGCATTTAAATTCCTTCATTAAGTGCTAAACTAAAAGCACTAAGTAAAGTAACTTTCCTTTTCCTTTAGTACCCTACTTAGTACTTTTTATGAAGCACTCAGGTAAATGTAAAAGTACTAATGTCTGTAAACACCTTTTTTGCATGACTTTGCAGGTTTCAATATAGTTTCTAAGACTTAAGACTTTCTAACAACAGGGAGAGGACCAATTGTGTTGACGTTTAGAACATGACAGTGACCAGTGTCCCTGTCCACACTCTCTGTCCCTTCAATGACACTACACAATAACAGGTTTACAGCCTATATTAGTGGTGAATTGTGAATGAAAGGTCATAATGTAAAAGGTGGTGTATAATGTGGGGAGCATTTAGGTGAAGCATTACATTCTGTGAGAACAATGCCTGCTTGTTAGTTTTATTTTGGAAAGTGTGGTTTCTCTATTGAAAATATCAACTCTATTGCTTCTATTTCAGGACTATTTTCTTTTAATGAATAATAGTCTATCATAACACAGAAACACCCCCATTTCATTTCTCATATCTACGGATGTTTGCTGTTCTTAACCTTACCATCTGCTTTAGATAGAAATAGCCACATCAATGTCTTTGCAACAGAGACTGCTGCGATAGAGCTATCACAGGTCAAATCCATAAAAGCACACCTATTCTCACAGCCCATCTCATCTCAATAATGTCTGTCAAGACTGTGAATTTTTTCTCAGGAGTTAATTGGCTCCAAAGAACTGCAGCGGTGTGAAGGAAGTCAATATGGAAATAAATGAAAAGAAACTGAAGTGTGTCTTCACCTGCAAGAAGTTAGGTCTTCAAAAGAGGGGGGTGGGAAAGAGGATAATACAAATAAATCAATCAATCAATCAATCAATCAATATACTTTATTGATCCCCGGGGGGGAAATTTGCATTTCAGTTTGATAAATGACTTTTGAGTTAAGCCTTTGTGTATTAGTGGGATAGTGGTATGTATGCATGTATTTGTATACATCATGTTTGTTCAGCCACAATGAGTCACCAAAGGATGTTTTCATCTATAAACCAGCAACATTTTTTCTTGGATACTGGTACATAGAACTTTGTGAGTCCATTTACCAAGACAACACAGTCATGCAAGCGCTGGTCTGCTCTTTGGGAGCTGTTTTGGGGTTTAGTATCTTGCACAGACACGTCAACATGTGGAAAAGAAGAACTGGAAACCGCCAACAAATAAACTTTTTTCTGACAAAAGGTTGCTTAAGTTACCCATGTTATTTAAGTGCTAATAATCAGTCATTAATAAAAGTTAAGGAGAGAAATGATTTCTTGTAAAGGGCTTCTATGAGAAATGAGGACTTGACTTGGACTTGGACCCAAGTTGCACTTAAGCCTCACACAGTGACTTGAGACTTGCCCTCTGACGACTTGAGCCTTCACTTGGACTCTAGCTTAAAGAGTTTAGACTTGACCTGAACTCTAGCTCAGAGACTTGGGACTTGATTTGGACTTGAAACCAAAGACTTACTGTAAGACTTGACTTGAACTTCTGCTCAAAGACTTGAAACTTGACTTGGACTTGTCCATTAAAGACTCAACTTGGACTATAGATTAAAGACTTGAGACCTGACTTGGACTTGTAACCAAGGACTTGACCTGGGCTTGCCTTTTGAAGAATTAACTTTAGACTCTAAATCCAAGACTTAAAACTTGAATTGAACTTTAGCTCAAAGACTTGAGACTTGTTTTGGACATGTGTCCAAGGACTTGACTTGGACTCTAGCTCAAAAACATGAGACTACTGGGGCACCACAGTAGCTCAGTTGGTGGGGTGGAGTGTGCAGCCCATGCACAGAGGCTTACCGTACATTCACATTACAGGCTACAAAACAGCCAAATATAGCTGGCTACATGGTTGTCACCAGTGAAGTGTTGCTTTGCACTCATTGACGTCAGTGGGCACTTGTGTGTAGAGTCAGCAAACATGGATCGCCAAGCTGCATTTTTTGTTGATATTGTGGTAAGGAAGAAGGATAGGTATAAATAAAACTTATTTAAAACTAGTTTTTCTTCCATTCCTTACACAGCACAGGAATCAAGGGGAAATGGTATACCGAAGTGGCAAACAAAGACATGTGATTGTTTGATGTGTCACTGTGCCATTGGAGCGCTGAAAAAGTTTAGGCCAGCTCAACTTTGATTCGTAACTCCTCACACAGTGACAAGTATTGAATGTTTTTGAACTGTCTGGCTTCATGCCGCTGGCTTCCATTGAAAATGACTTGTAGCCTGATGCTGTGTTGCTAGTAGTGTGAACATACCATTAGTCCTAAGCAGTGGCCCTGAGTTTGCCCTGGCTCTGAGCGTCCCTTTACTTGTCTTCCTCCTCTGTCTCCCTGATTTCTGATCAATCTGAGCTGCCCTGTCAATAAATAAAAAAATTTTAAAAATCCTAAAACATGAGACTTGACTTGGACTTGCCCATTAAATACTTCACTTGGATTATAGATCAAAGACTTGAGACCTGACTTGGACTCTAGGTCAGAGACTTGAGACTTGAATTGGACCTGTGACCAAGGACTTGACCTGGACTTGCCCTTTGATGACTTAACTTTGAGCTCTAGATCTAAGACTTAGAACTTGCTTTGGACCCTAGCTCAAAGACTTGAGATTTATTCTGGACATGTGTCCAAAGACTTGACATGGACTCTAGCTCAAAGACTTTAAACTTGACTCCAGCACCTTGGTAGCTCAGTTGGTAGATTGTGCGGCCCATGTACAGAGGCTTATCATGCATTACAGGAGACACATCTACAATCTACAGTTGTCCTGTCAATAAAAACTAAAATGTCCAAAAGATAATCCTAAAAACATGAGACTTGACTTGAACTTGCCCCTTAAAGACTTGAGACTTGACTTGGATTTCTTAAATGAGGGCTACTGGGCAACCTGGATACACAGTCATTTCAAATACAGTGAATATTGTTCCATTGTCTCCATATTGTTGCTGAGACTTATTAATTGTCCATTATCTTTTATTGTGTTTTATTGCTTGCATGTGATCTGAATCTGCATCACTTTAAAATATAGTCAGTGAATAAGTCTTAACTTAGAAGTGAAGATGTCTTTTGACTTATAAGTCACCAAATCAGTGTTTCCTGAGAAAGTATAAAAGATGTCTTCCTCTATTGTAAATGGTTTAAACTTTTGCTGTTCCATGTGGTATAAAATTGTTTTGTTTGCTTGACCCAGTTTGCAACTGGCTGCAAAATCTCCAATTATGTGTCGATGTATACATACCACTCCCAGTGAGTCTTTGCCTCATACTACAACATTTCAAAAAATTCTAACAATCGCTTTAAGGAATTGAAAGTCTGGTTGCAGTCCCCTGACAAGCCTCAGGAAGTGAGAAGCTGCAAAGAATTCCAACATGAACTCTCAGAAAAACTTTCCAGGCAGCGTCTCATTAACAGAGGCTTAAAGAAGGCAAAGATAAACTTTGTCTGCTTCGACTGTCAATCTGTGGTTTACACAGAGAGGAGAAAGGGAGAGGGACAAAGAGACAGAAAGACAGAGACAGAATGAGGTTAACCACACAGCACACCAGCCCCCCTATCCATCACATACACACACAAGGGAACTAGGTGACATGGAGGGACTAGCCTTGAGTTATCAAAATGCTAATGCAATAGAATGGACAACGCTGGCACTGTTTTTTAATATCCACACTCTCAGTTAGGGTGGGCTCTTTGTCCAACACTATAAGAACTAAGGGTTCCTAAAGGGTTATTCAAGAAGCTCTTCAAGGATTGTTGAAATCCTTGAAAAACTCATTAAAAATTTGTGAAGGTTTTTTTTTTTTGCACCATAATATAAATAAAAGGGTTCTCCTTAGAAAGCCCTGGGTAGGGTCTAGATGAAACCCTTGGAAAATAAAAAGGTTCTCGGTAGAACCCCTTGGTGGCTTCTAGATAAAACCCTTGGAACGTAAAAAGGCTTGTGGTAGAACCCCCGAATGTGTTCTAGATAACATTCTTGGAATTTAGAAAAGGTTCTTGGTAGAACCCAATGAATGTGTTATCGCTTCAATTTCAAAAAGGTTCTCATGAGGAACCCTGATTGTGTTCTAAATTTCTAAGCTTGAATATAAAAAGATTCATGTTGGAACCCTTTGGATGGGGTCTAGATAAAACCCTTTGAATATAAAAAGGTTTTCCTTAGAACCCCCTTGGTGAGTTCTAGATAAAACCCTTGTAATTTAAAAAGGTTCTTGGTAGAAACCCCTGATTGTGTTATAGATAAAACCCTTTGAATATAAAATGATTCTGTTAAAACCTCTTTGGTGGGTTCTTGATAAAGCCCTTGGAACATAGAAAGGTTCATGGTAGAACCCTGAGTATTTCTTAGAAAAAAAACTGGAATGTAAAAGGACTCTTGGTAGAACCCCTTCAATGTGTTCTAGATAAAACCCTTGGAATTTAAAAAAAGGGTCCTGGTAGAACCTCCTCAGTCTGTTCTCGATAAAACCTGTTAAATACAAAAAAAGTTCTCAATAGAACCCCTGGGTGTGATTTTGATAAAACCGATGGAATATAAAAAGGTTCTTGGTAGAAACTCCTGGGTGGGTTAGGGTTATAAAACACTTCTTTGTATTCTCTCTCACAGAGGGTTTTGGGTGGAACTTTTCACAGATGCTTATGTTGAGTCCTTGGTAGAACTCTCTGAAAGTGTTCCAAGGAACCATAAAGAGTTCTCCAATGGGGACAACACTTTATGGTTCTAGTTAGCACTTTATTTGTACGAGTGAAGACGAGAGGTGTGGAGGTTGAGAGAAAAGAGAGGACTTTAAGAGGGAATTGAGTGATAATCTATTCCATGTCAGCTGACCTTTCTCTTTCTCTCTGGCTGACGAGCAGCAGCAGCAGCAGTCTGTCAGGAGAAATCTCAGCCTGTTTGAGTCAAAAGACTGCATTATGAGGACATTACTCTCTAGAAAACTCTAACAGAGACTAAGAGAGTGTGTGTTGAGGGCTGTGCGCGTCAACAGATTGGGAATGTGTGATTGAACGCGGCGATTCCAGAGTTTGACGCAATGGCCGGTGCGAGTGCACACGTTATCATCCGCCTCCAGCTCAGAACAGTCTTCCTCCATCATGTGAAGTACCTGCTTGAGCTCTTTAAGGTGGCACCTGGCGTCTGTCATGCTTTGTGCCTCGGCCACAAGAGAGAAGCCCCCCGAGCTGATACCGCCCTCGTGTCTGTTCATCAATCACGCCTTAGAATTCTAAGGTCCTGTCTGTGTTCTGAGTGGTTTTGAGATAATGAACTTTAAAGTTTTTGGAATTCACTTAGCAAAAATTAAATGTAGAACAATTCTCTTTCATACATGAAAATGACAGACAGGTCTTTTTTTTTCCAAGAGATCAAATGCACATAGATCCTTTGTGATAATAAGAATTTTCTGATGTTCAAAAGCATGAAAAGAAGCAATGATTTTTAAGAGCAAAAACAGTTTACTCATGATTTGTTTTAAGCCATAAAATTAGTGTTTGTGTCTACATATATAAGGAAGTTAATTTTATTGCTTTCTAATTTTATGAAGTTTTGGTTTATATTAGAAATGTTGATTCTGATACACCAAAATATGTCTTAAGAAGAAAAGACTCTTGTTAGCTAGCTAAGGTTTCCTATAAACATCGCATTGTGTTGCAGCAGAACCTGATTGGTTCTGTTATGCACCTTCGAAGTGCTGGTTGGCTCACACAATTAGAACCAATTTGGAGTTTGACTTTGCAGATAGAATCTTTTTGTTTTTGCTTTCTAAATAAAAAGCCCCAAACTGTCAAAGTCGCCACAGTATAAGAATATGTGAACAACTTAATTTTAGCAAAACTGTCAGACAGAACCTTGTAATTCCAAAGTGACGCAATGTATTCATCAGTATTTGAATACAGCCTCTTCAACTTCTCAGATATCAAACAAAAAAATAAGGATTTGTCAGAGAAATGCCACACACATCTTCTTTCCTTTAAAAAACTGTCAGTTTTGTGGGCTTTTTCCTTTTGTTGCAATTACAATAACAGGCTGTTTCTCACCCACTGTGAAAAATAGGGGGCAGGAAACATGGAACATGTGATTGTTATTTGATTTGATTTGCTGTGGTTGTCTCCAAAATTGTTTCAGATTTTTTTGTTTCCTTTGTCTGCTTTGTGTTAGTGGAAAATAATGGCACCTCCCACTGTTGCAACATATTTCTAACACATGTTTCATTGCCTCTTTGGTAAATTTACTTTTTTTTTCTTAAAGACACTCAAGTCTTTAAAACAAAGATTTTTTTTCATCTCTGAGAAGTTGCTATGGCAGCCATGTACGGTGATTTTTCCATCAGAGCACGAGGTGATGACAAGTTAGAAAAATCCCTCACTCCAAAAATAGTGACACACACACACACGCACAACATCCACCTACACGTTCATACAAGCATGTACAGACACAGTGTGAATGTACTAGGCTCAGTTCACTCTGAGAACAAGCTAGGTGATAATTATCCCGCTGAGCTTGAAATGCTCAGAAAAAGATAAGAAAAATGTATGTTTTCTGACAGTCCTCAGGTCTGTTTGCTAAGTAAGGTAAGTACTGACACTGAATATGGAACTTAAAGGGACAGTTCACCCCAAAATCAAAGATATGAAATGTTTTCCCCTGGCCTATAATATTTATCCATCATTTTGGGTCTCAGTTGCTAAGTTTTGGAGATATCAGCAGTAGAGATGTTTGCATTCTCTCAAATATAGTGGGACTAAATGGCACTTGGCTTGTGGTGCTCAAGGCACCTAAAAAAAAAAAAAAGAAAAAAAAAAAAGAAAAATTCAAAACCAGTGTCTCTTTCTGAATATCATGACGAGGTTACTCCTTTTTTCTAGTCAAATCCAAACTTATCCTAAGTCGCTTAATGTTAGCATTATCTGCCAGGCTAACATTAGGAAGCTGTCAATGGCTAATGTGGTAGCTAGCTAAGAATAAAACTTAGACATACTCATAAAGGATAGCAGTACAAATGCAAGTTCAGGCTTTTAGGTCTTGCTGAGGACTTTACTTTCATTGTTAGCTACCATGCTAGCCAGCTAATGCTAGCTTCCTAATGTTAGTCTCACAGCAACTAGATTTTTTGGTGTGGGTTGCAGAGTTTTGGAGATATCAGCTGTAGAGATGTCTGCCTTCTCTCCAATATAAAGGGACTAAATGGCACTTGGCTTTGTGGTGCTCAAAGCGCCAAAAAATGCATTTGGGAAAATCCAAACTTGTGTCTCTTTCCACAAATCATGACAAGGTTATTCAGGTTAATGCAAACACCTTGTTGTGAGCAGTTTCATATAGGAACTACTTTCTTACTAGTAGACAGAAAGTAGTTCTGGTAGATTCAAAAATAGTTCAGGTAGATTCATTACAGAAATGAACTAGTTCCTAAGAGAAACTGCTCACAACAAGATCTGTGAATTATCTTGAGTAAATGTGCCATGATTTCTGGAAAGAAACACTGGTTTTGAATTTTTCAAGCGCCACAAGCAGAGTGCCATTTAGTCCCATGATACTGGAAAGAAGTCAGACATCTCTATGGCTGATATCTCCAAAACTCTGCAACCCACACCAAAAAAATCTAGATAAATGGCACCAGGGGAAAAATATGTATTGTTGATTTTGGGGTGAACTGTCCCTTTAAGTTTATTGTCCCATTAGGTGTAGTAAACTTAGTTCTTTGTTTCACTGAGTTGCTATTTTTGTAGTGTTGGGATCAAACTGATGTAGCAGTTCTCTCGGGAGTCTGGTTTCTGAGGGGGCTGCCAGGGGTGAGCTTAGTTCAGTGTTTGGTTAGGCAGTGGGGACATTTCTTTTGATTTTCGCTCTGGTCTTTGGGACCACCGGCATGTTGATACTGTGGTTCTATTGGTGTAAAGAAAAAGTCACAATGTCTCATGTTGATGGGTTTTTTTTTCCAGGTCCATCAGAAGACTTGTTCCATTAGTGTACAAAAATGTTTTTTTTTTTTGTTTGTTTGTTTTTTAGCATTGCAGACCATTATGAGATTTAAATCTGTGAAAAACAAGTCTAGAAAAAAGTCTATTCTGCAAGAAAAAAATGTTTAAAGTGTAGGTTTTGTCAAATTAACTCCAAAAACGCATTAGCAGAGTCCAAGTCATTGTGTTTGTTTTTGTTTTTTTTTGTTTTTTTTTTTTTTTTCTGGTGAGATGCCTGAAATAAATTGGTTAACACAAGCTTAAAGATCCAGTGTGGAAGATGTACAGAGGTTTAGTGGCATAATACGACAGATATATAATATAATAATTATAAGTGTCAAAGAATTAATGATAAAATAAATAACATTAATAAGTGCTTATGTGACATTTGTTTGCCTGAGAGGCCTCAGTGCCCTTCAGATCAGAATGTTTCATGTTTCATCTTAGGAGTGCCACCTGTCTGGAAAGCAGATATCTTGAGCCTAACAGCTTTTGTGACATTGACATTGTTGCTTATGTAGCGCCCTCTTGTCCAGTATCCTGATGATGCATGATTCTGTATGAGGTGAAACATCCTATATAAAACTGAATGTTTCTATTGTAGCTTTAAGCTTTTGGTATGAACTGTGCCCATGTGTACACACTGCACAAAGATCTTCTTTGTGACAGATATGAGTTGGATTAAACTCATATTCAAGAAAAAGAACAATTGAGGCTCCACTGTTTTACTTTTGTTCATCAAAGTAAAGTCTGACCAGAAATACTAGTTTTTCTTTATCATAAGTATGTTTTCATTAGTGTATAATCACCTCAACATAAGATTTGTGTTTTCGTTATCTTAGAATGAGCGCTTTATATCTGCAGAAGGCACAGGTCCTCTTCCACGGAGGCCACCATGTTACACTGTCATGCCTCTAAATGCTACACACCTGTCCTTTAAGACATCCTCTAAGGCTTAACATTTTGTTCTCTGACATCATATACAACAGTTATACTTTACTTGTAAGTTTTGAAGCTTTTATGTTGTCTGAAAGTGACTACAGACTACAGATGTTTTTGAGAACACTGAACGTCGTAACGTAAATTCATGCAACCACAGTGTAGTTTGTTTATAGCTTAACGTTAGCTTTTTACTTCTGGCGATTGCATTTACACTCCATAAAAGTGGTGTTCTTTTGTGGTGATAATCTTGCTAAACAAAATGTGTAAATGTCATAAACTTTTGTCTGCCACAGAGATTATTTTCTGCACTAAGCCAAAATCTAATGGGAAAAATCCCTTTGGCTTTTTGTGGAGGGAACTATCCAGGCTGGCGTACTAAAATACATCACCGCTACAGCACTCTATATGGAATCTTATTTTTATTACTCTGGTGCACCTGTGTGTTCTCAAACATAAAGCTGATGTTGAAATTTTATGTTGATTTAAAAAAAAAAAATGTCTTTTTAAAAAACTGAATTATGAACCTGACCAGCCAAAAATAAGTTTAGCTAAAGAGAAACCAAATCCAATCAAAGAGGGTAAGTTAAAGTCTGGGGGAAGGCTGGCTGCAGTCCAGTCCGATAACTTCCTTCATTCTATTTGATTTAATTAGTAATTGCGTCTCGTTCCAAAATTCAATGTAAAAGATCCTGAAACATTCTGCTATCCTTTTGAAAGGACTGCAGATTAGAGAAAATGGCCCAAGGAGGCCGTGCAACAATGTGCATACTGACAAGAAAGGCTCACAAAGTTACAGACAGTTTGTAGAAGGGGTGTTCAACATTTTTCAGGCTGATGGTCAAAGCAGGGACCCTCTACATATATTACGTTCAATATTTTCTTGTCTTCTCTTGTTTGCCCTAACCTGTAGCTGCTACGCCAGTGGCAGTTTTAGCATGGCTAATGTTAGCTGCGTTAGCCTCACCCTCTGCACTTTCGCTGGTAGTTCTGAGGTGGAGGTGGAGTCCAAGTTTCTTGTTCTTGACTCTCTTGGCTCTCAGTAATGTCTGTAAAATTAGGATAATAATATAGTTAATTGCCCAATATATGTCAACAATAAATAGCTAACTAGATTGCTGTTATAGCTAGCTCACTTGATTGCATAAGGATTCATGGGTAGCCTTTTGTAAAATGTAAATTACATGTTTTGTTGTTGTTGTTGTTTTACAATAGGCCCATTTATATTTGCTAATGTATGTATAATGTGTATTTTCAGACATGTTTTAATGTTAAAAAAAAAGAAAAGAAAATATTTTACTATAATTTGGTGCCCCCGCCCCCTGCATTAAATCTGAGAACCCCCTGGGGGTCGTGGACCCCCTGTTGGAGACCCATGGTTTAAAGTTTTCAAAAATCAAGTTGCATTTAAAGCCTCTGGAAATGTAGCTTGAAATAGTAGAAATGTCGCTCTGACAGGACACGGGGCTGCCATTTCAGACCCGCCCACAAAATCCTGAACACAGAAATCTTGAAACACAATTTGAAGTCTAGCTCCACAATTCAATTCTAAATGGTTGGGAGGCTTTTTACACGTTTTGGCAATACATTTATGACCTATATAATGTGTTTAGAAGAAAATGTCTGAATTCCCTTTACATGATCTTTAAATCTATATAGGAAGTTCCTGTTACATAATAACAGTTTGGTTCCTTTTTAAGCATCCACACAAGCAAGCAAAAAGCGAGTCAAATAAACTTTTAGAGCAAGGTTTTTTTTTTTTTTTTTTTTTTGTTGTGTGTTTTGGTTGGTGTAGTTGTTAGCCAGCTAGCTGAACTGTTTTTAAGTTGTTGTTTTTTTAATTCTTGTAAATTTTTGTCAGTTCTTAAACAGCTTCCAGTGCATTACCACTACCTGCTGGACTGGAGTGGGACCTATCATGATTTGCATCTACATACCACAGGAAAAGCAATGGAGGTGCCAATGCATTTGCAATCTGGCTACACCCTTGTGGCTTAGTTTAAATGAAAATGCATCTCAAATGTATCTGGATCTTATCGACAACATTCTTTAAGCTGTGGGAGAGCAATTTTTCGTCTCACTCCTTCAATCAGCATTCACGCTCCAGTGGATTGGATTTCCCAGGTGAGTACACCTGAACATCTAACAAGGCAGACACACACACACACACACACACACCACACACACACACATACATTTCTTTAACAAACACATAAATATGCAAAGGTGTTTTGTTGCTCAGATCAGCACTGCCGCTGAATGAGAAGAGCAATGACTCTCAGTCCCAAGCCCACAAGCAACATTTGACCCTTGGTTGACAGTTGAGCTGCCTGTGGCCATTCAACTAATTCTTCATTTCACTCAGTCTTATTAACATAAGAGTGCATTCAGCGTTATCTCTCCACTGGTGCAGAAACAGAAAATTAAAAGGGCTACACACAAAATGTCCAATGTTTTCACCCACAGTTCAAGCCATTTAGGAAGAAATGGAACAACTTTAGATTAAAGTAATCCTATTTTAATTGGAATTGTGCAAGTCGATCAATACTAAATGATAGTTATGTAGAATTTTTTAAAACCTTGAAGGCAAAGCATGATGTATAAAAGCATCCGATCAATAGCTTGAGCCTCTCTAGTGAAGCTCCCGCTCTGCTTGCTGGCAGCCGCCCACCACCAACATTGAAGAGTTGCCAGAGAATATTTAGAATAAAATGTGGTGTGGCTAATGCATTAAATGTGCATATTTGGCCTGCTGTTAGCTTTCATTTGTCTCCCTTATTGGAAGCTTCACTCAAATGTTATTAAATGATTGTTCATGACCTGAGAACTGCTACATTTTCTATCTGCAGTTTCAATTTAGCTTAAAGGCCGCCTTTAAGCCCTCAGGTTTGCTCTCAAGAAGTTTTTTAAATAATTTCTCTGCATTGCCAAACATAAAGGAGCCTAAAGTCAAATTACTGAGCTAAAACTGTCTCAGATAAACCAACATAAGACATGTGAACGACTTAAAGGGATACACCAACATTTTTTTTTGTTTTTGTGCCTTGCCTCACTCCCGAGTCCATGACAAAGCAGATAGACACCATTCTTTCACCTGTGCGATGCAGTAACAAGGGAGAGACGGGCAGAGCTCGCCCACCGCTAATTAGCTTAGCTCAAATGCTGGGAGTCAATGGGTAACGTTAGCCTGCCTCTGCCTACAGTCATCAGATAAACTCTTTAGCAACTCTAAATGGTCCTGTGTGCTTGTTGTGACTCGTTTTCTTTTTACCGCGTTATGTTACGTTATCTATTTTTAGACTAAAATTAGCACTTCATGTAATTTTTGAAAGAAACACATACGAAACTAAACCGCAGGGCGCATGCGCGCCAGTAAACAGCTGAGGAAGAAAGCAGAAGAAGAAGAAGAATAGAAGAAGAAGAAGAAGAAGAAGAGATGCAAGAGATTGAGGGAAGGAGTCATGTAGACACTGTGACACATTTTTTGAGAGAGAGATTTATAAATCAGAATTTTACAAAGGTGCCTCGTACATGTGCTGTACGGGGTTGCGACAATAAGCAGAAGACAGGGTCAAATCTTATTTTTCACTTCAATTCCAACTAGAAATCCAGAGCGGATGAAACAATGGCTAGGTGCTCTGAACATGGATCCCAGCACCCCACAAGAAGCAGTCAAGATGATGTTAGTTTGCTCAGAGCATTTTTCATGGTACAATACTACGACAAACTGGAATTCAGAACCCAATCAAAGAGACTTTCTTGAAGGACGTGGCCATCCCATCACTCGGTGTCACACAGACAGTAAACGAGGTAAGTACTTGTGTTTTGTTTTCACATTGTAACGCTTAGCAGGCATATTATCTTGCGCCAGACAAGATAATTAGGACGGCCATTTTACTGTATTCGCCTCGTAACTCCGGGGGTTACGTCCTGTTTCCCCTTGTTGAGTAACGTTACAACTATGTTTGCAGGGACAACCAGTCTGAGAATACAACTGCGCTATTTTTATCTGTAAAATCAAACCAAGTTATGGTAGCTATGAAGTGCATGTAGTAAGCTACATGATGGTCATAACATATTATCGTTACAAAAACAACACAAAAAAAACAAACAAAAAAACAACGATGTATTTTTACATTATTTGGCCCAACTTTAGCCTCAAGGCAGCCCAAGTTATTTTTTCCAGAGTTACAGAATGCAATGGTTCAGAATATCTATCTATATAGCTATGTATTTTTGTTTATTACATATGTTCATCTTTTATGAAACCTGGAAAGTGTACTGTAATTGGATTATGGTACATGAATTATACCTAATACCATTTTTTTCCCCGCTGAATTTTCAATACTTTTACCAAGCTAGATGTTATTTTCCATTGCCATTGCAATGTTAGAGTATTGGATGATCTGTAATGAATTGCATCTATGTATTGCCTTCAGTGTATGTTTGTGGGTCACATATGAATATAATACCATTTTTGGTGAAAGTGTTATCTACTTATTTCAGGATGAGTGAGAGATGTCCAGCTAGATCAACAGAGTTGGCGGCTGATTTCAGCTTTTGTGCCAGTGGTGTACCACAGTCAACTCCCCATAAAAGCCATGTCTGTGAGGGCCCCTTACTCACTTTTCAGCTGACTAGTCTGAGCAGACAGGTCTTGCACAAAGCCCTCAAGATCTGGGAAATATTTTGCCCTGGCACCCAGTTGGAGGGAACAATCGGTATGCTAATACTCTGTGTCATGTCTACTTTGTGATAAATGCAACAATTTCTGAAATCCATCTCTTTCTTGTACAGGGCATTGCATCTTCATCCACAATGAGTGCTTGGCATGGCACGAACAAGCCTACTATTTCATGTAAGTACTGTATATGCTACAAGCCTAGGAGCCAGGACAATAAAAACAAATTAATCAATTAATTGCATCATATTTATATTTCATGCTTTTATGTAGCAATTATCCAGAGCACCAAAAATTCAATAATTGAACAGGCAGATATTTGTATATTCTTAGTCTTTCTGAGAAATGCAGTGAGAAACAGTCAGTGCTGAAAAACTATACAAGTGAGAAGAGAAACTAAATATTGTCATGTTGATTTGCCAATCATAGGAAACTAGCGAAAAGGAAACAGATGAAATGGATATTACTCCACAGTCATCCGCCTTGGACATCAGTGTAACTTCAGAGCCTGGTGATTACCCTGCTGATTCCAGTTTTGTCCCCTTTACAAGCCCCTCCACCTCAGAAAAGGGATCTAGCTCAGAAAGCACATCCAGCGTTCCAGAAGAAACAAGAACATGGATGGAAAAGAAGTGGATATAAATGAGTCCAAACTTATGGAACTATTTCAAAGATGCAGTATTTGTGGAGCTGAAATGTGTGACAACAGCCTAGCATCATCTGGCAGCAGACTCAAAGTGAGATGGCAATGCAACAACAGTCACACTGGAGAATGAGAGTCATGTCCAAAAGTCTGTGGGATGGCTGAAAACAATCTGCTTACAGCAGCAGCAATGCTGTTCACTGGTGCAACTTACACTGACATTGCTGATTGGGCAGCGGTTTTGAGGCTTCAACCGTCCAAGAAAAACACATATTATAACATACAGTCAAGTTACCTGATTCCTGTCATTGAGGAAGCATACAAGATGCAGGAGGATGCCATCTTTGCAGGGCTCATCTGCCAGACTCTGGATGGTGAGGCGGTGCAGGTCTGTGGAGATGGAAGAAGTGATAGCCCGGGCCATTCAAGCAAATACACGACCTACTCCTTCATGGATGACTCCACCAATGAAATCATACTCTATGAATTGATTCAGGTAAGAAAAACACAATAATAGACAAAAAAATAACAGTTATTGTGCTACGAAGTCTCTTTCAAAAATGTAATCACCAGTAACTCATAAACCTTTCTTGTTCCCCCAAGGTGACCCAAGCAAAAAGTTCTGTTGGTATGGAGCCATTAGGTTTCAAGAAAGGACTGGAAAGGCTCTTGGATGAAGGGATCCATGTAAAGGTCGTAAACACTGACAGACATCCGTCCATCAGGAAAACTTTGAGAGAGACTTTTCCAGACATAGACCACCAGTTTGATCCCTGGCATATAGCAAAAGGTTGGTCTACTTATAACAATATTGTATGTGCCCATATAGTACAATACCTGTCACTTAGTATATTGCTGTGCTGTGTTTTCCCTGAGAACAGCCATAGAAAATAATTTGTCTGCGTGTGCCCTTTCTGAACTGTAATGTCCGTTTTTAATCCTTTTCCCCTTTTATTTTAGGAATAAAAAAGAAATGGGTCCAAGCCTCTAACCGCAAGTACTGCAAAGACATTGGTCCTTGGATAAAGAGCGTAACCAGTCACTTGTGGTGGTGCTGCAGCTCATCAAAAGGAGATGAAAAGGTAAACACAATCACACCTCGTTGCAGACAGCCCTACGGCATTTCACTTTTCCTTGCGGACCTAAATCATACAGTACCTCATTTTCAGTACTTCATTCCTGAAATTATGAAACATTATGACTGATTTGCTGACATGTCTATGGCATACAATGTTTCTAATTTTATTAAATGGATAGTTCATATGGAATGTTATATCAATGCTACAATGATTTCTTCTTGTGGGGGAATGTTATTGTCAGGAGTTGATTTGACGATGGAAGTCACTCCTTCATCATATCCGTGGAGTCCATCGCTGGGAGGAAAATGGAGAAGAGCACAAATGCTGCCACCCTGATCTGTCAGCAGATAAGCAAAGGAAGAAGAGATGGTTGTTGGAAGACTCCGCTGTGTTCAAAGCTTTATATGAGGTGGTGATGAACAGACGTCTCCTTCAAGATTTGGAGAAAATGACGCTGTTCAAGCACATGGGTATGTACTGTATATAAGCATGTTGGAAGATAGTGAAAAGGCCCAATAAAATGCAATAAGAGATAACTGTGTGTACAGGAAATCTTTCTGTGAAAATGATTTACAGTAAATGGGGTGGTTTATGTAGCACCACAGACAAGAGGAGCATTGGTATGCATACTATTCTACATTTTTTGTTTTTATACATAAGACATAAATACATTATTCCACAATGACAATCTTCAAAAGGTCATGCACACGCACTGTGATATTTATTGCATAAAGTATGTGGTTTATAGTTTATAGTTTGTAATGTCAATTATGTTTTTTGTGTTTTCAGGAAATCTTGAGGTTTTCCATAATGCCCTCCTGAAACACTGTCCAAAGTGCCTGCATTTTGACTATCCTTCAATGCAGGCACGCACAAGGTTGGCTGTCATGGATCACAATGAGAACCACAACACAAAGCGTGAACAGGCTTCGACTGCAACAGGTAAATACTAAGAATATGAGCAGTGGCAAGTTTACACAAAATACCTAAAAAGATCATTTTAGTCTTTGAGGATTTTCATTGCACGAGTTGTCAGTAAAGCAGAGCTATATAGGACTTATTTCATTCTGCTCAAAGCAGTAAATAAAACGTTATGGAACAGCATCTGTCAAGAAGTCATTGAACGTGTTGAAACATCTCAATTCATGCTTGTATATCATTTCAGGCCTCCAAAGACACAACGTTGTCTTTCAGAAGCAGTCCAAGCAGTGGGTTTCCCGGCCAGTTTACAAGGAGACAACTCAAAGATTCAGAGATGACCTGATGAAGCAAGTAATGCACAGACGGCTGGATCCCTCAGTCATATTCAGAGACTCCACATCAAAAGTGAAAGCCCCTCGTCTGGCTGCCAACATCACCTCACTTCCTAAACCCAACAAGGAGGATGTCATAAGCACACAAATCTAGGTTCACAGGCTCATCAGAGGGATAATATTCAAGTTACATGTCCCCCTCCCCCCATTTTCAAAAACCTGTACCATCTTCCGTTGTAAACGACAGGGCTAACCACTGTGACACCCAAGTGCCTTCCACACTATCCCAAAAGCAATCATAAGTGGGCCTTATATTCATTTGTTGATTTTGGTGTGATACATTGTAAAATAGGATGCTACAGTGTGATATTTTTTTGGGACAATGTAATATAGTGGAATATAGTGTGATGTAATATGACATAATGTTATAGTTTTATAGTGTGACATACAGTAATGTAAGATAGTTATATAGTGCTACTTTTTCTGTCCCAAACCAGTCTGTCGACTGAACAAATAACTTGGTTTACAAAAGACTGCAGGTTCATCCATACCTGTCCATTTACCGCAAAATATGCATTCTTACCTCATACATGTACATATTGTAAAGTAAATAACACTGTTTATCATTTTGTGAGTTGTCATTTTACTTTTGCAAATCTGACATGTTATTTACAAGTTGCACATTGAAATGTTTGATAAAAATATCTTACAGATGTTATTACACAGCAATCTCAAACCCTGCCCTCTTTTCCTGATCCTCCCATCACAACTGTTGATGTCCTCAAACAAACAAGGAAAACAGTTATGATGGAAGGATTGAGAGAAGAGGGCAGTGTTGGAGATAGGTCAACTTGTCACACAACAATAGAAAAACTATTTTGAAATTATTTAGATGTCAGAAGGTCAAGTATTGAACTAATATATGGTGTGTAATCTATTTACAATTTCAGGAGTCACCTGTCTGTTCACAGATTGTTACTACACTGCATGTAAGAATAACAACATAATGCTGTATTGAAACTTTTATTAGGGTAAAAAGAGAGTATTATAGGAAGGCAGTGAACACAATTATTAGCCAGCAGATATGTCACAAGGATATGAATAGTGAATGTATCAACAAATTGTGTGTGATCAAGACAAGTCTTTATATAGTCTTTTGATAACTGGAATGGCTTGTAAGCTTTTGAGTCTACAACATATCCATTACACCTTGTGCCTCTTGGAATCCTTGATATGTCCCCGTTGGTGAGGGATATCTTCTACGAATAACACTGACGACACACGATGGCCAAGGTTTATGATTGCCTTTCCCCAGTGTTTCTCCCTTCAGGGCCCACTCCAAAACAATGCGGTAGGACACCAACCTGTATTGACTGAGAAACAAGAAAATGTTTTATCAATAACCACAAATACATAAACGACTGTGCAATTCTTGGGCTATATTATAACTATTTTCTCTATACATGTAGAGACTAACTGTGTATACAGCTTGCTATATACAACAATATGTGCCCCATGCGTCTTTATAATTATAATAGTCACTTACTCTACAGACAACTGTCCGTTAGGTTGGGGCAGACGTTTAGCTCAGCTGGTATAGCGTCCGACCCATGTATGGAGGCTGTTAGTCCTCTGCAGCGGCCGCTGGTTCGACTCCCGCCTTTGGCCCTTTGCTGCGTGTCATCCCCTCTCTCTCTGCCCTGTTTCCTGTCTACTCTCTGGCTGTCCTGTCCAATAAAGGCAAAAATGCCTAAAAAAAAACTGTCTGTTAGGTCCAGACGGCCTGGGGCGTTTTTTCCAGTTTATTTTGGGTAGATGGAAAAAAGTTTCAACAACTGCAGGATTTACGAAAGCTGGGAAAGCGTCATTCGTTGTGACACAATCTCTTTGTGTACTGTCCTCTTCGCCAGATATATCAAGCCTCCCCATCGATGGCAGCATCAACTTCCACTCAGTACAGCAGAAGCACTCGTTTTCTGTCGGCATAGGTTGGCAAGCCCCACATCTACACCACCAATCCATGCCGGTTCTGACTGTCCCCTCGGCCCCAGGCTGTTCGACTGTCTCAACTTCTCTTCGTGCACGCTCAGCTTCCAAAACATGTAGTTCCTCCTCCATATATTCTGGTCCAAATAGGTAAGGTTGTGGATCTTCGTCAGTCCTGAAGAAATCATCCTCGTCCTCTCTTAAAAGTCGGCCATAATCCGTAGTAGCAATCTTCTTCTACTCGTAAGCAGAGGCTTTGTTTTGTTGACCTACTTACAAGCACGTCCGCAGTGGTTTGCGCATGCGCCCTGCGGTTTAGTTTCGTATATATTTCTTTCTAAAATTACATGAAGTGCTAATCTTAGTCTAAAAATAGATAACGTAACATAACACGGTAAAAAAAAAAAAAGTCACAACAAGCACACTTTCTCTATCTGCTTGTCATGGACTCGGGAGTGAGGCAAGACACAAAAAAAAAAAAAAAAAAAAAGTTGACGTATCCCTTTAAGTCAGTAGTTTTCAACCTTTTTCAAGTCACAACCCTGAAGAATCAGGTTGGTGTTGGTGACCAGGAACTTCCTAAAAACATTGAATTTTGCCCAGGGGCCATGCCATGCATCCTGCGTCACACAGAGAGTGATGCATATTACTGTCAGCTCGCTTTGGGTTGTCTCGTCAATCTCTGGATAAACTAGCAAAATCATAACTTAAAAAGTTGTCTAACAACCTAATCTTTGCCTTAAACCCAAGATGAAACCCAAGATGATTTCTTATATTATTGTGATCATCAATTGACAAAGGTACACTTAGATTTTGTCTCTTAATACTGCTGGCATAGTTACAACCTTGATTATAATCTGACTTCCCTGATTTTTAAATGACTTTTACCTAACTAAAGTTACTGAGTGATGCAGTTGAGTTAAAGTAGATGAGTAAACTCTCAGCCTAATTCCTAAGAGGTGGATAAACTATGTCCTTGACTTAAATAGTGCTAAAATATATTGACAAGATGGACAAAATCATGTCCAACAACAAAAATATATAAGATGCAGGGTCTGTATTGTCATATCAGTGTAATATCTTGCCCAAACGGGCCTATAAGGCTTCTAAACATCAAACAAATTGATCTCGTATTGTCTGTGTGTATTATTCAGCCTAGTTTGCCTCATTTTCAAGTTTTAGAAATAAAAGTAGCCTATACTTTATCACTCAGTTCAACTAATTTTTGTGTGCTCAGAGCATGGGCTGAAATGGTCACGAGGCTCGCCCATGAGCTCGCCGGAGTGTGCATTGCTATGTCCTGCAAAACTACACCAAACCAGGTGAAATATCATGTTTTTGGGGAGTCTTCTTCATGACCCCCAACAAAAAATCCATAATTGAGAGAGTCAAGGGAGCTTGGGGAACTGTTGGAAACTTGCATTTTTCAGTCGATGGTGTTGCTGTCTGGCTTTTAGGTCAACCACCTTGACATGAAGTTCACAGTTCTTGTGCATTTTTCATTTGGCCTGAGTCTTGAACTGGAATACTTTTTCTGAGATGCCATTGCTCAATAGTAGTCATACCTTGTGATAATTAGCAAAACTGGCTATAGCTACTTGGTTAAGCATGATACTGTAGCACTAAAGTGCCAAAATGAGAGCTTTCGCTTGTGTGCGGATGTATATGTGTCTGTGTCCAATCAGAATTCATAGAGCAGATCGAACGGGCAGGAAGTCAGACACAGAAAAGGCAGGGAGAATCCAGTTAAATTTCAAAATAAAAGACCCCGTGCAGACTCACGATCATAAAGACAGACAGAAAAGAAACTATTTAACCACGTAGCCTGCTTATCCATGGTAGAAGCATAAAGAGTAAAGAAAGAGGACCTAATCAACAAAATCTGAGCAAGTAAACATAATCAGGCGGGCAAAACGCTTCGCTGCTGAAATGCTTCTGAAACACTGCTGATGGGGCTTGCAGCCGTGCAGAGGATGGACCAAAACCGTGGTGCAGATGTGCCATGCTTGGTGGAATCAACCAGTAACTGTATTACTGATACAGGTGATATAATCTAAAAACCATTCCCTTGTCTAAAGTACAGCCCTCATTTCCCATCATGAATGCTGGACTGAGCTTGAGTTATTTCTTATGGAATAATATAAGTTTCCTCTTTTTTGTTACAAAATGCAAATGTTACTTTTTGTAAGTGTTTTTGAAAGTAGTGTAGAGTAGTATTGTTTGTGTGTGTTCAAAACACAGCGGTTAATGTTGGTAATTGATAATCTGTGAGCTGGTTATTAACTTTAACCATTGGTGATGCAGCTGTTGCCTTTTTTGAGGCCAGCTGTATTTATTTTGAATACTCGTCCCTTATGTTGAATACCTTTAATGAGCTGACGTCACCGAGAGCTGCCTCCTGGCTCTCATTCCAAGCTGCTTGCCACAATAATAATTTATTTTACTCTTCACAACCATCTGGCAACCCCAGGAAATTATCTTGTGAACCACTTAGGAGGGCCTGACCCCCAGGTTGAGAAAGTTATGTGAGTTATTCTCAGGAGGTCATGTTTTTGGTTCTGGCAGAATATCTCATTATTTCAATGAATCTTTGGTAGAAAGTTATTGGTTTCAGGTAGATTAAATGATTTTGTAAACAACTTCTTGATGTGGCATTTTGTACCATTTTCTCACAAAGTACTGTAATTATTTGAATTTCAGTTTATTCTGTCAGCAGGTGTTTATGTGAGTGAATAGAGCTGTGATTGAGGCTTAATCTGATTTTTAAACTACAGCATGGTAGAAGCTGTTTGGTGGAATTATTATGACTTTCATGAGAATATTTAAGGTACAGTATGCTGCACAGTGCAGAGCAGCGCACAGTACCAAATACAGTGCCCTGTATTTTGTAGAGTTCCTATTCTTAAGTATTTTTATACCTAAATGCATAGTGTGCACATCTTATCGCTCAGCGCTGCAGCTTCAAGGAGCCTCTTGAAGCTGCTTTAGCCTCTTGTAGCCTCAATTTAATTTAGTTTTACAGCACATTAAGTGTATGGTTCAGTCTCACACTTTCATTAGCCCAGAAGCATTAGGCAGGTTTTTTCAGCTAACAAGCTCTGATAAATGCACCGTTCACTACCTGCCCAGCAACCAATGACAGCCAGGCAAATTTAACAACTAGCTGGTGAAGAAACTGGAACATTTAGCTAAAATATTTTCACTTTTTTTTTCTCACATAAATATACTTTCTCCGGGATTGGTAGAGGGCAAATCAGAACTAATATTGGACTCGGTGGATATGAAGGCCAATTTTTTGCTCACCTTTTAGTCATTTAGTAGCTGTGGTATCTATGGACTTGTATTGATTTTTTTCTGCTCCATAGAGCCAAAAAATCAATTACAAACAAGTGTTAATGTCATACAAAAGACAGTTATCTCAAAAATGTTCATTAGCACTTAAAGGCAGTACTGTTGCAGTAAAAGCATCAGTGAATATAAATGTTAATGAAAATAGAAAGCGCCAAATTAGATTTTTTTTCATGCTTGTGGTGTCATCCTATGCCCAGTGTTGAACACAGTAACTCTAAATCTATCTAATATTCTTTAACAGCAGTAGCGATTAAAAAGAAAAAAAAAGAAATAGCGCTGTGTAAAGGTTTGCACGGTACATAGGTGCACGTATGAACATAAGGGGTCAAAGTAGGTCGGAAAGGTCTAGTAATCGGTACCACTAGGATTTAGGTGCTGGTACGAAGAACAGGAAGAAGGGGCAGCAGCTGCCTGACGTCAGCTTCAGTTGCAGCTGGCTGTCAGATATTGAGTAGAGGTGTAACATTCTTCAATGATCTAATATTATTAGGGGTGTGCATCTCTCCCTTATAGGACGATCCGATACATATCTAGATACATGGGCTACGATACGATTCAGAAAAGATACTTTTTATTATGGAGCGATTCGATATCAATTCGATACGATACGATACTTTGTTTCATGTAGACATTCATTTTCCATTAACAATTAATTTATAATTCTGTGTGTCAGCTCAGATGGGAGAGCAATGAGCATATTGTTGAGATAAAATAATAACAAAATAAAACAGCATATCAAAGAGATCCACATACTCTCATTTTGTAATGTTATAAGTGCTTCAGACAAATTGTGGGCTCGAGAGGTAGGGTAACAACAGTAACATTAAGCGCAACATTTCTCTGAAAACACAATAAACAGTAAGCAGCAACTATAGGAAGCACTAGTGCACAAAGTTAAAAAAAAGTGCAATTTGTATTGCACATCTACCTGATACAATCTGAATGCAGAATTAGCTCTTTAATACTTTGAACAGGGCAAACCTGCCACTAACACTGAAAACAGAATAACTCACATTATCTCCTTCTCACTCATTTTTTTTTTCTCTTTTTAGCTTTTACTCTTCTGAGACATAACTGCACTCTCACATTAACACATACATACACTCACTATATGTTGTGAAATATACATTTCAATCTGTTTATACCTCACACAATGAAGAAGTTAATGTATGCTTGTGCTTGTCAAGATTCTTTTTGAGGAAAATCAAATGATCAACATGATCAGGTCTGAGTACACTTCGCTGTGCAGAAACAATATCTCCTGCCGTGCTAAAAACCCTTTCTGAGGCCACGCTGGTGGCTGGTATGCAGAGATATTTTTTTGCAACAGATGACAGCAGTGGAAGGTCCACCTGTGCCTTCCACCACAGTAGTGGGTTGCCATTCAAGGGCAAAGGATTCCGCTGTCTGTATCTCGTGATCTCCTCACTGGCCTTCTCCCTCGAAGACTTTGCTGCTGCTTTCACTTTGAAGGCTTCCCCGAAGAGCTCATCCAGTGCTGCACTTCTTTTCTTTTTGAAAGGAGGCTCAGCTTCTGAAATACAGAACAATTATTGTGTATTACTGGTTGTTTGCCATTACTCTGGAGAGCTTTTCTTTCACCTTACTATCATGTATATCTTTATTAAAACTGCCTATACCTCATTGTGTAAAAAACACACATTTTGCCTCATCCTGGTTCTGGGGAACAACTGGAGATCCAGCAGGGTCTCTCTCAGCTGGATCTGTCTGCTCTGGCTGTCCCTGACTTCCTGTATACTCTGCTCCAGTGTAGAGGAGGTCTTGGAGGTCTGTGTACCGTTTCTCAAAGTCACTTTTAAATGCCCTCTTCATCTCAGTGATGAGAAGTGGGTCTTCATCAGCTGCCTCAAAGTGCTTTTGAAGTTTTGCTTTGAGGGGAGCAATCATTGATATTGTGGGCTGTTCGTCCTCACACAGGACAGTGCCATCAGCTTGACTATGTCTTCAGCATTGCAGATGTCTCTCTCATTAAGAGTATTCATCTCCTCTCCTTTTCTGAGCTCCCTTGACATGAGCGTGGCAAAAACTGCAGGTTGCTGCTCCATAGGCGTTCTAGCATGTCATAGGAGCTGTTCCACCGGGTGGACACATCTTGAATGAGCTTGTGGGAAGGCAAAGACAGTTGTTGCTGTTTCTCCCGTAGGATTTCAGCTCCCCTTGTGTTGCGATGCAAAAATCCAACCACCCTCCTCACTTTTCCCAGCAACCTTGCAGCAGTGTCCACTTGAAAGGCTTTCTGTGAGGCCAGGTTTAATGTGTGAGCAAAGCACCTGAGATGGGGGGTCATCTCTGCTTCCACTCCCGCAACAATCATGTTTCTGGCATTATCAGTGACCAGGGCTGGTTCTTTATCAGCGATGTTCCAGTCAGCACACACTTCTTTCAATAAAGCACCAATATTCTTCCCTGTGTGTGATTCGTTAAATACTCTTGTCTGTAAGACATGACTCCTTAACTCCCAGCCGGGAGAGATGTGGTGCGCTGTGATCGTCACATAGGAGTCGGTTGCACATGATGTCCAGGCATCGGTTGTTATTGCGACTCGCTCTGCATTTAACAGTTCTTCTTGAACTTCATTCTTTACTTTCTCATACAACTCCGGCACGCATTTGTTGGAGAAATGCTGTCGACTTGGTATCTTGTACCTTGGCTCTAACGAATGTATCATGTCCTGAAAACCATCATTCTCCACTACACTGTAAGGTCTTAAATCCTTGGCCATGAAACGGGCTATAGATGCTGTGATTACCTTAGACCTCACCGAGTTGTGGCAAATAGTGGCTGGAAAAAGTGTTTAAGTTCCATTTTCTTGCGTGCTCTTGCTAGTGCTAGCTGTGCTAGCATCCTCGCTGTCTCCATGCCGTCTCGCCAGGTGAGCATTTAGATTTGTCGTGCTACCACCGTACTTAATAGCTGTTCTACAGAGCTTACAAACAGCTTGACTTTTGTCAAACTTTCCATCCTTCTTATAAAATCCAAAGCTCTTCCAAACTTTTGATTTGAGATTTGATGGTGCGCTATAAATCCTGTCGGCGTTGTCGGACATGTTGCTTCCCTTCTTCAGGCAACGCCACACTAACGTTACTGTGACGCGTGTCGCGAGAGTCTCGCGCTGACGCTTGAACTTTTACGACAGTTTGAAGACGCTTTGCTGAAGTAGCAGCATAGCAGCTTCATTCAACCGATTCGTAAGTTTAAAATCGGACCATCGACCGGTTCACAGTACATTTAGATCGATCCAGAGGTCCGCATATTGATGTGCTCATATCTCTAACTTCAAAACCAATTTCTGAGTCATATCGGTGAATTGTTACATCCCTAAATATTATATATCAATCTATAGCAGCATCTTAAAGATACACCTTTATTTTGAAAATCACATGGCATATCTATCATAAATGTCTGGAAGAGCTCAGTTTTAAAATTGCGAAATGATAATTTAGTTGCTTTTTGTGAGATGATGTAAGTCACTGAATGTGTTAAATGGACATAGGATATCACCTGAATTGAACAGAATCAAACTTATATCTTGGTACCCTTTGTGATATTTGCAAATACTGTATCATTGTCCAAATATTTGATATAACATTGTAATGAAACTTGTGATTTACACCCCTCATACCGAGGCTGTGGGTTTTTGTGTGTTTCTTGCAAAAACCTTCTAAGTAAAATGAAAAAATACATTGTGATGTTTCATGGTTTTCAGGTTTATTACAACAACATGAAGAGCAAACATATGCAACTTTCATAGGGTGACCAGATGTCCTGATAACAAGCAGTTGTCCTGAATCCCGAATCCTGTCCTGTTTGTCCTGAAAATTTACCATATAGTTACAGATAGCATGAACAACACACACAACAGCAAAATTATTCTGATCAAATCAACAATGTAGGCTACAATTCCTGCTGTTAGATATTAAAAATGTCTTGTTGGTTATTGCAAAATATAAAAGTATTATTGATGTGTTTCACAGAGTTAGAGACATTCTAAATTATTCTGACATGACATGCTATCCCACAGATCTCCTATCCCAAATCTCACCCATTATCATCTGGTCACCCTCGACTTTCATGGGTTGTTCAGTAATAACAGCCTTACTTCCTAAACACACACAGTGCTTAGAAATTTGCATTTGATTTATTGTTCCCACATTACTTTTTTTTTATAACCAAACCAACATTAAAGTGTTTTGCTTTGATGCAAATGTAAATAATATTTAGAAATTATCTTTCATTTTAACATCTATGTAAAAGACGGGATACATTTTCCATCTCTTCATCATCTCTTCTTTGATTTATGTGTCCAGTGTTCTGAAAATTCAAGAATTCAAAATGTTCAACTGTCTAAACAATTTAAAGCAAAACAAATTGTGACATTTTATAAAGTTTTATCTACATTAACAAATTGTTCTGAGGCACTTGTGCCATTTAAATAAAACATTTGCTATGCATGATGTTCTTTCTGCACCATACAGGTGTTAAAAAATTTAATGTGTGCTTTCAGGGATTCATGAAGCTGGGGGCGGTAAGAGAACTGTATGAGGCGACAAAGGCTTATGTAGTTGTACCAGCTAGAACTTAAATCCACTTTCACCCCTGCTAAACACCCACTATCACTGATAGATGTAGCCTCTTGTCAGGGATTGACTGTGTCGATGTTGTAAAACAAAATGATATAGCTTCCATGATGTCTGCATAAGCAATTTTTTACAGAGAATATAGTCTGTGAGAGAGAAACATACAGATAACTGATGACATATGGGGGTATGTTCCCTTGATAAAGCTGAAATGCAAAGACAGACTGTTGTTCAGGCCGGAAAACTGGTTCAATGTTCATCTAAACCTAGAAAATGTGTGTATATGTGTGTATGCGTGAGCATTAACAAATCAGAAGCTCACACAAGGAAAAGGGAAAGGTAGGACTGAGGGATGTTGTCAACAGATGCTCAAATGTGTGCAGAGGTGTGAATTTTGAGCACAATGAGGAAACACATTTTCTATACTGTACTTGAGCAGGGATCAGATGAGCCCCTGAGAGGTTCCTTGTTGATTGAACCAATTTCCTGGAAGGGTGGTCAATCAAGTCGGAGTTAAGTTGCTTGCTGCCTCTTGCGTTGTCCTGGCAACTGCAAATAAAGAGCCTCCAGAATGCATTCAAAGCCATGTGGAATTTTCCATACTATGTGCTGTTACATGGATACAAAGATTCGGTTTGGATCCTGATACCAGTGATCTACTTTGAATTTTTTACTGACTGAATAAATTTAAGCACTGGGGTTATCCCACACTCTCACTTTGAATTTTGAATGTCTTAAAGTGGCCCTAGTTGTGGCCAATCCAATATCCATCCATCCCATCCATCCATCATCCATCCATCCATCCATCCCATTTTCTTCTGCTTATCTGGGGCTGGCATTCCAGATGTCGCTCTCCCCAGCAATGCTTTCCAGCCACTCCTGGGGGAACCTGAGGTGTTCCCAGACCAGATGAGTTATGTAGTGAGTTCTGGGTCTTCCCCAGAGCCCCTTCCAGTAGGACGTGCCTGGAAAACCTCCAAAAGAAGGTGTCCAGGAGGCATCCTAATCAGATGCCTGAATCACCTCTGCTGGCTCCTTTTTTATGCAAAGAAGCAGTGATTTTACTCCAAGCTCCCTCCAGATGTCCAACTTCTCACCCCATCTGTAAGGCACAAAGTCAAACACATCTTCAGTGGGTGCTGGACTCCACCATAGTTGCCCCCTATCTCCATTCCTGTTTGGTGAAATTCATGGACAGGATCTCGAGGCGCAGCCAGGTTGAGGAGAGTGTCCGCTTTGGGAACCTCCAAATTGCATCTCTGCTTTTTGCAGATGATGTGATTCTATCAGGCCGAGACCTTCACGCGGTGGTTTGCAGCCGAGTGTGAAGCAATCAAGATGAGAGTCAGCGCCTTCAAGTCTGAGGCCATGGTTCTCTGCCTAAAAAGCAGTGGATTCCTCCCTCCACGTGGGGAGTAAGTTGCAGCCCCAAACAAAGATAAGTATCGCAGGATCTCAATCAAAAGAGATGGTAAAACAGAGCAGGAGTTTGACAGGCTGATTGGTGCGGCGTCAGCAGTAAAGTGGATGACTGTCTTGGTGAAGAGGGGGCTGAGCTGTAGGGCAAGGCTTTCAATTTACCAGTCAACCCAAGTTCCAACCATCACCTATGGTCATGAGCTTTGGACAGTGACCGAAAGAATGAGATTGCAGATACAAGTGGCCAATACAATTGTCATGATTTATAATTCCTTACTTTTTAGGCCACACAAAGGATATTTCATGTTTGAGCCAAAAATGCACAAATAAATTCATTAAACTGCCAAGAGAAGTCACAAATTACAGATTACACATGATGATAGCAGCAGTATACTTTTTTCAGCAGGAAGGAACGGGAATTTTGTTAAGGTGGAGGAATGTCACTGCCATGGAGGGGAAGCTGCTCAGCATGCCACAAGAACAAGTCAGGTGATTTAAGTTGGACAGTAGCCTGAAGCGTGCAGCCAAATCCACAGATGGCTTCAACAGGAATCTGAAAGTCAAATGTCTTGACTTTAAACCCATTACAAATCCATGGCATTGCTGTTAAGACACTTCCAGACCAATTTGAGCAAGACTGAGCAAAGTAAGTACTCTTGAGTGTAATGTGCAAAATTTTTACACTTCACCTACATTTTTACACAATAAAAAGAAAGACTTGTATGAAAGAGCAGTATAACAGATATTTTCAAGCATGTGCTGTCGGGGCTCAGGCTACACAGATTATCTTTCCAACCCAAAGTCTGGCGAAGAGGAGTTCATTGATTAGCACATTTTCAGAGTGGAGAACCTAATCACTGAAATCACTGGTAAAGTGATCAGTCAGAATGACAGACTGTGCAGTCTGGAACCTTAAAAATCTATTTTATTATTACTATATTTTATAACTCTGAAACATTAAAAGGATGGTGTAAAACCAAAATCAGAATCAGAATGCTCACATTGAGAGGCTGGAACATACACTACACTATAAGAATTTAAACAAAATGACATAGCCTAACAATGTGATACAATAAATATTTAAAGCTAGAAGAGTACACTCAGTAGTGTGCAGATCTCCACCAGGCAACAGATGGTGAAGCACCTACTGCAATGACAACACAACTGCCAGAGGCAACCAACTGAGATGTTCTCCCTCAGTATAAGTGTTACAATCTATCATTTAGTGTGAAGAAATAAGTACTAAAGGTTAAATATTATCTGTAATTAGCTACTATACATTCAATAAACAAAGGAAAATATTAGCTGTAATTAGCTGTTATACAGCAACAGTCAACTCAAATGCACTAGGGGGAGATTAACTATGCTTTGCAGTTACAGCATATATAGTCTCAGTTTTATTTAAGATGCAGTGTGTGTAATGGTGTTGTAAGGATCGTCCTGGGTTCACATCACTGTATAAACTTAATAAGGAAACAATAAACTGGATGATAGGTCCAAACTTCTCAATTTAAACATTATTAATTTAGAACATTTTATTATTCATTTAGAACATTACAAGCAACCAGGTGGCTTTTACAACAATATACAAGATGCACAACATTTTTGGAGAAACTCATAAAAGCTGAAATTCTGCACCGGATGATCGGAGCATGCATGTCCCAGTGCAAGTTGGGCTATTCAGAGAGTTAATGTTTTGCCATAGAAGTGATTAGATCACCCCCAGTAATAGTAAGAAGTAGCAAGGTTTATAGCAAACCAGATTTTGTGAAAATCAGTTTGGAATTAAGCGATTTACAGGCGATTTACATTTCAAGTACTGGATAACCAAATTTGACCTTGTCCAGCTTCACCTCTCTGGACATGTGATGCTCCAACCAGAGGAGTTAGATTGGGTAGGGTTTGGATATGAATATTAAGGTAAGCCAACCAACCAAGATGCACCTCTAGACCCTGTTGGTCTGGAGGTGAAGCTGGACAACGTCAAGTTCCACCCACCGGCTCTGTAGTGAGCAGCCTCTCATCGAGCACGTTGCTCGCCTTGAATGCTCCAATCCTCTATTTTATGTCAGTTTTGAGCAATAACAAAGACTAAAATGTGACTTGCAACAGGTAAGCCTTGTTTTTGGCTGAGTGTGGAGTGAGAAGTCAGCAGTCGGCATAAAACAAAGCAGTCACTAAAATAGGTTTTTCAAAAATGGTGAATCACCGCAACAACAAGAGGTCCTTGAGTGTACAGTCATAAATGTGCACAAAAAAGATCAAGCTGATGTGTACAGTAGTATGCAAGATTAGCTGCAGACAACTCCAGCCCCGTTGGTCGCTCACACAGACATATGACCCATGGATGGATGACATAATTAAATTCTGTCCACTAATGAATTTATCAATCAATCACTGAAGTTTATATTTTGAAGACAGATTTTTAAAGATTTTTTTTTTCGACATTGTAGTGCAGATAATCCAACAGTTGGCCTTGCTGAGATAACATACTGAAACAAGCAAAATAGACAGCCTGAACAGAAAGGCCATGTTTCCTGCGGAGCATGAATAGAGCACCCTA
Organism: Lutjanus argentimaculatus; assembly: GCA_034769285.1. Taxonomy (NCBI): domain Eukaryota; kingdom Metazoa; phylum Chordata; class Actinopteri; order Lutjaniformes; family Lutjanidae; genus Lutjanus; species Lutjanus argentimaculatus. The sequence goes on from JAWZSL010000054.1 coordinate 2,406,028, forward strand.
CAGGAAAATGTTGAATCAAGAGAATCACCTTGTTTCTGAATAGCAGGGGGAATCTTATTAAGGAGGGTTACATGAAGGTGAGTCAACTGTTGGGAGGAGAAGAAAAAAAGAGAAATGGGAGGACAAAAGAACAGGTTAGGAGAGATGGATGGAGAGCGAGTCAGAGCCTAATACCCTATCGCTCTTTTAACATCTGTCTGCTTGCTCCTAAAACCAGGGAAGCAGCTGCGACTCATCTGCTGATTAGAGCTGTAATCAATCACTCATCACATTGCGTGTGTGTGTGTGTGTGTGTGGTGTGTGTGTGTGTGTGTGTGTGTGGTTGTGTAAGCAGTGGATGCATGTGTTTGGTTGAAGCAGTAATAGGGTTTTTCCATCATGGGGATGTTGTTGTCCATTGCACGCACAGCAAAGTAAAGATGTTTACCTTGATGACATGCTGGAGATGTGCTAGTTAGGCTGTGCCGGTATGGATTTTTTCTGCAACATACCACCCCTCCATCATGAATTAATTGCATGTGTGTGTGTGTCTGTAGCATGTGTGTGGTTGAGCTAGTGAGGGAGAGGGAGAGGTAGACTGACAGTGACAGTGCTGTTAGCGGAGCAGAGGAAAAGTTAGCAGTTAGTTGTCAATCTGGCAGTAAATGTACAGTTGGGTTACAGTGTGTCAGTTAATAAATACTACTGCTTCTCAAGACCAAGACAAGTCTGGTCTGTTATCTCCCACCTGCTGGAGTAATGAAGGGGGTTAGCCCCAAAGTAATCTTAGCAGGAAGGGCTATCAGTATCTTTGTGCTTTTACAATGTTGGTTCTGTTGAAGTTTAGTAATCCAGCCTTGAACTGCAGTGTGAAATTAATCCATAAAGATAAATCCAACACTAAATGTCTTTTGGGATTATATATCCACTTTTTCTGTGTTGAAAATAGTTACTGTTCGGTGTTAACATGTCGTTGGGCTTCTACTGTCAGTCCCAAAATCCCTTGGGTTGAGTCTGCCAACAGATCAGAGGCCGTGGTCCTGACATAGCATTTGTAAAAAATCTCTTATTTTGAACACATTGTGCAATCAAATAAAAAGAGATTGACCCTACAAAAAAAGTTAAAATTGTGTGGTTATACAGAACCATGTGGGAAGCTGTCCATAGAAACTGTTCTCACCAAACTGAAGTCAAAGCCAGCCAGAAGAAGAGTGAAAACATCTTTTTCAATCGATAAATCCCTTCAGTGCCATTCTTTGCTCTTCTTTTAATGAAGAAATACTCTCCCTTTCAAATATAAGTGATGCTATCAGAGTATCTACACCCCTCCTCAGGGGCCACCATTGTTTTTTTCAAGACAAATCACACTGTCGGCACACCTAAAACCACGCCTGTAGCTGCTAGTAGTCTCTCTGAGGATGCTGATTGGCTTGCACCATCTCTGGTGCAGACACAAATGGATAGCTTGGAGCCTGGCAAGATGGATTCTCACATGATCTTGTGATCTCAAGAATCCAGCTGCCTTGAAAGGTAAAGAATTAATAGGAAGCAGCGGGCGACTAGTGTACAGCGCCCTGGGACCAACTCCAGTGCTGAACCAGCACCTTGGTCAGAGGTACTCATGGGAGAATTGACCTAACATTCATGTTTTTGATGGTGGGGGAAACCAGAGCAAACAGAGGGAACCCATGTTGGCATGAGGAGAACATGCAAACTCCACAAAGATAGGGCAAGTTAGAACTGGGATTCGAACCCACTACCTTCTTGCTGTGAAGCAAATAAGCAAACCACCGTGCCATGCAAAAGAAACAAGTCCAGTCAGTTCACCAGTGGAAAGTCGAAAGCAGGAAGCAGGAAGTTCAGTTTGTATCGGCAGCAATTTCGCAATAGTGTGCACCGTAGGTTTGAATCCAATCTTTGCTGCATCTCCCACTGTCTCTTCCACTTCCCTGTCCTAAAAGTGGCTTTCTTATCAATAAAGTCATAAAAGGCCCAAAAAATAATATAACAAAAAAGACAAAGCACCAGTATGACTGATAGTGGTTAGCAAACAGTGAAGTAAGATTGATATCTGAAAGTACAAACAGGAACACAGGAGTGAAACTAAACCAAAGAGAGTGAGGTAGAAACTACAAAAGAACTGCTGAACACAGACCTAGCTTTCTCTCTGGTCTCCAGCACACATTTATGAGTGTAGCCGCTAAGGACACAGCTGTGGAGGCGCCACAGTCGACCTTGGTCGACCCTGGTCAGCCCTGATACCAAGCAGACTCACGGCAGCACAGCTTGGCGAGCTATCCCCTGCTGTGACGCTGTGGTGGAAATGATACCTCGATACCCTGACGTCATCATGACCGGTCTTGGCACAGTGCATCTAAAGCAGATACTTCATGACTATCAACTGAGATTATAAAGTGAGCAAGCAAAGAAATTAGTAAACTAGAGAACACTGACATTGTCTGTTTAAGATGGAAAGATAAAGACAATGACAGCAAAGGTCTAATGAAGAGTGATGCAATGGCTCCTTTATTTTGGTCCTTTAGGCTCAATATGTTTTCTCAGCATCCCCTCACACAGCCTAAACACACTACCCCCATTCAAAATGAATGAGATCTCTGGCGTTTTCATCACAACGTCTGGTTGTGTCTGAACATGGCCTGAGGCATGCGCAAGGGTTAGGGAAGGGTCACCCTACAGTACAAGTATGGAAATACAAATGTGTGTATATGTGCACCTGAACTCACGTTATAAACCATGTGAGGGTGGTTCTTCTAATCAAAGACGAAAATATTCAAACTAGCACTTTCAGTTTCAATGTCACTTTTTTCATAAGAGTCTAAAGAAAAAAGTAAGCATGTTCACAGGCCGTCTCCCATCTGCTCTCACAGCAGTGCACACGTCTCATCATGAGCTCAAAGCCCCGCTATAGAACACGACTGACAGTTTATCCGCCATACATGACAAAGCTCCGGCTTCACTTGATCAGAACTACATTTATCATTATTTATTTTTCTCTCTTTATTTCGTCGAGGAGATGCACGGCTGCTTGAAGTCTAAGCTGGACATTTGCACTGCCGTGTGTCTTTCTCATTACAGTCTCATCGTGGTAATGTGGGGGTTGTTGTTTCCTGCCATTATTAGGAAAGTATAAAAAAAAAAAAACAGCTGCTGGTACCATTTCAAGAGATACTTCATCACGCATTAAAAAATAGTTTTTAAGATTAAGCCTATCTGTCACATCCCTGCACATGAGATTGCATTATATCCTGTCAGATAAACTGAAATGGAAATGAGGCCTGTGCTGCTCTGAGTGCTGGAGTGTATATTTTTATACTTGTGTATACAGCATGTGGTAAACATTTCTTCAATATGTGCATAGGTTAATGTGTTTACCACGTAGTGCTGGTAATGCTAATGCATGCATGATGGGTTGATGTCTTTCTTGTGTGGAATATTTTTTTATTTAGCTTGACACTGATGTTTGATGAATTTTCCCTCTGAGTCATCCGCAAACACAATCAAAATTAACAAATATGTTACTTGGAAAATGTTAAAGTTAGAATAGGTTTTTTCTTATAGTGATTTAAATGCAGGCAGTGTTTATTATTATTATTATTATTATTATTATTTTTTATTTAACAGCTATTATGTCAAATAAAAACCTTAAAAGTTTCTGAGGATGAATTACATTTGGAAAGAAAGGTCAGACGCGTGGGAGGTGAAGCTCCTTTAAAATCACCCTGTGAATCTTTCCTAAACTTGCTCCTACACACTGCATTTCCACTTTATAGTTTGCCAGAAAAATCAATACAACAAAACCTGAACACAATTTTACATAAGATAGGAACATACCCTTACTTTTGTGTCACCAAAACAACAGTTCAACAGTTAAACACCCCACTCCCTGACTACCACGCACACACACAAGTGTGCGCACATGCACAAAGTTGTTATAGCAGCTACTGCAGCATCACCATCAGATCCCATAACAAAAATGAAACATGTCAGTTAGACCTACATGCCAAATATTTTGCCACAGTACAGTTGAAGTGAATGGTGACCAGTTTTAAAATGCAATAAAAGAACACAAAACAAACACAAAATGTCTCCATACTGCTCGTGTGGTGTAGTCCAAGTGTCCGTAAGCCGTGACATTAAAATTTGACCCAAAAATACACCATTTACACCATGTTTTTAGCCTAAATGTCAACTGTAGCCTCTCAGACTGGAGCCGCGTGCACACGCCTGAAGCAGGTACACAAGCTCTCGCCCAAGCGGCGCGACACGAGATATACGAGATCTCGCGATACCTTCACACCTGTGTTTACATGATACCTGGAAGGGACTCACACAACAGAGAGAGATCTGCTCAGATATAATGATTTCTTATGCGTACAGTTTACTTCGCAAACTTTCAACAAGAAGAAAATGTCCGAGGACTTCGACATAGAAGAGGAACAACAAGAGGCCTAACTTGCGTGCCTGCTTCAAGCGGTCGAAGCCTTCTGGCATTTTCTTCTTTGTTGAAAGTTTGCAAAGTCAGCTGTACGCGTAACAAGTCACTATTTCTGAGCAGATCTCTCTCTGTTGTGAGTGATTTTTTTTATTTTTGGGTGAACTATCGCTTTAAGGCATGTGTAGTTGAGTGAGTTCACTTAATATGCCAGTAAACATTAAGTGGCATCAGACACTGTCAGCGTTGGCAACGGCATCACCATCTACTGCCCAAACTCCAGCAGCACCGATCAGATACAACCAATGCTGTGTAAACTAAAACACCACAATAACTTTATCTCTCTTAAACAGAGTAAAACCGCTCACTCATCACTTGTAATCAGAGGGAGGTATGAATGTGGCAACCATCACATTTCAGTCATCACGTGGCTTAGTTTACTCCCAGTCCATCAAAGATGCAAACTCCATGATGACAACAGTCACGGCAGTGGAACCTCTGATGCCAAAAGCCAGGGAAAATCTCCTGCAGGCAGTGGAGTTGGCCTGCAGTTACAGGTATACAGTCTTGTAAAGCCTGGATTCATAACCAGAGGGTTTTTCTGTACTAAGCTGTGAATATACAGTTTTTATTTTTTTATTTTTTTTCAAGAAATATTACAAAAGCACACATATCCAAATGTGATAAATTAAAAAAAAGATATAAATAGATACTTATGATAAAAAATAAATATTTGATGATGAAAAAAATAGAATCCATACACTAGATAATGCTCCCATGAACATTTGTTCCTATATCATCATGTGACACAGAAACATCACATAGTGATACATTTTTATCTACATGCTCTAAACACTGTTTTCCATTTTATTTTTTAATGTAGTATGTGGTGACTGCTCAGTAGTGTTCATATATTGACTGGTTGTGTGTGAGATCTGAAAGCATTGCTTGATTTTGAGCACAAACAAAAATGCTTTTGAAGCAACTATTTCATTTTGCCAGAAGAGTTTGGTTTTGTGTCTGGAGTTTCGAGAAGAGGGTGGAAGGTTTCAAGAAATGTGTCGTAGCAGTTGTGAAACCATGTGTAATGACAGCAGAACTTTTGCAAATCTCTTCTTGTTGCATCTGGCATTGCAGTAGGTGCTTCACCATCTGGTGCCGGGTGGGGATCTGCACTGTACTGAGTCACTTCTTCAAGTTTGCACTCTGTTTGTGATACAGAATAAGAATGTGACAATACATGAGTTTACTATTAAAACTCTCATTCACCCATTCCTATTTCAAAGGCCATTCACCCAGTGCTGTAAAGTGTGAGTGTGGATGAGTTTTGTTTTAGCAGATACTGTATAAGTGGAAATATTACAAAAAGTCCCTGAATCAGCCTAAAACAAATAGATAATGGCTGGTTTGATGCTGTCAGCTTTAATGCCCCATTTAACTGCTCCTTCACACTATGGAAATCAGGCGTTTAAGCATGTTTTATGAAAAAAATAGTTAGTGCAGTGAGCGTTCTCCTCAGCAGGAAATGATAATGAACAATTTCACACTTTCTTTTTCAGTACAGATACTGTATATATCACATAGTTAGTTTTGAAGTGTCCATCTGTTATCTGTGCACATGGCAACGACATGAAAATCCTTTGCATTTGCCCACGTCAGTTGTTTTAATGTTGCGTGGATATAGAGTGAAGTGTGTGCTTAGGCTACAACACAGTGCTGACTTGCATGTGTGTGCATGACGTGCAAGACCGCCGTCAGTTTTCTCTTTGCCAACCTTATTCCTATTCCACTCCAAAACCTGAGATTTTCATATCAATCTTCTCTCAGAGTCTCGAGGCGTCTTTAACACCAACACACTATCATCGGGGCCTGTGTGTATGTGTGTGTGTGTGTGTGTGTGTGTGTGTGTGTGTGCCCAAAATGTGTGTTTCAAAGTGTATGCACATGCATGCTGCTTTGCAAGAGCCCATCTCCAGTTTCTTCCTCTGTCTGGGAAAGAGATTGCCGAAGGAGACAAACAAACACATCTCACACTGTGCCCACATGGTAACCAGGGAACAGAACAAAAAAGAGATGGAGGGAGAGACAGGAAGCCTGGGAGAGGGGATGCAAGCAGATGCTCAGGGATGAAGAGAGAAGGGGAGCGAGGAGAGGAAACAAGGCCACATACGCTTGTCTGGTTGGATTTCAACACATCCAGTGAATGGCTCCGAGCTCTCTTGTTCAACCCTGTAATATCCTCTCACACATTTACAGCAGCAACCATAACCATGTGATTTGGCTTAAAGTCTGTGTAAAGGGAATTCAGAGTCTTTCTTCTGAAGACATTTTACACGTTAGAAAATAGTTGCTGAAAACACGTGAAAACACTGAGAACCATGTCATACTGAAACGTGGTGTTAGACTTAAATTATTGTTCACGATTTCTGTGTTCAGGATATTTTGGGCGGACCTTTTGGGGAGATGTACCCCATGGATCAACTCACAAACAAGACCAGCCTCCCTAGTGGTCAGTTATAAATGTTAGTTCAGCAACTCTGTCAGTCCAAATCATCCCAGCAGTTCACTTCAGCTCACTTCAGTTCCAACAACCCAACACAGAGGAAAAAAGTGCATCATCCTGTCATCATCCTCTGGCTCTGGTGGCTCATGGACATGCCCGATAAAGCTGCAAGATGGAGCGTCCATGTTTCAGGTTGTTTTCAGATCGTAGTGATGTTTGACACTGAGACAGCAGAGTGGACACACCCCCAGTGTTTCAGAGCAGAGAAAACTGCTCATTTTTCAATGATTTTAAGACATGATTTTATATTCTTCCAAATTTGGCTGGGTGGTGTGACAAACTCAGAATACACATTCATTGTTCCTTTACACAGACTTTAAGCTTGCACTTAGTTACAAAAACTGTGGAAAATATTGCTAAATCATATAGATACCTATATTCTACAATTTTATAAAATTGAAAACTGAAGAAAATTGATTTTAAAAACAAAAACATTTGCTTCAAGATCTACTATACTTTGTGAAACTATACCCTGGATTCTTAAACTGTGGTACATGAGCTCCCTCTAATGGTACTTGAGGAATGTCAGAAATATTCTTTTAAAAATTAAATAAATTAATTTAAAACATATCAATACTATGAAAATAATACTAACTTTAGAGTTTTGTCTTTTCTGTATTTTTGTGTATGTAGTCACCATCATAAACACACGTACCTGAAGCCGTAGAGTCGGTCTATGCTATTGTATTTTAACCTCAGTCATGGTAGTGGATTTTCTGAGGTGGTGTATACAGTTTGAGACACATGCTGCTATACAAACCTAAATGTGGATTCATAAACTCCATGTACTGTACAGGCGCTAAAAGGCCTTGTTGTGACAAGTCCACAGAAAATAACAGCCAACACTGCAGCTTAATGGATCCCAGTGCCTTCTAGAGAGCCTGACAGTGTATTCACAAATTTGGAAGTGGAAATTCTCTAAGAGCGTTGACTTCCACAGTTGTGACATATGCTGATTTTTTATTTTTTATTCATTTTTTATTTTTTAATGTTAGAGCCCAGGAAAGTTACTTTATTTTGTTATCTATCCTTTTTTTTGTTCTTGGCATGACATTGAAAGGCAGAAGAAAACATAAATATTAAGTGGATTTGAAAAGTCAACACTCATTTTTAGTGTCTCTGTCACAACAACAGTGTTCTTACTTCAGTGACAACAGCATATGTTGTACATCCCTTGACTATAATGCATCAAGGTCATGTATTTGTCATTATATAACACAGGGTTGCACAACGCAATGAAAGTTGTAATCCCCCTATGCTGCATACACACAGAACAGATAATGACTAGAAAAGAATAAAAAATAAAACAATATAAGTTATTTACACATATAGACCCATAAAATAATTATATAGTTCTTTTATTTATTTGTGCCAGGTTGAATTTAAACAACAACAACAGCAACAAAAGTGATGATATGGTCGAAAGATTGTCCATTAACTTTAACTGTGTTTGAGCACCAGGCATCATCGTTGTAAAAACACTGAATCCGTCTGTCCTTGTCCTGCCACAATCTTGTGCCCTGTCTGTCCACCCATCAAGTGCAAGAGCCTAATCTGGAATGCTGTGTTGGAGCCAGATCTCTGGTAGGCCTTTTCCAGCCACATGGAACCAGCGCCATTCAGGTCTGATTTTGAACTGCTCAGAGTATTTCCACCAAAAATGAATTGCTTTTGGTATACGTTCCCAGCTGGAAGCAAAAAACAGCAGGTTTTCCTCAGGGCACAGGTAGTTGCGCATTGTGCAACACCCTCTGTTGATGATGATCCGTGATTACAAGGATCTGTTCAAAACTGGTGGAAATGTGGGCCAGTTTGCCAGATAGCACCATGGTTACAATGGTTCTTTGTTGAATGGAACTGGTTCAAGAACCAGAGCTATTTGGTGGAAAAGGGCCTTGTAAGATGTGGACACAACAGTCTATGATTTCCCGTTGCTTTGCCGGGCTGAGTCCCATTTGTCCACTTCACCTTCCCACGACTGGACATTAGTCAGGAGCAGCCTTAAATCCAAGCTGGGCTGGCTTTGATCTGGCCAGGTGGTCGGAAGTGATCGTCTCAGTGTCTGCTGCTATTAATCCAAACCTAATCCAAAACCTTATTGCAATGTCTATGAGTGCATTTCTGTCATAGGTAACGTTTTCTTAAAGCATAAAGCCAAAAAATAACAGGTTAAAACATGTAAGTTTGAAGAGGCTACCAGCCACAGCATCTTAGTCAAAACCTCACCAGTTTAGAAAGGAGCAATTTTGGTCTTCTTTTGTTATTGTTTTAGATTTTTGGGGTGTGGGGTGGGAAATTCACTTTATGGTACAGTCTAGCTATTCTCATCAACCCAAGTAATCATTTGTTTTTACGCAAACAAGCGCTGATAAACCCACTATAGACTGCACCGCATGGTATACAACAGAAAGGTTCCAGCTGGCAAAGACAGTAGAACATGTAGCAGCTAGAGCTGGGTGATTTTTGGGGAATACTGGCAGAATATTTTCACATCTGACACTGTGAATTGAGGATTTATTTAAACAAAACCAGAGCTGGTGATTGTTGGAACACTGGAAAACATCAACCAAGATTGTTTTGGTGAGTTTTATTTCATGTTTTTGTCAAGTCTGAATAAATAGGATTTTCGGCTGAGTTAACAAGGCAATTCTAAGTGCTTCTTGGGTCTGTAAAAGAGAGAAACTTGAATTCAGAAGGGGTACAGTTGTATTTTTCAGTTTAATAAGAAAACTAGGCGTGAGAATATTTCCTTTCTTGACACTTTAACATATTACTGAACCCTTGTAGCAGCTAAAAGAAATTATTTTTCTCTCAAGAATTAGTGGAGCTCAAAAGGAGAGCGGATATCAGAAGTAGACAGAAACACAACCCCCAAAAAACTGCTGTTGTCGCTGTTGTTGTACTGGTTTTGTGCAACTACTTGTAAGGTTCAGGTGTCTTTCAGCTTCTCTTTAGTGGCTAAAACTTATGAAATTTACCATTGCCGTTTATGCTGAAGTGGACTGTTATTCCTCTAGCATACACACATTATTCATCTAGAGATTAACACTCTGCTGGTTCACAATCCACAAGTCATAACCATGTGAACTTGCCGCTGAATTAACCAAAACACAGCACTGCAGCCCAAGGAGAGAGTTCACTCACCCAGTTAGTGAGATTAATTAAAATTACGTCATTGATTTTCGGGGAGTGTGTATTCTTGACAGCCATCTGTCCTCTGAAAGAAACCCAGTCTGTTTCTCTGACTGTGTGCTGCAGCTGTGCAGTTCACTCCTGAGGCCTTGCATGTCTCAGTGTGTGTATGTGTGTGTGTGCATACACATGAAGTTGTGTTCCAACATTCATGCGTGATGTTTAATTTGTTGTCACAAAAGGCCTTTAATCCCTTTTACACTGTAATCCTTTTGATGCTGATGCCTAAGTGGCACCATTTAGAAGAAAAAAATGGCTTTGTCTCCCACAAACACTATTAAATTAACCATTGGTTCATGTCCACTCCTCTTTGAAAGCCACCATTACAAATATCGAGTATAAGCATGTACATCAGTGTGTTTCTATTGTTGTGAGGACCGTCCAATGAGTTAGGTCAATGCAAAAACAAAGAGCCACAACAATGAAGGCCACGTTCAGACTAACTCTAGCACCGTGTGAAAAAAAAAAAATCCTCCTGCATCCCCCACAGGCATTTCAATGACTTCACTTTTTTTTTGTTGTGTTGTGATTCACAGGGCTCTACTGAGTTGTCCGGCAAAAAATGTAAACCTGACTCAACTGTTGCTGCAATACAGTGTGATCATCCATCAACCAAGTTCACGTTCCTGAGTGCTACGCTACGAAGGGAGCTCAACACAGCCGGGTAAAACTGACTCAGAGATAACCGATATCACGACGATGGTTCTCAACTTGCTTCGTTAACGCAGGCTTTCTTCTTCAGGCTCTGTGCGCGGTCACATTAAAAGGGGCGTTTGGAGCGTCATCAGACTCTTCCTCCACACGCGAGCCGCCCACTTGAGTCAAGTTGAACAAGTTGTTACAATGGAGAGCTAAGGAGAATATAAAAAAATAGTCATTACAGGAAAAAGCAGCACTTGCTGCACATAAGACAAGAGGAAAATTACTGATCCACTTAATGAGCTCCTAATGCTGCTGTTCATTAACCTTGATAGGGCAGATTTAAACATGATGCTGTCAGTTTCACGTTGTTCCATTATAAGTGTTTGACCAAATCAAAGTAAAGCGAAAGTTACTGTTAGTTAGAATATTTTCCATGATAAATAGAGGAGTCTAATCAATTTTCTAGAGCTGCAATATCAGCAGAGCAAAACGGAGTTGGTAGCAAATCAGGATCAAGCTTAAAAAGTGTAGTAAGGTGTCTGCAGCTGCTTCATTATTATTTCAGTGAGTGGATGATCTGCTGTGTAAAATTTCAAGTGTTAATATGACCTGAAGCAAACAGGAAAATAATAACTCTGCATCACCAAACTGAGGGTCCCATGACAACGCAATGCAGATAGTTTGTGCTGCTCATTCATTCTGCGAATTTATGAATGTACAGCTCAGCAACTTGGCATATATAACGTCCTCCCTCAGTTTGGAATCTATATAACTCATAAGAACATCATCAGGAACATAGCCAGTGAATAAGTGACACTCTCACAGCTGATTTAATTTGAAACTCTGAAGATTACCTGCTCCTGACCAGGTTATGAGTTCAACATCAGTTGCCATGGTGATCTATCCAAGTTAAAAGAGAGCCACCTTCATACATTGAAAACTCTAAGTCAAGCTCTCTTTGTAGTACAGCCCTCTGGTATATTACTTTGTAATATCAACAACATACCTCACAATAGTAAAGGCACAGAAATGACTTTTGCTGTCATAACTTTCTCTTGGTGTCCCCTGATAGTTCAGTTAGTAGAGCGTGCACAGAGGCGGACTTCTCAGCATGGGTTTGGTTCCAGCCTGTCACACCGCTACCTGAAACAACACCAATGCAGCCACCTCACTGGGTAGTTTTCAGTCTGAATGCCTGGTAGTCTACTAAGTGCAGGCTTTTACAGATGGAACACTCAACAAAACACAAGCAAAATATGGTGACTGGACATCCCAGTTTGTCCAGGATTGTCCCACTTGTTCTGAATCCAACAAATATCTGCAAAACACTAAAATGTCCCCATTTTCAACCTTCATTATCAAATCATCCTGGTTTTCACAACAATTCAAATAATAATTAGTAGTAGTATTAACCTTTTTTTTTAGAGGTGTTCTGCTTTGTCTGTGGTTCTCAACCTTTTCAAGACCTGAAAAATTACTGGTTGATTCCACCAAGCATGGCACGTCTGCGTCACGGTTCTGATCCTTCGTTCACACGACTGCAAGCCCCACCAGCAGCATTTCAGAAGCATTTCAGCAGCAGAGCGATTTGCCTGCCTGATTATGTTTACTTGTTCAGATTTTGTTGATTAGGTCCTCTTTCCTTGCTCTTTGTGCTTCTACCATGGATAAACGGGCTACGTGGTTAAAAAGTTTCTTTTCTGTCTGTCTTTATGATCGCGAGTCTGCACGGGGTCTTTTATTTTGAAAATCAACTGGATTCTCCCTGACTTTTCTGTGTCTGACCTCCTCCTGCCCATTCAGTCTGCTCTGTGCTAATTGATGCAGCATCCATCAAAAATAGACTCAGTGCGTATCTGAAGTGGAGCAGAGCAGAGAGACACTTCTGGGACGCACCAAGGTGCTGCTGGTGGAATCACAAGCATTGTGCAGAATGGCTGAATGGCAGCCATAATGTGACACAGCCACGCCTCTTGGAATTTAGCCATTAGGTTGGTGTTCGTGACCCCCTTGGGGGTGCTGACCCCTTGGTTGAAAACTACTGTCATCAGCTATAGGCTAGCTTAATGGGGTCCATGGTGTTTAAAGGCGCACTGACTAAGTGGTGAAATACCCCTATGGCGAGTCCATCAGAATCAGAATCACAGGAATTCGACTTGGTGGTTCAGTACAATGGAGCAAGAAGAGATAAAGTTTAAACAGACTAACCTAGAGGTTAAAAAGTTAAGTACAAGAATTATGTAAAAATCTGCTACACATTATAAATGGCATACATGTTTGTATGCGTAAATGTGCAGCACACTTATGGGTCTCGGTTTGTGAGTTTGAAAACACGCTCACTTTTCTATAGGGAAGAAGAAATTACAGCGCACAGCTTTTCCTTGCAAACCTCATCTAACTGTGTGTCATTTTTGAAATTCAGGTAAAATAACTCTGACAGCTGAATTCCTCAACTTCAGATTCTTCAACTCAACTGCAGTTCAGCCACAAATGACCATTTATAACTGCAGGGTAACAGACAACTGACTGTTTCGCAAACCTTATCGTAATATAGAAGCACATTCAATCTACTAAAGGGAAATTGTATATTTTTCATATAATAATGGTTTGCAGATCTCATTGTCGTGACTTACTGTAGCATCTCATAATTATGAGTCTACTGTATGGCTCATATTAAAATTCATGAGCAGTGTATTGCAGCTTGACAATGCAGCACTATGATAGCATTAAGTGAAATATTCACTGTTATTTCTTCCATTGCTGACATTGATGTCCTTTTTTATTCATTTTAAATATTATGTCAGCATTGCACATGCATTTTAAGTCACTGGGACTGTTTAGGCACGAACTGCAGTCTCCTTTGTTGTTGAGTAGTTACTACCTGCAATATGCACGGATTCAATCAGAACCATGAAAAAGTGTCCTTGTTGCAGTGAAGGCTGATGTCAACAGCTGGCAGGAAGTCAGTCAGCACCCAACTAATGCCCTTCCAAAGAAATGGTCTCTTTTCTTTTTCTGTGTTATGACTGTTGACGATGAAAATAATCTTCTAGCGAACATTATTAATGCAACATTCTTCTGTAACCTAAAACCACCAAGAAACTACAACCTCAGTTACATAAATAAATGAATAAATGCAACAGAATGCATTTATTCGCAAAAACTTTTTGGCTGAAATTGAGTTGAATACATTACAAAGACAAGATATTTAACATTCGAACTGATTAACTTCATTGCTTTTGTATATATACACTCATTCTGAATTTAAGTTGTGACAGGAGCAACAAAAGACTGGGAAAGTTGTGGAATGCTCAAGAAACACCTTTTCACATTCCACAGGTAAACAGGTGAATTGGTAACAAGGGATAGCATCATGATTGGTTATCCTCGAAAGGCTCAGACGCTCACAAGCGAGGATGGGGTGGGGTTCGTCACTTTGGGAAAAACTGCATGGGCAAATAGTCTAACAGTTTATCATTTCCCAACGCAAACCTGCAAGGAATTTCGTCATCTATAAATCATAATATCATGAAAAGATTCAGAGAATCTGGAGAAATCTCTGCACATAGAGAGCAAGGCCAAAAATCGACATTGAATGTCTGTGGCTTTTGACCACTCAGGCAGCACTGCGTTAAAAACTGCATAAAAAGGATACTAAATGGGCTCAGGAACACTTTGGAAAACAGTTGTTGCTAAACACAGTTTGTCGCTGCATCTAGATTAGACTCTACCATGCAAAGCGAAAGCCATGTATCAACAACATCCAGACACACCGCCAACTGAGACCTGAGCTCATCTGAGATGGACTGATGCAAAGTGGAATTGTGACGTCTGAGCTAAAGAGAAGAAGGACCATTCAGATTATGACTAGTGCTAACTTCATGTGATGGTACGGGGGTGTGTTAGTGCCAATGACATGGCTAAGTGTCACATCTTGAGGACCCCATTAACACTGAAAGGTACGTACAGGTTTTGGAGCGACACATGCTGCCATCCAGACATCTTTGTCAGAGACGTCCCTGCTTATTTCAGTGAGACAATGTGTCCCAACAGCGTTGCTCCTTGGTAGAAGAGTTTTTTTTTACTAGACTGACCTGCCTGCAGTCCAGACCTGTCTCCCACTGAAAATGTGTGGTGCATTATGAAGCAAAAAAAAAAAAAAAAATGCAACAACAGAGACCCTGGACTACTGAGCAGAATTGGAAAGAATTTCACTTTCAGAGAAGAATTAGTGTCCTCAGTTCCCAAACGCCCACTGAATGTTGGTGATGTATCATGATGGTAATTAGGCCCCTGTTGCAGGCTTTAAATTCAGAATATATATGTATATATTGCAAAAAAAATCACTTTGACCATTAAAAATCTAGTCTTTTATTGTATTTTGTATATATATATACTGTATATGGGTTGGCAAGTTTTTGCAAATAATTACATTCTGTTTTTATTTATGTTTTTCACAACATCCCAATTTTTTTGGAAGTCTTATCTCATGCTTAATGCAATGAAACTAAACTCATGATAAAATATTTGAGCACAAATAGATTTGCTGGCCTTTACCAGGTGGTTTAAATCCCAAATATGTCCCCAGTGGGACAAAGTTCCAACACGCACACACACACACACACACACACACACACACACACACACACACACACACACACACAACACGCACACACACACACACACACACACTCTTACACACACATACCGACACACACAATCAGCAGGGACATGGGCACTGGCAGCCCTATCAACAACCGTGGCACCGCTCAGGTTAGCACTGAGGCGCCTGCTTTAGAATGCCAATAAAGAAGTAAAGAATAGGTCCAGGGTGACTCAGACTTTGGTATACCCCTATAGACACGACACACACACACACACACACACACGCCCAATCCAGGCTCCAGCTCACGTCTGCGGCTGACAAAATGTCCCACTCAATCATGTTCTCTTTTTCTCCCCTTCATTGTCACTCTGCTCTGCTACACCATTGCTGCAGACACAAAACACACACACACACACTCGCACACACACCTTCCCCCTCCTTTCTAATCCTCCTCTTATCAAAACGCAAACAATCCATAAATCCAAATATGAGCATTTTGTTCCATACACCCATCTCATAACTCATACATCTTCGACTGAGCCGGAAGTTTGTGTATAGAAACTGAATTGCTTTTATGTGTGTGTGTGCCTTTAGGGAAAGTGCAGGAATTGTAATTGTTTGCCTCTTATCACCATTGTAAGAGTTGTGCAAAGTGTCAACAGTGTTTAGAAACAGAAGAGAAATGCAAACAGCAAATCAGTCGCTAAAGCACGGAAAGCTCTTTCTTTTGATGTTATTTGACGATAAGGACGGGGCTGTTGTTTTCCTTCTCCATTTGGGTGAAAAATGCCTCCGATTTAATGAAATTCTCCTCTCATTACCTTCCGCTATCTTGCTTTTATCAAGTCACTCACAAATTTTTATGTTTGCTCTTTTGGCAGCCGTGGCCCGTGCTTGCACTCACACACAGAATTAGATCTGGAGGAGAGGAGGGTTTGTTGGGGGGGGGGGCTTTATATGGGTATTAAAGAGCCAGCATATAAAAAGACCATTTATTACTGCTGTCATTGGGCTGCTCTGGGAACGCAGTCAGGAGCCCTCCATAGCAGCCTGTTAAAAAATAGATTATAGAAGCTGACAGGAAATTTCAGAATCTTTTTGGTTCATTCCGAGGTGGACGCCGCAGTTGCTTTTATTCATAATGGGATTCAATTGTATGAAGGGAAAAGCTTAAAGAATGCCTCGCAGATGTTCTCAGGGTTGTTTGTTGTGTGGGAGGGAGGACGCCATGCTGTGCTTAGCCTCGGACTGCAAGTTATGTGTATTTATTGCAAATGTGCAGCGCTGAATGCATGCTCTTTATCATTGTTTAAATACCTGGTATGAGAGCAAGCAACTATTACAGTATGTAAAGGAGCGAGCACTGAGACATCAAAACAGCATGCAAGCATTTAAGAGTAATTTAGAGTCTTTAATGTTAGTGTCCAAGCTATTAGTACAGCTATTATGGCAAAGTTTGTTTCTCAACAGAGCAGCCATTTCTCAGTCATTACGTAGCTTTAATTATTTCAACAGATACACTAAATAAGTTAGCCCAAGGATAGTTATGTTATCTTTCACACACTAGCAAGCTGACAAGATTTTACTAAGCACGTATACATGCTTAGGATCGCCCCCCTGGATTGAAATTGAGTAGTACTTGACAGTAGTGGACTCAGGATGTGTGAGGGTTAGGGGCAAAAAAAATAAAACGGGCACCAGCTGTTTGCAGCAGGGGAAACCAGCACAGTGAAAGTCATGATGCAATTGTGGTGAAACAGTTCCAATTCCTGGTTTAGATTAAAAGAAAGAGGGCACTTTCTCACATTTTCTCCACTGGAAGGGCACCATAGAGCATTGGTTCCCAACCTGGGGTCCAGGCTGTCCCTTGCGGGGGGGGCACCAGAAATCACAGGGGGCCCCCAAGTCTTTTTCTGATCTGAGTTCCTAAAAATCAGATTTGCACATGTCTACTAAAATCACAATTTCAGAGTTCGCACACCTTTTCCAAAGTC
Source organism: Lutjanus argentimaculatus (assembly GCA_034769285.1). NCBI lineage: Eukaryota > Metazoa > Chordata > Actinopteri > Lutjaniformes > Lutjanidae > Lutjanus > Lutjanus argentimaculatus. Next base: position 2,423,457 of record JAWZSL010000054.1, read on the forward strand.
AAATTCATGCACTTTTCATGCATTTTCAAGGTGCATTTTCAAACTTTTCCAGCAACTTACAGCTGTGGTACATTACATATTTATATACAAAATGATTATTTCTCCTTGTGTCGCAGTAAGTCAGATGTTATTGTATTATTATCAACCAAAATTTTGTTTTGCCACAGAATTGTACAGACAGGTGACAAATTAAAAGAAAATAAAGTTTCATGTTTCATAATGTGTCACTTGTTTGTAAGTACTCTTGTACACTTGAGTAACTGATTAATCATCAATAATTAATAAGACATTAAACACACTTTTTTTCTCTTTTTTCTGCCATTTTAATTTTTTCTTGTTTTTTTCTCTTTCTTATTAATTTCTGAGCTAAATTCTTATTTAAGTTTAATTTTAAGTTTCCTTATTCAATGAATGGCTCCACCAGACAAAACAATGTTAAATAAGGCACAACTAATGCCACTTCAAGACTATTGATAATTATCAATTAATACATATTTAATCGGTTAAATTCTTATTTGACAATTAATCAATTAATGATTAATCATTAACATTACTATGTATATACAGTATGTGAGCATGTCTTTGTGGGGGGCCGGGGGGGTCTCAGTTTTCCTTAGATACAAGTAGGGAAAACTGAGACAAGTAGGGTGGGCTCCAAGGAAAAAAGGTTGGGAACCACTGCCATAGAGGGTACTTGACCACATTTTTTCTCCAGTGGAAGGCACCTTAGAGGGCACTTTTAATGGGGGCACTGGGGAGACCACATAGAGGTCCAGGTGTAAATGCAGCGAGACTCATTGAGGATAGCTTGTGATCCAATCGGCCAAACCACCTCCAAAGGAGAAAGCGTTGTGACCATATTAACAACGAGTGTAATTGCTCTTGCATTTTCAATCCAGATACAACACCTCCATTGCCAGAAACTTGGGGCCTTTGTTGCTAGATTTAGTGACCCTCTCAGCAACTTTAAAAAGCGTTCAGTGACAAACTTAAAAGTGCCAGAAGTTCCCTCTCCTGTTGTGCTGTATGTAGACAGTCAATGTGGCGTGTGTGGCTGGCAGGAGGACGCCACTCACTGCAGTTCAGTTGTAGTGGGTTTCTGTGGATACTCTGAAACTGTTACATCCTGATGTCCCAGTTAAGGTTCCTTGTTTCCAGTTTTCTGTCAGTATTTCCTGTTTTATTTTGATACTCACCTTTGTCTCTCGTTTCAGGTACTTTACTTCCTGCCCCTGTGTGTTTCCCTCCTTTGTGATTACCTGCCCCGCCCTAATGGGGTTCACCTGTCCCTCGTCATCCCCCCCAGTCCTTGTGCTTCCCTTTGTCTGTTGCCAGTTCATCTCTGTTACTTGAGTGTTTAGTTTGTTTCTTTTGGATTTGAGCAGATTTTTGTGTACTTGACTCTGCTTCAGCCTACTGTTTATCGGATGCCTTTGTTTCTCTTTGGACTGACAACCTGTGCACAGAACATTTTTTCATTAAAAGACCTTGTGTTTTGAGTCCTGCGTCTGAGTCCTTTGTCTGTTGGCTCCAGTCTGATAGAAACTTTCTCTGGATTGGAACCTCTGAATGTGCAAGTGAGCTTCTCTGACTCTTTCTGTCTGGGATAGGATGTTCCTATAGCTTGTAAATATGCAAGTAGTTTAAGTTTATATTTCACTCCTTTTCTCCAGATCTCTGGATAAGGGTGTTCCCATATAAAGTCACAGGAGTGCCATAAAAGAAAGGAAAATAAAGAATAAAAGTTAGTTTGATATTGAAAATATTTAAATAATTTGTTTGATCCTCTCCCTCTCTTTGTAGACTTAAAGAAAACTTGTTTACTTCAGATATACAACGTCCCCGTAGTGAGTTTGTTATCACTTAAGGTTTCTCTATCTACATTGTATTTGTGTAGATATAATACCAGATGTATGTTACCAGGTTAAATCATATCCAAATACAGGCTGGATATGAGATGCATGCAAATCTGAGACAATAGCCTCACATCACAATATAAATATCATTTCCCTATATTGCTCAGCCCTGCCCCAGAGCATCTCCTAACTCTTAGTGAGAATCATTATTTCCAAAATTGTCAAGGTTTTCCTTTAGAGTTTAGTAAAATGTATAAAAAAAAAAAAAAAAAAAAAAAAATCCTTATTTCATCATACTCATTTCACCAAATCAGTTTCTTGGAAGTTAGACTTCTTATATTCCATTGACTGTATTGTTTTGGGCATATTATAGTCTCATTGTTGAATTATAGTTCCTCTGTTGTACTTGGTATTTCTACAAAACAAAGTCTCCCATTAGATCCAACTGCCATTTTCCTAACTACAAAACCCCAGCTCTCTGAGAACACAGACAGAGAACACTCTTTGAATAGTCTCTCCTGAGGTTTCTTCCAGTTTATCATGAGAGCTGAGTTTTTTGTTTGTTTGTTTTTTTTTTTTGGAGGTGGTTTACCTTATTTTCTCAGAGATTGGCCCGAGTTGGAAACCACTGCTGTTGTGGGCCACTGAGACACTGAATGTGATACCCAGGTATATAAAATTGATTTGACTAGAAATGTTTGAGGTCAAGGATCAACACTTCTCCTGCTCAAAAGTAAGAAACCAGAGGGATTTTCTGCCTCTGCCTGTAACTACTATGGAACCATGAAAAATACGATTTCTTACTGCGCTGATTTGAGAGACTTTTTCAACCTTCCCTTGGAGGCAAGACCAAGAGAAATATGGAAATACCGTGGATGTCATAGAAAAGGAACAAGCTCATGAGTCACAGAACAGGGTGAGTATTCTTTCCTTAACCTTCCAAATGCTATAGTACAGTACAATACAACTCACTTTGTATAGTATCTGACAAAACACCAGGGGCTTCATTTATAAAATAGACTTAGGATCAGTCTTACTATGACGTGGAAATGATCTTATCTCTAAGCAAAGTCTAGATTTGTCTTAAGTGATTATCCTGCTGGTTATGGCAGGGTATTGCAGTTTGGGAAGAAATTAGCCCAAGCCTGTGGTGACCTGTAGCGTCAGCTTTATGAACGATCATAGAAATGATCATTAAATGTCGCGTACTCGCGCAGGGGTGTATGGAAACTCTGACTAAAACAGAGTCGTAGTAAGCTTGACCATTTACTGTCACACTTCTTCAATGACACACTGATGAAAACTATAAATAAAAACAATACAAAAATAATAAGTGTCTGTTACATTGCTAAAATAATACTCAATTACAAGTAAAAGTATTGGTGTTAAAAATATAGTACAAAGTATTTGTCGCAAAAACTACTCAGTATTGGTTTCTTTTAATTGTTGATGTCACCGTCACCTCTCCAAACTAGGCTTTTTGTGTGTTTTCCTGAACCAGTAGTTGCTAACAATCGATTAATCATTATTCATTTTTGAGACACAATACATATTTTTTTTCCCCTCATTTTCAATTTTTTTTTCAAAGTTTAAGTTTTCTTCTTCAACAAATGGCTCCACCAGACAAAACAATGTGGTCAAATGATGCCATGAATAAATGAATTAAACATCCATGAATATATTTTTAATTGTTAAATTTTAATTGCAATTAACTGTTAAATGATTAATCATCAACATCTTTACTCTGAATCTGTGCTGCTGCAGCATTTTGTTTTGTTTTTCGTTTGTATCTCATTGCTCTCATTGGCCTGTTTGTGATCAGATCACCTGATTGGCTTCTAAAATGCAGATGAAAGGTTTGGATATTAATTCAAATTGTACTCGGTACTCAGCTATGATTTTAAAAGTAACTAAGTAGATTACACCTTGTAATGAATACTTAAGTACAAGTAAAAGTACAGACTTGAAAATCTACTCATACTGTAAAAGTCCAAGTACCCAAAGAACTACTTAATTACAGCAGTTTGAGTATTTGTAATACGTTACTTCCAGCCCTGTTTTTAACTAAATATTGCATTGTACGTACATGTAAATAAACCTTTTTTTTAACTAACTTATCAAAAATAATTTTTCACAAAATAACCTCTAATATACATTTCTTAATGTCTAAAATCATATAAATCAACTTACAGCATTGCCTCTATGAAGTTTAACAGTGGATTGCTCCAAGAGCGTGCAGCACATGTTTCTCTGGCTCGGCCAGTGGGGATGCACCAATAGCACTTTTGTCAGACCGAGTACAAGTACTTACATTTGTGTACTTGCCGCTACTGAGTACCAATACGAGTACTTACTAATGCCATTACAGTTACTTACAATAACTTTAAAAACATGTTTTATTTTCATCAGATGTTTCTCACTTTCTAAATGTAACAAATCATTGTTGCTTTTTTCCTGCTGCTAGTGTAACCATAGTTACTATACAACATTTTTGGGTTACTTGTAGTAAGTTACTTCACTAATTTTGTGTTCCCTTATTAAGCTGTAGTTTTGGATGTTCCATATCATTATTTCATTATCATTTACAGCACTCTAACTAGTATTTTAATTACACATTTACATGTGTAGTATTTAAGCTTCTTCTTCATGTCCCTCTTGTCTAAGGCTAATTAGTTCCTACCTGCCATTGTTTAGGGGGGACAGGTATGAGTGTGGTGCCATGTGTGCAACAGCAATGTTGACTGTGCTGTGAACCCCGAAAGTGAAGTTTGGTGTACTGAGCTGTCAGGATGTTTCAGTGAAGAATAACAGGAGAATAAAGAAGAGGACACAAAGAGAAGTTATAGCCCCCTCATTACCGAGAAAAGAGGGTTACAGACTGGTGACAGTGGTGTTTTTTCTTCATCTTTGGATTAATTACTCGAGATATTCAACTAGTTTACGCCTGCTGGGACTTATTGGACGGCAGCTGGCTGCGTTCTACAGGTGCACTCTGTGCGTTTATTTCAGTTTTACATGGAATTTTACTGACAGTTGCCAAAGTTGCCGCAGTCATTAGTGGACGATGTTGAGGACAACGAGTCTCTCGTTGATAATGACGGTGAGACCTAGAAAAGAAAGTAAGCATCAGCAAACTCCTTGCACTCTGTGTTATGCTGGTTCTTTAGATGTTTTAGTTGCTTGTGTTGAGCGGCTACTTTTTGTGACGTGGTATCGGGTGCAAGGTATCGGAGTAGTTTTATGAGTACGAGTATGAATACATGAGGACAGTATCGGACTGATACCCAATGCTGGTGCATCCCTAACTGCCTACATATGACTGAGCATGCACATTCATGGTGTTTTTTTTTTTTGCTTTTTTTTTCAGACTTTGTTTCATCTGTAGTTGGATCAGGTAAGTTTGGTGCAGGTACGTTCTTGCTGTCAACTTTCTTAGGCTTTGGTTTGTCATTAATAGATTGTGATTGTGGAATATATTCAGCGGGCAGGACACCATGTTATGAAGCCCTCTTATCCTCCTCCATGGAATTGGGAAGTGGCAGGTAGGGCCGATACCAGTGCGGAGGAAGAACGCTACACTTGCTGATTCAGATTTTCCATCTTCAGCTGGAGCATGCATTGCTTCAGCATCTTCCAGCACGTGTGCTTCCACCATAGCCATATCAGCTTCTGGATGTAGCATTAGCACTTCTAACTCTGTTTCTGTTCTTACTGTTTCCAGCTGATTTTGAGCATCTATTCTAAGTTTTTTCTGCTTCTCTGGCAGCCTGTCTTCATTTTCAGTTTAGCCTCTTGCCTTGGCAGCCGGTTGCGGCTGTACTGCTGGTGCCTTGCTGCTCCTAGTATTGGAGACAGGCCACTTGTTGCTTGTTGCCATCTCAACCACTTGAAGCATCAAAATGCTGCCTTTTCACTGTAGTGTTCTCATGCAGGTTGAATGGAAACAGAGTTGTAGTAAGCTTGACCATTTACTGTCACACTTGTTCAACGACATACTGGTGAAAACTGTAAATAAAAACAATACAAAAATATTAAGTGTGAAACACTGCATTTGTAAGTGTAACTTATCAAATATCATTTTTCACAAAATAATTTTCTAATCATGTTTAACAGTGGATTGCAGTGGATTGCTCCGGTAGAAAGGAAGTAACTTAACAGGAAGTGACCTAATAGGATGTGGTGTCATTATGTTATGTTAGAAAATGAAAAAATAAAAAATAAATAATTTACTTTTAATTTTTTAAGCAGAAATAATTATGAACAAATAAAGAGGGAACTTAAAGTTAAAGAAACTACCTTAAAGGCAGCACATTAAAGGTGTGACAAATTGATAGCGACATATTCTCATGCTTCGTGTTTGGCTTTGTTTGTCACTTTGCTATTTAGTCTGAATAATATGAGTTGCCGGGCTTCAGTCTCCTCTACCATCACTGTGATCTCGTCCTCCAAACAGTTCACATTTCTCTTTTAGTCCTTGGCTATTCACAAAAAAAAAGAAAGAAACAAATAAAGATGAGAAAACTCATAATTTCAAGGCAACTGGCTTAATTAAATCTTTGAATTTTAAGTCAATTGAAAATATTAAATTATTAACCATCATTCACTTGAATGAATTTATTCAACAGTACAGAATGTTTTGTTTCCAAACCCCAAAGATTCAGGTTTATCTAGAACAAAAGTCCACTGCCAACAAAAGATCATAGGTTGAAAAAATATTTCAGATTTTATTTAAAGTTGCAAGAGTTTGGGTTTGATACAAAACTTTGCAAAATTTAGTGAAGACAGTTGCTTTGAAATTATGAGCTTTCTCAACTTTCTTTTTTTACAGTGTTCCTGACAAAACCCTCATCTGTGCTGCATTACACAAGAGGAAACTGATTGTAAAGCAGGTGCACACAAAAAGTTAGTGTGAGATTTTAAGAACTGTGTAAGCAAGGTTTTTTTTATGCTCAGTATCTTTTATGAATCAAACTTAAGCACACTGTCAGAAACAATCTTAAGACTAAGTTCAAGTATAAGTCTAAGAACATTTTTATAAATGAGGCTCTGGTGCTGTAAATAGATCTTGCAACACACTTTGTGCAGTTTTCATTTATCTTGATTCTTAAGTTGTACATTAGAAGTGGTTTTATCTTGTTGCCAGGCTACTTCAGTTATAAATAATTCACCCTGCTAAGTTATTGTGTTTGGGCTGTAAATTGAACTAATCAGTACTGTGATGAATTTAAAGACATGTCTTAAAAGTTTAATCAAGTGAGTGGCATTATGGTGACAACATTCTGTAAATAAAACAACAGAAATAAGGGGTGTGGCTGTCTGTTATTGCAGCAACTCTAATTCTTTAATATGTCTTCTTTTGTCCTCTCTGGGAGACTGAATGCTTTGTTCCTGGACTTGAATAGCCCCATTCTTCAATTTGATTAGTTTCCAATGCTCCAATAAGTGCTCTCCTAAAGCTGATTAGTTAGTTTCCATTCCACAAACACATTAAGTCTCATTGCCTTAGCTGCCCCTCACAATTCTGTCTTGGTTGCATGTCACCCAACATGACTGTCAAATACACCTGCCTACTGAAATGAGGGTAACACTTTATATTAAGGGGCTTGTAAAAAAAAAAAAAAAGGCGTTAATAGGTAATAAGGCCCTAACAAGATGCTTATTAACATTAATATGTGTTAATAACCATATAAGTGTTAATAATATCATATTATTCTATGCACGTATAAGAATATTTTTTCTATGCACGTATAAGAACAGTTTATGCACTGCTTAAGATTGTTAATAAAAGCCTTATGAGACACACATTTAGGTCAACTACCTTTTATATCATTGTTAAACCTTTATAAGCTTTTGTTGTTGCTTACTAAAGATTTTTCATAGTTAATTACACATTTATTAGCAATTAACTATGCACTTGTTAACAGTAACCTATGCATTTTGGGGGTAAATGCATCTAAAATGTGAACAGCGCTTATTGAGGTTAATTAATCCTTAATTATGCACTTCTTGACAGTTACCCATGTTTTTATTAACTATTACTATTTCAGGCTTTTTTTCCTCTGCTAAGAAGCAGTAATAAATGCATAATGAAGTATGTAGAAATTTTTTTATCAATTTCGACAACAACTTAAAGGTCTAATAATGATATCATGGGTACATTAGTTAAAGTTAAAAATAAATGTTTAACATTACTATGTGATAATAAGACTATATGTGTGTTAATAATAGTGTAATAAACATGTTTACTGATAGATTATAAAGCATAGAAGCATTTCTTGTTAGAAGTTATAAGAACAGAATTGTTATTAGTTATAAGGATCTTGCTAACAGTTTAAGCACTGCTAAAGAATGTAAATAAAAGCCTTATGAGATTCTTGTAATTGCATTATAATTATGATTATTTATGTCAACTAACTTTAATATCACTGTTAAACCTTTATGAAGCTTTTGTCGTTGCTTTCTTAAGACTTTTACACAATTCATTATTCATTTATTATCAGTTAACTGTGCACGCATTAACAGTTAACTATGTATTTTGGGGGTAACAGATCTAAAGTGTGAACAGTGCTTATCAAGGTTAATTAATCCTTTATTATTCACTTAACAGTTACCCATGTGTTTTTTTTTGTTTGTTTGTTTGTTTGTTTGCTAATTATTACTATTTGCTTTTTTTCCTTTGCCAAGACCTGCTAATAAATGCATGAATTAATATGTAGAAATCTTAATGAAGTTCAACAAAAGCTTAGTTAGTTAGGTCTAATAATGATACCGCACGTAAGTTAGTTAAACTCAATTAATGTGTTTAAAATTGATGTGTCAATAAGACTATATACGTGTTAATAAAAACATAATAAACATGTAAACATTGATAGATTATAATACATTTCTAAGCACTTCTTGTTAGAAGTTATAAGAATAGAGTAGAATTGTTAGTTATAAGGATCTTGTTAACTGTTTATGCACTGCTTAAGAATGTAAATAAAAGCCTCATGAGTTTCTTGTAATTGTTTATAATTGCATTACAATACATTTATTTAGGTCAACTAACTTACCTTTAATACCATTACCTTTATAAGCTTTGCACCTTGCTTTCTTAAGACTTCTAGACAATTCATTATTCATTTATTAGCAGTTAACTATGCACATATTAACAGTTAATTATGTATTTTGGGGTAACAGATCTAAAGCTTGAACAGTGCTTATTAAGGTTAATTTATCCTTTATTATTCACTTAACAGTTACCCATGTTTTTTTAAAATGATTACTATTTCTGGGTTTTTTTTCCTATGCTAAGACCTGCTGATAAATGTGTAATGAATGAATATGTAGACATCTTAATGAAGTTCAACAAAAGCTTAGTAAGGGTCTAATAATGATATAGTAGGTAAGTTAATTACACTCAATAAATGTGTTCAGAATGCTATCATAAATTATTATAATCAGTCCACAAACTGTTAACAAGTATCTTATATGTGCTCATAAATAATCGAACAATAAGCATGTTTATTATGACATTTTTAACACATATTAATGTTAATAAGCATCTTATAAGGGCCTTGTTACTATTAACTTATGTATATTACAAGCACCTTGATATAAAGTGTGACCAAGATGCGTAGCACAGATCCAAACACAGACCAAGGTGTTACAAAAGCAATTGCAAGCTTGTGAATGGTGGGTGAGGCAGGGGAGGCTAGAGGCTTATCAGTTCAATTAACAGCATATTTGGACGTCATGACAACTGAGGGGGAGTCCCCTGATCCTGATCTTGGTCAGGACTGATGGTCCGCACAGATTATCTGGAAATGTGAGGTGTTGCTAGGAGTAATCTAAGGGCAGTGATAGACTCCCTGACAGATAAAAGCCGCTCTGATCATATCAAGTGTTTGGTATTTACGACTCGATGCCTGGCTGCTTCCTGGGCCGTGCGAGGATCACAGATGGAGTCAAAGAGGAAACACCACCGATAAGAGCAGCAAGAGCTGAGTTTACAGTCAAGTGGAGAAGTATTTACAAGGAACATTATCGTAATTATGCTAATTAACAGTGACAGGGAGGGGATAATGAGTTGGGAACGCTTGTCCTTCAAGTACAATCATCTTCAGTTTCAGTTCTTCTGAAGACTGCGCTGACCGGGTGTCCCCAGCCAAAGCTTTACAGAAATCTCATTCTGTGTCATTTCTTTTTCTCCTTTGCAGTGGAAAGGAGTATTAACGTAGTATTAACATGGATATCAGGCTGGATCAAGCAACTAGAACGCAGAGCCTAGTGTCTGTAACATTTCATCCTTTACATCCTTTGTCTAGATCATTTATAGTGACACTGTAGTGTGAAAAATGCACATATTTTTGGGCCTTATGAGGCTACTGTGGTCAGCTGGACTGGAAGGAATATGCTGAATATGTGGCCATATATGGACAGCAAACAAGTGCAGTATGATGTAGTGTTGGCGTGGCAAGTTTTAGTGGACATTCTGCTCTTACTCCAGGTCAACACTGGACTCATAACTTACTAAAATCAGTTGTAACTGCTGTGAATACAAGATGACTACTTCATGCTTCCTCCTCCACAAAGAGGCAATGAAGAAATTTTTAAAAGCCGCCTTTCAAGCCCATAGGAGGTGATTGTTATCTCTGCCTAGAGGGGATCATGTGTTTGGTCCGGTCTGGTCTGAAGCTATATTGCTGATTGCATATGGACCTACATAGCACAAGGCAGTGATTCTACAAGTGTGGGCTACGGCCTCGTGGTGGGCCTTGAAAGTACTACAGGTGGGCCGCGAGGGCGCATTAAACTTAAATAAATTAAATGTTGTGAAGTTTAAGTTTTGTAAGTTTGACAATGCCATTATATTTATGAATATTTATATTATTATGATTATGATTAAATTCTATAAGATAATCAGAACTAATAAAACAAAGCCACAGGATTTAAATTACATGTTACTGACTGGTACTGACTGACTGGTCAGATTTTGTTGATTAGGTCCTCTTTCCTTGCTCTTTGCACGATAAGCAGGCTATGTGGTTAAATACTTTCTTTTCTGCCTGTCTTTATGATTGTGAGTCTGCACAGGGTCTTTTATTTTGAAAATTAACTGGACTCTCCCTGCCTTTTCTGTGTCTGACTTCCGACCCGTTCGATCTGCTCCGTGTTAACTGACGTGGCGCTGTTGTCGCAGATGTGCCGTGCTCAGTAGAATCAACCGATTAATTTGTTTTAATTTAAAGCTACTACAAGGAACTTTCATATTTTGTTGTTTGTTTTGTGTCACAGCTCAAGTTTCTTAGGTCATGTTTTTTATTTCATTCATTCGTGTTGTGTTTCCTGTTTTACTTTGAAACTCACATCTCCTCTCGCTTCAGATCACTTCACTTCCTGCCCCTGTGTGTTTTCCCTCCCTTTTTGATTGGCTTCACCTGTGTCTTGTTATCCTTCCCCTCACCAGAGTATTTAGTGCGTGTGCTGTTTTCTCTCACTACCAGTTCGTCTTAGCTCCTTATGTGTCAAGCGTTCCAGCCTTGTCTTTCTCTGTGTCCTTTTAAGTTTAAGTTTTAAGTTTAAGTCATACTTTATTAATCCCCAAGGGGAAATTACAGTTTTTTCACTCTGTTGTCATTTTTTCTCTACATACACACAGGCCCGAAATACACACGCACATGCACAAACAGGACCTATAGACATGCATCAGGGAGAGGTGTCAGAGCGAGGGGCTGCACAACAAACATATTAGTCAGGTGCGCCCGAGCAGTTAGGGGTTTCGGTGCCTTGCTCAAGGGCACCTCGGCAGTGCCCAGGAGGTGAAACTGGCACCTCTCCAGCTACCAGTCCTCGCTCCGTACTTTGGTCCTGTGTGGACTTGAACCGCCGACCACCTTCGGTTTCCCAAGCCAAGTCCTTACAGACTGAGCTACTGCCGCCCCAGTACTGGTTGGTTTTTTGGATTTTGCCTGTTGTTTGACTCTGCCTCTGCCTCTTCTGTGTACAGAACACACTTTTTGACCAGTAAAGACTGTGTCATTTTACCCAAACCATCTCTAGAGTCGTGCATTTGAGTCCACCCTCACCAGGTGTAACATTTTGGAAGCTTCTGTGGACAAAGCTGCAGCGTTTTCACCACAAAACACAACGTCAGAAATAAGATCATCTAAATAAAAACCTCCTGCTTCTTTTTAACTGGCTAATGCACTATTCACTGTAACTTTGCCTGTGAAATGTAAACACAGGCTTGCTTCATCTGATTTCAAGGAGAATCTGACCCAGTGGCAGCCATTATGTACAACTATATAGAAACAGCCAATCTTCTCGCTGATGGTCTCGTTTGCTAATGTAGGTCACACAGAGGCTTCAGTATTAAACTGAGACTGTTTCATAACCAGCTGAAAACTCCTTGTAGTGGCTTTAATTTAGTTACTAGGGGCGATCTAATCAGCTCTATTCCAAAACATTAACCTTCTAAATAGCCTTCTGCTTCCACTGGAACATGCAGGCTTACATCTATGAATAGGCAACACAAAGTGTAAATTATTTAGAAAAGAAGAGTTTCTCCAAAAATGTAGATTTGTTGCCTTGCGGAGACCTGCACTCTACAGATTGCACCTTCATACTCAAAACAAAGGTTTCTAGGAGAACTCCCAGAAAGTCTTTTAACTTATTCCCAGCCCAGTATGCAGTGTATGCATCAATACTGAAGCTGTCCTGAGGACGTTATATTGTCCGAGAAGAAGTCATCAGAGAATGATGAAACTATATTTTGCAGACATAAGTTTAATTTTAAGAGTTTATTATTATTATTATGTGCTCCTGCATGGCTGTCTAATAGTAAAGGTAAGAGAGGGCAAGATGATCAACATCTTACGACTGTTATATAATGTCCTCTTCACTTTTAAAATCTACAGTATATCACCACTCACACAAAATAGGCATAAATATGCGCTAACACACACAGCCGCATGTGTCTATGCACGCACACACACACAACTTTACAAACAACTTTAAAGCTTGTGTCTTATAATCCACAAAATCTATTTTATGTTCCCCTTTATCTTTCCGCGCACTTTTGATGACCAGTCATCTGTCCATTTTATGTGATTCTGTCTTATCAATAACTCACCCTCATTACGTCCCAAATGCTCCAGGCTCGCCTCTCCCTCTGCGAGATTTAAAGGCATCTGTAAGTGACGTCTCAAAGACTCGTAGAATGATTCGACAACATCACGGGCCCGTCAACGAGAAACGGGGGAAGGGGGGGGGATATCGATGAAAAAGAACGGGCCTTATTCAGATGGAAAACGTGGGCAGGAAATAGTGGCAGGAGCTGGCAGGATCCTTGATTCCGGACACATTTCGGTTTTATAGGCGGTGTGAAGATGAGGGAGAGGGACTCTGAGCGCAGAGATAGTGTCATTACTAGCTGGTTCACCTTGAGGTTATGCGCGTTCCACTATAAATCCAGAGCCTGCTCTCACCTTGGCCAGGTGCAACAAACTGCTCCTCTAAAGCGGTGCGAGGGAATCGTTCATCTAATGAAATGTTTGGGGGAGCCGAGTCTGAAGGGCCGGACAGGCCGTTCGGTGGCTCGCCCTGAGTTATTCTGTTACACAACAGCTGTATTTGTCAGTTGTATTTGTAGAAGTGTTACTTATGTATCTGCTGTCTCAGTGGCTGTTTAGAGAAGACAAACAGGATTACACAGAGGGAACGGAAAAACACAGAAAACCCTGTACAAAGGAGAGCAGTCCTGTGCTAAATACTGCCTTCCTGAGATTTCAGGTTCTTATTTCTTGTTGACAATGAATCAAAGAGATGTTCTTTCAGCTTATTGTCAGTTTTAGTCTGTAGATTGAGGTCTTCTATTGGATTTCATTGGATTTGATGCAATTTAATAGTTGCTTTTATAACATTCTAACTTACCCTGTGACATTTTTGGGCACAAGTAAGTTTTCTTTGCTCACAATGCGCACACATTACTGATAAAGTTTCACACTGTTGCGATTATTGCAGCAGTAACATACCATGAAACAAAGCAACTTACCAGCAAAGGTATGGAAAAAGTACAGACTACCAAGCAGCGACCTTTGATGATGGGCAGTAGCTGGCCAATAAGTAGTCTTCCTGCCAAACTTCCTGCTAAACTTTTGGAATCAATAGTGAGTAAACAAATCTGGCATTAAAGGGATAGTTCACCCAAAAATGAAAATTCAGTCATCATCTACTCTCCTTCATGCCGATAGAGGGTTGGATTTATTTTGTTAGTTTGCAAATCACTGCTGCACGCTTCACAGGAAAGCAGCGCTGCAAAATCTCCTAAACAATGGAAGTAAATGGTGACCAGTTTTCAAATGTAAGAAACAACTGAGAAAAAAACACACATAAAATGTTTGTTATGTATTATAGCTGTTTTCGTCTTGTTGTGCCTTATGTTGTTTTTGTCTTGTGCCATCTTTAAGTATGTTTTTTCATATTGTTATGTCCTGTTACACGTTCTTGTCTTCTTATGTCTGTTTTGGCTTATGTCGTTTTTATTTTATGTCTTGTTATGCAGTTTGGTTTCTTGTGTCTTTCAGCTGTTTTTGTCTTATGTTGTTTACGTCTTGTTATGTCTTGTTACATTGTTTCCATCTTGTCTTTTAGTTTTTTTTTTTGTCTCACATTGTTTTTGTTTTGTTATGTCTTGTCACATGGTTTACATTTGCTACATCTTGTTATGTCATTTTCATCTTGTTGCATCTTTTTGTGTGGATAAAACTTAAGTAATGTGCCTGTTTTGAAGATGTAAGGAGCAGAAAGAACAAAATTTGTGTTAAATGTAGGGAGTAAAAGTAAAAAGTTGTAAGTAAGCATGCGTACTATAGTTATTTGTCATCTCTGGATGTGTTCTGCAGACTCTCAAAAACACATAATGCAGGACTGTTCAGATATGAGGCATGCAGCACATGGGATACACTCTTCCACAGACAGTAGGTTGCACTGAGGGAAGCCACCAGCTCTGTGTTTTTTGGCTGCAGTCTGTAGCTTGGTGATTATCCTGCTGCCAGGTATTGATTTTTGAATAGCAGGCCAAGCACTGCTACTCTGGACTGAGAGGTCCTGTCAATACAAATCTCATCGCTACATTGACAGAGTGAAATAATTTCATTAATTCCACGGCAAAAAGTCGGGGAAGCGAAGAATTATGTTCTCTAGGCCCACTTTGTACAATCATAAAAGGATCTGTTTGTACTCAAGACATTTTGTGTCTAATAGAACAGAAAATAGAAAGAAACTGAGAGACAATAAAGCTGTGGACATCATCGAATTTGAAATATCAGTGGTAGTTTCATTTGCAAGTATTTTTACTGTCTTGTTTGTCCTATTTTTCCACAGGGTAGATATTCAAAATAAATTAAAATAACAACAAACTGGCTGCATTATTTATTCTTGGTACTTGAGGTAGCGAGTGTGAGAATGTAATGATAACAAGTTCTCAGAGTGAAGCATTTTCCAGTCATTACTAATGTTTTTACAGTAAGGGTGCCTAAAAATAAAGCTGCTGTCTGCTGGAGTCTGAACATGTGGAATGTTGCCGAGATGACAGTGCGTCTAGAGCATGGATTCCCAAAGTGTATTATAAATTACTGTGTTAAAAACTCAGTTAAATATGCAGTTATACCACAGCTAATGACATGGCAACTCATGGTTGATGGTTGCCATAGGAGCACACTGCGGGCTCCAGTGCACTTTATCACGTTTTGTCCACTGGAAGGGCACTCTAAAAGGCACTTCATCATGTTTCGTCAACTGGAAGGGCATCCTAGAGGGCACTTTATCACATTGTTTTGGACAATTGGGTCACACTAGAGGGCATTTATCATGTTTTGTCTATCATAGGGGCATCCAAGAGGGCACTTTAATTGCATTTTCTAGTCCACCAGTGGTAACACAACATGCTTTACAGCTCAGGGGTCTTTGCAGGAGCTCAGCGGTCAGAAAAATAGTGGCCATCAGGCCGAGTGATAAAAGGATATGACAGTGTAAACAGAACTCACACAAATGCTGATACATCTCAGGCCTCTGACACGACTGAATCTGAGCCCAGGTTCCTTGTGTTTGAGTATCAGATGCCGAGATTGGTATGTTGTTATGTGATGAGTTGGAACGAGAACTGGATGGTTCTCTTTCTCTGCAACTTTTCTTTTAATGTTTGTTTTTGTGCTGTTTGCTTTTCCTCATACATCTTAGACTAGTCTTGCATAGCCAGACCTCTCTCCACAGTGCGAAAAAATGGGGAAAGGTCCTGTTCTGTGCATAGTATACAGTCTGCTATGAGGGAAAAAAGACCCTGCCTTGTTAGCATTTCTTTAAACCAATCACAAACGTCTTGGACGAAGCTAAGCCCAGGATGCAGCGACCGTGCTGCTGCAAAATATTGTCGAGGGGACACTTGGTGGAACATTTGCACATTGGGAGGTGAGCTCTGGCATTAAAATGACTGCATCATATAAGTAATAAGTAATGTAATGTAATATAATGTAATATAATGTAATATCATATCATATCATATCTATGCAATCACTTACGTGTTTGTATGTGTGTGCATGTGTGCATGATCAATGTGCCTGTAAGCTTATTTTCAGCTAATCTCGTGTACTACTGGACCCATAAGCCTAATTTTTTGGTGCACATTGATGATTGTATTCTCAAGGACCTCCGTGATTAACAACTTTTAAAATACCTTAAAATTTGGCACAAACATCCACTTGGTGAACTGATTCGATTTTAAAGGTTACCGTGACCTGACAAAACACATTTTTGGCCACGACTAATGTCTCATACATTAATTATGACACAATTTGACAACAAATGTAACTACTAATACTTACATGCACTTTTCTCATTTAATGTAAGTTACATTTTACTGTAGATTGGAGTTTGATACACCTTGATTCCTTTTAATCTAGTCCACTTGAATGTTTTCTCCTATAAATATTTTCTTCACTTTCATTTGCCAATTAATTTGGATATGAAAAGCAAATCAAAAGGCAGATTTAATGCTTTATTTTCTTTTGTCATTTTGTATGATGTATTTTGTAAAAATTTGACAGGTGGACTCAGAGCCCGCCGTCACCCAAAGAGAATATCTAACATAACCCCTTACAATCACCAACATTTTGATTAGTAACTTTAATAGAATTACATATTTTTTTATTAACTGTGATGGACTACAATTATATAAATATGTTTTTAATTTAATTTCTTGCCTAGAGGAGATCATTATCAAAGTGTATTTTTTTTTTCTTTCCAATTTAACTTACAGATGGATATAATAACTACAACATCTGAAGTGGAACACATGAAAGTTTTCAGCTTTATTAAGGACAACAGTTGAGTGTTCCAAGTCCCCTGGCTACACATTTTAATAGGATGCTCCAATTGGCATCGATAAATATGGTCCATCCCTGCTCGGAGTTTTTGGCATCCCTCTGGGTGGACTAACGATCTGTTTGGACAGGATAAACTGCTCTAACTGCTCTCGGCTTTCTGACTCCCTATTACTCTCATTTCAGGACATTTCTGTTTCCTCCCCTTCAATTCTCCCATTATGAATACCAGTTTGTTTAGGAATTGACTTTACTGGCAGTTTTCACTCATTTGTATAGTTGTTGAGCCGGAACACATCCCCTGAGCATATCACCTCACACAGGGGACAGTCGCCTGTTCGCAAGGACGCGGTCGTGACAACAGATAGGAAACTGGAACGTTCTGACAATGCAGATCGACAGAAAAAGAAGAAGAAAAAGAGAACTCAGTGGAGTGTTAGAAAGGTCATAACAGTCTTCTGTGTCAATGCCACTGCCTTGGTTTGTCATATTTTTTTTCCTTTCCTTGCTCCTGCAGGCACGATGCACTACTTTTTTTTTCCATTTCAGAAGCACCTCTGAGCAAAAATGCATTAAAAAAAAAATGTTTGAAAGACTTTTCAACGCTTGAATTTTTTGATGGAATTCAGGAAACATACGGCAAGCGTGCGGACATCTGAACATCACACATTCACAGCCTCCGCTCTTCCAGGAAGGGTTTCCAAATGAGGGCAATAAGTGAGTTTGGACTCTGATGTTGGTCAGCACCTTTCCTCCAGGGTTCTAGTTACACGGTGGCTTTTGGGGAGCCCTGTTTTCCGATGCACATGGCTATTAAAACATGCCACTTGCACACGCATACATGGAAGTGTGCAGCGTTGTGGTCAATCGTAGGGTTACTGACGGTTAAAACTGGCAGTAACATTTAATAGACACTACATAACAACAGCATAAGGTCACTCTTCAAAATCAAAGAATAATCAGAGCAAAGAATGAAAAAAAATTAAAATCACAAAATCAGCTGAAGGACCAAGGCAATGCTTTTCTGCCTCTCATTCACATCCCTTCAAGAATCACATAGAAAAACATTAAAGCTGAACATGTCTTAAACATTGTTAAGCAAAGTTGTCTTTTTTAACTACAAATGAAGAGACTCTGTGTGCTGTTTACATAAAAAAAGAAAAGAAAAGAAATATTATTTGTAACAGTGTGAATGAACAATGTTTCAGAGCTCCCCCTGAATGTCTCAAAGTCAAATTTAAGGGGAGCTCGTGTCCTTTTCAGGAGAGCAGAGCTCGCCTTAGCTCCCCCATAATTTGAACTGTGCTTTCCTCTCAAAAGAGCCAAAAAGAAAAAATAAGTCCAAAGCTGCAACTATTAAATCTCTATTTTCCTCAGATACTCATCTTTTTTTTTTTTTTTGGATTTGGCATCAACAGCTATCTCTGGGAGACTCAAGACTCACCACCAGAAAAATTTAGAGGAAAAGGCTCCACCATAGGTCTACGATGCACATTTTAGTTCGTGAAATATTAAAACTTTTTAAAAAACTTTTATTCTCATTATCAGTTAATCTGCATATTATTTTCATGATTAATAGATTAATCTTTTAGTCTATAAAATATCTTTAAAAATATCATTTTTGTCTTGTAACGTGTTGTAGTATTGCAGTTTTGGTTGGTTACATCTTATGGCTTTTTTCACCTTAAAGAAAAGACATAAGACGAAGATGATGTAAGAAGACATAACAAGAAAACATCTTGTTTTCATCTTATGTTGTTTTCGTCTGGGTATGTCTTGTCATATCGTTTTTGTCATGTTTAAAAAAAAAAAAAAAAGAGGAAAGAAAAGAAAAAAAAGCTCTTCACAACTTCCCAGAGCCCCAAATTACATCTTTGAATATCTTCTTTTATCCAACAACAGTAAAACCCCGAAGACTCTTCATTTTACTGTCATAAAAGACAGAAAAGCAGCAAATCCTCACATTTAAAAAGCCGGAACCTGCAACTGTTTGAATTTTCTTTTAATTAACAAATCAGTCAGTTAATCATTGCAGCTGTCTGCATGTCCATGTGACTTTTTGTCAAAGTCATAGGGAGCCGCAGGTTGCAGACCCCCCTCATCTATGAGGTCTGGCTCGCAGTCGGCTTCCAGTTCATCCCTTACAGAAGACTTTTTGCGGGGTTGAGTTCAGGACTCTTGGAGGGGGAGTGATTATCATCATTCTCCATTCCCTGCTGTGCTGAGCTTCCTTGCATGTACATAGTGATGTGGTCAGTGAACAGAAGCACAAAAAAAACCTGTAATTATATACATTTCTGCGAGCCCCCCAGTCTGTCTTGTGTCATTCTCGCTATAGTTCAGTGTGAACGGTATTGATCTAAGCCATGAGGCTATGAGTTATAGTAGAGCTAAGTGTGCATCTCTGTATGAGTCACGGTCTGCAACTCAATATCCATCCACAAAATGACAATGGTGTTAAGGTTGAAAAGGACAGGCTTGTAAAAGGTCAAGAAAAGCCTGACTTAAACACTGTTTATCGGTGACCAAAGCCTCTGCTTCTCAACAACTACCTGACAATTACCTTCCCAAGCTGCTGCTGGTTGAATCATGAACACAGCAGAGCGCTTCCAACGCTTCTGCCACCTACCAACATCTGTTTAAGCTGTCTTTATAGTATCAATTTCCTTTTTTCTCTCTCCAACAGCGATTCAAGTATCACTTTTAACCTCATGAAGGTGAAAATTTCTATAACAACAGCAAATATGTTTTTATTAACAGAGGAAAACTTAATGTAGCTGAACTGAACGTATCAGTGAAATGTTAACTGACAAAATAACTAATCTTGCAATATAATCTCTGCTCATAATGATTAGTAACTATAGCACCATTAAACTTTTTTTATGGTCTTGCTTAGTCACTCACAGCCTGTGGTTAAGGTTTGAGAAAGATCATCATTTTAAAATAGAATAAAGTCAACCAGAGTTATTTTGTTGTCTAAACTTAACCGCATGCGAGATTCCGGATGCTAATCCTGACCACCTTCCTCCAACTGCAGTGTCTGTTAGGAGGACCAAAGGCTTTGAGGCATGAAATTCAATCTTTGTTAACTCTCCGGTCTGCAAAGCCAGATGAGCATGTCAAAAACCTGGGTGTGATTTTAGACGCTGGCCTTAACTTCCAGAAGCACATCGCTAATATTTCTAAGATTGCTTTTTATCATCTCAGAAATATATCAAAAGTTCGATGTTTCTTGTCTCAGTCAGACTCTGAAAAGCTGGTTTACACTTTTATTTCCAGGAGGCTGGATTAGTGCAGTTCACTTTTTGTTGGACTGACACAGCAGACATTAAATAAACTCTGACCACATAACTCCTGTTTTATCTTTTCTTCACTGGCTCCCAATAAAACAAAGATTTGATTTCAAAATACTTCTTATTGTTTTTAGATGTTTTAATGGTTTAGCTTCTTGCTATGTTGCTGACATGCTCACTGAGTACACACCAGAGAGATCCCTTAGTTTGTCAAATAAAGGTTTCCTCACTGTACCTAACATCAACTCTATATCAGCTTATGGTGCTTTCAGTCATTATGGTCTGATTCTCTGGAATTCTCTTCCAGAGAAAAAATGAATCTTTTTTCACAAGCTTTTAGTTGTTTAGGTTAGGCTTTAAGTGTATTTCTTATTTAGGAATCAGTATTATTACTGTTATTATCTCCCTTTTTTAGGAATAATGATAATAATAATAATACTGTCTTATCTTCTATGTTTTTATCATGTCCTACTTGTTTTTATATATGTAACTTAATTATCTTATATGCTATTTTATGTTTGTCATGTACAATGTCTCTTGAAGCACATCGTCATATGAAATGTGCTGTATAAATAAAGTTGACTTGAACTGACAAATGAAGTGCATCGTCCACTCAAAAACAATTATCATAACATAATTCATCCAGCATTTGCGTTTGCCACCACAACTCAAAGGGGAAAACATTTCGTGCTACAAATGTAATTTCTATGAGAGAAGCTGCATATTAACTTAAAGATAATAACACTTTATTGATCTGCCAGAGGCAAAACTGTTAGAATTGGGACCAAGTCACTGTTTTGCAAGTGACAAGTAAAGATCCAGTCTTTGTACACAAGTCCCAAGTCCTAAAACTTGGAGTTTCAAGTCCAAAATGAGTCCTAATGTAACACTGAGTTCCCAGCCTCATTGATTTACAAAGTTACTTAGCTGTTAATTAAGCTAAGCATCGACTCATTAGCTCCGTTAATATTAGTCTTGACTTACCGTTCTTTGCAACTTCAAATGTCAAACGTAGTTCCAAATTGTTCGTCTCCATCTATAATTTTCTGCTCATACTTTGTTTTTTGTTGAACACCTTGTAGTCTTTGTATGCAAACAAAATTATTTTTGGTATCATGTAAGGTCACCTTAGTATACAGTAGGTCATGATTCTCTCCTACAACTTGTATGAATGTAGTAAATGTTGGCACATGAAGAGTTGATTGCTGAGAATCAATAGCGTTAATGTTAGCTGCTTCAAAAAAATGAATAGAAATGAATTTATTTGTGGCACAATTTTTAAATAACATTGTGGGGGGTGGGAGGGTGGGGGGTGGTTAGCAATCAGCTGCAGGAGAGAGATGGGCCTTTTCCACCAGCACTTTTGGCCATGCCAAGCCAAACCGTACCGCACCGAATTGCATTTCCATTGTCGCTTTCAGCGTGCTGAGATGAACCTACTCTGGAGTGGGGCCAAAGCGTGTGAGGAGGGAAGGAAACATGTTTCAAAAAAGTTGAAAGGGTAGCACATCTCAAGTCTTCAAGTCAGAGAGGACAAAATACTCACATTTCAGTTGTTTATTTAGCTCACATCACAAAAAGCAAACGCTTACGCGTTTCTGCACAAAGCCCTCATCAGAGCGTTTGTAATACTGTGCAGGTTCAATTTGGTGATATATACAAGGGCAGAGAAAGCACACGGATGGGGGCTGGACCCAATTATTCAAGGACCAATCACTTTTCTTTTTCCATGCCTTACAATACAGGTATCAATTACAGATGATCCCCTTCCTTAGGGAAGTGAGGGAAGGAAACACTGTGTTTCATCCCAGAGACGTATATGAACAGTTTATCCATCAATATACAGCTGCTCGACTCCTCGTCTTCAGGTAAAAAACAGACCTTCAAGCGGGTAGCCCTGTTGTAACGGAAATGCTAACCCAGGCCGTGCTGGGCTGATGGGCCAAGTCAAACCGAGTCAAGCCAGGCCAGCTCTGTGTGTGGAAAAGGGCTGAGAGAGAGGTGTGTGTGTGTGTGTGTGTGTGTGTGTGTGGGTGGGTGGGTGGGGGGGGTGCTCTGGAGAGCAGAGTCAGGTGAGTTAATTGGCACAACTGGTGCTGGTCTTCTAATCACACTCTCACCTTTTTATGCACCAGTCTGCTGGCCCTCAGATGACTCCTGCTCACGAGACAAGGAGGAACTCTGCCTGGGACTTTTGTTTGCTTAACTGAGCAGACCAAATGACATGTGCTACAGGAGCTGGGCAGCCAGAGGCACATGCTGCAGGATTGCTGATTTATGTTTAAGTATTTGGAGCAGTTGTTAAAATAAAAGTTTGCTAACTGACAGCTGGATGTGTGTGTCTGCGCTGTAGAACTCACAGAGGTAGCGAGATGCCTACAAACATGCTTTTAAATCTTTGGGCTTGGTGTAAGTTATCAAGAATTTAAGTCATTGAAGAAAGTCCAAGTGAACTTACGAGGCACTGGTGTTTAAGTCCAAGCTAAGTTGCAGGTCTTGTTTTGATTTTGTGAAATTGTGTCTAAAGTCATCAAATTTGTGGCTGGCTGACTTGATTCCAAGTTTTATGACTTGAGAACACAGTGCAATTCTGAAAGTCTTCCAGTCTGCACTAGCTTGAATTCAAACCTATTGTTCTCATCCCAGGTCATCAAATACAGACATGTGTCACGCCCCCCAGCGCCTTATACTGATGCACGAAGTAGCCCACCTTTAGAGTCTGTACGAGATGCTGCCAGAAAGCCTTTTCAACATGCAGTTAGTGTTATGAAATGGTCAGTCTGGTTAGGTTTAAAGATCATCGTGTGCAATAAAATAAGAACATCCATCCACTCAACCTCCCTCAAATGCAGACTTTCTTGTTCATCACCTTGTGCATCAGTATGAGACAACGAGGCGTGTGACAAAGCGTCGGTACTTCGACGACCTGGGACGAGAACTGCCTGTAAATCCCCAGCGTTGCTGCAAACACCAGCGGTGCTACTTTTGAAACACTCACCCCTACGACTCGTGTCAGGTCCTCTTCCCCTGTCTCAGTCTCCACACCTGGACCAGAGTCTGGCTGTATGAGGAGACAAAGTGTCGGGTGAAAATAAACACAAATGAAAAGCAAATGAAAAATATATTCAGGAAATGCAGAACATCAGTTTTGAAGAGTAGAATGCATGAGACAGATTCTCTTCACTGAATATAACAAGGCCAGTGATGTGCTCTGAGTACCTTTCTACAGAAATAATTCTTATTTTTACCCATTTCCATCTGCCTGCCTGCTGAGCTGCCAGCACCTATCACGGTGACATGTTGACTGTTTATTTACCTTTGCTTTTTTGTTAAAAAAAAAGACCTCCGTAGATAAAACCCGAACTCTCGAGCAGAATCCGTGCTGCATGAACATGCATCAGTTCTAAGAGAAGCCAGGAGGAGAGCATGTTGCAGAACATTAATTAGTCAGGTTGGCTGAATGCATAATTTATGGATGCTAAGGTTGTCAGCACACTACAACCACACTGACACAGAAAAACATCACACACACCCATGTGTTCACACATGAGCAAGCACTCTGACACCACATGGGAAATAGGAGGTAGCAAACCTTTTCAAAGACTTTAATGTGCCTCAGCAAGGCAAATATTTAAATAATACCACAGCTTTAGATTCTCTTTCCTCATTAATTGGAATGCAAAAGTGAATATTTCTACTTTAAATAAGTCCTTGTTCCCGTTCCTGTAATTATTTCACACTATGGACGATGGAAAATGTATAAAAATGTAAAAGAGTTTAGGAATTACATTTGTCTGTGGGTGTGAGAAATGAGTGGTTTAGGGTATAAAGTAGCATGTTCTGCCTATCATGCCACCGACAAGAGTCCCCTCAGAACCCCAGAGATACACTTTTTGTCACATCTCACAGGTGCCTGTAGTCTATCATTCCAGTTGTTCATGACTTTGTCAAATCCTTCATATCATTGTCTTCCGTTTTAATTTTTTTTTTTTTGGTCTTTTTTTCTGTTTATGCAGTTTTAATAGACAAAACTATTTATTGACAGAGTTCATGTTTGCATGTAGCACTCACTGTCAGTAGAGTAGCGGCACTCTGTCCGTCATTTTGAAGGAAACAGACACACATGTAGCACACAGGGTGCTTTTAATTTGCTAAATTTATCCCCTCGTCTCCTCCGCTCGCTTCCTCTCCTCGCGTCTCAGCTCCACCCAGCGAGGATATGAGAGACGGAGGCGAAAGAGGAGACGCGATGACGGAGGAGATGAAGTTGTGAAATGAAAAATCCTCGGTTCCTTTCAGCCTCGGTCTGAAGCGACGACAGTTAGTCATGACGAGCTGATAACAGCTGTATCAGCTGTCAAACTGACTGATACGAACGTCACCAGAAACACTTATTTAAGAACAATTTCAACACCTGACAGCATTCACTTAGGTCTGTAATCTGTTTAAAATAGCTGATTATTAGTAGTATTCTTACCGATGTTGATTTTAATCATCATTTAATATTCTTTTGAAATCTTCAAATTTATATAGGAAGCTATGGATCAGTATTTCTTTACTGATGCTATTTATTTACTTGCATTATTTTTATCTGCACAATAATACACAAACCTAACTGTGTAAGAATGTGTGTCAGTTTTATTGTGACATAAAAAAGGACAAACTGCTGCTTTGTGTGATGACACAACTCTCTGCAATGAAATGATGCCAACACATGACGGCGCATTATATTGTGTCTCATCATGCAACTGTTTTATTTTATTATCTGTAAATTTCTGTACACGACACTGTAAAGTAAACACGCCATTTTCCTGTATTTTCCCTGATTAGTCCATTAAAAAGTGTGTGTCAGTGATCCCACAGTGATAATCTCTGAATCATCGCTGTACCAGATGCCTTTTCATCCTGTTTCTACCTGTTTGTGTCGTTTTTCAGAACATGAGGTGATTTGCAGTCTAATAACACTAATAATTCTTACAATCAGTGATTTCTTCATGAGCTCCCCATGACACCAAAGGACATAAATATTCACATCAGAATCATTAAAGTGCTGCAGAAACTTCTGTTATTCTGATTTCGCTGCGTGAGTCCTGATGATGCAGGATGAAAGTTGCCAAAACTGTCCAATCAACATCACTCCTCTTGATAAAAGACTTCTGCGTAGGATACACCCATGTATCCTCGCTCTGAGCTCCTCCAGAGGCCTCCTCCTTCCTCGTCTCCTCCAGGTGCATTTAAGCAATTGGAAGATCCTTCATCATGGTGGACAGGAGGCAGAATTCAATGTAATGACAAGCACTCCCAGATTTCCTCATGTGCTGTCTATTTTTGTTTTGTTAAGTTTTATGGTTATCTATATACACAATATAGCATGCATGGAATATAATACAGACAAATAATATAGATAACATGTGGATCTGTAGAACTCAGATCAAAAGCCATGTCTGTGATTTTAGTTGCTATCTGATGAGTGAAAAATGTCAATATCGGCTCCTTGATACCGATATTGGATCAGATCAGATCAGATCACAAAATAATATTTGTCTATAATTACTGGAAAATCAGATTTGTTGTGTTTTCGTTATCTTTGCACGAGCAGGTGCAAAGACAGTGCGTATCTTCTTCCATAGAGTCCTCCATGTTGCACTGCCATGTTTCTACAGTAGCCCAGAATGGACAAACCAAACACTGGCTCTAGAAATGACCTTTCATGTTTTTTTTTTTGATTTTTTTTTTCACACTGTAGTTACTCCTACATGCTTGGAGGTGGAGGCTGAGGTTTGTAATCTGCAAGCTCACTGTTAGATGCCACTAAATCGGATGAACTGGTCCTTTAACTGTAACTTTGCAAGAATAATAACCTGTTTTCTTTCTTCACATGAGATTAATTAAATATGAAATAATGTTATGAGAGAAATAAATTAAGATTTTGTTTGTTTCGCACAGTAGTTTATTCTGAAATATGTTGGTAAGATGAGGGTTAATTAGAATTAATTGTTTGATATGATGTGTACATGGCTGCTAGGGGTCGCCACAGTGGATCGTCTGATCACTGGCGGACCGAGCATGGATCTGTATATTTGATTTTGTGAAGGCTTTTATTTATTTATTTACTTTAAAGACAGATGCCCTTCCTTGAGGCAACCCTCCCCATTTCTGCAAGCTCGGGGCTGACAGGAATGCACTGGCTTTTGCATCCTCAGGGCTGCAACTAAAAATTATTTCAAAAATATTCAGTTTACTGTCACAGAGGAGTAAAGAAACTAGAAAATATTTTAATTTAAGAAGCTGGAATCAGAGAATTTAGCTTTTTTTTTCTTACTCAAACCGATTAATCAACTATCAAAATAGTTGGCGAGCAATGGAATAATCGATTCCTAATTGATTAACTGTTGCAGCTCTATACATTTGTATTTGTGCTGCTGACAATGGTGTTCTACCCAAAACAAACTCCAGTGACTCTAGAAAGTCAAGTGAGGTGAACCCCCCTCCTTTTTTTTTTTAAATTTCCGTAACTCTTACCTCAGTAGATGGGCATGACTAGATTGATTGTTCTCAATCTGCTGTGCGGCGCTACTAGATTAAGTTTCTATCAGCATAGTCTCCCTATGAATTCTGTTCATGTTGGACCAGTCTGCAGCGCAGGATTAATATCCAGCGCGAGCATTCAGTGCTGTTGTTTTTCAGTGAGGTTGGCTGGTGGATGGATGTGTTGCAGCTCTGACTTTAAACCGAGACTGGATTTTGTGTCTTGTCTCAGTCATGTTTGTCTAAGCAGCTTCACTGAGAGAGTCTTAGACCAAACAGGAATAAATTCTTACAAAGTGGTGCTTTGAACAAAATGCTAAAGTCAGCATGCTGATGATTGTGCTAATTAGCATTGAACACAAAGTACAACTGAGGCTGATGGGGGTGACATTAGATTTGCAGGGGTTTTTTTTGGTCATAAGCCAAAGTCTTGGACAAATAAAAATGTTTGACCTGATGATGGAGCTCAAGGAAAAGTCAGAGATCACCAAGGTTATTACAGTTCACCCTGAGAGAAACCACGCGGTGGTGCTAGAGGAGAAGTCAGGACATCACTGATATCATTACTCCTCGATTCCACTGGGCACGTTGCATATGCGATGCAGTCTTGATCCGTCCTCCACCCAACTTCATCCCCCACCAGCAGCATTTCAGGAGTGGAGCATTTTTCCTCCCTGATTATGATTATGATTTGGCTGTTTTTTTTTCTTGATTTTGTGCTTCCGCCATGGGTAAGTAGGCTGCATAGTTCCACCATTTCTTTTCTGTCTGTTTTTACAATCAGGAGTGTTTTATTTTGAAAATTGACCAGATTCTCTATGCTGCTCCTGTGTCTGACTTCCCGCCTGGCTCAATCCGCTCTGTGCAGTTTGACGCAGCATCCTAAAAAATGGATTCTGCCGAGCAGAGCCGCTTCTGGGATGTGCGGAGGCACCTCTGGTGGAATCAAAAGCACTGTCTAGGGTGGCCGCGATCAGCCGAGGGTCACGGTTCAGGCGAAATGTGATGCAGCCAGGCTCAGTAGAATCAAGCAGTCATGATTATTCGTACGAATCACGGACAACTGCACCAAAATTTGGGCCGATCTATATATTATTTGGTAAGGTAGACTTTACAACTCAGAGTTGCATAAGAAGATTCAGCTATAGTTCCTTTTTTTGCTACTCACAAAAACAAACATTATATACAACAAATTATATACAGTAGATTGGGAGGGAGAAGAAACAATAATTCATAAAAATAAAAATAAAAAACTCATTTTTCATGAAGGAGTACTGAGGATGAATTAAGCAGTCTTACAGCCTGAGGGAAAAAGCTGCTCTGTTGTCTGGTGGTGAGCAGCAGGGTGAACAGGCTGTGGCTGTGGTGGGTATTGTCTTGTACAAACCTCAATTCCAAAAACATTTGGACGCTGTGAAAACGTAAATAAAAACAGAATGCACTGATTTGCAAATCATTTTCTACTTGTATTCAGTTGAATAAAGTACAAAGGCAAGATATTTAATGATAAACTTTTTTTGTTTGTTTGTTTGTTTGTTTTTTTCTAAATACACACTCATTCTGAATTTGATGCCAGCAGCATGTTTCAAAAAAAAAAAAAAAGTTGTGAGCGGGGCAACAAAAGACTGTGAAATTTGTAGAATGTTCAAAAAACACCCGATTGGAGTATTCCACAGATTAATTGGTAACAGGTGATAGTATCATGATTGGGTATTACAGAGGCATTCTCGAACGACTCAGTCCTTCACAACTAAGGATGGGGCTACTTTGTGGAAAACAGCGGGGGCAACAAGTCCAACAATTTAAGAACGTTTCTCAACACGCAATTGCAAGGACTTTAGGGATTTCACCATCTACAATCCATAATATCATTAAAAGATTCAGAGAGTTCAGAAAAATCTCAAGGCCGAAAAGCGACATTGTATGCCTGTGACCTTTGACCCCTCAAGCAGCACTACAATAAACCCCACATCATTTTATAAAAGATACTACATGGGTTCAGGGACACTTTGGAAAACCGTTGTCAGTAATGACAGTTTGTGGCTGCATCTACAAATGCAAGTTAAGACTCTAGCATACAAAGAGAGACGATCAACAACATCCAGAAACACCGCAGTCTTTTCCAGGCCTGATGTCATCTGCGATGGGTTGACGCAAAATGGAAAAGTGTGCTGACAAGTCCACATTTCAAATTTTCTGAAAATCGCGGAAGTTGTCTCCTTTGGCCTAGAGAGGATTGCTATCGATGGTGAAAGGCACATGCAGGTTTTGGAGCAACATACGCTGCCATCCAGAGGCTTTTTCATGGACGTCCCTGCTTATTTCAGCGAGACAATGCCAAGACACATTCTGCACGTGTTCCAATAGCGTGGCTTTGTAGTAAAAGAGTTCAGGTATTAGACTGACCTGCCTGCAGTCCAGACCTGTCTCCCATTGAAAATGTGTGGTGCATTATGAAGCACAAAATGCGACAGCAGAGACCCCGGACTGTTGAGCAGCTTGAGTTGTATATCGAGCAAGAATGGGAATTAGAAAGAAGAAAAGATGATACAACACAGTAAACATGCCCCAGCCAAAAAGGGTTTGTAGTACCTTTGGGCTCTGTGCAGGCACCTCACCTAACCTCATATCACTAACAGTCGGTATATAGATACCAGTCATGTTCTTGACTGTTTTAATCACCAGCATTGAATGTTGTTGTCTGAGTTGTTGGGGTTAAAAGGGAAACTAAGATAAACATCTTTGTAGCATCCAAATTGCAGCTTGAGTCTCTGAAACTGAAAGGACATAACAGTCATTCCTTTCTGTTGTATTTTTTTCAGACTAGAGGGATGAAATATGGGGTTCCTGTTAGCCTTTTATGTTAATTTTAATAACTTTGAGCTCGACATTGTTGGAATAAATTACATTTAGGGGGACTTTATTGAAAGTGAAGTCATTGCAGGAAGAGCGTCGCGATGGTGATCCATGTCACATATCTCGTAAATTCACAAAGTCCCATTGGGAAAGTCACCGACTCCCTGCCTGCCTACGAATATGAATGATGGAAGCAACGGAGGTGGGTCAGGGTTCTCTGAGGGCATCATGGCACGCAGGAACACAAACAACTCATACATGAACGCAGCTGAGTGCAACTGAAGCAGACAGGCCGGGAGACAGCGTTTGAATTGTAATTAGCACGAGCCACCCAAACACTCCAACGGGCCTCAGAGGCATTAAAGCGGATGCAGAACGTCCACGGAATCCTTTGAATGTTGTACTTTGGGCTACAAAACAAAGCTACAGACAAACAAACACTGGGCATCATTAGCAACTTCTACACACATGTTAACAAGGATGGAAATGGAGCTGTAGCCAGCTAGCCTGCAGCTTAGACCTGTCACAATGTGTTCAGGAAAATTATTACTTTCCAAGAGAACATTTCTTGTTTTTTTGCCCTCCCTGACTGCAAAACAGGATTGAAAGGAAGAGGTGTAGAAGAAAACTAGATCAAAGGAAAAATACAATAAATAAAATATTTGATAACATAAAGATAAACATTAAAAAGTTTGACAAGATATCGTTAGCGTAATGTCCATTCATGAGATGAAAGCCTAAGAAAATATCTAGTCAGTGGACCTTGCAGGAGAGTTTTCTTCAGACTGATATTTTCAAGGTCCGTCTTTTTAGTTGTTTCTGTTTGGTTCAACAAAAAATGATTTTGCTTTTAGACTTTTGCAGAGTTGATTTTAGCCCATGTGTATAACATTTTCAAGCAGCAATTTCCAGAGGAGGGACCAAGTCAGTATTTTGCAAGTCACGACTAAGTGTCAAGTCTTTGCACTCAAGTCCTGAGTAAAGTCACCAAATCTCACCAAATGTAAAGCCTTTATAACAGCAAAGCCTCAATCTGAATTCCTGTTTGTTGTGTCTACTTGTTATGTGTATGACTACAGATGGAAATTAGTGTCTCGCTAAATCTGGTGCAACCATGTTTTCATTTCCTGTAAGTGATCGATGTCATTGCACACTATCCTTTTATAAATCAGGTAAAGTAAACTGGTCTGTGTGCAATTTAAAATTCTGAATGGAACTAGAAGTTATTCCATCTCCATATGTAATTTTTGACCTGCACATTTTGCATATTGCAAGTTGTTTTTTTGTTGACCATCATTAGTTTTTTTTGTACACAAGCAGCATTATATTTGGTATATTTTTTTCCAACTCAAGTCAGTAAAGGTAAAGGGGTTAAAGGGGGCACCCCCATGTTTGGAAAAACGATGCAATCCAAAACCCTCTTGGATGCCCCTATTGTAGATAAAATGTGATAATGTGCCCTCTCAAGTGCCTTTTCAGTGGACAAAACATAGTTAAGTGCCCTCTAGGTGCCCTTCTAGCACACAAAATGTGAAGTGCACTCTACAGTGCCCTTCTAGTGGACAAAACGAGGTAAAGTGCCCTTTAGGGTGCCCTTGAAGTGGACAAAATGTAATAAAGTCCCCTCTTAAGTGTCCTTCTAATGGACAAGACAAGGTAAAGTGCCCTCTAGAGTGCCCTTCAAGTGGACAAAATGTGGTAAACTGCCCTCTAAAGTGCCCTTGTAGTGGGTGCCTTTCCAGTGGACAAAATGTAATAAAGTGCCCTAGAGGATGGCCTTCTTTTGGACAAAATGTGGTAAACTGCCCTCTAAAGTGCCTTTCCAGTGGAAAAAATGTGCTAAAGTGCCCTCTCGGTTGCCCTTCTAGTGGACAAAATGTGTTAAAGTGCCCTCTAAAGTGCCCTTCTAGTGGATGAAACATTTTAAAGTGCTCTCTAAATTGCCATTCCAATGGACAAAACACAATAATTTTTTTTCTCTAGGGT
Source organism: Lutjanus argentimaculatus (assembly GCA_034769285.1). Taxonomy (NCBI): domain Eukaryota; kingdom Metazoa; phylum Chordata; class Actinopteri; order Lutjaniformes; family Lutjanidae; genus Lutjanus; species Lutjanus argentimaculatus. Next base: position 2,455,335 of record JAWZSL010000054.1, read on the forward strand.
ACCCATCCAGTTGAGGAAACACAATGTAGTGCCATATAGGCTGCCCTACATACTAGACAATGATTTGGCCTCTACATGCCTTTAAATAGTTTAATAGTTCCCTGTATGTTTTATGACAGTTGTCCTAGTTAATCTAAACCAGGAAAAGGAACTTTTTGACCTTAGATGCATAACAATTTTCACCACGGTGGAGCCCCACCATGTACAGCTGGTGCCCCTTTTATTTTATTTTTTTGCCCCTGCCCCTCAAACAGCCCGAGTCCGCCACTGATTGGTGTTGAAGTCCAGTTCAAGTCGCAATTCTTTTTTGATTTTGTCTAAAGTCATCAAATTTGTCCAGGTCATGTGACTCCAGTCCACACCACTGGCAATTTCCAGCCTAACCTGCTAATAGAAAAGCCTTCAGTGTTTGTGAAGAAAAATCTAGACCACCTCATGCAATCAGGAGTAATCAGACCTTAATTAGTAATCATTAATTAAAACCATTTGGGAAAGCCACCTACTGCTGAAGGTAAGACTCACAGAGTTGACTCGAATTAAATTCTGAGTGAGGATTAATGGTTTCTGTCAAAAGAAAATCCCCCTGGGTGCTGAAAATGTTTTCCTAGAGGTCACTGGTGATCAGGGAGAAAGAGAGGAGGAGGAGGAGGAGGGGGGAGATGATGGAGAGGGAGAGCAAATGAGAGTCAGGTAACTAGATAAGTGCTGAGGCGAGTAAAACTGATCTTTGACATTATTCTGGTTTTTCGAAAGAGATGGACTTTGCTCCGTGTGTTGGCATCTTCTGCAGAAAGGACGACGGCCAGATTCACCAAACTTCTCTGTTCTCCAGATCTCCTCTTCTCAATCAACTTTTCCCCTATTTTTTTTCCCCTTTTTGTCTCCTCTATCCCCCTTGTCGCTGCCTCTCTTCACCCCCCTCCTACGTCCTACCCCCAGCCTGTTGGCAGGCTCCCGCTCTGTGCCCAGTGCTCTGCGGGTATGTCCATTAAAGCTGCAGCGGGAAGGATCATTAGTGCTGCGCTTCATTTACTACGGCCCGGCCTCTAAATCAGCTGTCAGGCACCTCCAGACGTTTATACAGAGTCGCTGTTCCAACCGTTAGACAGATGTACGGCCTGAACACTGCAAGTCACTTCACAACTGCCCAACCAGCCTTCCAATCTTTATTTTACAGAGTCTCTTCCATAACCCGGCGATCATACCCGCCATCTGTGAGCACGCTGGAGTTCTGCTAGCCAGTTAAAGGGATAGTCGGATTATTTGAGGTGGGGTTGCATGAGGTACTTATCAATGGTCAGTGTGTTACCTACAGTAGATAGTGGTCGGCACGCTCCCAGTGTGGAGAAGAAGCAGGAGTCCTGATGCAGGAAACTGAGCAATGTAGTGCTGTGGACAGGGTCAGCAGCAAAATGTATTTTAGCCACCTACAAAAATCAATACCAGTTTAAATGGATGCTTTAGAGCACAGCAGGGGTGATGTATTTTTGTCAGGAAAATATAACCCAGAAGTTAGTGTCGCTCTGGTTCCCTCAGCTAAAACCCAATGGGATTTTTTCATTGACTTTTGGATTGCTGCAGAAAATAAAACAAAAGTTTATACTACACGTTTTGTTCAGCAGGATAGTCTTCACAAATGAACACCACTTCTAGAGGTTTTGGGGCATAAATGTAATTGCCAGGGGTAAAAAGCTAACATTAGGCTATAAACACACACCACAGTCATGTGACTCAACACCCCACTCCCACTAAGTGACTAGTATTCGACATGATCGAGTTTAATGCCCAGTTAGCCACCTGTTAGCAACAGCCTTTTTAAAGACACATAAATGCTTCAAAATTCACAAGTGTACGTAGATTGACGTATTTAAAGGAGCAGTGTGTAGCAATTGCACGTGCAAAAATTAGTATTGCAGTCCAAATATGAGTTGGAGCCATAGACCGTACAGTGGATATAAAAAGTCTACACACCCCTGTTAAAATGCCAGGTTTTTGTGATGTAAAAAAATAGACAAGATAAATAATTTGCAGAACTTTTTCCGCCATTAATGTGACCTATAACCTGTACAACCCAATTGAAAAACAAACTGAAATCTTTTAGGGGGGGAAGTAAAAATAAAAAACTGAAACAATGTGGTTGCACAAGTGTGCATATCCTCTTATAACTGGGGATGTGGCTGTGTTCAGAATTAACCAATCACATTCAAACTCCTGTTAAATAGGAGTCAGTACACACCTGCCATTATTTAAAGTGCCTCCGATTAACCCCAAATAAAGTTCAGCTGTTCTAGTAGGCTTTTCCTGACATTTTCTTAGTCACGTCTTACAGCAAAAGCCGTGGTCCGCTGAGAGCTTCCAAAGCATCAGAGGGATCACATTGTTAAAAGGCATCAGTCAGGAGAAGGGTACAAAAGAATTTCCAAGGCATTAAATATACCATGGAACACAGTGAAGACAGTCATCATCAAGTGGAGAAAATACGGCGCAACAGTGACATTACCAAGAACTGGACTCCCTCCAAAATTGATGAAAAGACGAGAAGAAAACTGGTCAGGGAGGCTGGCAAGTACTGGCTGTGTAGTACGTAGATAGATAGATAGATAGATAATAGTACTTTATTGATCCCAAACTGGGAAATTCTTGACATGTGACAACAATCTCCCGTATTCTTCATATGTCTGGGCTATGGGGTAGGGTGGCAAGACAGAAGCCTTTTCTTATGAAGACAAACATACAAGCCTGGCTACATTTTGCAAAAACACATTTGAAGTCTCCCAAAAGCATGCAGGAAAATGTGTTATGGTCTGATGAAACCAAGGTTGAACCTTTTGGCCATAATTCCAAAAGTTATGTTTGGAGCAAACACAACACTGCGCATCACCAAAAGAACACCATACCCACAGTGAAGCATGCTGGTGGCAGCATCACGCTTTGGGGCTGTTTTTCTTCAGCTGGAAACTGGAGCCTTAGTCAAGGTGGAGGGAATTATGAACAGTTCCAAATACCAGTCAGTGTTGGCACAAAACCTTCAGGTTTCTGCTAGAAAGCTTAAGATGAAGAGGAACTTCATCTTTCAGCACAAAACGACCCAAAGCATACATCCAAATCAACAAAAGAATGGCTTCACCAGAAGAAGATTAAAGTTTTGGAATGGCCCAGCCAGAGCCCAGACCTGAATTCGACTGAAAATCTGTGGGGTGATCTGAAGAGGGCTGTGCACAGGAGATGCCCTCACAATCTGACAGATTTGGAGCGTTTTTGCAAAGAGGAGTGGGCAAATATTGCCAAGCCAAGATGTGCCATGCAAGGTGATCAGCTCTTTATAACTGGGAGTTGTCTGTCAATGTAAAGCTAAGCCTGTTATCCTCAGAACAAAAGCCCCACTGCTCTGAAATAACACACTCCGGGCAGTGAGTTAAGTGGCTGCCTGTCTCACTGCTTGCCAAACTCCATAAACATTTTGCTCAATTTAACAGTTACTTACTAATTCTGCATAACTCTGCATTAAATTGAAGTCTTTTTAATGTGAAATGGAGAGACAAAACAATTATTGCGGTCCGGAATGTAAATTTCAAAGGGGACACAGCGGCTGTAACATTCACATCAAGTCAATTTAACATGTTTCTTTGATCCCCGATGACACACCGTGGTCGGTGTATGACTTATTACAGGAAATACTATATATTACAGATTTATCCTTTTTAAAGATACTTCAGATTGTTGAAGTCACACACACAAATGAACAGATCGAGGCAGCAGCAGACTAGCAAGTCCTGTGTTCTGTCAGGTAAAATTACAGATTTCGCCTGTCGAGTTTGGTTGGTTTGGAGAGAGAGATACGTGGCATAAATAACAATGGTTTCCTGTTACTAGCTGTCCAATGACAAAGTTAAGTGACAAAGGTATTCTAAATATAATATAGTTGGACCTTTTTCAGTGACTAAAATACTGTTTTTTTGCTGACCCACTGCAGTACATTGCTTAGCTTCTGTGCTAGTACTCCTGCTGCTTCTCTAAACTGGAAGTGTGACAATCACCATCTACTGTAGCTAACACACTGACTGTATGAATACCTCATGCAACCAACCTGACACACCACATGGTTTGTTACACAGAACCATCTAGGAAGTCATCCTTAGAAACTGTTTGGAAAAGGGCAAGCACTTTAAAAAAAAAAAAAAAACATCCGGCAAGTGATTGGCTAAACCATCTGTTTCTCATGTCTAACACAGGCTAACATCAACGAGTTAGTCTTCTTTCAATTAAGAAGTATCCTACAGTTCTGACAGAACTGATGCTATCGCAGTATCTGTGCTAACCTCCTCTTGCAAACATGCGAGACAAGTCACTTCCATGGACGCTTGTTGCTTCATCACACCTGAAACCAGTGGTGCTCCTAGGACACGGATGGCTGCACTTTTGGTGCGGACACAAACAGACAACCTGAAGCCTGGCAAGATGGATTCTCACATGATCTTGCAAATCCAGCTGCCTCGCAAGGTAATCATACGACTCCCCACTTAAAATAACCTGAGCTGTCCTTTTAATGGTAACATCTAGACATTTTTACTTTTCGTCTGCTGACAAACTCCAGGAGAAAGTATTTTATTTTTTTATTTTTTTGGCATTCATCAGTTTGATGACATGAAGAATTTATATTCATAAAGTTCATCAGGTGTTAGATATTAGTCTGAAAACATTCTCTTAAAGAGGTGTTATCTTGTTAAATATGGCCACCAAAATGAGGTTTCTGCAGTTAATCATCCCTTATTACTTTATTTTCTTACTTAAAAATTCACACGTTTACTGGGTATTCATGAGATGATAATCTGTTGGCTCCCAGATGAATTTGAAAGTTAAATGGATTACTTTGCAGAATACACTTAATAGACAAAGGACTCAACACTTGCTTATTTTTGCAACCTCCAACATCATGACTATCCTCAGATCTACACAAGTCTATTTTTACAGGTCTGTAAGTGCAGACAAAAGACAAAAATTATGCTTTTGCTATCAGAACTCTTTGACTCTTAACAACACCCTGAGGAAATATATGCAGCTTATTAAGTCTTTTATTTAAAAAACAAAACAACTCCAACACAAGACTCTCTTTTTAAATGTACCATTAAATGATTCATCTTGCTTTTGCACTCATTAATAACAGTAATAAAAAGCATCTTTTAGAAGCAGTAATGAGTCTTTTGTGTGTTTTACTGAAGAAAGCATTCCACAAATATATTCTGTTAATAAACAATAATATTAAATGTATACTTAAGTGTAATTAAACCCCTGCTGTGTGTGTGCTGCTGCTGACCTCTGCGAGGTGACAGTGCAAACAGCCTTCAGGAGCACAGACAGCGATCATCTGTCAGAGCAGCGCGACATGAACACAGATCACATGACAGCGAGCCGTCCACACCTGACCCCAGTCTCAGTCCAGGAGGAGCGACGCAGCTGCGACCACTCAAAGGGTTTGTCAATGGGAAGCGGAGAAGCGCATCCAGGAGCTCGAGCATTTGTTGTGACTTCCATACGTGACATTTGCTCTTGTTGTTTTGTGCAGGCTGCGACATGCTGGGTCACTGTAAGGAGGATAATGTTCTCAGCCGTGACTGTTTCTGTGTGCTCTCCGGGGCACGACAGTGCCTCAGGAAGGAACCCCTCTGGCTTGTAACAGACATTTCATGAAAAATGCATTTTGAAAGAGTCCAGTTTCCATTGCAAACACTGATACAAAGATGGGTCATGTTAGCATATTGCATGAAAATACAGTATTTTGATTTTCTATGGGACAGAAAAAACACCAAGAATCAATATCAAGAAAATGTCCCTAGTGTAAGGCTATAGAATCTATTGTTTGAAATGACTAGACTGATTAAGCACTGGAATAGACCCACAGCTGGGCTGGATCAAAACGGAAATAAGTCCCTTCAAGCCTTTGGATGGTTTTTCGCATGGTTCAACTTCTAATGGACATGAGCACTCTTCAAACTCAGTACTGGCTCATTCTAACGCAGTGTGGAGAGAAGTACTCAGGATGTGTTAAGTATCTCACTTAAGACAATCATATAGCTCTCTATGGCACAACCCGGCTGTACTAAAACAGTAGTATAAAAGGGATATACAAGATAAGTGACCTGTACCTGTATGGGCTGTTTGTATCTTTTTCTGAACTTGTCCAAAAATAGGATCTGGAATATACAAGTCTGGTTGTATACTCCTCAGTTATGCTGGGAAAATATATTGTAAAAGATCAAACCCTGTAACAGGCCAACCTCTTATTGCTAACATTTTTTTAATTAAATGTAGACATCTTACATAAGATTTTCCATCTGAAAATTCCATCTGAGTTGACGTCTCAGAGTTGCCGAAATTTGAGATGCACCAATCAACCGACCAGAGACTGGAACTGGCCGGTTTTCAGCTTGACCAGCCCTGACCGGTGACCAGCCGGTCAGTGTCACATATCAGATTATGTACCCGTCAAATTCACACACATGCTCCATGGGATGATCAGGACATGTGCGCAGCTACACAGAGAGCAACGTCACAGCCACAACAGGCTGGACACTGCCACACACACACAGTCATATACACATGCTTGCATGAAGTCGGCATTAGTATAGATTCCAAGAACAGATTAGAGAAGACAGTCTACAAGGAGACGGAACATCTTAACAGCTGATGGTGTCACTAGACAAAAGTAAACTTTCTAGTTCTTTAGGCTAATATTGCCAGCAGCAGACAAATGTTCACAGACTGGCAGTTTAAATCTCACCTCCTGTTCTGGCTGAAGAACAAACAACCTATGTTGATGCGTCTCCTCAAAGTTTTATTCAAAGAGTTTACAGAAAATCTGGGACACAACTTTAAAGGCCCACCATTTTCATTTAAAAAATGATTTTAAAACAAAGATGTCCCAGTTCTCAATGATGGATGAAATGTGTTGCACCAGGGTGCACTTCACATCATTCTTGTCTGTTTGGGAATATAATCCAGGCTTCAGTTAGACTCAACCTAAGTCCAGTCAGGTCTGCAGTCACCTGTACCTGTTGCTCTTAAATCTATGTTTTGGTGCATGCTCTACACTGTGAGGTCTTGTGAATGCCAATAGGTAGATGTCCAGGGAGAATCATGATGGTCTGCTGGATTGAGAAAATTTGTCTGTGTGGAAAATAAATGTGATTTTATTTGGGATTATGAGTCATAATGATAGGTTGTCATGGTTGCCTTTCAGTATGCTGGTGTGTTTGTCAGTTTGTCAGCTGGCTGAGTCATTTGACCTTGGAAAATTCAAACATATTAATGCGAGACACAGGCGGGTGAGTGGGCTACATTACAGTAGCACTGTCTGTTCCTTGATAAGCCTTTATTAAAAATGATTACCTGAATAGCTGGTGAGAGACAAAGAAGAAGAATCGAGGGAGTGAAGGAATTGTGGAGGAGGCGGGTGGAGATGAAAATACACTGTGTGTGCATGAATATGTGTGTGTGTGTGTGGCATTCAAGGTGGCAATTTTCCTGTCAGCAGCCAGCAGAATGATTTGATTTCTTGGTAACAATGAGGGATTCATGTATACAGATTGAGTCAGTGTTCTTGAGCGTCCGAAGGTTACAGCTGGAGTGTTTGGACAGATTTACTGAGAAAAGGTAGGTGGGGGTAGCAGGAGAGAGTGAATGAGTGCAAGAGTGAGAGCGTATATAGGGGAGACGGGGACTCTTAGCCTGTCTTCATTATCATTTCACTCAGCAGCCGATGCGGCTCTTCTTCACGCAGGCGGGCTGAATAGGTGAGCGACACAGAGATGCAGAGGGAAAAAACGGAGAAAGGAGGGGACAGCTACTATAAGTGCATCAGAGGGTGGGTTGTCACGACGACGGACAGTTCTGACCTCACGGGTTTTGAAGTGCATGCCAAGACAGATGTCGCTGCGATGCATCATGTTCATTGCTCCAGTGATGAGACCAAATAACCCGCTTTTATGACCCAGAAGGCTGCTCGGTGTAATATTGAGAAGCCAGTGGGGCTTATTTATTTTTTCCTGATTACTATACTTCTGAAGATTATTTGAAAAAAAATAACCACACTGCTTTGTCCAAGCCAGTGGCTGAATAAAGACATGCATAATTTAACAAACTAGACAAGATGACCTCTGCCATTTTACACACATTTTGCAATTATGGATTTGGCTGCCACATAAATCAGTGGACTGTATTTTCTTCTGATCATTAAAGGAGAACTATGTAAGTCCCTAGCATTCACAAATGAGTACTGAAGTCCAAATAGTGAATTGGAGCAACTGTATAATAAATAGGCTGAATCCCTTTTTAATGTACGGTCTGTGGTTGAAGCAAAGACTCAAAGCTCAGGCAGGCTGCAGGAACACTGCAGGAGTGCAGGATGAACGCAACATTATATTTTGACACTAACAAGTGATGAAACCCACACTGTAAGTTAGTCGGCTGTTTATTACTGCTGATTGTCTGTCAATGTAAAGTTAAGCCTGTTATCCTGAAGTCAAAAGTCCAATACCCAGAAATACACTCTGAACTGAGTTCGATGACTGCGGTACTACCTACCAGACTACATTAACATATTGCTCAATTTAACCATTATAAACATCTACTCCTTCTAAAAAGTTAATGATTGATTTCTTATGACTAATGAACAGACCCTAACTCAGTCTGCAAACATGAACTCTGATGTGCCTGAAACAGGCAACCAAAAACAGTTGTTCCATTAGCATTGTTTGTGGAGAAGCTGGTATTACAATTTAGCATGTTACCTTAATCCTCTGATGACACATAATGGGCATTTTTTGATTTATTACAGTAAACATGTTTTCCATTGCTCCTTTAAGTATTTGCTATATCAGGCACAAGTCACTAGTAATTGGTATAACTGTCTAGAACACCCTAATCTCCTCAAAGTGATATGTAAATAACATGCTGGAGTTGCTCCTCAGGGATCTCGAGCATGTTGACTTAATACTTACTGGGATTCTCCAGGGACTCAAGGATGCTGTGTACATCCCTTTTCATGTCATCTCTGTTGTATTCAGCAATAGCAATACTTGTAGTTGTATCAGATTTTTGAAACACAGCCAAACAACCCAAAATTTTAATAATGCGAGTGTTGCACTGACCTTAAAGGATAACTTCAGTATTTTTCAACCTGGTTCATATTTCCCCATGTGTATATGTGTGTATGATTGATAGGTACAACTTGTTTTAAAATTGGTTCAGTATTAAAGGAGGCGGATGCAGCCGGCAGCCGTGAAATGAGTTATAACGGTAGATATGAGGGGAAATACGTCCCGTAAAAGTTTGTGTATTAAAAGTGCTTTTTTTCGCCACAGTCTGGCTCAGATCACCAGTGTAATCTCTGTCAACAGCATGCAAAGCGTCACTCTTACTGTTCACTCTGTGACGACATCTCTCGGGATCTTTGCTTGTTGAAGAATGTCTTCGTTGCAGTGAGTGGGACAGCTGTTTTCTTGAGGTGTGTTTTGTGAAGTGTTTCGGGATTGGATGTCTTCTCTTCTTGGGCTGGCAGTAGTCATCTTGGGAAAAGTGTGCACTGCAGACGCAATGGTCTGCAAGGCGCAGTGTCTGGACAGGAGTGTTAGCATCCAATTGTAGCACAATTAGCCACAACTTCAGCATCTCGTCGTCCGACAAAGGCAGCCTATGAAAGCTGTACAGGGTGTTACGCGACATCCTGTTCTTGCAATTCGGCTAAGCACAAACACGAACCATTGTTTTCAATAGCTGCAGTAAAGCTTTCAACTGAACTCCGGGACAACTAAAGGCTAACACACCGCCGGCGGAGGCCACGCGTCAAAACAGCCGCCCCCATTATTTTCTATGGAGAAGCCCCACACTGCCGGCGGCAGGCGCGCGGGACTTTACACCACTGTCCTATTCCCAGCGTCGCCGCGCCTGAAAAAAACGTGGGTTTACCTCAAGAAACAGCAGTTCAGTGCTTCAATATAATGTTGGCTCAACTATAGTCGTTATTTACTTGTGTTTCTTGCTTTTCACTGTAGTTTCAACTGTTCCTCCTGTGCCCCAGCTCCTCTCTCTGCCTGCAGTCTGTCTCCCCTGCAGCTCATCTCTGCCTCTGCTCACATGGCAGATCAGCTTCCTCTACTTGTCTGTCTCTCATGTGTAGAACAATGGAGAGACTAGAGCCTCTTTACAGACACTTGTGCTGTTTGTCTTGACTTGTTTTGACTCGGCTAGTCAGGCCTGCATGGCAGGGATTCACATCTCAGTGCTGCAGAGGTGTGTCTGTTAACTGTCTGAATCGCGCTTGTTTTTAGTCAAGTGGCTGACGCTGGACGTTTCACTTCCTATATATTCTTCACCATAAAAGCCCGTCATTATTTTTTAAATTAAATGCTTTTATTATGAAGCAGCAAACTCAGGAAGTGTTGTCTTCATCAGCAGTAACTTAACAGGAATCCTATCAGTTGAAAGCGACCGTGAAGAAACGGTAAAATAAAGTAGAAACCTGAAAGTTCACAGCGATACAGGAGAGAAACTAAACTACAACCACAGAAATCAATTAAGAAACTACAAATTACTGAGAGCTGAACACACAGAAACTTATACAGACCACTGTGTCTCTGCTGTCCTGCACAGACAGGAGCTCAGTCTGACAACACAGGCTTATTTAAGGGGAGAGGTGGAGGGTCGGAGATGCTGAGGTCAAGAAATATCCCTAGTCCAATGTCCTGGATGAGGGTGACGCGCCGCGGCGCTGCGCTTCCCATGTGTGTTCATTAGAACATGTGACACGTGTCACATGATGCGACGCGCCGCTGCGCCAGCGGTGTGTTTTAGCCTTAACTCCACTCTGACCGGCTCTCAGCATGACTCCTCTGTTTTCTTCTGGCAACAAACAAAGATCCTGCGAGATGTCGTCACACACAGCAAGCAGTAAGTGAAGCATGCTGTTGACAGAGATTACATTGGCGATCTGATCCGGTCTGTGGTGAAAAAAAGCACTTTTAATGCACAAACCTTTACGGGACGTACTGTATTTGCCCTGATATCTGCATCCGCCTCCATCAATACTGAACCAATTTTAAAACGATTTGTACCTATCAATCATACACACACATACACATGGGGAAATAGCGCCCAGGTTGAAAAATACCGAAGTTATTCTTTAATTTAAGGCCACTTGCTTGGCTCTTTCTATGGAAAGGCATATTACTTCTATTTCACCCAGATGGGCGTGGTTTTGTAAGATGTAGGAGTCCATGTTGCAATGTTATTTTCATGATTTAAGTTTGAGTTAGTGAGTTTGATACAAATAACTATCATGCTAGTGTCTGAATGTCATAAGATATCACTTGCACTTAAGTTTTTGGTAGGTTGCTTTATTTGATAACCTGTGTGCATCTTTGTGAGAATGCAGAAATATGGCTAGGTGACATGCAGGAGCCATGGTCCCCCTAACAGTATGTAAACCCCACAAACAGACTCGTGAATGACACCACCTCCCCACCCTCCTCCCTAACAGTCAGTTATAAAGTACCTTAAGCAGCTCTCTTTGTCCAAATCAGGCCAGCAGTTCACTTCAAGTCATTTCAGTTCCAACAACCCGACACAGGAGAAAGAAAAATACCATCCTGTCACCGTCCTCTGGTTCTGGTGGCTCAAACATGTCTGGGCGTGTCCAATAAAGCTGCTAGATGGAGCATCTATGTTCCAGGTGGTTTTCAGGTCATAGTGGTGTTTAACACTGGGACAGCAGAGCAGAGATGCCCCCAACTAATTTTTTCATGATTTTAAGGCCTAATTTTATACACTTGAAGATTTTTTTAATCGTTCAAATTTGGCTGGGTGGTTTTGCCATGTTTTTGTCATCTGTCAAATGCACGTTCAAGAGTTAAACCACTTAAATGATAATCGTATTGAAGATACAACCTCATGAGTTCCCATAAATGCAGCATTATGTTCCCATAAATGCAGCATTATGTCAATAAAAACAAACAATAATCATTTTATTTGATAAAGGGAAGACTACAGCCCATTAACATTCTAAGAATAAAGAATAAGCAGCACAGCCAACACTGTTATGTAAATGCTTGAGCAACAATGAGTGATTATAGTTCCTAGTTATCTTGTATTGTCTAGATGTGAATAGACCTTGAGAACCGGATCCATTGAACTACACAGGGTCCAATTATTAGCCCAGCATAACAACATTTTACACACTACAGTCCGGGGTGATAAATGTCTGGTCAAAGTAAAGCCCCATACGATGAAGAATGGCCATTCAGTCATGGTGGAGTTATAGCACTTTGAAAAGGTCTTCCTGTCTCCTCTACAGGTCTTTTCAGGTCCTCTTTTGTGGACTGCATAGGTCACTTTTATTATAAATTTGAATATCAATGGTCTCCATTGTTTGCACCTCTTATCCCTTTAGCCTCTCGGTGCTGGTGACCGCTTGCTCATTTTATTTTTTTATTTTTTTCTACCCCATTTGTGTCTGGGGATGATAATTGAATGTTAACACCACACAGAGGGATGCATCAATGGAATGTATTAAACCACCCACTGCACCCCACACTTATCAAGTGACATTACTGATGTTTTAACAGTTTTTTTTTGTGTGTTAAAATGTTCTATTTTGTTTTCTGTATGGGCTGTATCACTCCAACAGTAGTTTCAATGCTGAGGTAATTATGTGTTTCATTTCAAATTTATTGCAGTATGTCTGCACCAAAGTAGGGTTTTCACCTTGAAGTCACAAACATGAAGTACCTCTGCAGCTAGAAGATAATCAACTGTCTAGCTAACTAAAAAAAAAAGAGCTTCCAGGAAGTGAGCGGTAAGAAAATCTAGAGCAACTACTGTTCTTTCGAATGTTTTCTGTTGCTGCATTTCGAGTGAATCATGGTCCAACTTTGCCAGCATGCAGCAGCGACTCACCACGTGACCATGGCAACCACAGAAACCACAGCAAGGGAAATGATACATGAGCTGATTTTGCTAATTTCCTGAATAATACACCTTTTCATCTGCACAGTGTCGACATGTCAGTTAAGAGAAATGGTATGGAAGCTTGATTATCCTGTCTGGCTAGTAAACAACAATAATGATACATGCTAGCAAAACTTGCTATAGTCTATCAATAGTGCCAGTCAATTATGCTAATCATTTTCTCCTCATTCCTAATAATTTCTGAAGATCGATTCTGCCAGGCGGCAGCTACATGCTGTTTGAAAGATTTTTTACTAAGTGTTTAGCAGAGCGCAAGATGCCGTGTGTTTGCACACAAAGTCAATGGAAAGACACAATAAGACAAGAATGTGCAGGGTGGTCTGAACTGATGCTTGCATTTTTGCAAGTTAAAAATGCTTCAACTCAATAAACACGGGCCGTATGAACAGTCTAGTGGTCAAATCTGCACAAATGATACAAAGAGTCACTTTGCTTTGTGTCTGAACACACATTGAAAAAAGAGAATTGTTGGAGCATCTTAAAAAACCTCAATTGGTAACACACAAAGTAGTAAGTTTTTCAAATCAAGTTAACAAGTTAAATCAACATGATTGCTTTGAGCCTGATGTACTTAATAATCTGAATGCTTTCAAGTCAACTGTTTGCATTAATGCAACTTGTTTTAGGCAAGTCAGTTCAAAAAGCTTCCAATTTTCCAATTCAGTTATTTGCTTTACAAGTAAAGGACTGCTCCTTAACAACCTAGGAGCATGGTTTCAGAGGAGAAATTTAGTTTTTATAGTAACGTTAATATGCTATTTTAGTTTTTTAAATATACAGCATAATTCATATCATTTCTAACGTTAGCATGACGTAACGGTAGCTAGTGAGTTTACGAAAACTGAAACATCATAATTTAGCCAATTTAGGTGGACCATTTATAATCTAATAAATATAATTATGTTTTGCATTATGGTAACTCAGCTGCAGGGGGAAAAATCTGGAAACACCATGGACGGGTTTTGTCAGACGCACAGTACTAAGAGAAACCTAACTGGTGAGCTTTTAATGTAATAAGAAGAGCAGGTTAAGGGAACATGGTGTAAATTTCAAGTTGTTAAAATCCACAAAAGTAGACAGCCATCACTAACGGAGAAAGACAAATGAAAACATTAATGACTTCGACCACAAATGAAATACACTTTTTACAGTGTACGTTAAGAGCTTCAATAATTGTTTTGTTTTCTATATGGGGCAGAACAGGCTAACATGTTAGCCAGCAGTTGCATATTTAATTGTCTCAAGTTGTCCTGCTGAGAGTCCAGTATTCACTCTCTTTTTGCTCTGTTTTGGTCTCCACCAGCTCCTAGCAGAAAAAAATCTGAATGGATATGGATATTGTATTTTCTTCATTAGCTAGTTGCTAATTTTGTCTGCCTTTTGGTGCTGGGAAGGTAGTGTACAGCAGGTTTATCAGAGTTTGTTTGCTGACTTACAGCTGCATCCTGCTGCTGGAAACACGAGGAGCAAAACTGAACCATGGAAGAAAATGAGAAGGGGGAGGAGGCTAAAAATCCCTGCAGAGCTGGGTGGTAACTCTCTGTTTGTTTTTAACTGTGAATAACCCCTTTCATCGGTCATCCAACACATTGTTAATACTGAAATATTGATTTGCGGAGTGTTAACCTTGAATGAACACACCACACTGTAATAGGATGTGTGCGTGATCCATTGTCATGTAACATTAGGCTCTACCCATCATATCCATGTATCCGAAGGGTCATGGAGAGGACAGGAACCACTCCAAACGGTTCCTGTTTTTGCATCCGCTAGGAAGGATATCCACCGGACACGAGGGCTGTCTAATTATCTTCGGGAGCCAGAAATGGAGTGAAACGCTGCAAGCTTGAAGAGAAAGCAAATCACAGTGTGTATCTTTGTTAACGAGCATGTGAGTGTATGTAGTGCCACAGGCAGGTAGGGTAAATAAGAGCTGTGTGTGTATGTGTGTGTGTGCTCTGCTAATTAACAAATGGTACACTGCGCTGGCCTGCGCCTTCATACAAACCAGTGCCCACACTCTTCACACCACACATGCCCACACATGTAGCCGCTCTCTCTCTCTCTCTCTCTCTCTCACACACACACCACACGCACACACACATCAGGAGATTTTCATGCCTTTGATGTTTACTGGATAGCCACCGTTCTCTTCCTCTGGCTGTCAGCACTCAGGCTCATCCCTGCGCTTCTGTTTGAAGTTTAAACACTCATTTGGGATGCATTCTTCTTCTTTTGCTCTTAAGCTTTCAACAGTTTTTGCTTTTTATCCAGCTGTCCTGTGGGGCACATTATAGTAGACCACTGCTTTACATCATATGTAGGACACACTGCTTCTTTTGCTACTGTAAATCTCTTAACTGCCGCCATGTGTTTGGTGTGTGTAATCATGGGAAACACTGCCCAGCAGCACTAAGCAGTGCAACTGGTGTCGCCTCAGCATCATGCTTTACATACAGCGCGGGCTAACTTCTCATGCTTGAGGCAAATTTTATTTCCCCAGAAAAGCAGCAGCATTGGTTATTTGTCTATATGCTTACAAATAACCTACAATGTAAAGAATTTCTCTGTAAAATAACAGTAAATTACTGGTAAGACAGAATACAGTATTTTACTGTTATTTTACAGTGCATCTACTGTAATTTATTTTAACGGTATATTACTGTAGATTAGATTACAGTATATAACAGTAGGATAACTGGTTTAAAGGTCATTTTACAGTATATGCCAGCATGTTACTGTTTATTTACATGATTCTGCAGTAGAACTGACCAGAACTACTTTCTATTCTACTAGAAAGAAAGTAGTTCCTTTTGGAAAAAGACACTGGTTTTGATTTTTTCAAATGCATTTTTTGGTGCTTTTAGCACAACAGGGCGAGCGCCATTTAAGTATGATAAAAAATAGGACACGCACATCCCCGAGGCCCACTGGGTTGGGTGCTGGATCACAAAGTATCAAAAGCACGAAAAAGAAAAAAGCGATCCGCACACCAAAAGAGCTCCCATATGCAATTGTTTATTTAGCGTGACGTTTCGAGCTTTATGCTCTTCCTCAGACTGCCATTATATTGGAGAAAAGGCAGACATCTCTAAGGCCAGTGCTTCCAAAACTCGGCAACTCACACTGAAAATATTTAGATGCATAAATAGCACTACAGGCCAGAGGAAAAATATGTATCTCTGATTTTGAGGTGAACTGTCCTTTTAAAAAGGTTAGTGTCTGGGCTGCTTCAAAATTTTAAAAGAAGAAAAAAAAAACTTTCTTGTCAAATAAACCTGATATTAGTTCAGTTGTACAACTGAGAATAACTCTTCACTAACAATGACAAATATTTATTTATTATAATTTATTCATATTTAATTAACTAATTCAATAATAACATCGTGGTTTGCAGTATTTTCATTGAAATCATGACTTCACATGGTACATGTATTTGAGACACTCAGCAAGTTTTCATCATATGTTTTTATTAACTATAAAAAAGAAAGGTCTCAGGAGTTTTAACTCAGTGCATGATGGGAAGTCTGCTAATATGCTGATCATGTTTCTTTAGAAACTTACAAATTGATTGAACTCTGTACAGTTCACTTATTCAACTCATCATTTCAAGTTAGAAGAACTCATGTTCTCTCATGAGTTCTTTAAGGTTCTGAAAATAGAAATTTAACATTTAAGTAACTTGAATAAAGAAAACTTGTATATTTATGTTACTTAATAAGAAAAGATTAGTTGATTTCACTACATGCTTGTATGTTTTTTTGTCTTTTTTACAGTGGTCAAAGCATTGGTCAGTGTTTTCAGTGACTGATAAGCTTTCAAGTTTATGCATCTTCCACTCAAACTGGACTTTCTTCGTTGTATTTTTATCATTTCACTGTTTCACCAGTACGTGAAGAGTGTCAGCACTGACACAGCCCCATGCATTTTCTTTAATGCAAGGCTGTTTCTGCTCTTATCATAGTCTTTTTCAAGTGAGTCATCTGCCACTGTGTAAATACATGTATGAAACCTGGACAGTAAATGTGAAGTACTATTTAACGGAGCAATATGTAGCCATTGCACATGCAAAAATGAGTACTGCAGTCCAATGATCGATTTGGAGCCACAGACGCCATATTAAATAGATTGAAATCCAATATACAATCTATGGTTGAAGTGAGTTGTTTCACCCCGCCCCCTCCTCCTCTCCAGATTCAGAAACACTCAGCCTGGCTGCAGGAGCACTGCAGGAGTGCAGGACACACACATGGTAAACTCGTCCGGTGTAAGTTAATCAGCTGTTTATAACCATCAGTGGTCTGTCAATGTAAAGTTAAGCCCGTTATCCTGAAAACAAAAAGCCCACTGCTCTGAAAATAACACACTGTGGAGCTGGAATTAAGGGACAGCCTGTCTCACTCCCTGCCAAACTCCATTAACAAATTTCTCCATTTAACCATCAACTCCTTCTACAAGATTATTAATGATTCCTTTTGACTCAGAAATAGACACTTACTCATTTGACAAACACTCAGCATAAATTTTAACTCAAATTACCATGAAATAGGCCAACAAAAACAGTTATTCCGGCTCTTGAGTAGAAATCAGTAAATATACTACGGAATTCTCCTTTAAGATAAACAATAGCAGTCAAAAAGGTGGGAAAATTCATGCTGTGTCGTTACTTTTGATGCAATCACTGTAAAAGTCTTACACTTTTTTGACTTTTTGCTGTCCTTTTTTTCCAGGAAATTGTTAGCTGCAGATTTCAGATTTCAATATAACAAATTCATTCTGTATAGGAGGTCACAACACAGACAGAGTATATATTTTTGTTTGAGTGGGTGTTAGGTGATTATGGCGCAGTCCGACCAGAAAAAAAGAGTCTGACAGAAAAAAAATGAGAACGATTGCCCTGATGCAATGAGTAAGAAGGTATTATTAACAAGAGAGAGAAACAAGTTTAAAGACGTTAGAGTACAGGCCTAAAAAAGGTTAATAAAGGCAGTGAAACTTTGTTGCAGAGAAATGAAAGAAGAAAAGTAATTTTCTAGTCTGGGTGGCTTGTTTTGTTCAAAAAGTTATGCAAAATTATAGTGACATGATCGATGTAAGAAGAAAAGAAATCGGCTACATTTTAAGTGGTTTTCTTTTGTCTTTTTTGATAAAATTACAGCACGTACACCAACCAGTTGGGGCCTACTGCTGTAGGAAATACTTCTTGCAGTATATATTTTTTATTCAAATTCAGAATTCTTTGTATAGCAACATATCACACAAAAGCAACGTATCACACAAAAGCAGTTCAGAGTGCTTTTCATAAAGCAACAGTAGACCACAGGAAGGCTCTTAAGTGACCACCTGCTCTCCGTGAGATCAATCACTCATCCATAATGTCTCATTTGAAGCTAGTGGGTGTAACAGGTGCGTGGATCTATGTGTGCACGTGTGACTGTGTGTCACGACATGTGATCACATGTGGGCCAGCTGATTCATTCTGGAGGATAATGTCAGGAAAGACAGGTGGATAATATAATCGTTTTCACATGTTTTTTCACGAGAGTTCATAAATAGCTGTTGGAGTTCTTATTTCCACTGAAACATTACTTTATAAGGTGGGATTAACTTAAGAGGCAGAGAGATGCAAAGGCTCACTGTGGTCTCACTTATCTATTTATAAGCTACATTAGCATGTCTCAATCACATGTTTTGTGCCTGTGATGATTTTTGCTATACAGCATGAAACAAAGCTGCTCGTTGGTAGGGGTGTGCCATGTCTTGTTCACAATATATTGTTATAATTTTTTTTCATTTAGAAAAAAAAAGTATAATTGCCATATTTTGATGGAGGAGTTCATTACAAAAAATGGAAGCGACTTCTAAATGGCAGTATTGTCGGTGTGCTTTGGTTACAAAATCTCACATGCACAATAAAGCACTGCAATATGTAAGAAGTGCAAGAAGGTTGTAACAGTAAAAAGAGGCAATACAAATAACTGTTTCCACCACCTCAAACAGAAGCAGCTGGTTGAGTACAAGGGCCAAAAATTCCACAAGGATACTTCAACAGCTTTTGTGAGTTCTAAAGCAAAAATGTTTTTCAGTATTTTGTCATAACTTCAATAATATTGTTAGTGCAGAAATACCCTGAAATATTGTGATATTATTTTAGGGCTATATCACCACCACCCCCGATTTGTTGGTGGGGTATTTCATAGCTATTAGGGCAAAATTGTGTTTCAGTATCCCAAAACGTCAAATGTTATTATTATTTCAAAACTTTAGTATCTTCCATAAAAGTGCACTTAAAAATTTGCGCATCGAGTCTTGAAGTGTTTAGATTCTTAGGTGCAAAAAGGAAAACATAGACTTTACTTGGGCGGGTGGCCAAGGTAAATTAACAGGTGCCCAAGTAGATTTGGTGACCCATTTAGCATTTTTATTTTTATTTTTGATCCATTGAGACAATGGCGCCAGGTTGGTCTAGTAGATGCACGCTCTCCACATTACCCAAATTATCCAGCGACACAACTTCTCCTACCTTTGCTATGCAGATGACACACAGACATACGTACATACCTGGCCCTGAGACCTGATGACCCAAGAAGCCTTGCTGCTGTTTTAGTGTCTGTCTTAGTGATATCACTAAGAAAGGTCGTGACCAAAAGAACAAGATCACCGTTACAAGCGGCTCAAATGGATTTTCTCAGGAGGGTGGCTGGCATCTCCCTTAGGGATAGGGGGAGAAGCTCAGTCATCCATGAGGAACTCGGAGTAGAGCCGCTGCTCCTTTGCATAGAAAGGAGCCAGTTGAGGTGGTTCGGGCATCTTGTAAGGATGCTACCTGGTCGCCTCACTAGGGAGGTGTTCCAGGCACGTCCAGCTGGGAGGAGGCCACGGGGCAAACTAAGGACTAGGTAGAGGGATTACATTTCCACCCTGGCCTGGGAACGCCCCAAGATCCCCCAGTCAGAGCTGGTTAATGTAGCTGGGGAAAGGGATATCTGGGGTACCCTGCTGGAGCTGTTACCTCTGCGACCCGATTTCAGATAAGCGGTTGAAGATGGTTGGACATCAATAAAGTTTTCCAGTCCTGTTTCCTTTGGTTAAGAACCATTTCCAAAATCGCCCCCAGGTGTGTTGGAGCAGGGAAACACCTAAAACATGCAGGGCAGGGGGGCCTGAGGACCAGGATTGAGAAGCACTGCACTAGATGGACTCACTGAGTGAGTAAATGACTTGTCAATCATGTGGTGTCCACACCGTGTTGTAATGGTGCAGATCCACAGAGAGACAGACAGGAGAGTACTGGCACCACAGGGGAGAGAGTAACACAAGGAAACACAAGGGAGACTTCTGCAAGTATAATGAGTTATCAGTCATCTACTCCCCCGGACAAATGCTGACAGCATATGTGTACCTGAACTCTCACAGAGTGCAGTGCTGTCCATTATGCCACAGGTGACTCTAAGAGTTCACAATTGGAAAAGCAGAGCCTTTCCACCCCAGCCAACAGATGCCACCGGGTCTGTATCGACATGCCCTCACTCTCAGACCAGACTTATAGAGCCCAGGGACTGATTATAGAAGAAGTGTGTACAGTTCTGATTGCCATGAGCTTCCTTCTGGATGCTGAGACGGTTTGCCAGGCTGTGGCTGGATGTGGAACCTGACATGAATGGTCACCAACCAGGATGGAAGCAGACATCTGGAAGCATCATGGCAGATAATAACACCTCTGGGGAGGTGAGTGGTGACTGGACACGTTATGATGGAATGACTATTGTTAAGATTTAGGCCACGTCTGGATTTACCCACCATGTTTCCCCAACTAGGGAAACAGCAACAAATGGAGAATTAGTGCAGTGTGCCATGACAGTATCATTTTATTTGAATTATCCATGTTATCTGCAGATAAACAGGTCAAACGAATTTAACCTCATTCTTAAACTTTTCCATCTCCCTGCAGAGTTTATAGGTCTTTTTACAAGTTTTTTGTCTGTTATTGGCCCTTTGCTGTAAACGTGAACAATGCTTGTTTACTGTTAAAACTCCATTTCTGTTTTGGTACAGGCACATGTGAGAATTTGTAGTCAAGGTACAACAATGGCAGGCATCCTGCCAGTATGGAGTTCAGACCCTGTGAGAACACAAAGTAGTTAATTTGCACCAACTTGTTTTAACACAGCGTGCGGCGGGATTGGGCACGGTAGCGGCAGGCCAAGGTGGGACTCATCTGGGAGATTTACGTTGAGAGGGATCACATTTGCACATTTGACAGGGGCACAAATTACAATATAACAGACAGAGATTAAGCACACTTCAGGGCACAGACAATCCCTTAACACCCCTATCTGACCACAGCAGGATCTGTCTGTAGTCAGAATAAACACAAACACTGGATCAAAGCCAAAGAAACTACACATATCAAAAGTGTCATATTAAAACCAAAAAGCAGAGAGTGGGAGAGAATGAGAAAGAGGCTTATGAAATTTTTGTTTAATTAATTTAATTTAATTAATTTAACTGCTTTGAAAGTTGTCATGGTGAGCTACATTTATGGCTTCAATTTAGTATAATACTGCCAGACCTTCCTGTCGGGAATGTATGAAAACATTCTATGATTGTTAATATGCCAAGAGTAAAAGTATTTAAAGGGACAGTTCACCCTAAAATTAAAAAACAAAACAAAACATATTTTCCCCCTGGCTGTAGTGCTGTTTATCCATCTAGATTTTTTTGGTGTAAGTTGCTGAGTTTTGGAGATGTTGGCCATAGAGGTGTCTGCCTTCTCTCCAGTACAATGGGACTAAATGGCATTTGGCTACTTTTCTTTCTGCAAAATAATCTACCAGAATTACTTTAGAATCTACCAGAACTACTTTCGTTCTACCAAAAAGATATTAACGGGTTAAATCAGCCACACAGCCCGTGTGAGCAGTGCAGCTACAGCCACACTTCATAGAGATTTAGAGAAGCGCCTACTTTTTCTGTGTGACACGCACAGTTCTTGGCTAAAATACACTGTAAAAATGATTTGCTGATAGTAATATCAGCATCATATCAGTAACATGACCCCTTTGACTAGAGTTTCAAAGTCTATATCTGTAGAATTTGTCACAAACGTGAAAAAATTGGATGCGGGGCAGGATTTTTCCAGTGCACGCTCTCTTTTTCTTTCTCTCATTGCAGTGCATTCTGGATACAGCTCTTCTCTTTCAGTCACAGCCCTGGAGCCTGCGTGGGGGACAACAGGCGCGCAAGCTGCAGCCGTGCAGAGGTAGCCGTCACGCGCAGGTACAAGCCGCCTCTGTGTCCTGGGTGTGAGAGGTTTTTCTTTGGTAACTCCCACATTCATGGTAAAACATTGCAGGTGATGATGAATAAAGACAAGGTACGTATATAAACTTGGCAAAATTTTCTCAAATGATGTGAACAGAAGGACAGGAAATGGCCTGGGTAGGGTTGTAAACACTTGTGCGCTAACAGCCAGTGGTGGAAAGAGTACTAAAAATCTGTATTCACATACAAGTGCTGTTACATTGCTAAAATATTACTCAATTACAAGTAAAAGTACTGGTGTTAGAAATATACTTAAGTAAATATTTAGTCACTTTTAAGCACTGATGTCACAGTCACCTCTCCAAACTAGGGTTGCAAATTTTGTTCATTTCCTGAACCAATAGTTGAAAATGCTAACAACTGATTAATCAGCAATATTTTATAAGATACTAAACATGTTCTTTTTCCTCATTTTCAATTTTTTTAAATCTTTTTTTTCCTCAAGTTTTAGTTTCCGTGTTCAACAAATGGCTCCATCCATCAAAACAATGTCAAACGAGGTGCAATTACTGCCTTGACTAAATATCCATGAATACATTTTCAATTGGTTAAATTCTTAACTGAAATTAATCGATTAATGCTTAATCATTAACATATTTACTCCAAATGTTTGCTGCTGCCGTGCTTTGTTTTGCTTTTCGTAAGTATGTCATTGTTTTTATCGGTCTGTTTGTGATCAGATCACCTGATTGGCTGCAAAAATGCAGGTGGCCATTAATTAAACATGTACTCAACACTCAACTACGATTTTAAAAGTGACTAAGTAGATTACATCTTGCAATGCAAGTATGAGTAAAAGAACAGACTTGAAAATATACTCATAAAAGTTCAAGTGCCCACTAAAACTACTTAATTACAGCAATTTCAGTATTTGTAATTAGTTACTTCCACCCCTGCTAACAACAGCTTACAAAGCCACTAAATTAGAGATAATACAATGTTTTATGTAACATTTTATTGTCATTAACTCGACACCACTTTCTAACATGTACCATGAGCGCCGTCATAGCAACATAGTTATGATTTATCCCTCTGTAAATGAGTAAGTTGTGCCTATTTTCATAAATAGGTATTTTTATTTTGGTCAGCCTTGTTTCTACGTAGTTGGGGGACGGTTTTATTTGATTGGAACTTCCAATAGCTCCCCGTATTCCTTCCAAACCTTTTTGATGATGTTGCACTTCTCACTCTTGTAAATTAGTCTCTTGTCGTCCATGTGGACTGTTGACTGAAGGGTTAACAGGAACGTCATTGTTTTCAGCATCAGTTCTGAAGAATTAAAATAGGTCGGAGGTGAAGCAAGTGTGTAAAACTTTGCAAAAATGGAAACAGAGCAACACATTGTTTCATTAGCCTGTCATTCGGTGCTGCATGGAGCAGGTTAAGACATCTTCATTGGGAAAAACTGAAACAATGTGATGCTCTGATGCACGTTTGCATTGCTTCCTGTCAGGAAGCGGTGTGACACTGTCCTTGCACTGACTGCAGCCAAACAGCATCCTTCTTCTCTATGAAACAAGAAAATATGCAATACTTCTTGATAGAGAGGTCAATTCCATCCCCTCTCCTGTTCTATCAGATTTAATTATGCACAAAGCAAAGGAGGTGAGTCAGTTTGTGACTGGAACAAAATGTGTCTCGACCAATTCCATATACTCGAAAATTAAATGCAAAGTGAAATAAATGCAAAGTGAATTTCTAAGTCCACCACTACACTGTTTCAATGAATTCTTCAAGGTGTATGTAGACTTACAACTCAGTCTCTAAACTCTGTGCTCAGTATAGAGTTTGGACAGTCCCCCAGCATTTCATTCCTAAAACTTGGTGGAAACAGCTAGAGCTTCAAAAAAAAAAAAAAAAAAACTGCCTTGCTGTCTTTAGGGTGGCCCTTCATTTTGGGGTGATGACACTGTGTGCTTACTACTAAGGAGAATGCGGGGAAAGCATAGTTTCTAGTAAGGTGTGTCCTTGAAAAAATGCAAGGGGTGTAGGTATGTCAGTGGCCGATCTTGCCATCGTTGCATTTAGAAATCCCCAGACGATTGTTAGGCAGCGAGATCTCCGATTATCTGGTATCATGAGACTAAGTTATATGCTATAACTGTTTTTAATACCTACACATGAAAAGACAGAAACACAGAAGAAAGACAGCTGCACAATTTAAAAAAAAGTCAAGTAAGGTGACTGTAATGAGATAAATGATTCTATTTTGCTTGTACTGGGACTAATGAGATTTAAAATAAAAAGATTCAACACAATTCTGATTTTGAATAAGAATGAATTTTATTGCAGATGTTTTAAAATTCACATTAGACAAAATGGGGCTTTGCATTTGCACAGTGGATCCTGAAAAAAGCTCAGATTAGCTCATTTAACTGGCTCTCCCCCTGCTGCTGTTTAATTAGATTCTAAGTAACACCTGACAGGATAAATTTCACTTTGTTAATATCACCACAGACCACCTAAAACAGTCACGGGTTTTAGAACTATCACAACCTGTGAATGTGACAAAAGCAGCAATCATAGGAACTATTAATTAACAGTTTAAGTACTGTAATTTGTCAGATATTAACGAGACAGTGCACATGCACATTATAAAATGCGCAAATGAGTTGCTGTTTGTTCTGTTGGTTTTCTAGCTTTGTTGTCAGTATTTGCTCACATACAAATTTGCCTCCACGTCACGTCCCAGTGTTGAAGCCATGTTCAGGCTCAGCGGGGGTTGCAGGAAGCAGATCACCCACGGTGCAATCCCTCAGAGACACTACCAATAGAGGAACAGGAACCTCTTTGAACACAGTGCCTTTCTTTGAGCCAAAATCTGTGGAGTAGGACCGGATGGATGTGGGAACCATTCTTCGTGTCAGTCAAATCGTCAGACAAAACTTGTGAGATGATCATAGGTGTCAGGCAGATGGGTAAAAGGTGTAATTTACATGTTTTCAGTAAATGTAGAAATCTCATGGTGCTGTCTGCCCGTTTTGCCATTCCTGGTTGTAGAATCACAAGTAAATGTGATTCACCCGAATCTTTACCATTTTTCTGTTGTGAATATAGTCAATCTGACTGAAATAGCCCTGCTTTCAGTCCGAAAACACAAAAAGGGTATGCATTGGTGTGGGCAGGTTACTTCAGGTATCTTTGGACCATGAAATGTGATCTAGGGAGGTCAGGTTGAGTAACAGATCTACGAGTTCGAAGGTTTATAAGACACCATAGACTGCACAGTAGTTTATAATACTTTGAGATAGACTGTACAACTCTGTAAAGTTATCATAGGGGCAATAATTCTGTCTTTCAATGAAAGGTAGAGAGGTTAACGATACAAAAGACATTCACCTTATAGAAATTAGATGGTCAACTGGCCTTATTTAAAGGGCTAGTTGGATTATTTGATGTGGGCTCGTCTGAGGTACTTCTGGCTGGTCATATATTAGCTGCAGTCGATGGCAGTTGGCACATCCCCTGTTTGGAGGAGCAGAGAGCCCAAAAGCTAAGCAATGTGCTGTTGTGGACAGGGCCAGCAACAAAAGGTATTTTGGCCACTTAAGAAAAAGGTCCACCTGAAGAAGTATATATCAGTTTAAGTGTACACTATGTTTACAATATTTTCACCACTTTTACCTTGCCATCAGACACCCTTTTCTGATGGGAAACCACTGTTGTATGAGCCAAATATTATCCTCTCCAAACCAACCAGACTCCATAGGCAAAATCAGTAATTTTAACTCAGATCACAAGAGTTGCTGTGCTACTTCTACCTCAATCTGTTTGTTTGTTTGTGTTACTGGGTGACCTTGGTGTTTTAAAGGTTTAGTTCAGATTCACAATAACACAGACAATCTAACAGATTGAGCCAGTGGTAGACCAGCAACCTCATGTGTTCTGTGAGATTAAATGAGTGATTTCACCTATGAAGTTTGGTTGGTTTGGAGAGGGTGATATTTGGCTCGTGTAATGGTGGCTTCCCTTCAGAAAAGGCTGTCTGACAGTGAAGTAAAGCGGTGCAAATATTCAAAATATAGCCTACACTTGAACTGATATTGATCTTTTGAGGTAAACCCTTTTTTAAGTGGCTAAAATACCTTTGTTGCTGACCCAGTTCACCAGCAGTGCATTGCTTAGCTTCCGTGTTGGTGCCCCTCTCTGCTTCTCCTAACTGGTGGCGTGCCGACTGCCTTCTACTGTAGGTAATACACTGACTATTGAAGAACCTCATACAACCCCAGATCAAATAATCTGAACTATTCCCTGCAGTTTCCCATGCAGGGCTTTTCAAGTCTATCTGAATGTGGCCTTGTGCATTATTTTCCCCAGATCTGAAACTTTAGTCTGTAGAGAGGTGGATGGACAAAGTGTTCAAGATGTACAAAGAGTTTGACATTTTACACCGCAGGCCTATATGTTCCATCTCATACATCAACTTTGCTTTAACTTTTTAAACATCAGTCATGACTGTCTGTTCCTTATGTAACTAACTTCTTTTGACTACTTGCCAACCTTCCCAATTTTCCCAGGAGACTCACGTTTTTTTCATGCCCTCTTCCATGTCCTCCAGGATCACAATTCTCTTGTATCCTCCGATTTCTGGCAAATTTTTTTTACCTTTTTCTCCTTTTCATTATCACAACCTGTTTCTGGCACTGTACAATGTGTATAACCTCTACAACCCTAAAAATCTACTGTTTCCACGCAGGCAGTAATACAGCTACACCAAACCAGACTCCCTCGAAAGAAGAATTCCCATTTCTTTAGAAAAGTTTTAAAGGAAAAGGGTATTTACTTGGCTGCGTCAAATTTCTTTTAGGAGCACGGCAAAAAATAAATGAATGAAAGAAAAGTTTGAAATCTATTTTTGAGGTCTCAAGGTTGGCAATCGTGATCATACTCCACTTAAACAGTGGTGAGCACCACTTTGTGTTTGTGCCAAGCCTGAATGTAACTTCAAAAAATAGACAGCAGACATTCCGACTTGCAATCACAGGTGCAGTAACTAATTACTTATTATTTACTGTTATATTCCATTTAGGTGTTCCACTCCCATGGCCCTGGTGTTGTATCTGCTGTCACTTTGGCATGGTTAACTGCGACTAATAATTGGAAAGGAGCTATCATTCTTTTTTTAATATTAGTTTCATTATTACACTGCTGTGCTTTCCCTGCTATGACAAGTCAATTTTTTGTTGTGAAAAACCTCTGTTGCTAATAGTCCTACGTGGAGATTTTGATGACACAGAATCAGTACTTAATTAAAGATCCGTAATTTGTGTGTTGAGAATTGGGTATTGACGATGGCAGATGCCAAAATGTGTGTAATGAATGATAAAATGAAATTACTGTGTGTGTGTGTGTGTGTGTGTTAACTTACATTATGATTTTCCTCACATAGATACATTTATCGAATGGAAATTACATAATAAATAAATGCAATTGCGAATAAATGCATTTCTTAGGGAACAATGTTGTCCAGATTACATAAAGCTACAATGAAAATGCTTATTAGGAAATAAATAGAAAAAGGACCTTTAATTAGTCAAACAATTAACAACATATGCTCTTCTTGTAATGGCAGATAACCGAATAAAGATATGATTCCACAATGGTGAATATATGTTCCCCTTACAGACTATCCAGCACTGTAGTAAGTCCTATTAAGACAGAGATTCCTGCAGCCCCCTTTTCCTCCAATCGATTCACAGTCATTACGCAGAGTAATGGTGTTTGGGGGAGCGTGTGTGTATGCAGACACACATTTAAAAAATGTGTTTGTGCGTGCGCAAGTGCCCCCATGTGCATGTTTTATATTGCTTGTAATGGCAGAGATATTTTTAATGCCTCCTCTCCGCGGGCCGGCTGGATGTTTCGGAGTCAGCAGGATGGGAGGAGGCGGAAATATTAGCATGTGTGGAGGGAGGACTGAGCAGACCTTTGCTGTGTGCCGTCTGTACAATCCTTATCTTCTTATTGCAGGGTCTGCTCCGTGGAAGTGAGCCCTCCCAACTATGCTAATGCTAATGCCACCGAGCCGGGCATGGACGCTAATGCTCTCATCCCAGACAGGCTGTTCTTAATGTATATTATTACCGCCTGTGTGTTCAGGGATGGAGACTCAGTGTACACCTAATTGATGACATGGCAGTTCAGCTGGATTTTTCCATGAGCTAGTTAACTGTTGGTAGGTCTCTGTGCAAATGAGCCACCATGGATACACACACACTCACACACGCAAGCGTGCATACACACATAGAGAAAACAGTTGGTGCTGAACCATTTTTATCTCTTTCAATCCCTCACTCCAATTAAAAACTGCTTTTTTAGCAAGACTGTGACCAACACATTCTCATACCTGCATTACAGAGAAGGTTGGTTGCCGATTACTCCCAAAATGATATTAAAGGTAGAGGATACCGGCAGCGACAGGCTTACCAAACCTTGACTACATTTGGAAAGTCATGTATATGATATAACTCAAGTGGTTTACATAGTGAAATGTCACAGTTTGTTTAGGTTGTAGTGGCTGCTAGCGTAATGCCAGGGTGCCAGTCAGAGATTACCTTGTGAGGCAGCTGGTTTCATCGAATCCATCTCACCAGGCATTTGTCTCTGTGCCAAAAGTGGTGCAACCAATCAGCACCCAAAGAGGGACTACTGGCAGGTACAGGCGTGGTTTGAGGTGTGACAACAGCGAGAAGAAACAGTGGCGGCTCCTGAAGAGGTTAGGATAGTTGCTGCGACAGCATCAGTTTATCAGAACTGGAGAGTATTTCTGCATTGAAAGAAGAGTAAAAAATGGCACTGAAGGCTTTTCTTGACAGAAAATATGTTTTCGCTCCTCTTCTGACCGGCTTCGGCAAGAGTCTGAGTGGTTGAAGTTAGCCCATATTAGACATGATAAACAGATGGTTCATCCAATCAATCACCTGTCAAGTGTTTTTTGAAAGTGCTTGCCCTTTTCCAAACAGGACAACTTCCCAGATGGCTCTGTGTAACAAGCTATCAGGCTAAGTCAGAGGATCAGTCTGACGAAAAAAATACAGTAACAAATACACCACCCATAAACTCTACAAAGGAGTCGACAGTCTCCAATCCCTTCGTCGAACACTAATACACAAGCAAAACAAGCAGAAAGCCAAAGAACGCACAACACAGCGCAATGCAGTTTCCCCAACACTTCAAGTGCAAACAACATTCAACATGCAATGCAAATAATAACAATAACCAGCCCAGCCCGAACCCTAGAGGCAATTTCTTTTTATTTTCCTCCTTTTCCAGTTAGTCAATATGTACAAGGTCAATGTTCTGAATGAGTCTTTCAAAGGAGTATCACAATAAGACCTTCTATTTATCAGGGCCTCTTTGCGAAACAAAGCCAGACACGCCTGTGTTATGCTGTTTTGTCGAAAAATGCTACTGTAGCACAAATCAATAGCAGAGTAATCCTAACCTCTCACATAGGTCTCGACCCCAGTCCCAGTTCTGGGCGAAAGTATTTGACTGGGCCATCCATTCACCTCACCCCTTCTATGCTTCTCCTGTCATACTTGCTACAGCCACCGGAGCAGTGGTTCTCAGTCTTTCTGAGTCGTGATCCTCAAGTCTGCCTGAGACTGTTAAGAGATTACTGTGTAAGGCACGAAAGCTACCAATATACTTGAGCGCTTGTCCCATCTGTTGAATGTCTTTTAGGGCATCAATAAGAGCTTTTTCCTGGCTCTCATTCCGTGCTGCTTGCCACAATATTTTATTTCATTTTATTCTCTACAACCATCTGGCGACCCCCAGAAATTATCTCTTGAGCCCCTTGCGGGCCCCGACCCCCATGTTGAGAGCCACAGCAAGTATTGCAATAAAGTATTCTTTGGAAACAATACATTTTAAAAAAAAGATTTAAAAAAAAGAAAAAATGATTTAATTTAAAACGTGAAAACAATCAACAAAGATTATTGTATGTACTGTATGATGAGATATAGTTTAGCTTCAGTACCTCTCTCTTCCCGTAGTCCCACATTAATACTGTCACCTTACTTGTGTCAGCTGGTGTGTACACGTGTAATCTCTATGTAATAATTACTGTTTGAGGGTTTGTTGTTTCAGCAAACGTTCTTCTCTCTATCCCTGTACCGTGCCAATACTGTAAGTCAAACAATATATGAGGAGGCATGAGAACTGGGAGGCACTCATAACCAAGCTTGGTCTAGATGGTTTACGTGATTATATTATTTCGTGCTTTCAAAATTCTCTGTAAATTTCATTTCACTGCCAACACTGACACTTGGGTGTAATATACAGTCGTTATTTATTTATTTATTAAACAGTTTGATAAGTTGTCAGCTGCTGTGTTAAAAGATTGGATCCGCTCATATATACACACACTGTACACACACTTACACTTGTATCTCTGTTCTTGAGAGGACACTCATTAACTAATAATGTGTACCCTAACCTTAACTGTCAACACTACTTATCAAAATCAACACATCCTCATACCTAAATAACAGAACAGGTCAATGGCCAGAAACTTCTAAAACATCATAGGCTTATATGAGTGTTGGAGAATTCTGGCAGCAACAGGCGTCCCGGAGCCTGAGTGTGTTATGCAAGTCATTTGGCAATTAAGGTTGTGAAACATCACAGTTTGGTTAGATTTAAGCATGAAAACTACTTTGTTAGGTTTAGGCACCAATATAACTTGGTTAGGTTAAGAAAAAGATAATGGTTTTGGTTAGAATAAATACGTAATGTTAGCTACATAAGTCATGTGATGTAAGTCATGTGACATTAAACACAGTTAATGTTGTGAAACAGTCGCAGTTTGGTTAGGTTTAGGTTACAACACTACTTGAAAGATCATAATTTGGGTTACAGTAAGTATGTTACATGACATACTGTATGTTTATGATGTAAGTTATGTACATAATGTAACTTAAATTTTAGAACAAATCAACGTTGACTTTTGGTTTCACATGGGACATGAACCCCAGTCTCTTGGGGAAAAGTCCTGTTTTTGTTTGCCCCGGCAATCCACCCCACCTCCTCTATACATGGATTTTATTGCTCTTTATACCACCTCACCTGACTTCCTCCTTTGCTCCCATCCATCCATTCATCCACAACCACTTATCCGAAATCAGGTCGCGGAGGTAACAGTTCCAGCAGGGGACCCCAGACATCTCTTTCCCCCGCTACATTAACCAGCTCTGACTGGGGGATCTTGGGGCATTCCCAGGCTAGGGCGGAGATATAATCCCTCCACCTAGTCCACCTCCCAGCTGGACGTGCCTGGAACACCTCCCTAGAGAGGCGACCAGGTGGCAGCCTTAGAAGATGCCAGAACCACCTCAACTGGCTCCTTTCTACACAAAGGAGCAGCGTCTCTACTCCGAGTTCCTCACGGATGACTGAGCTTCTCACCCTTCCTTTGCTCCCGTCTAGTATACATTCAAGTATACAATGTATTAAAAAAATGAAGCACAGACCTTCAAGCACTATTCTGTCCCTCCAGGAATTTTGCAGGCTTTTGGTGAGATTGTTTTAGTCTAAAATGCCTGATTTCATGGCAGCTTCTCTAAATAACTGTGAAACACTTTGTGATGTTTTCAGCTGTTTTTTACTTTTTGTATAATTTATTAAAAATCAAAGGCAACTTTTTCCAGGGAGAACAAAACCGCACTCTGTTCTGAGTGTTCTAAGCAACAATGACAAGGCTTGTGTTGTTTTCAGCAACCGTGAAAAAATAAAACATAGCAAAACAGTAAATAATAAAAGAGCCAGTTCTTTGAGACCTACATGCATGACACTGGTGTGGGGAAATGCTATGATTGGAACTTGCAGGAAGCTAAAATGATCAAATTTGCAGATGCGTTGCAGTGATTAGACAAAATTGCAACGTCATGCAGAATTCTCAGAGATTAGTTGAATTTGAGTGAACTGTTGCAGTGGTAACATTGCAACTTCCTGCAGGGACTGACTATTAGTACTGTTGTTTTTTGATTATTATTTAAAAAATAAATGTATTATTATAACCAAAATTGGGATGCATTCTGGGACATGTAGTTTATGGACACCGTACTTCTGTAACGCAGTGTAGAATTTGTATTGCACAAATATACTTTGCAGCTTTCACGGACCAAATAAAATGTGGTACCGTCAGGATTCAGTTTGACACATGTGCCTTAAACAGACTATCAAAGAAGTGAGGTCCAGCCTTATGTCCTCACTTTCCATAAATATCCTGAAACTTATTGGTCATTATTAAAACAGAGGCACTAGAGGTCAAAAAGCAACCCATAGGCTTAATTTTCATAGTTATGTTCATAGTTTTTCATCACAACTAAGGCCACTTTATACTGAAGGTGATCAACACAAAAAATCGGTTCTTAATGTATTTCATAAAATGATCTATTTAGAATGAATCCAAAACCTCTTTAAGGAACCTTTGTGGTCTGCTTTCCAAATAACATTATTTCTTGATACTTGCCTTTGTGGATTTAAGTGTGTTTAAGTAGCATAAAGGCAAAGGCCACCAAGGCATATAGTAATTCCACCCGACTGTTCAGCCACCAAACTAGTCAAATGTTTGGAAAAAGGGAGATGGCGTGAAAGGCTTGATGTCTGTCTAACAGAGACGAGTTGTACTGCTGTCAAGAAGTTTCAGGGAAGCTTCATTACGTTTTTGACTTATTGGTACAGGCAGGTATTCTTGTACCCTGTGATTCCACTCTGTACACCAGGGATGTAAATTTACCATGTTTTAACTCAGGAATTTGAATTTGCACAAGTTTATCATGAGAACTGTGAAATACCTCGGGTGGAAATGACGTGAAAATAAAAAATACATTTTTAAAATTAAATTGAAATGTCTTTGTTGTTTGTTGTATTTTGGCATTTTGAGCATGAAAAATGCATCATAAACATGTTTACATAAGGTTAGGGGGTATTCCCATGCTGTTAGGGTGAGGTAAACCTGTACCACATATGCGTGATATCTGGTGGACTAGACTGAAAAAATTATGGCAAGAAAGTGACATTGAGCATTAACTTGAATAGATTTAAAGTTTTGTGATTGCAGTTAAAACTTTAAACAAGTCATTTAGGCACAGATAAACAAGAATAGCTTTGTAAAAGTGTTGAATCTTGCTAAAATAATTAATTTTATTTAGTAGATCAAAATCACTTTTATCCAGATAATTAATACATGTAAATTAATTTCCATCAGATGTTTAGTAAATCTAAATTACTTTTTGGTATGCTGCCACTGAATCCAACACATTTTAAATGTAGCCTTTATTAGTGTTAGTTAATTTATTCAAAACCTTTGGATTAAATTTGTAGCACTTAAACTTTTTTAACCATTGGTCACATTTTTTAAGGTGAAGTTGTACTGCTGTTTACAAATTTAACTTATATTAATGACCAATTCATGTGAGATTCAGGAATAAAAAGAAATCAGAAAACAAGGAAAGGTGCATGCCCTAATTTTAACACTACCAGCTGTACAAAGTGTTGTGAAGGCATGCCACATCACAAACATGGAGCAGATCCACTGTTACTCCTCCACCATCCAGCCATGACACGAACACACAACACACTACTTCAATCATACCTGTCGGCCCCACCTGTGCCGCAGCCTCTGCCATCCGCTAATGTCATTACATACTGTTCAGGGTCACAACTAATCACATTATATCCTGTATGTCATGCTGTCAGAAGGGTGGGGGTACATGCGATCTGGCAGACTCACTTAAACACGGGACATGTGCAGAGGCAGATTAAGGCACCGATTCAAAATTTCCCGCTGATCAAGTGGCAATTACCAATTCACAAGCTGTTTCCCCAATTTGTCACAAACTATTTTGCTGTGGGAGAGCGTCGCTCGGAGACAGCTTTGTGTTGCTGCTCCGTTTCGACATACCAAAATCAGTCACTCGACAGTGTGACTGCAGCTGGCTCGTTCTTGCCTTTTTGATGCATGTTGTGTTTTTGCGAGTTAACGCGTGGTTGTGCAAACTTTAATGAGGTGCACTTTGATGAGTGTGCTACAAATCAAGCATGAATTCACGGAGGAAATAAATTTCCTGTCTCAAAACAGCATTCAAGTTCAAATTGACACTCCACACACCCATTCAAGAGCAGTGAATTCTCTCTGGTGCAGAAAAACGGCAGAGACAGAGTGATGAAAATGGTGAAAATTGAAGCAGCGGAGCAAAGCATCTTGACTTTTAGGTCAAACTTCAAACATGCCGGATCCTCCCCATCCCAGAGCATCTCTGGTTTGTAACACAAGCTTCCAGTTATCAAAGTCTGATGACCCCTGATGACATCTGAATTATTTTGTTAGACAATACAAGGCTCTTCCAGACTCACAGAAAATATTACACAAACTGTTTTGTGGTGTCATGGTTGCTTAATTCAGAAACCGTGTGCCCCAGGTACTAAGGCAGCACCTGGGTTCAGTTCTAACCTGTGGCCCTTTGCTTCATGTTGTCCCCTCTTTCTCTCCCACCTTTCCTTTCTATACAAGGCAACACAGGCCAAATAGACTGAATAAGACGACGTTCACACTGCAAGCCTTAGTGCTCAAATCAGTTGTATTGCTCAGATCTGATTTTTTTCTGTTTGGCTATTCACACTTAACCTGACACGCCAGATGGTTTGTTCCACAGACCCATCTGGAAAGCGGTCCATAGAAACTGTTTGAAAAAGGGCAGGCTGGGGCGCCTGGGTAGCTCAGTTGGTAGAGCGTGCGCCCCATGTACGGAGGCTGTGAGTCGTCTGTGGTGGCCTAGTGTTTGACTCCTGCCTGCGGCCCTTAGCTGCGAGTTATTCCCCCACTCTCTCCCTATATCCTGTCATATGTGATTGGATGAACTGTCTGCTGTCACATCTAACACAGGCTAACTACAACAAATCAGATCAACTCATGGAGCCGAAGGCGCCCGGAAGAAGACAAAGAGAAAACATTTTTTCCATCTGTGAAAAGTGCTATCACAGTATCTACGATGTCCTCTTCAGGAGCCGCCATCATTTGTTCGAGGCGAGTCATTTCCATGGACACTTCTCGCTGTTGGCACACCTAAAACCACGCCCATAGCTACCAATGGTCCCTGTGAGGACACTGATCGTCTCACACCACCTCTGGTGCAAACACAAATGGATATTTTTGAGCTTGTCAAAATGGACTATCACATGCTTTTGTGAATCCAGCTGCCACACAAGGTAAGTTCATACTACTTTTTAAATGTCGCCAGTATCACGCAGCCAGGGTTGGGAGGGTTACTTTAAAAATGTATTCCAATACAGTTACTAATTACCTGTTACAAAGTGTACTCAGTAATGTAATCCAAGTACCATGCTATGAAGTCAAGTTTATTTAATAAGCACATTTAAAAACAACCAAAGTTGACCAAAGTGCTATAATGGCTGTGAAGAAGTATAACACGGTAAACAGCAAGAGCAGCAGAGATAACATGAAAATGCCATCCCATGCACAAGTAAATAAACAGAGGAATATAATAGAAGAATGTTGGATAAAAATATGAAAGACAGAAAAATAAGAGTGAGAGTACGACTTAAAGGACTCTCAAAGGCCTGAGAAAGCATGTGAGTCTTAAGTTTTGCTTTAAAATTAGCAACAGAGGGGGAACATTTAATTGAAAAAAGTAGGCTGTTGCAGAGTTTTGGGGCGGTGACAGCGAATGCCCGATCACCCTTCCTCTTGAGTCTTGATCATGGGACAGCTAAGAGCAGCTGGTCTGGGAATCTGAGCAATCGGGAGTTGGAATGGGGGCTGAGAAGCTCAAATAAGTACTGGGGTGCCAGGCCATGCAGAGCTTTGAAAACTAATAAAAAAGCCTTAAATTCTGTATCCTGTAATGCTGTCATGTTCCTTGGTACCAGTCAATAATCTGGCAGTGGCGTTCTGCAGCAGCAGCAGGCGAGCCAAGGATGACTGGTTGATTCCCAAATAAAGGGAGCTGCAATAATACAGTCAAGAGGAAATGAAGGCATTTGTGACTAACTTGAGTTTGTTGAAAGAGACGAATGGTTTGATCTTGGTGATATCAATATTAGCTTTTAGGATTGCAACTATCTTATTTTCATCATCGTGTCATGGCCACAGCCACGCCTCCAGTTTTCTCCTCAGTGTTTCCCCTCTCCTCCTGTTTCTCCCGTCTGTCTTTGTGCGTGTTTGTGTTGTGGGTGTGGTCCTCCCACTCCAGCCTTCCATCACCGCTCCCAGTCAGCTCACCTGCACCGCATCAGTCGTCCAGTTTATCAAGCCCTGGCTTCCACACATCCAGTGCTGGTTCATTCAGTCTGCTACATGTAAGAGCTAAAGCCTCATGTTCTGAGCCTTATATCATTCCTCGTCATTTCTACAAGTTCATAGTGTTCTTCCTTGTGCTCCAAGACCATGTTCATCTACCTGCCTGCCTTTGTTCAACCCATTATCCCTCAGCTATCTCTGGCTCTAAAGTCAAACTATTTCACCACCCTCTGCCCCAGCCATCAGACTCCCTGCTTCTTCCAACTCCATTACCCTTTTTACCCCTTCAATAAATGCCCTTGCCAGTATCAGTGTCTGTCTGTGTTCTGCATTTAGGTCTATCTACCAAAAAACCAAAACACATTGATTAATCAGTGGATTATCTTCTCAATTGGTTAGTTGTTTTGTCCATAAAATGTCAGAAAATGGTGAAAAAATGTTCATCAAAGCTCAAGATGACGTCCTTAAATGGCTTGATTTGTCCACAACTCAGAAATATTCAGTTTACTGTCAGAGAGGAGTGAAGAAACCAGAAAATATTCACATTTATGGCGTTGATATAAGAGAATTTTGACTGTTTTTAATCCAAAAGAGTCAAATTGATTAACTAATCCTGTCATGTTCTTGTCAGTTGAAAAATAGAATGTATGTCCGCATGCTCCATGTTTGGACCTAATTCTCAAGTGTCTCCTGTAATAATTTTCATTATCGATTAATCTGTCGACCATTTTTTCCATTAATCAGTTAGTTGTTTGGCCTATAAAATGTCAGAAACTGCTGATCAGTGTTTCCTGCAGTCCAACATGACGTCCTCAAATGTCTTGTTTTGTCCACAACACAAGCATATTAAGTTTACTGTCAGAAAGGAGTAAAGAAACCAGAATATTCACATTTAAGAAGCTGAAATAAGAGAATTTGAACTTTTTAAAAAAATGATTCAAAATGATTAATTGATTATCAAAATAGATGCAGGTTAATTTAATAGTCAAATAAAAAGAAATTAATCGTTACAGTTCTAAGTGTTTTAGGTTTATTAGTTTGTCCAGCTGCTCCTTCCGTACAACTGTGTGCATAATGTGCATGGTAATTTTGTATCCAGATTATGTAATCCCATTACATGTAGTCCAATCCCATTACATAGAAAAGACACTTTCTTCTCAATGGATGCACACTGGTTCTCACGGTCCAAATAATGCAGGTTTCACTCAGCTAAAGTAACAAAGCTTACTTGTCATCCTGATTCTCTCCAGAGCAGCTGAAAAAAGATACAGTTGACCCTTCGCTAAGCCCCACCTCCAACAGCAACTGTCCAATCATAGCTTAGCAACCGTAACTAGAGCTGACAAGCTTCCCATTTCTCCACATGTTGACAAGGTGGACAGGAGGCTCGGAGAAGAGCGATACTCAGCGTTTCATGAGTCTGGATGGTGACGCCTTTTCTGTAGTCTCTCAGAAACATGAAAGACAAAAGGACACATGTGGTGAATGGATTAAACTCTGTCTTCATCTGCTCTAACATAAGCTGCAAACATTAGCATGTCCGGCTAATTAACGCTAGCTTACTAGCTGCAGTAACTTTACCTCCAGCCAAACTTGTTAGATGCCACTGCATCTGCGTTTGTTATGTCGGGGTTTGAGGAGGAGGATGTGGGCTGATGAAGAATCAAAGTGGGCCGGCAACGATGCATCTCTCTCTGGCTCGCTGTCTCCGGTGTAAGCTGAGTTAGCTTAGTTCCTATCCTGGCTATCTTCCGCGATTGCGGTCCGGCTCGTCAGGCTGAGTGACCTGTCTCCAAGTCCGCTGCACTGACCGACTCATGTGCTTCCTTTTCCCATGTTAATGAGTGTGAGATTTGGTCATCTATCATGTAGCTATACCTGCCATATTTCACCATCCGCCCAATGTTTGCTGACATGTTAGCTAGCTTTAGCCTCTGCCTTTTAGCATTAACGTTATATCATGTGTGCAGCTGTCAAAAACCTTTACATTTACACTTTCACAGGGTTTTTGTTTTAAAACATTTTTAGTTTGTCAACATTAAAACAGACTTTTCAGCCGAGTCAAGGAGTTAGCCGTAGCTTACATCAGGCAGCTACACTCATAAAATCTGCTTGTGAGTCATTATTTTAGCCGACAAAATCCACTTTAGTCTGCTAGAAATAAGAAGCTGCTTTTGTTCACGTCTCTAAGCATTAACAGACCTTGTGTTAATAGTTACAACAGTTACTCCCGATTTCGATGTTAAATCTGTCACCATTATCACTGTGAACTGCATGAATGTAGTGCAAGAATGTAAAGTTTGGCAGGCTTAGCAACAGTAACTAAGGAGGGCAGGGCTTAACGAAGGGTCAATTAGCTTCTGCCACGACTGACAGATTATGTAACCAATAGGCCTGTACTGTACTAAGCAATATGATAGGCCAGGATATGCAACTAATGAAATAAATATAAAACTTAGGCAGAACACATGAGGGGATATGAAATCTTCTTCACAGCGACCTCTGCTGGTTCTAAAATCAGGAGTGCCCCTTTAAGCTTTTAGGCACAGAGAAAATAACTAAATCTGTATTAGTAGCTTCAATTAAAGCATTATCAACAGTCCCTCCAAATCCTGTCCGTGTCTATTTCTCAGTTCATTTGTAAACCCATTATGCAATCCTTTATCTTTTTCTGTGGGACTCAGGGAATTGAGGCAGGGCTGGACAATATCAGACAGACATGGATGTGTGAAGTGATATGGGCAGCGATGACAGCAGGCGAGAAGAGAGGGACTAATAGTTTGCCTCTCCACCCTGCGTGATAGATGCTTTCATACTCTTTGTCTGCGGCTAATGACAGCGGGGACTGAGAGATGTGAGGGGACTTTGGTTGTTTAGTGTCTCTCCGGTAGGTGCACAGCATCTACAAACCCCAATTATAAAAAGGTTGGGGGACTGTGTAGAACTAAAATAAAAAACAGAATGGAATTATTCAGTTGACTTATATTCAGTTGAATACAGTACAAAGACAAGATATTAATGTTCAAACTGGGCAACATTATTGTTTTTTGCAAATATACAAATTCTGAATTTTATGCCCACAACAGGTTCCAAAAAAGTTAGAACAGGGCATGTTTTCCACTGTGATACATCACTTTTTCTTTTGACAAAATTCAGTCAGTGTTTGGGAACTGAGGGCAATAATTTTAGTTTTGAAAGTGATTTTTTTCTTGATATACGACTTCAGTTGCTCAGCAGCCTGGGGTTTCCGTTGTTGTATTTTTTTAACTTCATAATGCACCACACATTTTCAGTGGGAGACGGGTCTGGACTGCAGGCCAGTTTAGTGGCCACACTCCTACTGTGAAGCCATGCTGTTGTGATACGTGCAGGATGTGTCTTGGCATTATAAACAGGGAAAAAGATATTGTCTGGATGGCAGCGTATGTTGCTCTAAAAGTTGTATATATGTCTGTACTGTGTGCTTGTAACAATCTGGATGGTCCCTCTCCTCTTTGGCCCAGAGGACACAACATCCACGATTT
Source organism: Lutjanus argentimaculatus (assembly GCA_034769285.1). Taxonomy (NCBI): domain Eukaryota; kingdom Metazoa; phylum Chordata; class Actinopteri; order Lutjaniformes; family Lutjanidae; genus Lutjanus; species Lutjanus argentimaculatus. The sequence continues at coordinate 2,495,469 of JAWZSL010000054.1, forward strand.
TCAAAAACAATCTGAAATGTGGGCTCTTCAGACCGCAGCACACTTTTCCACTTTTTGTCAGTCCATTTCAGATGAGCCCTTGAGCCCAGAAAAGTCTGCAAAGTTTTTGGATGTTATTGATATGTCTTCCTTTTTGCATGGTAGAGTCTTAACTTGAATTTGTAGATGCAGCAACTAACTGTGTTTGCTGACAAGTTTACCCCCAACGTGCAGAGATTTCTCCAGGTTCTCTGAATCATTTAGCACCAGAATTGCCGGAATTCCATTACAACTAGAACGGCCAAGAGTGGTCATTTTGACCTCTGACATCCAAACTCAGTTATCTCTCATGATAAACAAGAGATAAATGCATTTATGTTAGTTTATCTTTTTAAAGTGAAATAACAGCAAAATGTAGATTTTGTAAAATGTATTTATATATATTTATCAATATGCAGCCATTGTGTGTAGTAAACCTCAGTGATTGAATTTTGGATTATTCTAGAACTACTCAGAGTGAGAAACAATTAAATGTATTTTATAAGATTATAAACAATTATTTTAACACTAATAATAATAAATTCCAAGCTAGAAGCACCACAAAAAATAATCATAGCATATGGGAAAAGGCTGAAAATGAGTACTAAAATAAAAGCTAAAAAAGTTGGAAACATTGCTGTTTGTAATAAGGAAGTGTGCTTTGTTTCAAAATTTGAGAGTTTTAAAACAAAAATTCAGTGAGTTATAGGTGCTGAGAGTGAGAGTGTAAAAGTGTTACAACTGTCCCCGGTCTCCCCTACTTTATTTTTAATTGAGTATTATTAATTAAATATTTGTATTTTAATGTTGGGAAACAGGAAATGGAGACCACTTATTAAGTTTTACTGACAGAGATAATGATAGTTGCTAAGCAACAAAGATGCTTCTCCAACTGTGCAAAAAGTAACAATAGAACAGTGGCAGTTTCCATGTGGTCAGTATGACCGTCTATGGCTGAAATAGGCAAAAATTATCACATTTTCTTTGCCTTTTGTGTAATTTATACAAAAAAAAACAAACAAAAAAAAAATTTTAAATGAAAATACAGACATCTTTAGGAAAAGTCAGGCACCAGCAGCATTGCATTCTTTAATTCAACAAAGTTATTGCACATATAAATTTGAAAACAGTCAAAATGACCACCTCGGCTGTTGACAATATTATGGATTGTAGATGATGGAATCCCTAAATTTTTTGTAGTTGAGTGTTAAAAACAATATCAAACTGTTGGAAATTTGCCCACGTGTTTTTCACAGTGGTGAACCTTGCCCCATCCTTGCTTGTGAACAACTCATAGCCTTTTGAGGGGAATATTTTTGGAATATGTTGCAGGTTTTGGAGCAACATACAGTATGTTGCCATAGACAACGTCTTTTTCAGCGATGTCCCTGCTTATTTCAGCAAGACAATGCCAAGCCACATTCTACATATGTCACAACAGCATAGCTTTGTAGTTCCCCGGTTCCCAAAAATTTCCAGAGTGTTGTTAAAAGTGAAGTTGATGCAACACAATAGTAAACATGCCCCTGTCCCAACATTTTTGGAATGTGATGCAGGCATCAAATACACAATGAGTGTATATTTACACAAGACAATCAAGTGTATCAGTTTGAACATTAATATTTTGTTTCTTTGTACTCTATATGATTGAATATAGTTTTTTTTATCTATGGTTACACAACATCCACTATTTTGGAATTGTGGTTTTGTATTAAGACTTTCAGAGAGTAAGAATGTCAGATCCATAGAAGGTGCCAAATGTTTGCATCTCATCTCATTTTGGTTTGCACATCAGCTCGCTTTAAATTGATTTGTTTTTCTCTCTATACAGCTTGATTCCAAATGTCAGGACAAGTTTAAATCAGCAGAAGAGTTTGAATGTTCGCAGCACAAAGCGAGGACACTTCTCCTCCAAACCAATTATATAAACTGCTGTAATGTGACAGACTTGACAGCGTGGCCATGAGCCCGTTCCTGCTCTGACTTAAATATTACATTATTGTACTTTAGAGAGCTTGTAGGAATGAAAAAAAAAGGCAGAAATCCAAACAGAGAGAGGACGGAACATTAAAAAACATCAGATCACCTGCCTTGGAATTGAATTAGTAGGTAGTGATGCGTTGGTGAGGCGACATCATGAGTCTGACATCATTGTCTTCAAGAGCGAATTGTATGAGAACATATTTCCACTGTGCTGTGGTTCCAAGGTAATCTGCGTTGAGCTTGGCAGACAGCCTGCTTTTATTTACCACCTTCAGAAACCACAGACTGCATTAAGATGAGCTTTAGCAGACTAAAGGGAGGAATTAGCTTTTTTAAAGTCAGAAATAAATGTGTTCATCTGTCGGTACCTTTGGCATCTTAATAATAAAACTAGGCTGAGAGCTGAAGGGCACAATGAGAAGCAATTACCAGGAGAAAACTGCTTTCCTCTCCCACGTTGCCCACATAGAGTCAACTCTCATATTTTGAATGAAACCATATCCATAACCATATCCTAACTGCTTTAAAATGTGATGTAGATGCAGGCAGGCAGGGACAGTACTTAAAAGGTCAATCAAAGAAAATTACTCAACATTTAATAATTCACAGCACTGTGAATGGAATATCTTGAGTTTTGGACTCCTGGTCAGAGAAAACACTTTATTTGATGGGGTAGCTTAAAGCGATATTCCACCCCAGAACGATAATCCACTCAATATGTACTCACCCCTATGCCGATGTGAGGATGGGTGAAGATCTTCAGTTCACAAAACGAACCTGGAGTTTCAGCAGAAAACAGCATTGCAGCCAAATCCAGTACAATGGCAGTGAATGGAAACCACCAGTCTCCATCCTGCTCGTGTGGTGTAATCCAAGTGTCCGCGAGCCGCGACATTAAAATTTAACCACAAAAGATCGCCATTTACACCATGTTTTTAGCTGAAATGTCAATTGTACTGATGCACAAGAGATCCGACGATATTTTCACAAGTGCATCCATTAAGAGATATACGAGGTCTCGCGATACATCGACACCATGTTTACATGCTACCTGGGAGGCTACAGTTGACATTTCGGCTAAAAACATGGCGTAAATTGCGTCTTTTGTGGTTAAATTTTAATGTCGCGGCTCGCGGACACTTGGATTACACCACACAAGCAGGATGGGGACATTTTGTGTTTGTTTTGTGTTAATTTTTTAACATTTTATACGTGGTCACCATTCACTGCCATTATACTGGGTTTGGCTGCAACCCTGTTTTCTGCTGAAACTTCAGGATTGTTTTGTGAACTGAAGATCTTCACCCATCCTCACATCAGCATAGGGGTGAGTACATATTGAGTGGATTATCGTTCTGGGGTGAATATCGCTATAAGACTGTCATTACACTTTATAACCATGCCATGATCCATGTCATGAACATGGAGTCTTTATGAATGTTTATATCTGCAAGAATATCATTATACTGTCATAACCATGTCATGACATTGTTTATGACTGCATAAGCCTGCATTACACTGTCATAACCATGTCATGACACATGAATATTTATGACTGCATGAGATTGTCATTACACTGCCATAACCATACCAGAGACAACAAATCCTTAGCACTTCATTTACAGACGTGTGCATAAGACTGTCATTACACTGTCATAACCATGTCATGACCCCTGTCATGAACATTGCAGGTCTTTATGAATGTTTATGACTGTTATCATGTATTTTTTAATGCAAAGTTGATATTGTTTGAGATGTCTGTCATGACAACTTAACATTAATCAAGACAAATACTGTATGTCCTTGTTGTGACAAATTGACTTTAACCCAGACACTGTGTCAGTGTTGTTGTCATGACAACTTGAAATTATCAAACATAAAGAAACTCTTTAGCTTTATGTTTTATCATTACATGAAACTGACAACTGTTGTTGTCTTCGACACTTCATGAAAGCAAGTGTGTCATGAATATCTTCCTTGACCTCAAGCAAAGTGGTACATTTAGGACTATAGATCATAAAGATGTATTGAGCTTTATTACACTGTCACATGCTTTTATGACTGTGTCATGAATATTTTTCCAGACTTTTAACTAGGTAGGCAGATTAACCGCTGTCTGCTGTATCTGTTAAAACTTGTTTTTATACAGTTGCAATCAATATTCTGAGTCAAACACATCATTTTATTGTTGATGGAAGTAGCTAAGGAGTAAATGAACTTGCTTCCTTTTCAGCATCAGTGTTTTTAGCTTTTATTTTTGTTGCCAGTGGATGAGAAACTGTCTGTCCTCACCAATAACCAAACTGTTTTCATGTTGTTTAAACACTTATATAATGATCTAGAGTATCTTTACTTAACATCCTGACAAACAGCCTCTTGCAGATGATGACTTCCCAAGGAAGTAAAGGTGAAAGTAGCATGATGTTCTTAATCCTTTCAGGATGACTTGAGATTGTTGTTTACATCTTACCTCCTACCCACAGTGACAGTTTTCCTTTTGACCATAAAATCTTTTTTTTTTTTCCCCTAAACATAAGTAAACTTGATCAAGGTTAGGTTTTAGCTTTGAAAACTCCAACAGTCTCAAGCAGTTACCAACAGAAAAGAGATCTGAAATCAGACAGACAATCTGGCAGAAGAAGCTGACAAAATGGGACTTAAGTAGAAACAGATTCAGACAGGAATAGAGTGCTGCAGTCCTAAAACTAGGAACTGAGTTAGCACATTAGCACTTCTGGTTCCCTCACCTCAAAGTCAATATTTTTTTGAATGGGGTTTTGGGGTTAGATACCTGAAATAAAGTCTGTGGTTAATATGAGCTTTAGCGATCTTAACGTTTTGTTGAACAAAATATGTCTATAAATAATCTTCTTGTGAAGTTTGAAGCTTTCACACTTCTTCAAAAAGTTTAGTTTTTTTGTTTTTTTTACTTAATAGCCCAACCTTTTGTTTTTACTTCTGGAAATTGCATTTACGCTTCAAAAATCTTGAAAGTGTATTAATTTATGAAGGTTATCATGCTGAACAAAATGTTAAGTTAACCTTTGTTTGCAACAGAGCTTATTTTCTGCAATAATCCAAAATCCAAAGTGCTATTGACTTCTTGTTGAGAAAACCGTGTGATACTGACTTCTGGGTTGGCATAAAATATATGTTATCCCTGCAGCAAGGCTGAAAAACTATGCTAAAAAATATACAGAACTTTTTCACAGCAGAATTTTGGCATGAAATAGGGTAAACATGGGTTTTACCAATGATATTAAGTAAGCCTTCCTAAGTCCCGCCCTTTTTTAGTCCGTGCTCCTGTAACAGTTGAGCAAAGTTGAGCTTAACCAGCAGAACCTCTGTCAACTTTGATATAATATAGTCACATCTTAAGTTAGCTAATGTTAGTAAAACACTAGCTAACTGGCAAGTTAACTATTGATGTCATTAGCTACCTAGTTAGCTAGCATTTTGCTGACATTAAGGCCCCAATGACATGATCAGCGGTAAAAACACTTTGCGCTGGCTGTTCCATTGTTTTCCTATGGAGAGAGCGGTGGTGCGAGACCAAGCAGCACCGCTCAGATCTGCCACTGACCGCTACGCTCAAAGATCAAATTATCGGAACTCTGACCTCATTTGCCGCTGACCTTTCAAAGCGCAACCAATGAGATAACAGCTGCAGGCGACGAAGCAGCCAGAATGGACCACAGATGTGTAGAAGTGACACGAGCAGAGGAGAGAGGAAATTATGGTTGAGTCTTGAAGGGAACCCCAGACCCACGGAACATCTCGTGAGAGTGATCATTATAATGTTTGTGCAACGTAACAATGAAGGAACAACATACAAAAGAGTTTCACAAATCAAGGGTTCCCTTCCAGACACGACCGAAGAAAAGAATTTCAGGGTTCCCCAAACTCTATAACAAAACATTAAAACCAAACTACGATCTCATTGATAAATGTAATGCATGGCGAAGTGTTAACAGTCAGGTCGGGCTATAAGATTTGTGAATCATATAGTTTATGAATTTAGCTAAATCCAGAGCTAAAGGTAGCACAGCTGTTTGTATACCAGGCAGACAGGGCATAGCGGTTGTAGCGCTGTGCTTTGCCCCTCTGCACCCTACCTCGGGGCGAGTCAGGGACAAATTTCTAATCATGTGAAGGCCCCTTTAGCTATCAGATGTAACTAGTTAGCTAATGATTGATGTAGATCAGCGAGCCAGTTCGCTAGTGTTTTGCTCACATTAGTTGACTTAAGAGGTAACTATATGTTGGTTCTCTTTTTAACATATACAAGCTTTGCACAGGACGTATGTAAGTACAGGAAACAAGGAAGGAGGAATTTTAGTGAGGTTCCAAAAGGCTCAGGATTTAGGAGGGGTCAATTTCATTCAAGTCAAACAGAGTCAGGATGCATCTATTGTGCAGGTTGGCTCACTGGAAAGGCTCTACTACATTAAATGGAATGGGACCTTAATTATAGTTTTTACCCAGTGCTTATAAAGGAGAAGTGAATGCTGAGACAAAAGCATCAAAACTTTTAACAGACGCACCAAAAGTACAAACACACTCCCTGCTTTGCTGTTTCTGACTTTAGATGCAGGAATCTCTTACAGTCATTGGGAAAACACTTCTATTCAAAATGCAAAACGCACCTGAAATTGGCAACACACATACATAAAAACACTTCAACACTAATGCACCAATCAGTCTGAGTCTTAGTAGTTATGAATAGCGTTCAGGTAAGCTCACCTCTTCTGGGTCAATTTAATTACCACATTTATGTCAAGTTGTCATGACAAAGGCATTGACAGGTTATGTTGTCTCGGTTAAAAAGACATTTTTGTCTCGGTTAATGTCAAGTTGTCATAACAGAGACATTGGCTTTATTAACGTCAAGTTGTCATAACAAAGACATCTCAAACAATGTCAGCTTTGCAGTACTACAGATGTATTTTGATGGAATGACACATGACAACTCAGAAGGCAAAAGCAGTCATGCCAGGTGTCATGACATGAAATGGTTATGACAGTCTTATGCACATCCCTTTCTAACAAAGTGTTACCCAGCAAACATTTTCAACTCTTCTAATTTCCTGTCTGTCCACGATTGTCCACTGTCAAAAACATAAAAGCATAAAAAAAATAAGATCAATCATGGTGGCAGTAGTTGCAGCCCAAGCTGCACAATTTACTTCCAGACTGTCTCCACCAATAAACAAACCATTTTTTTATGTTGTTTAAACACACCTACAGTACTTTTACTGAACATCCTGACAAACGGCCTCCTGCAGATGATGACTCTCCCTAGGAGGCGAAGGTGAAAGTAGCATGATGTTCTTAATCCTCTCAGGATGACTTGAGATTCACATCTCACTTACTACCCACAGCGACTGTTTTTCTTTTGACCATAAAAGCAACATTTTTCCAAACCATAAGCAAACTTGGTCAAGGTTAGGTTTTAGCATTGTAGTGCTGACAGGAATAGAGTACTGCAGTCCTAAAAATGCAGTCTGGAAATGAGTTAGCATATCAGCACTTCTGGTTCCCTCCCCTCAAAGTTTTTTTTTAAATTGGATTTTTCGGTCAGTAACCCACTCATGAATATTGAAGATTTTACGTGTCTGCAAAAAGGCAGCTGCTAACAACTGGCTAAATGATACCGCACAGGCTATTAGGGACATTAAACATCATTCTCCTGAATACTTAGTGGTGGTGACACTGAAGTCAAGCAGCTGTGGTGTAGCTTATACCCCAGCGTTAGCTTTTTACTTATGGAAATTGCATTTACGCTTCAAAAATCATGAAAGTGGTGTTAATTTGTGAAGGTTATCATGCTGAACAAAATGTTAAGTAAACTTTTATTTGCCACAGAGCTTATTTTTTGCAATAATCCAAAATCCAAAGTACTATTGACTTTTTGTTGAGGGAACCAGTGTGATAGTGACTTCTGGGTTGGCCTAAAAAATATGTTATCCCTGCAGCAAGGCTGAAAAACTATGCTCTAAAAGCAGTATAGACCTCCCTCACTACACCATTTTGACATGAAATAGTAGGGTCAACACAGGTGTTACCAATGATACTAACTGAGCCAGTCCCACCCTATTTTGCTCTGTGCTTCAGTGATATATTTTGATGTTAGAATTTAATTTAATGTAATAATATAATAGAATCTCATCTCAAATCTCTGCTACATTAAATGGAATGGGGTCCTTGATTACAGCTTTTACGCAGTGCTTACACACTAAAAGTTCATGCTCAGACAAAAGCATCAAAACTTTTCAAACTTTTGTAACCATGCCTTACACAAACACATTCTCTGCTTTGTACTTGGTAATTCTGCAACACACTTCTTGCAAAACACTACATACTGTTTCTGACTTTAGACACTTTGTTTAAGAATCAAATCTGAAATTGACAACACACATGCATGAAAACGCTACGACACTAATGCACCAATCGGTCTTATGGCTTAATTCTACCAGCTGGCTGAGTCCATTACGGCTGCGCCACATCAGCAGGAGCTTATCGCGGCCATTCTATACAATGCTTGTGATTCCACCAGCAGCGCCAAGCGGCATTCCACTCTGCTCTGCTTCAATAACACGCTGAATGAGCACAGAGCAGACTGAGTGGGCAGGAAGTCAGACAGAAAAAACTGTGAAAATCCGGACAATTTTCAAAATAAAAGCCCCCGTGCATACTTGTGATCACAAAGGCATACAGAAAAGAAACAGTTTAACTATGCAACATACTTATTCATGGAGGAAGCGCAGAAAGCAAGGAAACGCTCTGCTGCTAAAACATATCTGAAACGCTGCTGGTGGGAGTATACACTTGTGTGGAGGACGGATCAAAACTGTGCTGTGCCTGGTGGAATCGACCAGTTGGGTAGCTACAAATAGACTTCAGGTAAGCTTACCTCTTCTGTGACAACTTTCAAAACATGGAGGCAGAGGAAGAAAGGAAGAGAAAGCGTAGAAAGAGAAGAGGGCAAGAAGGGGACCAGACAGTAGGCAGAGACATATTTCCAGCAACATTAGGGCACTTTGGTAGATCATGTCATACTGTGTCATGGCCTGATGATGAGAGTCGCTACATGGTAACATCCATAATACGGACATTTAGACCGGAGAACAGATATGTCTTCAACTTTCTACACTAGACTGTTCCTGTTACATCAATGCAATGTATTCCTAAAGTAAGTCTATGCTCCTCAGTACTGTGATGATCCTAACCAAGGACATAGTTCTAATATTTTCTACAGAACTGCCAGATGACCTCCTGAGGGTGGAAAGCAACGTCTGTTTACCCATGAACAGGAACTGGACCTTGTCAATATACTGCTGGCAAACAAACAACACCTTTTTTGTTGAACATATCACTGTAATTTTACTGTATTTATTTTGTTTGTGTGAGTTTACGTGACATATTGGTGGAGTAAAGAGTACTTCTAGAGTTTTACATTGGTGAGAAACAACTTGAGTTTACAGATACATATATTGTCTTGTTTTTCTATATTAAAGTATGTCTTTGCTACTTGGTGCATCAGTTCTTGCAGACTCTGCAGGAAGGGCACTTGGAGGTGTGATAGTAAAATTAAAATGCTGAAACATCTGGGTTGTAACAGAGCAATTCTGTTATTTTTGGGGCTTCACAAGCATGCACCTGTGTTGGCAGTTAATGGAGATATGAGTTGGGATCCTGGTGAAGTCAGATGGAAGCCAGCATGGTGAGTCTGTGGAACAGGCTGCTTGGCTCACTAACCAACAGGGAGGCCAGTGAAATATTTCATTGTTGTCTGGTGAATGGGCATCAGAAATACCTGATGTTTTAGAAGAATGTGGACTTGAGGAAAATTACTTCCAAAAAGCAGACGTAGAGTTTAACACTGCCATTAGCAGCCATTTTGACCTTTGACTTCCAAACTCTGTTATCTCTCCAGACTAAGAGATTGATGCATTTATTCTGTCTGTTTATCTTAAACACCAAAATGTAAATTTTGTAAAATTGATTTGTATATTTATGAATATGCATGCCATCACATGTAGTAAACTGTCATGACTGCTTACATTCACAGCAGTATTTTTCTGTAGGGTAATAACCATCAGTGATCTGACTCAAATTTTTAGAATCTGCCCCCGCCCCCCCCCAGCCTAGAACACTGTCTGAGAGGCTTGGGGGCTAAGGCATTCTCTGTGGAGGTCCATGGAGGTCCGGGGACTGCAGCACGTGAGCAGACCCGCTCTGTGGCCGGGTCATGAAGCTCTCTGACCCGCGAATCTGCAGCTGAGCACCGAATTTTTCGTGCTAGGTAACACCATCTTCTTCTTTTCTGCTGCTCAATTCTAATGGTTCCCTTCTTCTTAGAGCGACAATTTTTTGACAGGCGATGCGTCACAGTGTCCCCTATCCCCTCGCCGTGAAAACAGCAATTGGTGAGATATCTCGTCATTGGCAGGGAAGCGCTGTGGCTTAAATGACGAGATATCTCGTCAATAGGCTGTTTGCAGTCATGTGATGCTGGTGACATGCAAAATTCAGATGGAGGGCAGGAAGTAAACAGCAGCTATGGATGATATGGAGGATGTTACAGAGGAGTTGGAGGAAAGTCCGTATTGTGCTAGCTTAGAAGTTATTACATGAAGAAGATATAAACAGAAAATAAGTAGATATGTTGGGCATGATCCTTATCTTATGAAAAAGACAGATTTTTCGACTGAATTCAAAGATTTTCTGGCTATCGAGGCAGAAGATATTAGCAACTACCTCTTTCTACTCAAAACAGAAAATGAAAGCATACAAAAGTATTTGAACAACCATAAACGACGCAAAACATTGGCATTTTACCGTTTGTTGGACTGCTTCTTCAGGAGAAAATTACTTCCTGCCCTTCATCTGCATTTCCCACCACAGCGACACAGTCACATGCAAACAGGCTATACTGGGGAAAAAGTTCATCTAGTGTTACTCAGAGATGGAAATAGTTAACGTATTTAATAAGATCATAAACAAACGTCCCTGGTTTCCCCTACTTTATTTTTAATTGAGTCTAATAAATTAATCATTTGTATTTTAATGTCTGGAAATTGGAAATGGAGACCACTTGTGAAGTTTCACTGACAGAGACAATGATAGTTGCTAAGCAACCAAGAGGCATCTCAGTGGCAATTTCTGTGTGGTCAGTATGACCGCCTATGGCAGAAATAGATAAAAATGATCACATTTTCTTTGCCTTCTGTGTAATTTATATTTAAAAAAAATTATGAAAGAAAATACAGACACTGTTAGAAAAAGTCAGGTACCAGCAGCATTGTACTTTTTAATTCAACAGTTATTGCACATATAAATTAGTCACAATGATGATCGCCTTGGCTGTTGTAGTGTTTAAATACCAGGCTTGGGCTAAGTGCACACAAACGTGGCCAGAGGAAATTTGGCAAAAGCCTAAACTGATACAGAGGTATGAGTGAAAAGGAGAGAATTTGTGGCTATTGTGAGCTAAAGGAGCTGTACAATGAAATTCATTTTATTTTGTTCTGTCTATTATCTCATTATTTAAGACAAATATTGTTTGAAAGAGTTCATGCTCCTGATTTTAATTTGATAAGTTTGAAGAATGGTGCTTTAATTGTCTAATCTTTTTGATAATATTTTTGCATTTTCTTAATTTTGTTTTTAAAGCATGGAAATGAAGGAGAAAAGTAACATATGATAGATAAACTCCTCCGAATTAAATCCATTTTAATATGGATTATTGGTTTATGAGCTGGATCAAATACAGTGTTTGGTTGTTTGTACTGTGGGATATCTTCTGGACAATATTTGAGTGAGATTAGAATTTATGTTGGCATGATGTTAATGTTTATTTTTGGATGATGCTGATGTATTGTGTCTGGGTTAACATGCCAGAATGTTTTGTTTGTAGATAATGTGCCTGAATAATCCCACGAAAAATAAATTTGAATTCACTATTCATTCACATTGCATTGGTTACTCTACTTCTAATTCTACTTTTCTGTCTTTTTTGGCAATGGCAAAACAAATAAACTGAATTTTCTTCCTGAATCCTTTTTATTTTTGTGTTCATTGAAATGGACCAGGACGATATTTCATTTTGACATAGACCGTATTTTCTCATTCGCTGTGGCTCAGTTCTCAAATCAGAATTAACGTTTTTCAAAGCCGTAAGTTCAATTCTCTGAACAGTTGTTTGTTGTTAACAACAGAGTGGAATTTCTCATTCATTTCAGCAAATTGCGCTCGTCTTGGCACACGTGCAAAAGAGTAAATGCATTTGTCTCCAATTTGCACATAACCACTTGCACATCAAAATCGATGAGTTGATTCTCAGTGAAACTGTCAAACTCTTCACAACTTCTAAATGTTCTTTCAATGTTTGAGCCCTCACATGCAAAATGATGCACTGAAAGATCAAAATCTGTCAAACAAACATGTATTTCCTATAAATATGCATGACATGGAATGCTTGTGATGTCTGATAAATTGGAAAACGACTTGCCAGGTGACAGTAAAGGACTCACGTGGAGGCTGTTTTGTGGCAAACTCACTTAATCACCTCATTAAAATTTGGCTGAGAGATCCAGTTTTTCTCCTTTGCTTTGACTCAATTCTTGAGTGAGAACTGTGTTTTTCAAAACATTAAGTTCCAGTCTATGAAGAGCTAGTAGGTCGTTCAAAACAGAGTGGAAATCCTCATTCGTTCAACCAATTTGCACACGTTTTAGCATGTGTTCAAAAGATAAAGTACAACTGTCAACAAATCTGCACAATAACCGTTTGCATACAGCTCACTGATCAAAACTGATGAGTTGATTCTCAGTGAAATTGTCAAACTCTTCACAAGTTCTAAACATTCTTTCGTTGTTTGAGACATCACATTCAAAATGATCCATTCAATTATCAAAATCTATCAGACAGAGTGTATATTCCATAAATATCTATGACATCTATGATGTACATGATGGCAAAGGACAAGGAATCACATGGAGGTCATTTTGTGGCAAATTTTCTATATATGACTCACATGACAGGTCAGAGGTGAATTTTCTGTTCACAGTAAATGTAATCATGGTGTGGTGGGGGGGTAAACACAAGTAAACTCAGTGGGTCACCTCTCTGAAATGAGCCTGAGAGTTTACTCATTTATTTCCAGATCAATTGTATCAGTCAATGAGGGGAAAAGGTAAACTACAGCTTACCCACATCTGCATTCATCACTACACCCCTGTACAAAACACACTGCTACAAGTGTGAACCTAAAACTCAGCACAGCACTCAGCAAGACAAATTGACATTTATGCATTATATAGTAAGCAATCAGTGTCAACACAAAAATAGATTTGTATAGACGAAACATTCGCAGGGCTGACTGTCAAAACAGTGAAACACTTTCACACGATGCTTTCATTTTGGTGGCGCGGGCCAGTTTACTGACAGGTTTTGAAACATGAATAAAACGTTGCGGGTGAGCTATTACCTTTTGCAAACATGCGGTAAGGTTGTGATGTTTCATGAAACAGTTGTGGCAGTTGCAATTACAGTTTTGAGAAAGTTAAGACTATTTGGAAGAATGAGCCAAAACGATTGAGGAAAAACTATATTTGGTTTTGACACAATGAGCCAGATTCTCCAACAAGTGTGTAAGCATCGTGCAAAAACTGTAGTATCATCGGTAGCACCTGTGTTTACCGTACTATTTTAATATCAATATGGATGCAGTGAAAAAGGTCTATTGACCACCGACTGGGAGTAGGAAAGGTGCTTGATGAGGAACAGGTGGAACTAGATGAGGAGATGAGTAACAGGTGTGGATGTGGGAAGGGTCAGGTGATTGGCAAGGCGGGAAACTCGAGAATAGCTGGTGGACAGGTGGGGAGTGAAAGTTCTACAAAGAATACACGCGCGTGGGCGGAAGAAATATCCGAGGCTGGACAGACGGAGCAGGTGTCGCCCTGACAGAAAACTCTCCTGAGCCATTTTTGGAACAGTCAATGGTTGATTTTTTTTTTTGAGAGCACTCCTTGGTGCTCATGAGGATTCTCTCATCCTTCCAAAAAAGAAAACAAATGCTTAAATTATACTGTAGGTAACAATTCCACATTAATGTGTGAATAATTAAAGCAACACAAAGACCAGACCTGAAAGTAAAACAGAGTATACAGGCAGGGAAATATGAAAGAGGAATGAGTAAACTCGCATTTTCAAAGCCTCACTGTAAAAATGTGCTTTAAGGAGCGATTCAAAAGATTAAAGTGATTTTACCATCCTAAGCTCTTCAGGCAGGGAATTGCAAAAACTCTGGGCTAAGGCAGCAAAAGAGAAAATTGGAATTTCAAAATATACTTCAAGAGCAAATCAGAGATTAAAAAAGGCTTATTACATCAGCCAGACTGTCCCCAAGAAAGGAAAAAAAAGCAGAGAGAATGAAAAGAAAAATTAACAGAAATAATAAAAAAATGTTAGAGTAAGTAAAGAGTATTTCTGTAAATGAGTATAAAGAAAAATGTGTGCAGACATGAAGAAAGAAATAGAGAAAAGGAGTGGGATAAAGAGAGTGTGAGAGCGGCAGACAGACAGAAAATGTGCCAAGAAGAATTTGTCTGAGAATATCACAGAGCTTCTTCCAGCTCTGAAGAGAAATAGAAAGGAGAGGAGCCTCTATTTCACATAAGCTGCTGTTTCATTCCACCACAAAAACATAATCGAGTTCACAAGCTACCGCCGACAGAGCACTGACAATATATTCATGCAAAGGTACAAATGTTCCAGACACATGAAGCGCCGAGGTGCACACATGTGCCGCCGCACAAGAATGAAGCACTTCTTTCAGGAAGTGGCATCCAACCTGTGAAGTGATTTTATTTCTGCTGTAGCACCCGTCAGAGGTGTTGCATTGTTTGAATGCCTGAATATAGCAGACTGCACCTGATGACTTCATGCAATATGGAAACATTATGGAAAATCTGTAAGTGAGCGGTAGAAAATGTATTTTTTATTTGAACTTCCTTGTGATCTAAAACAAGTGCAAATCTGCAATTCGCATGTACATGCATACACGCATTCACACGCACACCAACCACTTGACCTGCGTGGCTATAGTATAAGAAGTGGGATTAAGTCACACCTATGGAAAAAGGAAGTCTCTGCCAAGTCCAATAATTATTCCCACAAATGTCTACAACAAACAGGTGAAAATTATGAAAAGACAGTGGCTTAAGTGTAGGGGGAGGGGCTAACTTGCACCGTTGAAGTGGGAACTCTCTTTTCTCTTTTTTCCCCCGCCTTATGGCCTGCCATTGTACTGCAACAGCTCTCCTCTCACCTCCTCCTCCCCTGGTTGCACTCTTCACCCTGATGACTCCTCTCCTCCCCCACTTGTCACCTTGTGCTTCTCTGCTGACCAGGTTAGAAGACAGCTGATGAGACTTCACTCAACAAGGCTGCAGGCCCTGATGGTGTCAGCCCCAAGGTGATCAAAGCCTGTGCCCCCCAGCTATGTGGAGTACTTCAGCATGTCTTCAACATGAGCCTGAGTCTCCAGAGGGTCCCTGTGCTGTGGAAGACATCCTGCCTCGTTCCTGTGCCAAAGATGCCACAGCCCAGTGGCTCCAAGGACTACAGACCGGTGGCATTGACCTCTCACATCATGAAGACTCTAGAGAGACTCATCCTGGGTCAACTCCGACCCCTGGTCAAGCCACTTCTGGACCCCCTACAGTTTGCCTATCAGCCCCGACTTGGAGTTGAGGACGCCATCATCTACCTGCTCAACCGTGTCTACGCTCACCTGGACAAGCCGGCGAGCACTGTGAGGGTTATGTTTTTTGACTTCTCCAGTGCATTCAACACCATCCGTCCAACCCTACTGGGTGATAAGCTGACAGCAATGCAGGTGGATGCCCCCCTAGTGTCCTGGATTGCCGACTATCTGACGGGCAGACCACAGTACGTGCGCCTGCAACACTGTGTGCCAGACACAGTGGTCAGCAACAACGGGGCCCCGCAGGGAACTGTCGTCTCGCCCTTCCTCTTCACCCTCTACGCCACAGACTTCAGCTATTGCACAGAGACCTGCCATCTTCAGAAGTTTTCTGATGACTCTGCCATAGTTGGATGTATCATCAAGGGTGATGAGGATGAGTACAGGGCTACTGTGGGCAACTTTGTCACATGGTGTGAGCGGAACCATCTGCAGCTCAATGTGGCTAAAACAAAGGAACTGGTTGTAGATATGAGGAGGTCCAAGGCACCAGTGACACCTGTTTCCATCCAGGGGGTCAGCGTGGACATTGTAGATGACTACAAGTACCTGGGGGTACATACTGATAATAAACTGGACTGGACAAAGAACACCAATGCCCTCTACAGGAAGGGCCAGAGTCGTCTCTATTTTCTGAGGTGACTGAGGTCCTTCAACATCTGCCAGTCTGTGCTCAGGCTTTTCTATGAGTCTGTGGTGGCCAGTGCTATCCTCTATGCAGTTGTATGCTGGGGCAGCAGGCTGAAGGGGGCAGACGCCAACAGACTTAATAAACTGATCTGCAAGGCCAGTGATGTTGTAAGGGTGGAGCTGGACTCTCTGATGGCAGTGTCGGAGAAGAGGATGCTGACTAAGTTGCATGTCATCTTGGACAATGTCTCTCACCCACTCCATGACATGCTGGTTAAACACAGGAGCACATTCAGTGAGAGACTGATTCCTCCAAAATGTACAACAGAGCGCTACAGGAAGTCATTCCTACCTGTGGCCATCAAGCTCTACAGCTCTTCCCTTGGTGTCTGTCACTACAAGTAAACAGACTGATTTGGACTCATCTTAACAGTGCTACAAGTTACTCTTTAGTTATATGTACAGTAGATATATGTACTCCTGCTGTATATATTTGTACATATTGCTATATATAATATGCTGTACATATTTTTAATATTTTATTTTTATTTCTTAAAGTTTTATCTCTACATAATATTTCAATCTTGATTTCTATATTTATATTTCTATATGTTTTATATATATAATATATATATATATATAATATATATATATATATATATATTATATATATATGTACTTTTACTTATATTCTAGTCTTTCTTAAATGGGTGCAAATGTAACACCAACAATTTCCCCAGGGATCAATAAAGTATTTCTGATTCTGATTCTGATTCTGAGCAAAGTCGTCAGGCTGCTGTGAAACTGCACCTGGCATCAAAAAAAAAAAAAAAAAAAGTAAATCTTTGGTACGTTGGCACTAAATCAAACTTTAAAGGACTGCAGGGGAGATACCCGCACACCAATTTGGCTGGGCATAGTCTGTTCAATTAAGACAATCTAAAGGTGCTTACAGTGCCAGAAATAAAGGATACCTCCAACAAGAATCTATGGCAAACGGTTTATGAGTTATGAAAGGGGGCGTGGCTAAAGTGGAGGTGGGGAACATGTCATTTAAGAAAAAAGGAACTCTGATGAGTGCTATGAAGTCTACAACTGACAGTTCATGATTTTGCCATGTTACTGTATTCCATTTAAAAGTTCTGCACCTTTTTGTTATAGGCCACTCCCACTGCCATGTGCCCTTTTTCCCAAAAGGCATGAACCATTAATCAGCCATCTTTTGGCTCATGACCAACATTTTCCATAAATGCTATTTTCATTGCACAAGTTTGTGAATCCATAATTTCAGGTCTTTTTAGATATTGAGGCCACTCTCATTGCCATGCCCCTTTTAGCCAGTTGGCATGAACACAAACACACACCTGCACCTTCACACGTTTGGTCTCCTTGTCACATTTCTGCCTCCTAGGGTGAAAACTGTGGCTACCAAAGAGAGGACAAATTTCTGTAGACCATCTGACGGTCCAACCTATACCTGCTGGTTGCAGCTAAAAACAGGATATAGAGGATTGCTCCATTTCCAAATAAGTTAGTGTATTACACAATTTATACATGATTGATGTATCAGTCTTGTAAAATTAAAATTAAAATCCACTAATCTATTATGTTTTATTGAGATGAATTAAAGAGGTAATAGTTTGTTCAAAATGAAGAGCCGTTTGGAACATACAACAAGCAAGGACCGGCGCTCCACAGATTTCTACACACTGGAGATAAATAAATGCATCAAATCAGTCAGCATTAGAGATGGCCTGTTAATATGCATGACTCTTACTAAGCTGTTCAGTTTTTGTGCCAGTCGACAACTTGAGCTAGTTAATGTTAATGTTAGCTACCATTCACCAGTCAAGCTGACATTAGCTTTAAAATAGCTTCCACTCTCTGAATATTTATGCCTTCGATACACATTTTAACCCTTCACACTCTGCATATTAATGTTTTGCATATACATTTTTTCAACCCTTTACATAGGTCCCATTTGGATGCATACGGCATGCAACAGTATGTACTATTACACCTGTTTCCGTCACACCAACTTTTGCTAGTCATACCTCAGTGTTTTCATTCAGCCAGAACTGCACACTTTTACTTGATCCCGTGTGTACTTTTGAAAGCTGCAACCCAGTCATGCTTTCTACTACAGGCATTTCCATTTCAAAAGCTTGTTAACTTTTTTGTCATTAACATAAAGCAGGATTTGTTCACTCATACTTGCTTCACTCAGGCAGCGAAACAGATAAAATCACAAGGGAAAAAAAAAGCAACAACAAAACAAAAAAAAGGCTCAACTTTCTAACTTCCTCCAAGCACTTTTTGGTGTTTGACAGCAGGTTGAGGTCATTACTGATTCATGGGTTAAGAACCGGTGATATATCCATCCATCTTCACGATGCTGCACTCTGTGGGTGTTGATTTCGGATGCTACAATAGTAGTGTCAATCTTTTACTGCTGCGGCTTAGGTGGAAAAGTCTGCTCGAGTGCATTGATGCAAGTGTTGTGTTGTGTGTGTGTAGTAAAGCTAGTGCGGCGGAAGCTTGTGGGACAGACCTGCACTGAAAGGTCCTGAGGGAGCTGTGGAATTTTTAGTGTGTCTCTCTCTCTCTCTGTGTCTTTCTGTTGTGTCTGTCTCCCTTTAATGATGATGCCTGTATGTTTTTTTTTGTGTGTGTAGGTGTGTCTCTGTGAATGTGTAGCTGAATATGCCGGCACTGCTGCTGCTTTCTGTGCGTGTGTATGGGAGTGTGTAGCATAGTGTGTGCCACCAGTGTGCTTGATCAGCAGTCCTGCTGCTATCCCATTAACTTTGCTGCCGCAGGGCATGCTGGTGCGACCCAAAGGACCCTGGGTAACAGCAGGTTCCAGTGAGGTCATTTCCATTCAACCGCCTCACTCCAACTGGCCCACTGCTGCACTATTCTGTGTGTGAACAGAGAGACAGATCGGATGGACACTGGCAATAAACTGTTTAATGACAGGCACAGACTGACTCAATTGCAGTGTTACTGAATTCTGAATATAATTTCGGAACCAGACATCTATGTACCTCACTGATTGACTGATTGATTGGCTGATTGATTAAGGAAAGTGAAAGCACGCAATAGAAACTGTGCCTGCCTCAGGAAAACATCGCTGGCCTCTGAACACCAAGTATGCAAACACTGTCAACTGGAACCCGTAGAGCATGAGAAAGATACTCTCCAATCTGTTCAACATACATTGAACAGATTGGATTGGAGGGAAAAAAAATGAATTAAGCTCTTAAGAGCGAGTGTGTCCTGCTGAGAGAAAAATAGATTATATTCACAACATGTAGCTGATTTTGTAGATAAATCTCTCATGAATAAATGCATACATGCTTTCATGTATGCCAACATTTGACTGTTTACACTTACGTTAAAGTGCGCCTGTTATGCTCATTTCCAGCTCAATATTTTCAGCCTGGGGTTCCACTAGAGTAGCTTTGTATGATTCACAGATCAAAAACATTATTTTTCTCGTACTGCCCCTTTAACAGCCCCGTTATTCACCCTCTGACTGAGACAAACCTGCCTCTTTAAGGCCCATCTCTATAAAAGCCCACTTTCCTCTGATTGGACAGCTTCTCCGAAGCCTGCTGAGGGGCAGGACCCACCGCTCATGAGCCATGTGATATATACTGCCTGGCCAAAAAAAAAAAAAAACACCACCTGGATTTAACTAAGCAAATAGTTAAGATCCTTCCATTGGATAATTACTGCAGAAATTTATATGTTTCAGCTGTCAACAAGTTATTTAACCCAACTGATGCAGTGAGCTGCTTCTCATTCCTTAAACAACCATGTCAGAAGACAGATCCTGTGGTCATGGAAAAGATGTTACACTGCTTGATGGAGGCCAATAATTTGACCCTTCTGAAACAAAGAAAACAACTAAGAAGATTGATGAAACTACTAAAATTGGGTTAAGAACTGTCAAATCTGGAAGGATAGTGGTGAACCATCATCTTCAAGGAAGAAATGTGGCAGGAAAGAAAATCTCGAATGATTGTGATCAGAGATCACTTAAACATTTGGTGAAATCAAATTGGAAAAAATCAACAGTAGAACTCACATCTATGTTTAATAGTGAAAGTAAGAGCATTTCCACACACACAATGTGAAGAGAACTTAAGAGATTGGGACTAAACAGCTGTGTAGCCTTAAGAAAACCACTTATCAGTGAGGTTAATCAGAAAAAAAGGCTTTCAATTTGCTAGGGAGCATAAAGATTGGACTCTGGAGCAATGGAAGAAGGTCATGTGGTCTGATGAGTCCAGATTTACCCTGTTCCAGAGTGATGGGGGCATCAGGGTAAGAAGAGAGGAGGATGAAGTGATGCTCCCATCATACCTAGTTCCTACATACAAGCCTGTGGGTGCAGTGTTATGATCTGGGGTTGCTTCAGTTGCTCAGGTTGAGGTTCAGCAACGTCATGTGGCCCAAAAATGAGGTCAGCTACTACCTGAATATACTGAATGAGCAGGTTTTTACATCAATGGATTTTTTTCTTCCCTGATGACACGGCATATTCCAAGACGACAATGTCAGGATTCATCAGGCTCCAATTGTAAAAGAGTGGTTCAGGGAGCATGACATCATTTTCACACATGGATTGTCCACCACAGAGTCCAGACCTTAACCCAATTGAGAATCTTTAGGATGTGCTGGAAAAGACTTTACGCAGTGGTCCGACTCTCCCATCATCAATACAAGATCTTGGTGAAAAATGAATGCAGCTCTGGACAGGAAAAAAATTCTGAAACAACGCCATGACAGATTTGGACATATCCACTAGCCTATTGACATTCAAGTCTTTCAAATTGTTTCAAAGTAACTGTAGGGTTCTGGCTTTCGAAATGACCAGAAATTTGGGCTTTTTGTGTGAACCATCTCTACCTCAGCCTTGGAAATAATGTGTTGATTTGCTTTACATCTATTTTGTTGTTTACAACACACATTCCAAATGGGCTGTATACATGTCCAAAGAATGCTTCTAAAACCTGAATAATATAGGCATATCCAGAGGTGGGTAGTAACGCATTACATTTACTCCGTTAATTTACGAATAATTTTTAAAATGTATCTAATGTAAGAGTAGTTTTAATGCATCATACTTTTTACTTTTTACTTGAGTATATTTGTGAAGAAGAAACGCTACTTTTACTCCGTTACATTGGGCTACATTCCCCTCGTTACTTTGATTTTTATCCATATTATTCAATGCACGATCTGTTTGTTTTATTTTGTCAGAGAGAGTTCTCTGCAAAATTTTCAACCACCCAATCGCTCAACATTAAAAAGTAAAACTCTAAAACAGCTCTCACTCACTTTCGTTCACCCCAAAATCCAGAATATATATTTTTCTCTGGCCTGTGGGGCTGTTTATCCTTCTAGATTTGTTGGTGTGAGTTGCAGAGTTTTGGAGATCTCAGCTGTAGAGATGCTGCCTTTTCTCCAGTATAATAGAACTAAACAGCACAAGTCTGAGAAGACAGACATCTCTGTGACCAGCATCTCCAAAACTCTGCATCTCTCACCAAAACAATCTAAATGGATAAACAGCACTGCAGGCCAGAGGAAAAATATGTATTTTTGATTTTGGGGTGAACTGTTCATTTAATACTTTTGCTGGTATGGCCTTGAAGTTGGCATTAAATTCATTCTAAGTGGTATTAAAAAGGTCATAAATGTAACTTGGAGAACCCTGGAGGTACACTGTACTGTAGACTGGGACTGGTGACATGAGCTTATATGATATTTATATGAATTATATATTTATATATATTAATTTATTATTGTTCTAGTTAAAGGGAAACTGTTAGACAAAAATATAAAATGGCAATGTGCAAATTTCAGATATTGCCAATTTGATTACATTCATGCCCTGATCATTAAAACAATAAATCAGAAGTTACTCAGCAGTTACTCAGTACTTGAGTAGTTTTTCACCAAATACTTTCTTACTCTTACTCAAGTAATTATTTGAAAGACTAATTTTTACTTTTACTTGAGTCATATTATTCTAAAGTAACAATACTCTTACTTAAGTACAATTTTTGGCTACTCTACCCACCTCTGGGCATATCCCACAGGAAATGATAGATTCAGGGGACTGATTCAGAGTATTCAAAAAGACAATGCTGTTCACTTATATCAAAATCGGAATGTTGTCATATTCAGAATACTAGCGGAAAATGTGTGTCTATGTAAATGTTGATGTCCTGCTAGAAAATGAAGAAGAAGAAAGGCAGGATCATAACTAAATCAAAAAAGTCAGGAAAGACATGATCTAATGTGATCAGTCTGATTATTATAATTATGATAAAGAATTCATTTGATTCATCTGCACCAAACTGACCCATAAAACAACCGAACAGATTGAGTTTCCCCTGAAACACAATTCTGAACATGCTGTACTGAGATGATGTACTTGAGAAGGTGCTCTTCAGTACATTATGGTCTTTTTACTTTAATGACAACAAATGATTTGTGCACAGGTGTGAATGATGAAAGATGATTTGTTTTTCTAAAATACAGTTTATAAAGGTCCTACAATGATGGTGTGTGCCTGTATATGGATGCTTGAAGTCTTATCTTAGTGAGTCAATTACACGCTGTAACTGAGTTTTAGTTGTTTATCAGCAAATACAAACCACAGCTGTGGTGCATTTGGGAAATGAGGCGCAATCAGGAGAAACATAGTAACAGAAGTCCTCATCCTGCAGGTTGTAGAACACTTTTGAACACTATCTCTGCTACCTACGACTACCTACTATCTTTAGATCAGTTTGAAGGCACTCAGAATAATAAGCACATAAAAGGAAGGAGTGTGTTTATGTTTTCAAGATTATTCATATGAAGTGACACGATGAACTGATCTTCATTATCTTAATTATGATTCATCAGCCTGTAAGACCCTAGCTCAGTGGCGGACTCAAGACTGTGGAAAAAAAAGGGCACCAGTTGTATGCGGTGGGGCACCAGCATTCAAACAAGGCTGTGATGCGCTTTATCACGTTTTGTCTCCTGGAAGTGCACTGTAGAGGGCGTTCACTGAAACTACGCTCTTTATCACAGTTTCCCCACTAGAAGGGAACTTCAGAGGGCACTTGATCATGTTTGTCTACGAGAAGCACACTTAAGAGGGCACTTTATCATGTTAGCCCACTGGAAGCACACTCTAGTGGGCACTTAATCATGTTTGTCTACTTTAAGAGCACTCTAGAGGGCACTTTATCACATTTGTCCACTGGAAACACACTCTAGAGAACACTTTATCATGTTTCCCCACTGAAGTGCACTCTAGACGGCACATTACATGTTGTTCACTGGAAGTGCACTCTAGAGGGCACTTTATCACATTTGTCCACTGGAAACACACTCTAGAGAACACTTATCATGTTTCCACTGGAAGTGCACTCGACGGCACATTATCATGTTTGTTCACTGAAGTGCACTCTAGAGGGCACTTTATCACATTTTCCCCACTGGAAGGGAACTTTAGAGGGAACTTTATCACATTTTCTCCATTGGAAGCACACACTAGAGAGCACTTTTCTAATGTTTGTCCACTGGAAGTGCACTTTAGAGGACACTTTATCACAGTTTCCCCACTGGAGGGGAACTTTGGAGGGCAGTTTATCACATTTTTCCTACTGGAAGCGCACTCTAGATGGCACTTTATCATGTTTGTCCACTGGAAAAGCCCTCTTAAGGGCACTTCAGCATGCTGTCTTGGACACTGTACCACTCCAGAGGGCATTTATCATATTTTATCTAACCCTCCTTGAGTCCGGCAGTGCCCCAGCTGTCCAGTTCTTGGATCTTATCTCTGTTTTGACATTTTAACAAAGTTTTCTGAACTGTTACATCTGACAGCAGCTCTGTTTTCAGACTCCTTTACTTCACTTTTGAAGGGACAGTTCTTTTTCTTTTACTTTCTTTTATTTCTTGACTTATTCAACATTGATGCGTGATGCAGTCAGTTCTCTGTTCCACAAGACAACCTTGTCTGATTTGGTTGTCAGTCTGGGTCTGCTAGACCTTTTTCAGCTTTTCAGCCTCTGATGGTGTAAGTCACAGTACTCAAAGGTAATTTAACTTTTTTTTTGACAAGATCCCTGCATCACAGTCTTTCGTGCCTCAAATAAGAGCTTGCCTTTTGTTTGTCATGAGCTGACATTTACCTATCTTGATGCTTGCTGAGAAGACTGACGCTTTATGAAGCACCAAATAAATGAGTTCTTAGATCCTTTATAAATGTGGATTAGTGACATGTACTGTAGGTACACTGGCAAGGTTTCCCAGTAATGTTCAAACACCACACTCAACCAAAAATAAGAGATAACTTTAAACAACCTCTGTTATTAACACCTGGAAATGACAGTAAACTATGGTGTCACATATAGCAAACACAGGAAGACTTTACAAGCCTAAACTAATCATAAAACAGTCTGACCTTATGCAATGCATTTTTTCCTGGTTCTACTTTGGACAGAGTCATCTATGATACCATCAAAGTCCAATGTATTGATCAGTTCATTCTCAACTGACCTTTGCTAAGCCCTGCCTCCAAACAGCAACTGTCCAATCATAAGTTAGCAACTGTAACTAGAGATGTCAAGCTTTCCATTTCTCTACATGTTTGATGGGTCTGAACGGTGGTGGGTTTTTTTGTAGCACACTTGGAGGGAATGGATTAAACTCTCTCTTCATCTGCTCTAACATAAGCTGCAAATGTTAGCATGTCTGGCTAACTAATGCTAGCTTACTAACTGCAGTAACTTTAACTCCAGGTTAGATACCACTGCATCTGCATTTGTTCTGTGGGGGTTTGAGGAGGAGGATGCTGGCTGTTGCAGAATCAAAGTGGGCAGACGATAATGCATATCTCTCTGGCTCACTGTCTCAGGTCGAAGCCAGGTTAGCTTAGCTCTTATCCTGCCTGTCTTTTGCAATTGTGGTCTGGCTGGTCTGGTTGGGTGACCTGAAAACAGGTCACCCAACCAACTAATTGAGTCCCTGTGCCTCCCTTTCCCATGTTAATGAGTGTATTTCTGTCATCTATCATGTAGATATACCTGCTGTAATTCACCATGCGACCAATGTTTGCTGAGATGTTAGCTAGCTTTAGCCTTTTAACATTAACATTATATCATGTATGCAGCTGCTAGGTAACATTACACATACACTTTCACAGGGTTCTTGTTTTAAAACATGTCAGATGGGAACATTACAATGTCAGCTGGAGTTGGACTTCTCGGCCGACTCAAGGAGTTAGCAGTAGCTTACATCAGCCAGCTACACTTATGAGTCATTATTTTAGTAGACAAAATCCACCATTGTCAGCTAAAAGTAAGAAGCTACATTTGTTTACGTCTCAAAGGAATCACTCACCTCGTGTTTCAACAGTTACTCCCAGTTTCGATGTTAAATCTGCCACCATTATCTTGGTAAACTGCATAAATGCAGTGTAAGAATGGAAAGTTTGGCAGGCGTAGCAACAGTAACTAAGGATGGCGGTGCTTAGCGAAGGGTCAATTGCCATGAGAGAAGGTGCCTTCAGGCTTGCATCAAACCAAAAAGTCAAGTGTTGTGCCAAAAACTAATCATCTGCTAAAAACTGATTGTATTGTATGATGATTCGCTGCCTGAGTGGCAAAAGTACACACGTTCTTTACTCAAGCAGAAGTACGGATACTTATGCAAAGAAAGACTCTGGTAAAAGCAGATGTACTTACTTACTTGAGTAAAAGTGTGAAGGTACAGGCTCTGAAATGTACTCAGTCTTGATGTTGGGAAAGCGGCGCACGCTGAAGCAAAATAAAAATGATGCATGAATGCATTAAGAAGCAGAAAGTGGAGATATCAGACAGCACCACTTAGTATAGGAAGCCTACTGACAATTTTGGACCCCTCATCAAATAGGCTGCCACAGTTTAGTGAATTAATGGAAAGCTGTCGATAAGAAGGGGTGCTGTTGCAACCCTGCACCCCTTCCAGTGCTGATGGTATGCACTGGAAATAAAGGAGGACTTGATGCAAAAACAAGTGAATACTTCTTGGGCCTAATCTAAATGTTTTATGAAGCATTTCTGCTGAAGGTTTTATGAAATTTGTCAGAACAGAACTGAACTTCCTAATTATTCAAAATGATGATGCATAGGCAGTAGTGTGGTGTGATTCACATTTATTAGTCTCGAATCAAGTAGTGCATCTACACTCATCCTTCCGAAGTTAAAAGCCCACGACACATTTCTCTCAGGTAAGGTTGACGTCTGCTCATGGTCAATTTGGTATGCAGTAACACAATTACAGACTTCCCAACCTCATGTGTTTTGGCCCTCGGGGCTCAATCTACATCCTGCAGTCTGACCGAAATGTAGATGGACAGCAGACTTGAATATCTGCACAAACAAGCAAACATACCTTGAAAAAATACAGCAGTTTCTTCTGCAATACCTGTCCAAGCATGTGAGGAGCATGCAGCCTCCAAAATACAGTAAAGCCAAAAGGGCTTTCATTACAGTGACATTATTTAAGACAGGGTTTTTTTTTCTGTTTTGTTTAGGCTATGTCAAATTCAACTTGAAACAGACTTGAGTCACAGAATCCATGCTTTATGTTTTGTGGTGGCTTATCAGTTTCCCCTAAAATAAAGTTTATTATTTTGATAACAGGGCGTCATGATGGCGCAGTGGTTAGCACTGCTGCCGGCACAGCAAAAAGGTCCTGAGTTTGAATTCCCGGGCTGGCAGGGCCTTTCTGTGTGGAGTTTGCATGTTTCCCTCGTGTCCGCGTGGGTTCTCTCCGGGTACTCCGGCTTCCTCCCACAGTCCAAAGACATGCAGCAGGTTAATTGGTGACTCTAAATTGCCCGTAGGTGTGAATGTGAGAGTGAGTGGTCGTCTGTCTCTATGTGTCAGCCCTGCGATGAGCTGGTGACTTGTCGAGGGTGTACCCCGCCTCTCGCCCAATGTAAGCTGGGATAGGCTCCAGCCGCCCCGCGGCCCTCACGGATTAACGGTTACAGACGATGAATGAATGAATGATTTTGATGACACTGGAAGTCAAACAATTTGCTGCTTCCTTCAACCCTGATTCCAAAAAAGTTGAGATTCTGGGTATTAAGAGGCATCCTCAAAAGGGTCAGTCATTCACAAGCAAGGGTGGGGTGAGTATCCAAAAGTTTAAGAACAATGGTTCTCAACACATTATTGGAAGGGAATTAAGGGGAAAAGCCAAAAACATTAACTGCCCGTGACCTTCAATCCCTCAGGCAACACAGCATTTAAAACTGATTGTATAAAAGCATATTAATACATACGTTCAGGAATACTTAGGAAAACTTTTGTCAGTCAACACATTTTCATCGCTGCATACACAAATGAAAGTTAAAACTCTACCATGAAAAGCCAAAGCCTTACATGCCGACTTCTCGACTTGGGCTCGAGCTCACCTGACAGTGGCAAAGTGTGCTGCGGTCTGACGAGTCCGCATTTCAAACTGTTTTTGGAACTCGCAGTAATCATGCCATGTCCTCGGGAATGTCACAGTTTGGTTCTTAGGAGGACCCGAAAATGCAGACAGGACACAATAAATGAAGAAAGGTGACTTTAAGGAACGTACAGCTGGTGGAACCAAAGATGGCAAGGCAACACAAAAAATAACAAACTCAATGATAAGGGCTAAAGAGGAAAAGGACAATCCAGATTGTTACCAATGCAGAGTTCAAAAGGCACCATTAATGCTAAAAGGTACATACAGGTTTTGGAGCAACATATGATGCCATCCAGACAACGTCTTTTTCAGGGACGTCCTGTTTATTTCAGCAAGACAATGCCAAGACACATTCTGTAACGGTTACAAGTGTGGGTTCATAGTTCCTCAGTTCTCACACACTTACTGAGCGATTTCTTAAAAGAAAAGGTGACGCAACACAGTGGTAAACACGCCCCATGTCCCAACTTTTCTGCAACATGTTGCAGGTATGAAATACAGATTGAGTACATCTTGGTTGTCTTTAATTGTCGTCTTTACTAAAACACTTAGACACTGAATATTAGTCAAGATTGAAGATACTGAAGGTGATTTAATTTTCTAATGTGATATTAAACTAATGGTCTAATTGATAATGATTCACCCATCATCATGGTACAGTAAGTAATAATTTACTGATGACAGGTGGAGCACGTTGCCCGGCAGCAGGTCGTGCTTTATATCATCTTTATCTCTTCTTACAGCTTCATCATTTATCTCTCTTATTCACAACAGTTTGGTGTAATTGGGTGAGACTTAATTGTTCTACTGCCCTTTGGCTCAGGTTGAAATGGGTGTAATTAGCCCGAGGTCACTTTCAGAATGGGTCTTTATTAGTTTATGTACATCAGATTTGGGTAACAGAGGCACGGCTTCAATTCAGAACAGTCCAACCATGATCTCTTTATTTAGAGATGCCACATAATTCAACCTCGCTATACAATCACGGCATCATAATTAAAATTAAATGACAATTCTCTATCGTATAAAGACCTCTGCATTCTGTTACATATGCTGTAGACACGGGGGTCAGGTAATGTGGATAATTATAGGACAAACTACCTGTGATTTGGCTGCACGCAGTATTCCAGCACCTGTGGGCCCACTGCTCATTTCGATTCCAGGGATTCTACATGCTGGCTGGTATGTAAGAGATGTGATGTTTGTGTGACAGTGCAGGATTTGCCAATCACTGTAAGGGTGTGTTTTCTGAATGAAGAAGTGGTACACTCAAGAGAAATCTGTAAGTCAATGGAAAATCATGACCGAAGGTAATATGGGATGCTGGGGGGCAAAAATGTGTCCGAGTTGAAAATATTTGAACCTGAGCAAAAACTTCTTCATATCCTGACACTGTAGTACTTTATTTTAATAAAAGAGGCAGTAACAGGAAGACCTGGAGTTCCTTTATTTTAATGTAGCAGTTTGGGACCGTAAGGGTGCGGTGCCCTTATCAGTGCTGTAGTAGTAGCCTGTCTCTGCTGGGGGCGCAGTCTATAAGGGTGGGTGGTTGCGCACTGGGAGCCCTCTTGCCCGGAAGCTCTTGGGTGCTCTGCCTCCCCTGGTCGCCTCACCTGGTTGCCTCATGGCCGGTTCGCTCTGCTCGCCGCTCCCGGGTATGTCGCAGTTGCTGCGTGGTTTTGGGTGCTGTTTCTCAAGTGTTGTGATCGTCATCAAAATTGGCTTTTGTCCCTCATACAGTTCCTGGACTTGGGTTGTCCTTTTCCCTTGTCGGAGTCAGTCGTAGGACTGAAGAATGTTTCTCCCCTGTGCCTCATCACGTGTGCTGCAGCAGGGGGTAATCAGCTGTGATCTCTGCCACGGTTGTAAGGGTGCCGTTGTGACGCGGAGTGCTCCTCTTCCTCACCTTCGTGATGCTCATTCAACGCCTGACGGTATGTAGATGTGATGATGCCATGTTACCGCATAGCTATTGTTTAGCCTAGTTGTTGTTTAGCCCTAAAGTGTGTTTTTCTATGGGTTAACATGTGTGCGGTCAGCTTCCACTGGCACTAATCCCCCCCCCCCTCCCCCCCCCCCCTCGCTGCCGTCGGCCAGCTGCTGTTTTGTGCGGCTGTTTGTGCACATTCATCCAACTCTACATTTCAACCGTGCTGTTGCTGGCACTTGCTAAGGTGGTTGTCGTTCTTACCCTGGGCGGTGCTAAGTGTACACACCTTAAGATTTTAAACTATTGATGGACTGATTTTTATCTGTAATAGCGTTTCTTTTTCTTTGTTCTGGGTTGTGTATTGGGGTTTAATTACTTTTGATCTTCATTACTTTCGCTTTACGTTTGGGTTGTTTTGCATGTTTGTTTTGGTTTTAATTATTTTCTGGTTATTATTTTTCTTCGTGTTGGTTGCTTTGCATGTTTATTGGGGTTTATCAATTTTAATAAATTCAGTATCATTTTTGGTTATTTTTATTTATTTGCTGTGGTTTGTTTGACAGTTTCCTTGCATTTGCATTTGTTGGGTTTTTGTTAAGTTACGTGGGGTTTATTAATTTAACCCTGATTTAAAACCCAATTTAGTTAATTGCTTTTTCTTTGTATATTTTGTGGGTTTGCTTTTGAGGTGAGTGTGTGATTGTGTGTGCGCGCATCGACGATTTTATTGAAAATGGTGTTAAACAAAATAATATATTGTTAAATAAAATTACCTTTATTTGTACGCTGGACCCAGTCTCAAGCCTTCATTAGTAAACGAACTTGTGTGCTTTAATTACGGTGGAAAGGGTTAACATAATTCTCCAGGTTAAGCTCCTGGGGTGGCGTTGTTGGCAACTGGTAATCAATTTGACAATACTAATTCTCTTATTAGTTTTTGGGTGTGCTTGGCCTGATCAAGATTTCCTTAAGAGTAATGAACTAAATTCTCTCGCTATTAAGCGCCTCTTGACCCCCCCCACTTACGCCACATTAACGGTCAGTCTGAGTTTAGGTAGAAATCACTGGTTAGTAGTCTGTGTTTCTTATCCAGACAGTTCTGACCAGATAGTGTAAGAACTACACCTGAACATAGTATAAAGAGTGAAAAAATAACTGGTTGGAGTTTATGGGTGGGTCAAGGGAGTAGGCCACAGTTTGCATCTTGTGCAAAACCAGAAGTCAGTGTTGACTTACTGTATGTTAACTTCCGTAAGCAGCTTGACTCACGTAATGT
This sequence comes from Lutjanus argentimaculatus, assembly GCA_034769285.1. Taxonomy (NCBI): domain Eukaryota; kingdom Metazoa; phylum Chordata; class Actinopteri; order Lutjaniformes; family Lutjanidae; genus Lutjanus; species Lutjanus argentimaculatus. Next base: position 2,526,600 of record JAWZSL010000054.1, read on the forward strand.
ACTTAACATTTATTTTTACTCAAACCACATTTTTTTCCTAAATCTATGAAAGTAGTTTGGGTAACCTAAACTTTCAAACCAAACCATTTCACAATGTTAACCATGACAAAGGTCACCTGACTCCACACAAGTTAATAAGAAGGACTGGTATAACCACTGTAAACAATTTGAAAGTAAATCAGAATCAGAAATACTTTATTGATGCCCAGAGGGAGGATGTTCACATGACAGGTGCTCCCATTCAAAGATAGAAAAATATATAGAGAGCAATGGCACTGAAAACGTATACTGTGAGGTTTAAGCTGTAAAGTTTATGATGTTAAGATGCTGAATACAAAAATACTCACTTTTTTGCTGCCCTTCCAAAGAGACAATATTCTGACCACGCTGTTTACATGGCTAATGAAAATGAATATTAATTCCACTAACATGTGGTCATGCATACCCCGATTATGGAAAAAGTGAAACGAGAGACAAGTGTCCTGAGGTTTCTGACGATACATTTATCATATATAGAAAATATAGAAATCATCACACACACAAATAATCGCAGCATCGCTGGCGATGTCTGTGACCTCAGTATCTCAAAAGAATGACTTAATATGTCAGAATAATGACAAGTCTAAGTCTTTATTTTCAGAATATTTCTCATTATTTTGAAATACTAACTCAGTATTTTAAGATATGGGAGAAGGGGGGCAATTGCATCATTAAAAAAATTCTTCATAACTCAGACTACTTGAAATACAGTAGTCATCTTTTGATATGAGAAACATACAGTGATATGTGCACTAATTAATAATACAATCGCTATATTTTTTACCAATATGGGCAAGACTGTAGTATTAAATTTCATACAAACTAGTCAGAGCTGTGGGGGCAATTGTTACAGTGGTTGGGAGCAGTTGAAACACAAAAATAAGTCATATTAACCCACAGTACCTCAAATAAAAGCACACATCAAAGTAATAACATCACTGCTGTAGTATCTAATAATGTGATTTGAATTTTTTTAGATGTCAGGCCTTCTTTGCATTTAAAGCAGAATATTTGTCTCGCCTTCTGCAAAAACAGAGCCAAACTTTTAAGATTTTAATTATTTGAATTAAGTTAAAAGTAATTTACCAATAAAATAACTACAAAAACATGAATAGTGTGCACCATTTAGTACATTATTATATGGACTCCAGTGTCCCTGATAGAAGGAAATTCTAATTAAATTAAATTTAAAAGAATAAAAAAAAAAAAAAAAAAAAAAATGGAGGAAATGAATGTGAACTAGTTCATATTTAGGACTGTGAACTACTGTGTGAAGTGTTTTGGTGTTTTGGGACTGTGTTAAGTGTGAACTTGCCCAACACTGATTGAGGATAATTATTTCCTCAGTCACAAACAAGGAAGGAATATAATATTTTTCCAAAGAAGAACCCTCAGAGGTTCTTGGTCTATTCAGTCTCTTGTGTATGTTCCATAAGGATGCAGGACATGCAGAGAGAAAGGTGACACACCATCAAAGCAAAAAACATGCCAGTAGAGCTTAACATTTCCTTAAAACATCAATGCTGATGTCTTTTTCCTCAAAGCATGACTAGAATTATGTATTTAGAAGGCTTACAGGTGTACAGGAGACCACACAGATAGCCACAAGAAGAAAGTGACAGAGACCAAAGCTTAGAAGCACTCACAAAATACAATCCAGAAGAAGAATTACAAGCTGTTGTATAATACATCAAAATGACTACGACCCTTGAACGTCACCTGTGTTGCATTAGGTAATTGCCCTGCTGTCTTTTTCTGATTTATACATTAAAAGTGTGGGAGAAATCCAGGGTAGTATTGCAAACGGCTTGCACTCTCTCTTCCTCTCAAACTCTCACGCTGACGTCAACACCCAAAAAAACCTTGTTCTTTTGGGTCAGGGGCAGCCTTTTGAATCCACTCTCACATATCCTGTGATTGAAAAATGAAATGTCTGAGGAGTGAGTGCGAGTGTAACTGCAGGCCAGATAAAGCATGTCCCCATTTCTTCAACAGCGATATCAGTGCATTTGGAAGTCTTCGGGGTAAAGGTTATCATCAAATCCTCCTTCAGCGCAGGACGATGACAGTCTACAGTCTGGCTGTCCTTTTAAAAACCTCTAATACCTGATAATATCCCGTCCTCTTTTTTGAAGAGGGTATAGCAGTGGATGTACTTCAGGATATTTTATCGAAACACAAAGGAGGATGGGAGGAATACTCAGCGGAGGAGTCAAAGCGAAGGAAAAATCCTGATCAATCCTGATTTTATAAATATATATATCTTCCTCTTAATGGAGTGTGCAAGGGAAAAAGAAAAGTGTTTCAGACTCATGACGTGACTCTGAATTTAAGGTGGTGTCCTTCTCACACCCGGAGGTGGTGTGTACTTCCCGGATGATGAATGACCTATTCAAAACACTAAATGATGTGGATTGACTGTAAAATCATTCTCCGGTCTAAAATGTTGTTACTCAAAGTGTTTTCGCTTTTCATCTGACAGTGGGGAGAGAAAAGGTCAGGAAGAAGGAGAAGCAGATCAGAGTGGTGTACAAAAGGAAACAAACCCTCTCAGGAAAGACAGGAAACAGCGTTCATGACAGGATGCCAGAAGAGACTATTGCATGTTTTGAAATGCAGCAGGCCGTTACGGCTGTATTTCCACGGCGTCATGATGCCTAGAGAGGTGCTCTATCTAGGGGTGGGTGATATGGTAAAAAATATTCTGTCACGGTGTATTTAATTTTCAGTCATGGTAACGGTATGTGTCATGGTACAGTCATTGTCTGTTCACCCTAAAATCAAAAATACATATTTTCCTCCCAGCCTGTAGTGCTATTAAAGGGATAGCTCACCCAAAAATGAAAATCCGGTCATTATATACTCACCCTTATGCCGGTGAAGGTTGGGTTTATTTTTTTCAGTGCGTAAGAGTTTCACAGGAAAACAGTGTTGCAGAATCTCCCAAACAATGAAAGTGAATGGTGACCAACCTACAAAACCTTCAAAACAACTGGAAACAGTTTTTTTTTACCATTTGAAAATTGGTCTGTATCACTGGTCAGATTTGGGCCATAAAGTTGAGATCTTCTCTCCAATATACTGGGACTGAATGGCACCCAGATTGTGGTGCTGAACGCACCAAAAAAATAGATTTGAAACTTGTGTTGGAGCCATAATGCACTATGAACTATGGTTACACATGGGAAAGAGTGGAAATGATGGTAAGTCTTATGCGGTATAGTAGAAAGGTGAAATTATTTATGAAGTGGTATTCAAACATATGTTAAAAAGGGTTAAATATAAGGTATAGTTATTTTTGTGATTTTTGTGTTTTTATGTCTTGCGCCCCCCGCAGGTCGGCTTTACTATTGCATGAATGTCATTAATTTAATAAAGGGATCAGCTGCACCTGAGCATATGACACCTGGTGAGATGGAGGAGCAGAACAGTTTTTCGTCCACAAATCATAGAAGACCGCTGACTCATTGATTACCTTTTTGTTGAATTCCTACAGCGATATCCTTTGTTAATGAAGTACCTCTGTTGACTTTTGATCCGTGGTTGGAATCTGCCCTTTAGAATGTCTGTTGATTATTTTGAGCAACTGGGTCATGATTTTTGTAAAGAGACACTGATGTTGAATTTTTCAAATGTGGTTTTTGATGCTTTGAGTGCCATTTAGTCCCATTATATCAGAGAGGAGGCAGACATCTCTACAGCAGGTATCTCCAAACCTCTGCAACTCACAGCAAAAAAAAAAAAATCTAGATGAATAAATGGCAGTACTGGCCAGGAGAAAAAAAAATGTGTTATTAATTTTAATGTGAACTGTCCTTTTAGGCAAAATGAAAATAACCAGACCTTACCATACTTCATTACATTTGAATGGTTTCTTCTGCCATGAGACAACACAGAAGTGTTTGGCAAACTACAAAACCAAACGCTGTCTTAAGATAAGATAAGATGGACTTTATTGATCCCACACCGGGGAAATTCACTTGTCACAGTAGCTCAAATAGTACAGATAGGAAAATAACAATAAAGTACTTATAAAATTAAGATAAAAAATAGAAACTATACATATACCTATCAGATTTAAAATATAGAGTCTAAGAGTATAAGAGTATAAAATGTTCAGATACTAAGTACAGGGCTGTACACACAAGACTATTTACAATATATACACCTTTCACTTGTACATATATGGAAAAACAATAGGGATATGTGGATATGAGTATATACCTAGGCATGTACTGGAAACTGTGCAGGATAATTGCACATACAGTTGTAAAATACACACATGGTGTGTAGCATTAAATGTAAAAAATGTAAACTGTTGCCTTGCAGAAGCAGATTGCACAGAGGAGGGTATGTTGGATTGTCTTTAATTACACATAACAACCGCTAACATTAGACATAATCCAAAAGTGACGGAAAGTAATCAAGTTACAACACTTTCATATTGGATTAGGTTTCTGACTATATTTTACGGGTTTTACAGATAAATTAGTAATTGTACATTTTTTAAATAACCCCCAAAATCCTGTATATGTTCTAAACTAGGCTACTTGTTGAGTTGTGGTGAGTATGGCTGCAGTGGCAGCCATGAACAACGGCAGATGTACACAATCTGACCCCCTGCGCCCCCTGGATTAAAATCTTCAAATTTTGATGCATCAAAATGCACCAATAATTATTTTATAATATCGCTGAAGCCCTCTAAATAGGATTTGAATTGTGAGTTACCAAGAGATTCCCACGCCAGTCGTAATCAAGATAAAGATCACAGGAGAATAGCTCCCACGGCTTAAACTATGTTGCCAAATCTCTACATTTATAACATCACATGGTATGTAATCAGAAATTTGCCTCAAAGAACTTTACAATCATCCTTAGACTGTCCTTAGACTCTTAATCCAAAACAGGACAAAAAAAACCAACATTTTAATGTGGAAAAACTGGAAGAAATGTCAGCAAAAGCGACAAAAAGAGACCTGTAAAGAGGACTGATTACACAAACGCACAGGAGATAAAGACTAAAACACACCACACACAGAGGGAGAGACACAGGGACAACATGCACACCAGGGAGTGAGAGAGACCAGCGGAGGGGCTGAATCTCCTGGAGGACGAAGATCCGGATCCAAAACATCTGGAAGGAGGCAAAGACAGCAAGGGGACGGAGGGGTGGGGGGTGGTCCCAGGGTGGCAGATGGTTCAGCGCAGAGACGCCGAGTGAAAAAGAGGACACGGAGGAAAAAAAAAAAAAAATAGGAGGAAAGGGAGGAAGAAAAAGAGTGAGGGACACACAGCTTGGACAGTCATGTGGCTGTGGGACAACAAACAAACAGAGGATTAGAGAGATGCAGTGGTTCTCAGAGAGTTTACAGTATTCTTGTGGGCAGAGTCGGACTATCTGATGTCAGCAGGGAGGTCAGTCCAGGGGAAGGGGGGCATGTTGGGAAAAGACAGCCTGCTGGCTTCTTTTAGGGATTGACGGGAACTCTGTATTGAGAACAGGACGGATTATAAATTTTAAGAAGATCTGATAGTTATGAAGGAGCTTGACCATTTAGTCTTTACAATTTTGTAAGTCTTTGTCCTATAAAACACCAACCGAATACACAATCATTTGTGTATATGCATGATATTTTGTTTTGCAGGACTTTATTGATGCTTTGTGGGACATTTCACCACCTCCGGTTGTAGAAATGATAATTAGATTTTTATGATTCACATAATTAGGGAAGAAGAACGGTTTCAGTTTCACTGTTGTAGACCAGGATTTTACAGGTGCACAGAGTTCAATATTTGTACCTGCCTCTGTATTTGGACAGAAGACCATAAGTCTAGTTAAATTAGGCTGTTTTATTTTCTAACCTAAAATTCATTAGTAATCCAATTGTCCTGCATACGAAGCATCAAAATGACTAAATATAGGATAAAATTAATTAATTACAAAAAATATTTTCCACATCCTCATGCTGTACTTTTTATTTACTCCATCTTTTGTTTTTATTTTTACTAAATTAGTTATATGAAATGCCTGAAGCCCACCAGCACTTCCCCTTTAACTGGGAGATATTGAAAAATAAGAAACTAAAAAAAATAACATTTTATTAAATATTGAAAAGCTTCTGTTTTGCATTGGAAATGGAAACTCTTCAATAAATACCATTCATTCTTGAGTATTTGGACAAATTATGTCTCAACAATAAAAAAAGAAAAGAAAAAAAAGTATTAATACCAACACCTTATCACATTTTTTTCCGACAGATGTAAAATCTGATGGAATTGACATCTATATTTAAAAAAAATCAAAAGCGAGATGAAAAAATGTGTGCCTACTTGACTGAAGTCTCTGGAAATTTGGCCTGAAATACTATAATATACATGCATGATCAAAGTTGAGTGTCTCATTAAGCAGCCATAAAAAATCCGAGTGAAAATAAACATTCACAACTATTAGAAAACCTAGTTTAAAAAAAACTGCTCATTCTGCGGTTTAAAACATTTCTCAAGACTGTGTGGGTGAGGCAGATCACCTTTTCGTTGACATCTCCCTAGCGGCACGGAAGCTAGCCAATAGACCATTTTGACTGCAGCTTTATTGATATGAAATAGTAAACACAGGTGTTACCAATTATATTAATGAAAGGCCTGTTCCATTTAGTGTTGCAGAGCCTTCCATCCCAGTGAGCCAACATGCACAATGGCAGCACTCTGGCTCTGTTGAGTGGACAGAACCTTAATTAGTATCATTAGTAACACCTTGTGTTTACTATTTTATGTCAATACGGCTGCTGTGGAAAAGGTCTATATGGGTCTACTGCTGTGGACAGAGTCAGCAACAAAATGTATTTTAGCCACCTAAAAAAAGGACCACCTAAAACAATCAGTATCAGTTTAAGTGTATGCTATGTTTAGAATACCTTGCCATCAGATACCCTTTTCTTATGTGGAACTCCTTTCAAAGCCACCAAACTCCCTTGACATTTTACATGACAGAACACGGGAGCTGCAAGACTACAACTGCTTGTAATGGTTAGTTTGTTTGTGTTATTGTGTGACTTTTGTGTTTTTATATATTAGTTCAGATACAAGTTAATATTACTTGCTGCCGATCGCAGCAGCGGTGTACTAGCAACTCCTGTGTTCTTGCCAGGTAAAATGACTGTTTTTGTCAAAGGAGTTTGGGGCAATAGAATGGCTTCAGTTCCGCATGCTGGATTGGCTCAGACTCAAAGAGGCAGATTAAAGGAGAGGTTGTTGCATCTTTTCATGAATGTTTCACAGAGTTATTGGCATTGTTTTTTAAATAAATGTCCACGCCTAATGCAAATCAAATATAAGGAAAGTGAAACAAAAACCTAGATGGCATGAATGGATATTTAGACATTTGATTAAACTAATTCCTAATAAGTTTTAGATGCTTGCTATTATGTAAAGATATTATGCAAGGCTATTGTAGATGTGGCTTTCCAGTGGCTTTAGAGCTCCCAAAACTTTGCTGGATTAAAAAAAAAAAGGAGGTCATACCCCAATAAGGTAAAAACATTGCCTTTCTGCATACACCTCCCCCCATTTTTCTTTAACTGAGTCTGTTATTCTGCAACCTGGCCTAAATATTAGATCGGACATGCACACCACAATTTTTCTGCAAACAGCCACACACTAGCATACCAAGGATGCTCACCACATTATTCAAAAGGAGTTCAAAATTGGATGATGCACATGTGGCACAGGAGAAAAAGCACCCACTCTTTAATCCCCTGCTGTAGTTCCCATGGCATTTACCTTAGAGCTATTTAACCTTTGCATGGGGTGGAATTTAAGCCCACACAGTGCTCAGATAGTGGTTTATAGCTATCCTGAGCCCTGGTCGCGACTGAAATGTATTGCGTTTGATGCAGAATCTGAACCCACAAGAGACACTTTACCCGTAGATTATGGCTGTTAGCTGAGCAGGCTGGGACACCATGACAGACGAGTATTACAGTGACATACCCTCTGAAACTAGATTTCATTACTCATAGAGCTTCTTGACATGTCATCTCTAAGGAACAGAGGCCAATCTGATCCCTGAAAAGTTCTGTCATGGTGGATGGAAGAGCGGTCAAAGGTCATGAGTCCACGGGCAGCTGGGGCCAAATAATGACATGAGGCACCATGACTGTCTTTAAAAGGCCAAGCCAGTGTTACTGTCTGTCAAACATTCGATTTGTATTTTCATTCAGTGACGACTGCAGCAAGTCAACTAGAGCGCCTCATACACACATGCTGGCTTGGCTTGACTTGCGGTGGATTTACAGTAACTGATGCCATGCTTCTCTTGAGTTAAGCGATTGTAAAATGGTGTATGAACTTTTCATTTCCTATAAATTCTTCATAACAAACATCCCCAATTATTTTGTCACGTAAAAGCTTTTATTGTGAAGCAGCAAAAGCAGGAAATGTTGGGTTTTCATCAGGAGTAACTTAAATGACCAGTGAGTAGGGTTTAGTATCTATCTGTGAGCTTGTGGATTATAAACATCTTGTCTCAATCTTTCCCTTCAAGCATGTAGGAAAACCTATGGTGGCCACAAAACTCTCAAAAACTCAAGAGGCACTATGTAGTCACTAGAGTCAGTGTTTGGTTTGTCCATTCTGGGCTACTGTAGGAACATGGCGGCCTCTAAGGAAGAGGACTCACACCCACTGTAAATATAAAGTCTCATTCTGCTATAACAAAAACACAATGATTCTTATTTTCAGGTTATTATATGCTAAAAAAACATACTTTTGAATACTGCATTCCCTTTTTTTGCCATATTCTGCCAAAAAAAAACCTATAAATCTAACATACTGAACCTTTAACATGTCACACACCCCATACAGCTGAAAGTGAACATTGAACAATAAAATAAAGCAGATACCTGAAAGTAAAAACAGCGACACAGGAGAGAAACTGAGCTCAAATCACAGAGATTCAGTTAGATGCCACAAAAGTACTGAGAGTTGAACACTCAGAGATGTCTCTCTGGTTTCTTGCATGGACATGAGTTGCATCTCGCTTTCTTGAGAGGGTGAAGAGAGGTAATCACAGGCTGGTGAGATGTCACTGCAACTCACTCAGAGGTCAGTGAGGTACAGTTTGGCCCCAGAGATGGTCCATTATGGGTGCAACTCTAATATATAACTGCTAAACAAAATGCAAATGAAAATGGTTTGACTTGGTGTGAGCCAAAAGTGGCATGAAGAAGCCCTTTAATACTGTTTTACATCAAAATTATGTTGTTGTTCTTTAAACGGGGGGAAACCTGATAAAAATAGGCAATTAACACTTTTTCCATTGTCGAGTAGATGAGTTTGGCTCGCTGTTTTTTTTCTGGTGCTGGAAAGCTGAGACTTGTATGTGCAGGACAGCAGAGAGAAAGAGATTTTTGCTTTGCTTTCAGCTGTACAGGAGTTGTGTTAAATTACTGAGAACCCAACATTTCTTGATTTCGCGGCTTCACAATAAAAGCTTTTAGGTATCAAAATAATTGGGGGTTTAGCCACCTTTTTGGCAACTAACTCGACTAAAGGTTATCACTATTTAAGTAATACATGTTCGTCTTTAGTTGAGGCTCGTATTTACAAGCAGGTGCAAACAACATTGTGCTGGGCTGACACATCAAGTCATAACCCAGTCAAGCCAAGAAGCGCATGTGCATGGAAAAAAAAAACAGCAAAAGAGCCACAGAGGATACTGATGGAGTCGACAAGCCTTCATTGCCTCTGCTGAAAAGGGGTGAAATTAGTTTGTCCGTCTGGATGTAATGTTTCCATCACCGCCGACTGGAGCTGGAACCAATAAATACTCAGGGACTACTGAAGAATCATTTGACGCGGGAGTCAATGCTGATTGTACTCTTCTCATTTAAGACAAAAGCCAGTTGTTAGTGGGTGTTAGTGGGTTTTTTTGTCCAGAGTGAAAGGGGTTCAAGTAATAACAGTAACAGTTGGTATGCATGGACCTAAGCCAATGACAATATAGACCTAACTGCTTTCTCATCACATCATTGGATATGAATGATGATGAACCATATAGACACTGAAACTTCCCATAGCTTATTCTTATGACTCAACCTGTCACTCAGATTACAAAATGAAAGTAAACCAACAGTGCAGTACGTTAATTAGGAAGCCAACATGTGCCAAAGGAAACCCTTAATATAAGGTGCCTGAAGCTGAGTTAACAGCACATCTCTACCAAAATTATGACAGTTATCAGCTGTCATCTGCAGATGGATGTCAGCTGGAGAAGATTCTCTGTTATTATATTTACCTTACTGTATACTCACCACCTCGCTGACAAGATTGGATAATACAGCGTATTAGCCTGCCTCTGTGGAGACATTGTTTCATCTGCATTTTGTGTTCAAATCCCAAGTGTGCATTTACAATGACAGCTGTGTCATTCCATCTGTGTGTGAGCATGAATGTGCATGCACGTGTGTGTTCCTATGTACGCCCATGTGAATTTGGTTTGGTATTTTTGCATCTCATGAGCGTGTTTACTAAATTGGTAACTCCCAGGAAGAGGCTGTGGACTGTCAATCAGCTGTCACAGGTAAAACACGAGGTGAATACCGATTGCGAGCAGAGCAACACGCTGCAGAACAAGACTGGGAGATAGGGTGAGAAATGGAGGGCGGTAGAGAGAAGTATTGTGAAAGAGGGAAAGAATACAGCAGAATACATTATTTGCGCAATTCTCCCTGAAATGCATATGCAATGAGGAGAGAGGGGTGGCTTGTAGACAAACTGCACAAATGACACGCAAACTGACAGACTCCAGCCTTGTGTGTCTGTTGCATAAATACAGCGAGTGTGTTTGTGGCAGAATCTGACATGTCTGTGCTTGAACAACAGGCACAAAATCCTGACCCTTAGTGGTTGACCATCGTCTATAGTTTTTGTGGTTGGCCGTTTGCCAATCAGCGATTTTTGTCCATTTAAACGCACAATATATAAGTTGACATTAAAGTGAGAGCAGATCCCCGACAGGCAACAGATGGTGAAGCACCTGCTGCAATGCCACCACAACTGCCAGATGCAACCAGCTGAGATTTGCAAAGTTAACAACATCAACATGACATGCATGGTCTGGTTTCAGGTAGAAACAAGATTTCAAACTGAAGCAGTAGTTGATCACTTGCGGCCCCTACTGGCCGTTAAGCAGAGCAGTCAAAAAATACAATTACTGCCTTGCAGTAAAATAAGGAATTTAATACAAAAGGTATCACTATATTGACCTGTAACTTTAAAGTAATTTAACAAAAGCTATTAAGCAAAATGAAAATGAAAGTTCTCACTATTATGTGTGATTCCAGTAAATAATTTGCTGTGAGAAACATGCTGTCTTGGCACCCAGAACTATTTTTTACAGGACATTACAGAGGACTGATAGGAGCTGAATCAATATGATGTCAAGTGAAGTTGACCATTGAAATTTGGAAAAATGCACACTATCATTCCTATCAGATATTTGTGTGTAACTTTGTCATAGATTGGCGACATATGGCCAAAAATGTGTTAGCAAGGTCACCGTGAACTTAACTAATCATTCATCCTTGAGTTCAAGTGGACGCTTGTGCAAAGTTTGAAGAAATCCCCTCAAGGTGTTCTTGAGATATCACATTCACAAGAACAGATGATCCTAAAACATGTCACCCGCATGGAGCCATAAAAAAAAAAAAAGGTTTATTAAAAAATATCAATTGCAGATGTACTTCAACATAGAGACATGAATGTCCCACAAAAAAAAACAAAAACAAAAAACAAATAAAAAAAAAAAAATAGCTGATCGTTGTAGTATTCAACTCACACCGTAAGCGATTGCATGATCCCCTCCCAGCTTATGTCTGGCAGAAATAACAAAGTCTCAGTTGGGTCTTTTTTACTGCCATGAATACACAGTTCTGACCACAAGTTATTTTGTGTTATATAAATGCAGAAATCATTTTTTGCGGTGTCTTCAACAGCAATGTTTAAAGGGAGACACCCTAGGTCAGTAAGTAAAAATATTAACAAATAGATATCACCGTCAAACTCCCCAATTATCTAATTATATATGTACTAATTTGCATATTGGCCTTAGTGATGTCTGCCTTGTCCAGAACATAATGGAACTAGATTTCACTTGTCTTGTGGTGCTCAAAATGCACGTGAAAAAATCAACAGCAATGTCAAGAGGAGGCAGACATCGCTAAGACAAATATCTCCAAAATTGGGCAAATCACACTAAATGATCTAGATGGATAAATCACACTACAAAAAAAAAAAAAAAAAAAAAAATGTTTTTTTGATTTTGGGGTTAACTGTCCCTTTAAGCAAAATAGAATAACATCTGAAAATTGACCAGTGCATGAAAAACAATGTTTTTATGTTTGAATAATTTATGCGCTAGTGTGAGGTCAGCTTTTATCGAGGCTCATCAAAAAAAAGCATGTATTTTTAATAATCCGCACAATGAATGCAAAGGTGAAGAGCCAAAGCAGGATGGAAGAGAGACAGACAAGATGATCGTCCAAAAGAACAGGTCACGGAAGTCTGGGAAATTAATTCTGTGTAATTTTCACACCATTATGTGATGGAGCTGAATGAAACTGGATTCATTTCCAGTGAACGCTTGGTCGGGCTGATGGGTAGTGTCTGCCACATGCTTTGCTTTGAAAGAGAATCCTGGTGAGTGGAGAAAAATTGTTTAAAGAAGGGAGTCTTCACCATATTCAGCCAGGTGTGAGAGAGGGTATTTTAATTTTCACCCTGGGGCCCAGTCTTATGAACACGTACCATCAGAATTTCAATCATACTGTTAAGAAACGTGGGTGTGAAAACGTGAGGGAAGAATGAAATGCGATGACAAAGACCTGTGTGTGTGATGGGGGAATGCAGGGTGGCAGTATGTGAAACTTGCATTGCAACATGGGGCAGGGACAGAACACTAGTTTTCCAAAACAATACAATCACCATACTTGAGTGCCAATTTGATATGTATTATATGATTCATATGATTGCTTTTTTTAACACTAGAGGGGAAAAAGTCAGTCAGTCAGTCTTATGAGTTTTATTTCAGCAGCATCATTGCAATACTGCAAATACTTTTTTATGTAAACTGCTACGGTTAGCTGTCCCTGCTCAGCAAGCTAGATTTATGAGCATAGGTGCCATCTACAGGGTGGGTGGGTGGATGCAATGACTGCAGGAAAAAAATACAATTGTAAAATTGCCACAGACATAGAGGGACCACTAATAAGTCGTGGTATATGCTACATTATTCTTAATATTTTAATTTACTTGATGAGGTTTTTGTTTTTTTTTTTTTTTTTTTTTTTTCCACAAAAAACTGAGAAAAACTAAGACTAAATACAGACTGAGAGCACACAACCTGGCAGTGGAAGTAGGCCGACACAGACAGACCTGCTGCCCAGAGAGGAGAGGTTGTGTTCCTACTGTGATCAGGGCACAAATAGAGACAGAGCTGCACTTCACGACTCACTATAAACAATAAATATATATTAGAGAGCAATATTTTACAAAAATAATAAAAAATCTCTACCGAAGTGACTGTGAATGACCTCCGGCCTAGCAGCAAAATATGCTGCAGCCTGCCGTGAGCTTCGCAACTCTGTGGACCCCCTGTCCCACAAGGCCAATAATTAATGTTGCTTATTAAAGAATGTTTCATTCTTTGTAGGTCCATCAAAAGATGATGAGCCTACAACAGCTCTCACTGCTCTGTAGCCCCTCTCATTCTCCATGCCCTTTTGCTTTTTGCTTTGCTATTGTTTATTTTGTTTACTATTTAAAAGTTTGTATTGATATGCTTTGGCAATATTGAATTTTTTGCAGTCATGCCAGTAAAGCTAATGAATTGATTGAACTGAGGGGTAGCGTGTGTTTTGTTGCTCCGGCTGAACGCAACTAGCGCCTAATTATTTAAAGCACAAAGTGCCATGAATTCCACAGATAATACAGTCTAATTTAAATAATAGAGCCACAGGTTACTCTACTAAAACACAAGAAGATTTCTGCCACCAGCTTTGTATCGACATACTTAAGAAGACTGAACAATGAAAATGCAAAGTATGCGCTGCACTCCAACGAGGGATCAATTGTGTTGGACTGAGGTTCAAAAAGCAGTTTGCTGCGACATTTGAAATCTCAGATAAAATTCCAAGTGAAAGCCCGGAGTCTGCAAGAACACTGGATTCATATTTTATCCAAAACACTTCTGGGTGAAATACTGTCAGATATGGCAGCATATGATGGATTACACCATCAACGGTTGGATGTGTGCGAAATGCGCCTCTCACTTAAGAGAGCCAACCGAAATCTCTCGATGAATCATCCGAGACGTCGCACCCAAGTAAGAGGTTTTTTAAGTTTTTTTCCTTTTTAACTTTGATCACTGACTTTAATAGGCTGACTGTAATCTGATCATCATTGCAGTGCGCACAGTGCCAACCTTTGCACCAGTCGCCTCTGAACGCAAACAGAATATGGAAACTGTCTCAGCTACATATCATGACTTTGAAAACTTCTTGCTTTCAACTAATTTCATGTTTATGATAGGAAAAATGTAAACTTCAATGAGTCTGTTCAGCCAGACAGTCACAAATCACAGGCAGTGAATTTGGCATTTCATCCTCGCAGCGAAGGTCGTGCATGCGCTGTTCAAATTATGTTCATTATAATATTGATTAATGTTGAAATGGTGTTCTTCTGCCACAATATTTACACCACCAGATACTACACTACAGCTGTCAGGTTTGGATTTATTAAAAATAGTATTGCTTGAAATATGATCAAAGCATTTTTACAGTAGAAATTATATCTTAAAATCAAGGTCATTTATAAAGATATTGTGCTTCTGTTCCCAGGACAGAACATGTAACAACGGGAAAAATATTGATCGCTACTCCTCACCACATCACATTATCTAAGTTGACTACCACATTCTTATTAGAAAACCCTGAGAACATTTGAAGAATTGGCTCTAACAAGCATGTTTTGTGGTTCTATTGTTTTCTCTCGATAGTTCTCCACAGCACTGAGGGAAAAAAGGCGGCATTTGCGGTTTCCTTTCATATACTCCAATGGACTGTGTTGTTACTGAGTGTTTTTATCAATATATGCCTGCGTGTGCATATGTACTGTAGATTCACACGCATAACTGCATGAACACACAAACACACACATTTTCCCTCATTATATTGGCAGAAACACAACTATTCTTGTTCTAACTTGAAAAGTTCAGTTTTGTTTATGTCTCCGTGTGCTTGTTAATCTGCAAAGGGAGAGTGAGTGGGTAGAAGAAGGCTTGTGTGTTTGTTTGTGTCGATGTGTGTGTGTGTACTGTATGTGGTGGATGATGTGTGTGATTTTACTGCCTGTGACTACGTGCCTCTCTGCTGTTTTCCAGTCTCGTTGTCAAATTGATCTGCCTGAATGTTTGTGCTACTGAATGTCCTCTTTCCCCCCGAGGAAAGCAGGCAGTGTTCGCTGACTGATTCTTTCTCATTCTGCTTCTCTTCTCCATCTTTCTTACTCTTGCCGTCAGTTCTCCCAGGGGACAAAAACAAAGCGAGATAAAATTGCGGATATGCATGAGTCAATATTGGCATCGTGACTTTTCCGGTTCCGTTGCACCTATCATCTGAACTGAACAGAGACGAGGAGGATTAAGGATGAACTCTTACATTCAGCAAATTAAATGGAAACGTCCTCCACTGCATCAAATCCGTCTCATGTTAACTTTGCACACAACTGTCCCGGAAGTCACCCTTGTTGTCGCTGAAGGAATGAAAGCAAGCTTTCTGAAACCTTTAAAGATGACAGTACCAATGTGATTTCACAGTGAAACCAGGCACAAGTCCTCATACTTAAGCAACAAACACTGTTTATTAGAGTTTTTATCACTGTTTTCCAAAGAGACAAGACAAGCATATAGTGTTTTTTATCTACTTTAGCAGTACAACTTACATCATGTACCAAACATAACTAACTTACCTAACTAACTAACCAAAACCATGATCTTTTCTTAAACTAAACCAAGTAGTTTTGGTGCCTAAACCTAACCAAACTGTGACAGTTTCACAACGTTAACCACATAATGGCTAAGGTCCTGTATGACGAAGGTCCAGTGCAAGTGTCCACTGGGAAATTATTTAATTCTGATGTTTAGGTATGAGGACAAGGAAAGCAAAAAGTGATCGCCTGGAGTTGCCGCTGGTTCTCCAACCCCACAGAGACAACAAGATTCCACAATGTCACTGGACAAAATAGTTCCAACACTTAACTCCCTCTAAAACCACAACTTGTCAGTTTTACGTTACTATTTGTGGACTGTTTAAACAAATAAAAACATGAATTAACTAGCTTTAGACCATTTCCTGCTTTTTTGTCTGTTACCTTTGGATAAAGCCATGCTAGCAGTTTCTACTCCCTCAGTCTTTATGCAAGGCAAAGCTCATTGATTGCTGGATCTAGCTTAATATTTAGCATACAGATATGAACGTGGTATAAATCTTATCATCTAACTCTCAGCAAAAGAACAATAAGTGTATTTAGTCATGAATTACTCCTTTAAGTCCTGATATGGAACATTTTAAAATCTTTGAGCCTCACTCACCAACTGCTCCAAAGAAGAAATTTCTTCTCAAAACCCTCTTACACAGTTTTCAGGAGGATTCTGGCATTCACCAATGTTTTCTTATGTGAGATCTGTACTTATATAAGAACAGAATCTAAGAACACTCAAGAGCACACTTGTGCAAAATAATTGGTAATTGTGTTTTATTCTTTAGATTTTCATTCGGGAATTACTGACCTCTCTCTCAACTTTTCTGTGTATGATTCCTCTGTGTGCATTGAGCCCTTAAGTCTCATGCCCTTATATGGGCATTTGTGGGGCATTTCCCAATACTAATTAGGAACAATGGGCACTTACAAAAACAATGGCATTCATCATTTTAAGAACACAGATACAAAAAATGCTGTGGTTTAAGAACACCTTAATGAATCTGACTTAGACTTTTCTTAAGAACAAATTTAAGAACAAGCTTGCAAAGATGTTGGTGAATAAGCCCTTTGCTCGCATCAGTTTTTGTCATGGTTGATTTGTTTTTTCAAAAGCATCCTCCATCTCCTACATTATCAATAAAAGTCAGAAAGAGCCACAGAGGGGAAGGTTCAACAGCATTCAGAAACAACAAAAACTTTGGTAGCAACCATCCTGATTTCTCAACAATGCAGAAATTTCACAACCGACAGCTGTAAGGACTAATATGCACTCAGTGCACCACCATTCATTTTAAATAGCATATACAGTTTGCCTTGATTCCTAAGCTCCTACCACAGTGCCTACACAAGACATCTGTTGATTCTGACTTTCTATCTGGTGTAATAACATACATACATACAGCTCAGACACTTGATAGGTTGGATGCACCAAAGAGGAGAAGGATAATTCTGTGTTTTGCGTACTGAGAGCAAGTTCTACAATGACGTCACGTTATTGAAATTCTCAACTCTGCAGAGATGTTATAAGTGATTAGCCCTTGCTGATGCAGGGCACTTTGGGAATCTTTAATTGTATTGCTTGCTGTTTTGGTTGTGTCAGTTATTTTCTCTCCAAGATTCTTCCGTCTCCATCCAGCCTCCATCATGATAACACACCAGGCCTCTGACTCATATTTTAAGCTGTCATCTCCGAAATCCCTGCAGCTCTCCCTGAGTTTGATTCAAATGTTAGCTAAAACTGACAGAACCTCCAGATCAAACTCAGAAAGAGCTACGGAGGAACAGACTCAGGAGATGACAGGTCAGAATAAATGTGAGTCAATTGCCAACTCTCTACAGGTAGCTGAAGTTACCCTGCTATTTTGCATTTTACACAAATAGTACATAGTACAAGTTCCAGTTTGAGAAAAAATGTGGAAAAAATGTGTCTTTGGAAACAAACCCCAGTGGAAAACCATGTATGTCAACTGTTAAAGCTGCCATTGTCTTATCTGAACACAAACATGACAGAGGTTAGTCTGCCACTGGGGTTGATTCATGAGACACTACTTAAAGCTCTGTCGTAATTCTGTTATTAAAACAGCAATTAGTAACCTCTATGCTGACATTTAGTGGACAGGGTACTTACACGTGAGAGCCCAGAGATCGGAGCCCACTTTGCGGTGTTGACTTGTAGAATTAGGTCCACAGGGGAGGAGGCAAATAGCAGACTTGTGAAGAAAGTAGAAGCTAGCAGCCGGCAGTCCGTCCAGCTCGTCTTTGTTTTGAACCTTGGAGGCTAACGACACAGGACTGGCTTGCCAACACACAGAAGTCGCCAGGGGAAGATCGGGCAAATCTGCTAAAAGAAAACATTGGGTTGATCAGCTTATCAACGAGACACATATAAGTTCACTCCTGTAATGTAGTCTGTGTGACCTGATTTCTTTGGCTTTTGACGGACTTTTTCCGGATCTACTGACCACCAAATAAGTGACTTAATGACCTTTTTCTAAATCTACCTAAGTAGTTTATTTGGAAATCCACCCAGACATTGCATATTTATACTGGCATAAAAACCAAGAAAGTCCGTGTTAGGGGTTGGCGATACCAAGTAATTCAGGGTCAGAATTATTTATATTGATACCAACACTTTTTGCAGCTCATGTACTTTCATGTAAGGGAGAGCAGTGTGTCATTATTCATGAGGTGAATGCATCATCAAAAGGCTTAACCTGCCTTGGTATATGAATCCTCTTAAAGTATATTATTTTTTTGAATCCATTATCATAATTAATTTAGATAACAAGTTTCATCGGGATGAATATATTATTTCAGTGTCTGAATATATATATATAATTTCTCTGCTAAAGTACCCACTATTGATGAGCAATTTCAAGATGAAAGTGTATCATTAACTAATGCTGAAGATCCAATTTGACTAAAGTATGAATGTAACTACTGGATATTCCTGAGCGTCTAAAAAGACTCTGCCAGACACTACAGTGTTTTGTTTAGTTTTTTAACAAATTTGTGGTGAACTTCCTACCATATGTTTCCATTCACAGCAGTGAAATTGCTCCAAATGAAGCTCTGCTTTTGTTCAGCCATCACTATGTGTTGGATTAGTCAACTAGTCAGGGCGCGCACTGCAAGTGCTGTTTGAGTGCACAGAACAGACAACAGCAGTGGAGCAAAGAGCACATGCACTACACAACTGAACGTTGTTTGCGTGAAATACAAATGGTGCAATGTTGAAGAGAGAAACTGATTCATTTTTTTGGTATTAATCATACTGACTCTTGAATCGATCTGCAAAAATGATGTGTAGTACCAGAAGTTTCAATATATTGCGACTGTTCCGCTGACTAAAGCATGACACAGGAGTGGGTTTTAACTCCTGTCCAATCCCAATCCCATGACAGAGTAAAAAAGAAAATCCTGTCCTGTCCCAGTCCTGGGAGAACAGCCCCGGTCCCAACCTGTTCCTGTCAATCCACAATAGAGCACCTGCAAAAAACTGGCCTATTATTATTATGATTCCCACTCTGGTCCACTCCTGTTGACCTTTTTTCCCATCTCATCCCAGTCCCTTGATCAGCAGTGATCCTGTGGGATTCCCGATGAAATGCTAGCTTCTACTGCTCACCCCTAGTCCCAGTTTAGATGGAACAAACACAAGACTTTCACCTAGAGAGACCAGCGTTTGTATCCTGTGTGACACCAGTGGTCAACATCGACTTCCTTTTGAGATGTTTCGTAAGTTCTGTACTTTAACCCAAAGCATGCCCTTTTCCTAAAGTGGTTTTGTTTCCTAAACCTACCCAAGTAGTTTTTTGCTTTTATTTCTAAAGTCTACCCAGACTACAAAGCCCTGCATGTATAAAAGTGACTCCAGTGGGCTACCTACCAGGTCCTTGTTGGAAGCAAAGGGCCATGGATCAAAATACTGTAGACCTATTTGACAAGTCGGGAGTGAGAACATGTTAACAATACAGCAATGCTGGCCATTGTGTATCTAATCTGGCTTTCCACTTCAGCACTGTCCTACTCCCTCTGCCAATCTGCTGCATTAGTTTCATTAAAATGAGTCCCCAGACCCTCCTTGTCTTTTGTTTTGAATGGCTCATAAAAAGACAAAACCCTGTCTGATGTCTCTGGCACTATTTAGATTTAATGATGCCATCCTTAAATCACTTATTAAAATATAAAATGACTCAAACAAGTCTGTCTTATCTCATGACAGCCTCTCAGATAGTGATGACATTTCCATGCAAGCTGCATTTGTATTATCCACCCCACTTGAGTGAAAAGGAGTGCGACAGTTGAATTGGATTAACCATTAATATGTGTGAGAATATTGCTGTTACTTTGAAGTTTCGGTGAGATTGGGTGTAGTGTTGTTGTTCTTGTCACGGTGAAATATTGATGTGGGGGTTACTTAAGTAAGAGTAAATTATTCTTGTCAAGATACTGTTATTTCACTGCATGTTAATAGGGTCTCTGAGACTTCCACTTCATGTTGAAGAGATGTATTCTTTCAGTCAGTGCTTTTACTTGTCTGCCTTTCAGAAAACTGTCACTGTACAAGAGGAGGAGGAATTTCACAGTTTCTTGTCATGTCTAGAGTTGAAGAGCATTTTTAACTGTTTGTGCCTCAAACAGAAGAGCCTCCACTACTTGCATCATTGTTGGTCCATTTTTCCCCGATGCTGACTCAGCCTTTTCTATTCGGTAGATGTTAAATCGTCTAGGTCGTCTGTGCAAGCAGCTTATTACAACCCGTTACATTTATTCTCAGGCAGATACCTCCAATGGCTGTAGTAATGATGACAGGAGAAATAATAAAAAGCAACAAAGTCTGCACATGGTCCTCTATGTGGGGAGATGGATGGCTGAAACAAACACAGCGGACTGTGGTTCGAGAAACCAAAACTCACGGTTGAGTAATTTAAAGTGCAAACTTGCTAAAATTTCATTAGTACTTGACCTCCGTCATACCTATTGCTCTTATTTTAACCCAAATCACAACCTATTGCTAAACCTAACCAAGTAGTTTTTATGCCTAACCTACCCAAACTGCAATCGGTTTACAAGTCAACACTGACTTATTTTAACTTACATAAGTTACCTTACATGATGTACTTCTTTATGTCATGTTTGTAAAACAATTTAACTTAAGTTACATAATTTGTGCAACTAACATAGACAGTTTAACCCTAGCCATGATATTTTCCTAAGCCTAATCAAGTCATTTTGGCGGTTAAATCTAACCAAACCGCAACCGTTTTACAGCCTTGTGTATAACGTCACATGAGTTATGCCACGTGACTTAGATAACGTTCTAAAGGTTTGGTGGGCCTGCCGCTGCCTTTACTCTCTACAAATAAGGAAGAAGTCAGGTGTCGTGTGAAACCAAAAGTCAACAATGACACATTTTAACTTATGAAACATACTTTATTTACATCATGTACCTAAAATAACTTAAGTTACTAACTTGCGTAACTGACGTAGACAGTTTAACCCAAGCCACAATCTTTTCCTAAACCTAACCAAGTTGTTTTGGTGGTTAAATCTAACCAAACCGCAACCGTTTTACAACATTAACCATGTGTTTAATGTCACATGAGTTATGTCACATGACTTACATAACGTACTTGCAGTAAGGTTGGTGCTGCCAGTACTCTCCACAAGTCAGGAGAAAGCGCTGTGACTATTAAAGAACAAGAAAATCCATGTGTGAAGGTCAGACACACCCACGCTTTCACCCAGGAGGCTGTAGTTTGTGTCCTGCGCTAAACCAAAAGTAACTTATGTAGGTACAAGTGAGTTAACTTATGTAACAACCCTGTTTTTCTCTTAGCAGTCCAGACAGTGAGTTGGAACCATAGACTGTGTATTAAATAGGCTGTAACCAATAAATTGGCAATAAAAAGCGAAAACGAGTCCTCCACTGTAAGTTGATCGGCTGTTTCTAGCTATCAGTTGTCAATGTAAAGTTAAGCCTGTTGTCCTGAAAACAAAAGCCCACTGCTCTGAAATACGCACTCTGCACGATGAGTTAAGTGGCTGCCTGTCTCGCTGTCTGCCAAACTCCACTAACATTTTGCTCAATTTAACAGTTATAAAGATCTACACCTTCTACAAGATTACTGATGATTTCTTATGACTCATAAACAGACACTTACTCATGAAAATTCTGCATTAATTTGACATACAAAATAGTTATTCTGGTCTGGAAAGAAAATTTCAAAAGGGGACACCGTGGTTGTAGCGTTCACTTGAAGCAAGTATTTCAACTTAACATGTCTCCTTAATCTCTGATGGCACATTGTGGATATTTTATTATTTATTAAAGTAAATACATTACATATTTCTCCTTCAACCACAGGATGACAAGGGTCTAGTACACCTGTTGCTGGTACTCTGCAATAGTCAGATATTTTGTTTTGGGAGTCATCTGTAATCAACTTGTTCTGTTGTGTATATATGATGATGTGTTGCTTTTTTTTTCTCTCTCTATCTCTGACCTCCACCTTCTCCTGACCTCAGTTTTACCCAGAATATAGTTTCCCTCAGTTGTCCCCACTTCCCACTGTGAAGACATCATGGTAGTCTTGTAAAATCTTTCATATCTGAATTTCTGAACCAGATTGAGCACATGCTGCTCACGAGACAGCATCCTTCATCGCTACGATCAGCTCATCGCAGTTGGTGGTGGTGATCTCTTTTAGAAGTAGGTCAGCAGTGGAAGTAACAAGTTTCCTGGTGGGAACCACTGAGGGGGAAGCACTATTCCAACCCTAACTAGCATATTCATTATTTAGCCTGGTGCAGAAAAAGAAGAGCAGCAGCAGCAGTATTGACCCCAGAAATCACTTTGATGTCTCTGTGTCATGTGATGCTGTCAACTAAGTAAAGCCACAATCTTCAGCATCTTTAATCCCGTGTCACTGTGTGAACTGTTGAAAATCCTGCACTCCCTCCAGGCCATTTGTACCATCTGGATACCAACCAGATTACAACATGACAAGTGGGATGGCAACAAGTTAACAGAAGAAAGAAGGAAAGAATAAAACTGACACTGTGGCCTTTTACCCATCATTTAAAATTGGGACAAATCATGACCTCCCTAAAAGAACTTTGAAAATTTATTAATGACAACACTGTAAATCCAATTTTTTGGTGAAAGTTTATTATTTAAGGATTTATATATGAAGTATATGCAATTTTTTAAATGTTTTAGTTTGCGTTCATTTTTTTAATTTCTAAATTTGCTCTGTGCCAGAAAACACCCCTGTCTCAGACAAGAATTCACACCTACAATTTAAAAATGTGTTAGAAGCCTTCAAAATAAGAAACTATTAATACTTAATGATAACAAGTGTGCTATTATAATCACCTTTGTTTAAAATCATGTTTTTCTGCAAATGTTGGCCCTTTAAAATTTCCATCAGCTCTGTCAGAGTTTTACAAAAACATGATTTAATCAGGCATAAAAAGGTCAGCTATACCCTAAGGACCCCTGTCTCACTTCCTGGTTTAAAAAAGGTGAGAATACTGCTGGTAAGCTTTCTGTTTTTTGACACATTCATGAAATAACATTGCTGTCAATGGTCTCTCAACCACAACATATCAACTCTGTAGTTCTTCTAAAAAAAAAAATAAAAATAAAAAGCCAAATAAGAATTATGGTTTAAAATGTGTATTTTGATTAGCATGAAGAGAAGTCTGAGCAACTTTAAAAAATAAAATGGCTGCTTACTAAACAATTTTATCACTAGTCCTTTCATGCATAGTCGGCACTACAGTGGACAACTAATAAAAAGCCATTTTCTAGTATTTGCATGGGTTTTTGACGGTATAGTTGCACATCAGCCACCACAGAGGATGCTACTTGCGTCATCTCATATACTGCCACCTACTGGACAGTCATTGTAAGTACAACATTATTTTCTTAAAACCAAAATGGCCGACAGAGGGCCAGAAACACTGAGCGGCTCAGGAATATCTTGCCAATCCTTCTATAGCAGGAGACCCTGCAGGTAAATAAATTGTTTTGACATCAAGTAACAACTAATGAGTAAGACAGACGGAAACATTTCCAACTATTAATTTTTTGTTGGAAGGAAATTATGATTTATCATTTGTCAACTAAATTAGACATCATGCATCACTGCCTAGATTTCAACTGCAATTCATAATATTACTGCCACTTTGTTATTCTTGAAAATACTTCATCTGCTGGAACTTTTTTTTGGCTGTAAATCAACTGATTTATGTGATCAGAATGTAATTAATATTTTTTGTATAAAAAAGAGACTTTTGTCCATTAAGGCGGTTATATTATGTGAGCAACAGTTAGTGTCTTTATATTTTGTAGAGCTCAAGTGCTGTCTGTGAGAGAAAGTCAACAGTATTTGAATATGTTAACTACATTACAAACATATATATTATTTTATCATTTTATTCACTTTTGTTTCTTAAATACATTGCATATTTTTTAAACTCTAATGCATGCTGTCCACCTGAGTGAAAGTGAAAAACTGCTTGAAAAATTTGTGTTTAAATTGTTTTTTTTGGATGAAACACAGGAAAAACAAACCTGACTGAAGCCGTGATAATTCATGCATGAAAGGAGGATGGCCTGTTACAAGGTTCAACAGCCAAGAGTCAAAAGCCCCTCAAAATACAGTTTTGTAACAATTCTCAAGAATGAGTAGACAAAAAAAAAAAAAAGTTAAGAAGCTTGTTGGAGTCAGCAGGGATGAACAACTGGTGCAGGCAGGTGTAGTTTTATAAAAGGGAGTTAGAAGCAAAGTCTATAAGATAGAATGAAGAAAAATAGGACATATTAGGGCACTGATTCTCATCTTTCTTGTTGTGACCCTTTAAAATGAAGCAATAACCACTTGTGGGCCCTCCTCCCAGGTCTTTGTGGACATGAGCTGCGAGCAGTTCAACCCAAAAGTGATATTTCTTTCTTAAATTGTTTGATTTGAAGGGCTTTTATAGCCCTGAAGGGCTAAAAGTACCCACAAAAAAGCAAGAATTAGAGAAAAGTAAAACATTTCATCACCATGATCATCTTGTGATCTCTGTAGATTCTTTTTTTCCTGACCCTCAAGTTTTACCTGGAAGAAACTTTAATTTGCACTTAAATGTGTCTGATGCTCAGATTTGAGGTCATTTCTATGTTTCCAGATTTATGGCAGATTACAGGAACATGACAAAGGATCCTATTTTCCCCAGCTCTATATAGCACACGTGTTAATGTCAGCACAGAACATAGAACCTTGGGAACCTTGGAATCTACAGTACATGAGTACAAGAAGCCACTGCTTTGTTTGGTATTCAGTGCACCTCCAGTGAAGACTGTGCAGGGATCAGCTGCAATATTTTACATCAACTAGGGCAATACCAGTGCTCAATAAATATGATTAATTATTTATCAATACAAAAAGAAAGCAGTCCTTCACATTTTTTTCTTTTGTGTCTGCAAGATAATACACACAATCAGAGCATCTCCTGTTTTTGACAGCAAGC
The DNA here is from genome assembly GCA_034769285.1 of Lutjanus argentimaculatus. Lineage (NCBI taxonomy): Eukaryota > Metazoa > Chordata > Actinopteri > Lutjaniformes > Lutjanidae > Lutjanus > Lutjanus argentimaculatus. The sequence continues at coordinate 2,552,199 of JAWZSL010000054.1, forward strand.
AATTATGGGAACTACAGCTGAATATCAAATGAAACCAGGAACGGTGTAAATACCACACGGTCTTGTAATGTCATGTTTTGTTGTTCCAGGATACAGCTGCTCTTCAACAGATCCAAATACAGTAAAAGTTATTGATGGATCTGTTCATGTAGCTTTCAAATTGGTCTGTCTCAGAGTAACTTTTAGTATAAGCAGACAGACACGCTTCGACACAAAATAACCGTACTTGCCAACCCTTTCGGTTTTCCCGGGAGACTCCCGTTTTTTTATCGCCCTCTCCTGGGATCACAGTTCTCCTGTATTTCTCCCAATTTATGACAAATTTTCACGCATTTTTTTTCTTACAAAAAGTTTTAAAGGGAAGGGGCACATTTTTTTTCTCTAAGAGCAGCCTAAAATTAACATATCCCAACAAAAACATTTGTAAAATATTATTTTTCTGTGTTATTGTAACCGTATTTGAAACTGGACTGGTAATGCTGTTGTCCTTTGTGTATTCCGGCTCATAATTGTCATTTAAAAATCATCTGCAGCCATCTGTTTGCAAAAAAGGTGTATGTTACCTATTATTATATTATTTTCATTCTTTAAAAGTCATGTGGATGCAGGAAACAAAGTCTATGAAACTCAGATTTTCTCCCATGCTTTGGTTTTGAAATACTCCCTTTTTTTTTTGATCACTCAAGTTTAGCAAGTAGAGAGTCAAAAGAGAGTTAAAAATAATGCACTGTATACTGACATTTAGGTACTTTTTTGACACTTTTTTTTGTTAAAAACAGTTCAGTATTATAGTTTCCTAACAATCAGAACATGTTGTGGGTCATTGTTGTAGGTATTGGTGTGTTCCACGCCAAGTGAAATTTTCACCTTGTGCAATGTCCAAGGGTGTGTTTGTCTTCAGTTAAGCTTCTGCACTCAAGCAAGTCTGCTTCTTCCTGTTATCTCCCTTCAGTCTGTCTTCTTTTTCGCCTTTCCTCTTTGCACATTCATGAAGTAAAGTACACTGGATCAGAGCAGAATCCGATTTGACTCGGGGCATTCATTCCTCCAGAAGCTCGGACTAGCCCCCAGCTCTCTCCTCCAAAGCTCAACACTACGCAAAGCTATGCGATACGCTCAAAATTTTCACTGGAGTGGACATTGTATTAGGCTACGGTTATTTCAGGTGCTTCTTTTGGTGTTTCTTAAAATGGTTTACGGCCAAATATCATATCTAAACTACGGTGGCTCTAGTGTCAAAAAGAATGGTCAGTATAAAAGGCCACCGTAAATTTAGCGTCCATAGTAAATATCATGCCTCTGACTAAAAAAGAAAAAAATGTAACTGGGTAGAATCATGTTTTTCTGGAACTATTCATTGGATAACACATGGGCATTGTGCAGAGTAGGTATATAATACATATTATATTAACATTTGACCCAATAAATATAACTTGTATACCTATATAAGACTTTTGAACCTGTGAGTAATGCTGTGAAATGGTCAGTTTGGGTAGGGTTTAGGCCCAAAAACTACTTGGGTAGGTTGAGGATGAGACCATGTTTTTGGGTATACGGCCTGTGACCAGGTGGCAGAAGTCCACATATTCTTTACTCAAGTACAGATACTTGTGTAAAAGCAATTCAAACTATAAGTACTGATTCAACTTCTTTACTTGAGTAAAAGTGAAAAAGCACAGGCTCTCAAATGTTGTCAAAGTATAAAAGTAAAACATCTCTGAAGAAATTTCTACCAGCTGTTTCTGTGCAAGTCTCCCTCTCTCTTTTGTCTTGCTACGTCTTTTAAACAGTTACATCTTGTTTCGTCTTGTTTCAGTCTTGTTTTGTTGTTTTTTCATCTTGTCAGATTGTTTTTCTTTTCCTTTTTTTCATCTTGCTACATCTTTGCAGTCTTATTACGTCATCTTTTGGTCTTGCTGGATCTTTTTGGTCTTGTTACGGTGTTCTCAATCTTGTTACATCTTTTTGTCTTGTAATGTCATTTTTGGTCTTTTACAGTGTTTTTCATCTTATGTGTTTTTCCTCTTGTGACCCCATTTTCTCCTCTTGTTGCATCTTTTATGTCTTGTTACATATATTTAATCTTGTCACACTTGGAATCACCTTTTGCGTCTTATTTTCCTGTCCATTCAGATCGAAATCACTCTTGATGTTGGAAGGTGGTTGCAAAGTGATACAAAATAAAAATATCAATAATTCCCTCAAATGCATTCAAACTAAAGTGACTAAGCTAAAGTAGTTTGAAAATGTAAGTGGTAGAAAGTAGAATTGTGCTAATGGATACGGTGCACAACTGTGTGAGTCACTGAGGTGACAAATCAGTATGTGACAAGTTGGGAATGAGACCGGGCTGTCAGTAGTTATGCAGCAGTTAATGTTACTAGATCATTCAAACAGTAGTTTACCCAACTGTGTCATTACGACAATCTGTCCACTTGATATATGTTTAGGTTTGCACACAACAATGCATAAAGAAAAGCCACTTGAGAAGAATGAGTATGCAAGGGCTTCCTCCCACTTGGTGACAGGAAAGTGATTCATCTTCTTACAAAGAAAATCCTTGACAGAACCTTGCCTCACTACACCGGGCTTCTTCCTGAAATGACTGTGATGCATTAAAGTCAATGTTAAGGTAGGTGGAGTAAAAAAAATTTAAAAAAATGCCGAGATTCTTTTAAGGGTGTGTTTACTCTTGAGCTGATTAGAAAGTGTTTTCCAGATCTCAAGCTGTACCTCAAAAGTTTGTGTGAAAGCAGTTTGGCGGCCTGAATTGCCTTCAAGCGAAGCCCTCTGGAGTGTAATGCAAAAGCCATCTGCTTCACACGTTTGAAAGTGAGCTGAGTGATTTGTTGAATGTGTTACGTTAATGTGCATCATGAATCGTGACAGTTGTGGGGGGACGTGGCCTGGACATGTCTGACAGCAGGCTTTTAACTATTTTACATACATATTTATGCATATGAAATAAGAAATGGGGGAAATTGAATTCTTGAAATATAGAAACAGGGTAAAGAAAAGGAACAGGGATGAAAGCAAGAAAGAGACCAATAAAACAGACAGGAAGGAAGAGGAAACTCTAGGACTGATAGCACTGTCGTGAACATGTCTCGGCAGTCGGAGCTTCCACATACACATCCACATCGTGCGACCGTAGAGCAAGCGCAGTGGAGACTTCCTTCGGCGAGCTGCTGTTTGCCAGTTTGGCCTCTGCTACCTTCAATGGGACCAAATTATTTAACCTTTGTGTGGTGTTCGGGTCTGTGGGACCCGTTTTCAGTCTTTACTAAAGGAAAAATGATGTAATTAATTATTTATTCAACCTGAGACTCATTCGCCTTGGCTCATTTTCTGTGAAGAACGTGTAGAAGAACACATTTTCAGTGGGTGCACACTGTACAACCCCCTTCGCATTTATATTACATATGTGGTGTTCGGGACCACTGGACCCAAGGGTGATAAAAGCCACCGGACCAGCCCCTCAGCAGCCAGCCACAGGATTAGCCTGTAAGCAGCCAGCCACAGGACTAGCCTGTAAGCAGCCAGCCACAGTGTTTAATTTCAAATTGAGTTCAAAGAAATAAACATCAGTAGTGATGAAGAACCTTGTTTCATCTCTATTTGTTCAAAATAAACATTGTTTTTCCACTCACATCTTGATTATATATTGATTATTACATTTTATCAGAAAGAAATGAATAGCACTTCTGTTGAAAAATGTCATCTAACAGAAGTAAATGGTAAATATTAAGACCCCAAACACTGGCTGAGTAACAAAAACATGAACACCATGCAAAGGTTAATTATGCAGCTCTTGTAGACTTTCCAAATGTCACTGGACCAGATGGATTGAAGGATAGATTGATTTCACAGGGGTTGTGATGCTAAAAAAAAAAATGCATCTGCCGTTTTACAGCTGTTTCTTTCATAATGTAAGTCCACGGGGGAAAAGTCTTTTGTCATTACACGGTCTGGCCACTATGTCAAACTGGCTTCAAAGCCTGGCCCCCCTTTTGCCGGTTTGGTAAGTACGCTTCTGTTGTCAGTTTTGCATGAGTAGCACTCCAGGGTCGTGTTAAATTTGCAACATTGGGTTAAACTTTCGAAACAGGTACAAAAGCTACATGGTTTTTGACAAAACTACTTAGTCAGGTGAAGAAAACATAATGATTCAGGTTAAAATAAATAACTTATAGAGGTAAGTTCTATATCATATGTTACTTATGCATGTTACATAACTTAAAAAGAAATATACTTTGACTTTTGTTTTCACACAGGACATGAAACCTAGTTTCCTGGGTGAAAGTCCCTGAGTTTGTTTGACCCATCCATCAGGGGTGGGCAGATTGATCTCTACTTCCGATACTACGTTGTTTTTGAAGATCGATCCAATAGGATCGATACCAAGAAAGGGACCAGTTTTAGTACATCTCCTCTGTGTTGCACCGTTTGTATTTCATTAAGGAACAGAACTGCCTCTGCAAACAGTGTTCTGTTGTGTAGTGCATGTGGTCTTTACTCCACTACCGCCGTCGGTGTCTATGTGCACTCAAACACACGCGTCATGCCCGCACGGCACGCCCCGGTGCGCCCCCTGACAAGTTTAATCCGACACATGAAGGTGAATGAAAGAGGAGCTTCATTTGCAGCTATTTCACTGCTGTGAATGAAAACGTGTGCAGCAGGAAGACTGTGACATGTAACAAAACATGACGAGAAACAAAGCCGCAGCACCCAGACCCCCAACACGGAGACAGAGCTGACTGGCAGAGTCTTTGTCAAAGAAGCTCAGGTGGGAAATATCCAGGTATATGTAGTTAAATTAATATTTTAGTCAAATCACATCTTAAGCATTGATTGTTACATTTTTAAATTGTATTTGCCCATCAATAGCTGTTACTTTAGCAGACCAGTTGGATATACTGTACACTCAGATGTTAAAATAATATACTCACCCCAGTGAAACGTACATTTGGGCCACTGACCAAGCTTCAAAATTTGACATGCTGGGAGTGAGAAAGAGCTGAGACTACACATAGTTCCAGCTTTAACTATAAAGTGTCCTAAGACACCAGTGATGATATATCAGTTCTAAAATATGTGTCACAACTCAAAGTGTGGTGCAAAGTCAAAGGAAACTTTTTTGCCTTTGACTTGAAATGGATTTGATGCTTATTTTTACCCTTTCAATTTATCTTGGATTCGGAGGATATTAGGTCATTAGGACTTCTTAAGATTCATGTAAACAATGTCAACGGATTGTATTTGCTCCAAACACTAAGTCGGGGCTTGTACATTCATATTCATATATCGAACTGACATTCAAAAAATGACCCCGGGAAAACAATTTCCATTCATCACTTAATACGAACACTTCCACTAAATAGGTTGTAGATTAAATCGCTCCAACTGAAGTGTCAAAAACAACAGTCATTCTCTTGTTATCACCAAGTACGAACAGAAACCTCGGTGAGGCAGTGACACCATCAACCAATTCCTGGGGAATGGATCCATCTGCCTGCCATCTGCCGCTGATCAGGTAATTTGTCCACTTACGCTGGTTGGTGATGCTAATGTAACATGCGCTGCGGTGAAAATTAATGTTGAATAATGGCCCCAAAACATGTTGTAGTACAGAGAATGAATTGGAGATAAAGACCGAGTTGGAGAGAACTTTATCTGGAGAGTCTAAACTGATTTAATACTCCCAGGCTTGTATATGGTTTTCGATGGGTATACAATAGCCACAGAAAACGCTCCTTGTGTCTATTATCTGTTAAAGTCATCCTGCATTGGAACACAGCATACCTTTTTTTCAATTCAAGTATTAAAGAGAAATGAAAAAGGGCAGAGGTACCGATTTCACTTCACAGAAACACAATTATGTTGTGGAGAATGCTTTTCTCCCACCCAGAACTAATCAGAGATGCTATTTCTGAAGTCAGAGCCAGTCCACTGAAGGGTTGCTGATTTTTTTTTTTTTCACCTTTCAACATATTTTTTTTAGCCAATGATGCAAATGTTTTAAAGTAAAGTAAACTTCTTTTGTTATTGTCCTAATCTGAGAGAGACTCCTAGTGGCAAGATTTACCTATTGTTCATTTAAATTCTATTAATTCTTAAAGTTTTGCATAATTAAAGGTGTGGCCACTTTGAGGTATTGTGACGGATGGCTAGCTGCTGGGGAGCTGCATCATTTGGCCACCTCAACGAATCGACTGGTTGAAGATTGGGTAGAATTTCAGTCGACCAAGATTTTTTTTGGTTGGCTACAGCCCTTGCACAGACAGACAGCCACAAACAATGAATTTGAAAGCCAGAAATATGAATATGTTAATTTCTAACATGACAATGAATTGAAACAAACACACTTCACATGAGCCAGATGTCCATAAAGAGAAAGAACACAGAGCCTAAACCGGACATAGCAGTGAACCAACAGAAGTTAATTTGCAGCTGGTGAAAGGATGCTGTAATGATAGCCGATTGGGAAAAAAAAACAATTGAACAAGAACAAATTGATGAGGGATCATCAGGGATCCACTGATATGGATGCAACTTGAAAATGATTTGAAGCGAAAAAGACTCCATGCAAATTAACATAGATGGGCATAATCCGCTGTTATTGCTAACCCTAAATGTAATGAGAGAGCAAATCATATAGCGTTTAACTGCATATAGAGTTTAAGTGTTTCAGCCCTCTCAGGAGCCTTTATGGCAAAACAAGAGCAAAGTTCTCGCCAGAAGAGCTGGAGGTGTTGCCTGTGGACACAAACAACAAATGAAGTACATGTTAGTGTAGATTATAATATAATCACACTGCAGACATATTACAATCAAATATGAGTCAGCGCCTGCTGTTGAGGTCCAAATGGTGTGATCAGCTGTTTTTTTTTCCCCCTATTCAATAAAACTCAAGTAGTTAAAGGCTGTTTTCTTACAGACACACAAAATCCTGTATCTAGCAAAATATAAACAATATGAAATGTGCATTTTCTTATCCACATCACAGGCCTGTTGCAATTTATTTCACTCCTACGTAAAATAAAGTAGTGTCTGTGTTGCCTTCTTTTGCAATGCATCATCCAAGGGACTTTTGCAGCAATGCTTGCCCAAGTATAACTGTTCTCTGCATTGGTACTGTGGAGAAAATCAGTGTAGAATTTATATGGCCATAATCATAACCGATTCAGCTTTGCAAACTTTTATGAGCCTCCTATGAACATCTGATGGGTATCAAGAAACACTGCTATACTGCAATTTACAAGAATGCTAAACAGATTTGGTCATATATCACGGTACAGTTTTCCTAAATGGCACATTTTGAATTTTAATTATGGTGAGTTGAAGTTAAAAGTTTATCTAGAAGCCATCCTCAGCAAATTACGAAACAGCACACGCATCCATGAACGAACGGCACAGAAATGTATGACCAAAAATCAAAAATAACTAGAAGAGCTCACTCACTAGAGTGCAGATCCCTGCCAGCAAACACATGGTGAAGCACCTACTGCAATGCTACCGTGAAGAAAGAAGTTCTCACTACACGTGTGATTCCAGTGAATAATTTTCTGTGAGAAACATGCTGTCTTTACTTAGAGGACAGAGGACTGATAGAGAGCTGAACATCACGATGTAACAGTGAAGTCGACTTTTGGGATATAAAATGTCATCACCTCATAATTTCTCAGAATTCTGAATCACAGAGGTCCTTTGGTAAACATTCATGAATGTGAATATAAAATATTAAGTTGATTGGTCCAGGGTATTCAAGATTAGCTCTGGACAAGATGAGGGGGCCATTAATCACTCACTCACGCACTCCTGGCTTATGCCTGGCAGGGATAACAATGACAGTTTCTGGCCATATGTTTCCAGTGTTGGACATTCAGTCTTACTCATGACACTGATGTAAAGAGCTATAGATGCCTGATCAATAAATTAAGATGCACATGTACAAAAAAGACTATCCAATAAGGTTTAAACTAGTCCACTGAATACATCAGCGCATCTCCTGAAAATGGGAAACTATTTTTAGATAAAATAACCAGATGGGAATGTCAGTTTATTGTGGAAGTGCAGTGCATTATCCACAGAGGACAAAAAAGCTTTTGACTCAGTATCTCATATTACACTGACACCAAATCATAGCTGTCAGCATTTGGCTCAAACTCAATGTGCCCCTTCTTAACTGACCTGATTACCTCAACAACCAGCAACATCAGTTCCTACAGCTTCTTCACTGGGACAGATGTTGTAATTACAAAGTCCGGAATCTGTAATTGTGAGATACTAAGTCTGTTATCCAGCGATGTAAAAATGTGATAAATCAAGGTAATTTATCTAATTGATGCAAAGTTCCTGTCAATATAATATAGTCACAAAGCAGTTATTGATTTCTTTTGCTTTTTGGGTATAATACTGGAGCAGTGGTGGGCTGCAGGTTCAGGTCGGAATGTCACTGGTTCGATCACTGGACCTGCAGAGTAAGTCTGGTTGCAACAGGGGGTAAAGAAAAAGAGGAAAGCTTGCCCCGCCCTCATTGCCACCGCTGGCCTTGAGCGAGGGCCAATGAAGCTAAAACCAATATTTGTACTAGATGAGAAATTTCTGTCATCTTAGTTTATTCTCTAAATGTAGAGCTTATGGTATAGATGCATCATGGCGACTTCCCATATGTCTAGAACAAAACAAATGTTTACACTCCAATTAAGTGGGGATGCTTTGCAAAATGTTAATATAAACAATGCAATGATTTGCAAATCTTTCCAAGCTAAAATCTAATTGAATCCAGTACAAAGACAAGATATTCATTTTATTCAATTTTTCATGCCTCCACTGTGTTATATATTACTTTTCTTTTAACAACACTCAGTGAACGTCTGACTGAGAAAAACTGTTGAAGTTTTGAAAGTCAAAAATTATTTCCTATTATAATATATGTTGCTCCAATACCTGTAGCAGTGGCAGCTGGTCAATAGAGGGTGCTAGGGTGCCGCGCCACCTCTCACCACATCCTAAAACTTCAGTGAAGAAGACTTAATTACTTTAAGATATATACTGTATATTTCATTAAATGAGCAACAACAATATCGTGTAGTTAGTGAGTAAAATGTATAATCTGCACTAAAATGTACTGTTAAAAATGTTTTACGAATGTCCAAAGTTACAGACAGGTCACGTGTTTCCAGCTTGGGCCCCAATTTTTTCGCCCATTTACTCTCCCATAAGTTGTACATGCGCAGTTCGATCCTCTCAATACAAGAGATAGGAGCTTGGTGGGGCGCACAGAAGCTGCGCCCTCAGCATTCATTTGAATGGTGCTGGTTTACACATCGTCAACCTCTGGGTGGCAGCAGAGAGCAACTGGCTCGATCTGCACCTGATACAATACAATACAGTAGTGAGATGTGTTGCTAGTTGGAGGAGTTTAGCGCATCAGCTGCTAGAACGGAGACATAAAATCCGTGAAGTCACCATAAACAACGTGTTTTTAGAGGAGAACATTAGAAGAGAAGCTCAGAGTTAAAGAACTTGATCAGCCGACATTATAAAGCAACAACAGTGAGAGGAAGATGATAAACTCTCTGTGAAGAACATAGCGACAGTGTCACTCTGGCCTCACACTGGGGCCAGGTGATCATCATAAAGGTGAGCCGTGTTGGATAAAGTATTCACATCATTTAGTTCAGTATAAACACTAATCCACACTGTGAAAATACTCCACTACAAGTAAAAGTCCTGCATTTAAAACTTTACTTGAGTAAAAGTATGTAAACATTATCAGCTGTTATCAGTATGAAAAGTAAAAGTAACCACTGTGCAGTAAAATGTTCCCTGTCAGTAACTAGTGAGTGTACCTGTAAATGTAATGGAGTAAAAAAGTTAAGTATAACTATAAAGTAATATAATATGGATGTAATTTGAAATTGGATTTAGGTAAAGTACTTGAGTAAATGTACTTTTACGTTACATTCCCCCACTGGAGATGACAGAAGCTGAATGTGTGTTCTGGTCTTTTACAAACTTTTACAAACTTTTCAAGACTTTTAAATAGTGCTGTTTTGTGCAGAAAAGTGGACACACACCTTAAAGTAGGTACTTTATATTAACTAATCAAAGACATAACCACAAAGTCACTGAGAAATTTACATCTTTCAGGGAGAATTTATGTACAAAAAGTAAATTTTAAGCCACAAGATGGCAAATTTTTTTTTTTTATTTATTTATTCTTAAATCTTGTTATTTTCTAATAGGTTTTAGTGTGTTCATTATTTTTCTTTCATTTTCTGTGGTATCAGATTTCTTTCATACTTATTGAGGTACTTAAGTCTAACTTTAGTCTTTCAGCAAACATGTTCAATTAGCTCTGCAAGTACAAATAAACGCCTTTTGTATATTAAAATAAACTGGTGCGATACCTTACGATGTTTGCCTAATTTTCGCTATAGCCCCCCCGGAGAAAAATTCACCAGCCGCCACTGACCTGTAGGTACCTTTCAGTATCAGTGGGGCCGTCATAGATGTGAAAGTTCCCCATGCCATAGGCAGTTGCGCACTCCCATACTACACAGACACTGGCTTATGAATTTTGAGCTGGTAATAATCTTGATAGTCCCTTTCCTCTATAGCCTGTAGAACACGATGTCCATGATGTCCAAAAACAATCAGAGACATGGACTCATCAGACCACAGATTCATGAGTCTTTTAAAGTCTATTTTTCCTTTAAACACAAAATAGTTGCTGAAAACATGTGAAAAGCCTGAAAACTATGTAGCACTGAATTGTGGAATTAGACCTCTGAGCTGCTGTTCACAGTTTCTGTGTTTAGGATTTTTTGACGGGCTGGAAATATGGCTCGGTGACACAACAGAGCCGTAGTCCAGTGGCACCATATCAGCCTTGCAAACCGACTCACAAACAGCTCCCCCACCCCTGTCGTCAGTTACGAATATACCTTCAGCAACTCTTTTAGTGCCATTGAGCCCAGCAGTTACTGCTCACTTTAGTTCCAACAAACCTACGTTGAAAAAAAAATACCGTCCTCCCATCTCAGGTGTCATAGCACAAAGAAGAGCCCACTTTGCTGGACATTGCTACAGAGCAAAAGACCAGATAATCAGACATTCTGCTCTGGAGACTTCCTTGTCCTACAGGGGGAACTGGACCGTTCACATTTCCAGATTTGCTGACTAGGACATCGGACGTGATGACTGTGGCAATGAGCGCCAGAAACCGGTGGAATCAATGTGTGTCTCAGATCTCGAGGGCACTCGAAGGATGATTATTACCATCCTATTGCAGACTGCAAGAAACAAGTTGATTGTGCAGTGAGCTGGAGGTCACCGTCCTCTGGCTCTGGTGGCTGAAACATGCCTGTAGAGATCCAATAAAGCTGCCAGATGGAGCATCCATCTTTTTTTAGTTTGTAGTGGTGTTTGACACTGAGACAATGGAGTGGACACGCCTGAAGCCCTTCAGAGCAGAGAAAACTGCTCATTTTTTTCAGATTTTGAAACCTAATTTTATTACTTAACAATTTTTAATCATTCAAATTTGTCTGGATGATTAATAATATGTGTTTCTGCAATGTGACAAAACCAGAACACATATTTATGATTGCTTTGCACAGACTTTAATGATATTATGGATTGTAGACTGTGAAATCCCTAAATTCCTTGTAATTGTTCATTGAGAAACGTTCTTTAATGTGGGATTAGTTGCCCAGGCAAAGTGGTGAATCTCCTTGCTTGTAAATGACTGAGCTTTTTGAGGATGCTCCTTTAATACCCAATCATGATACTGTCACCTGTTACCAGTTAACCTGTGGAATGCTCCAAACAGGTGTTTTTTGAGGCACAACTTTACTTCTGTTTTTTTGCCCCTGTCACAACTTTTTAGGAAAATGTTGCAGGCATCTAATTCAAAATGAGTGTATATTTACAAAAAACAATAAAGCTTATCAGTCTGAACATTAAATATCTTGTCTTTGTACTGTATTCAATTGATAGGTTGGAAAGAATTTGCCTATTATTGTATTCTGTTTTTATTTACCAAATCTTTTGGAATCACGATTGTCCCAAAAATGTGTTTGTGGATCCAAATGTCAATGGACTTGTGTGTGTATGTGTTATTCATTGTGCAGTTTGCACTGTGTTTGCTTTGCTACAACAAACTGCATTGTAGGTAAATATAAAACATTAATGTTTTCATGTTTTTCTCTCCGGTATTGAAAGCGAGGACTGGCAGAGAGGATGAAAAGCAGCAAAGCTTTTCAAACGCTCGGAAGATAAATGGGCAGAAGGTGGGGGCACTTATCCGCACATTAATATGTGAAAGAAAACTCTGAACTCGAGCACCTTTGTTTCGTAACAAACAGCCGGGAAGGGCAGGCAGGCGCGCACAGGCTTTACTTGACTTCCGGAAAAGCACAGACAGCGTCAAGCTAAAATAACATGCGCTTGTAATGCACTGCTAATTTGAATTGGAAGTGTATTTTTTACAAAGCCGTAAGCAGAGTGCATCCTCGATTCTGTTGTGCTTCAAAAGAGATTTTCAGCATGGTTGTCCTGAACAGCACTCAGACTGAGCTCCGCCAGAGCTGGAACTAAACAAAAAACAAGATCAGTGCAGGTAAGAGCGAGAGAGAGAGAGAGAGCAGGAGAGAGACTGAAAAGAAACGACACAACAGAGAGACAGAATGAGAGCCATCCAGAAAAATAAATAGAGAAACAAAAATGAGGCATTAGTTTAGAAGCACAAAGCAGTGAGATGAATGTGGCTGCAGGGCAGAGAGAAGAGGAGGCAGCACGGTTAACAAGTGGGAAGAATAATGGCCTCCAAACATCTACTTAACCAGCCTGAATGGCCACTTGGTGTGGAGGAGATGTTTCTGACAGAGGGCAAGGATCAGCACAGAGGCAGCTTTTAAAGTGACACGGAGATTACTGCTAAGATTAGTGGGAAACAATTCAAAGAGAGTTTTTCGCTCTGCGGAGAGTGCATGTGTGCAGCCTCGCTTTATATTTTGGTCCCCTTTGCCTTTGTGGCATTTCATCTCGGCTTGGTTTAATTATTTATGTACGGTACATTTTAGATCAATTAACACCATTATCATATTAAAGGTATGTGTTTTTAATGAATGCGGATGAAAAAGGTTGAGCCTTTCTGGATCATGAAACCAATTCACTGGTTCACTTCAAATCAGAATAAATGCAAGACTTAAAGCACACATGAACTGTTTTTTGTTTTCTGTTTTTTTTGTGTGTGTTCACATAATCGGTAAAATTAATAACAAAGGTAGTAACTGGCTGCAGCCATTTCCATTGCATACAAAAAAACATAAAGCCAGAAACTCAGTGCTACTTTCTCTGAAGAGTTTGATCCATGCACGTTGTGTAAAATATTAACTTCTGTATTTCCATTGTGACAGAGTGAAAGAACTTTTGATACTGAAGACCAGTGTTGTGTGTAGGGCTGCAACAACTAATCAACTATGAAATTAATCACCAAATGTTTTGTTAATTGATCAGTCATTTTCAGACATTTTTTGATACAAAGGAACTCATATATTAGATGAGACAGGTGCATAGGAGATTGGCGAGCAGACCAAAATGTTGAAAAAGGACGCTCACACATTGTCTAAAGAAGGTCTAGCACCAAAACATCTCAAATAAATGTTATATTGCAAACTAGACAAACAGTTTGTGTCAATGACAAGCTGTCTTAAATAGGAAGTGGTTGTCAGTCTGCAACCAATCACATTCCCCACATCAAAAAAAGGGGAAAAATTATCAGTGGGTTATTAAACACACCACAATTCCCAAAACAGAGTTAGAAAAAATTAAATACTCTGTGTGATAACAATCAAATGTATCCACAAAATGTTTGAATGCGTAAATACATAAAGGTTATAAACAGTGTCCATAGATATTACATTTGCAAATATTGTAGATTACATATAAGGATACATTTTGTAAGTTAATTACAGCATCCTTGATAAAACAGAACCCCATATCATAGATACAACAAAGCAAGCAATTCATCAAGATATACATATGTTAAATAACAATAATCAAATTTACTTTTGTCCTATCCAAACTGCATACATTTCATCAATTAGGTCCCTATAAATAACAAAAAATGTTCAAATTCTCTGATTTCAGCTTCTGAAGTGTGAATATTTTCAGTTTTGTCTGGTCCTCTATGAGAGTAAACTGAATATCTTGTGGATTGTAGACAAAACAAGACATTGGGCAAACATGATCAATATTTTTCACCATTTTATGGACCAAACAACTACTCAGTTGATCATGAAAATAATCAACAGATTAATGGATAATTAAAGTAGTTATTAGTTGCAGCCCTAGTTGCATCCTAGTGTTGGCTCACTGTGCCCTAACAGCAAGCGACCATCCAACTATCACACCAGTGGGGACTACCTACAGGAGTACCAGACCTTAGATCAGTGTTTCCCAAACCTGGTCCTCGGGGCACACTGCCCTGCGTGTTCTAGATGTTTCCCAGCTCCAACACACCCGATTCAAATGATCAGCTCATCATCAAGTCTCTGCAGAGGGCTGATAACGAGCTGTTCCTATTGCCTTCAGCTGCATGCTTGAGATCAGACTAGAGCTGCAACCACTCAAGTAAAACATGGGTGAGTACTTGCTATCTTACTGGTTTCTAGTTTTTAAACAGAAAACATGTTTTATTTTGTGATACTTTGTTTACTGGAAATGCCATTGTCAACTGGTGTTCACACATTCAGTGAAAAATAAGGGACATCTTGCCAATGGTCCCACGCCCAGGGGACACAAACCAAGCGAAGATTTTGGGAGTAGACCCACTCACCCATGAGACTTTCAGTGTTTAGATAGCCTGACTTTATTTCCTGTGTCCTGGTGAATTTCTGTGCACCAATTTCAAAGTCCTCACTGCTGCTCTTAACATGAATGCAAAGGAAACAAAGTATCAAAAAGAGTAAAGCACAGTTACATTAAGGATTGAAACATCAGATCATAGACGGGCAAACTGTTTGGTCTGTCAGAATATATCTATAATTATCTATTTGTTAATTAGGAAAAAGCAAGAAACCCGCTGATAAACTCAGGAATAGCAAATGACCTGAAAGACTACAGAGACCACTTATTCGTGAAAATAACATTTTTACTGTCAAACTGATCAGAACAACTCTCCTGGATGTTGGCACTGAAATAAAAATCAACCTGTTCCAGAGAGCAGAAAAATGTGGAGTAACAAAATAATTGCTAATTTATTTAGGCAGTGTAACTTACAAGTAGGCCTGTATATAAAATGAACGTAATTTTATCCTTCAGTCCAACAGCTTTCAGGAAGGATGGGGTAGCCAGATTAAGACTAAGTGGGTTATTGGTTAAATTTCTTCCTCTTTCTCTCGCACACACACTGTCACACACACGCAGTCTGACACACGGGGCGGGTCCTCTGCTTACATCCTCAGAGAGCTGTCAACTTGTGTATCTGGAGAATGGCACTATGATGACTTAAACACAGTACGATCCGGTAACAACAGTTCTGGGGTATCATCATCCACTCTGCGTCCTCTGCCCTTCGCCACTCGGACGTGGTAATTCCAGTCCCCCGCTGATCGTTGCTTCAGGTCGGACAGTCCACCATGAGCGACAGAAAAGACTCAAATTGTACGGTTTGCCTTGTACTCATTACTACTTGCAGGACTGATCCACTCCTGGTCTGTCTGTCAGGATCTGTATTTTACCACTCTCTTTCTTTGTACGGCCGGAGTTGAGCTGGAGGTTGCCTTACAAAGTAAGATCTCCACAGCTCTCAGTGCTGGAGAAACATCTGGCTCCACACATTATCAATCTGCTACAGGGGAAAACCAATCACAATCGTCTTGGGTGAAGTAAAGCCCAGGATGCAGCAAAGGTGCCCCTGGCGAGAAATGTCTAACTGCAAAGGAAAAGGTAACAGCTGCTAGCTTGTTTACGTTTGTACCATTAGGTTCCCAGGTGCTAATTTTAGCATTTTCAGGGTGTAGGTTACAGCTCAGAGGTTGTTGTCATTTCCTGGCGACTTTGAAAACGCAGATTGCGAATGCTGACTGAAACAAGTGGTCCAAAGGCAGGCTTATATTCTGTATATATATATATACAGCACATCCGGTGAGTTAGACCAAGCTGGTGGTGGTCATGCCTAGAAGGGATCCCTAGACCTGTGTAAAATTTTGCAAGAGCGATCACTTTAACCCAAACCATGGTCTTTCCTTTACTGTAACCATGTGTTTTTTTAGAATTAGTATCCAGAGCAACGTGACATGTGCTGTGTCTCAATTGCTTACTTCTCTAGAAGTTAGACTTACTGTTTTGAGTACATAAGTGCATTCACAATGTAATTTATGGCAACAAAGTGCACTGCGAGTACCCAGATGTACTCAAAATGGCTAAAAACTTGAGTGTGTAATGCTGGATACTTCTTGCCCTGAACAGTCGCCATCTTGCCTACATAGCAGAAGATGCGTGGCTACCAAACTTGTGAACATGGCGAGGAGACGAGGAGAGAGGAGTGCTTCTGGAGGAGCTCAGAGTGAGGATACACCCATGTATCCTATGCAGAAGTCTTTGTGGTGATGTGATATTGATCGGGCAGTTTCAGTGATTGTCATCATGCATCATCAGGACATATGCTGGAAAATCAAAGTCCAGTGACTGACAAGTTTCTGCAGCACTTTAATAATTCTGATGTGAATATTTATGTTCTTTGGTGTCACAAAGGGCTCATGAAGAAATAAGTGATTATAAGCATTATTAGACTGCATGATCGCCACATGTTCTGAATAATACCACAAACAGGTGGAGACAGGACAACAAGGTGGCATCTGGCACAGTGATGATTCACAGATTATTACCGTGGGATCACTGTCACACACTTTTTAATGAACTGATGAGGGAAAAACCTGCGGTGGCGCGCTTACTTTATAATGTCATGTACAGGGATCTACAGATAATAAAATAAAACAGTTACATGACGAGATGTAATACATTGTCATCTTGTGTGTCGCTGTCTAACAATTTCTGTGGACATCCGTACCAGTCAGTTTGACAGCTGATACAGCTGTTATCAGCTTGTCATTAATAACTGTTGTCACTCCAGACTGAGGCTAAAGGGAACCGAGGATTTTTCATTTCACAACTTCATCTCCTCTGTCCTCACATCTCTTCCTCACATCTTTCTCTCATATCCTCACCGGGAGGAGCTAAGACACAGGAGAGGAAGCAAGTGGAGGAGACAAGGGGACAAATTTACCGGTTGAAAAGCACCCACTGTGTGCAAAGTACACCACATGACAGCGTACTAACTGGAGTATCTGAATTGAGACACAGCTATGGAAGGTCACAACCTGCCAATCATTCTGATTTAATACGTCTTTGCTATGTCTTAAGCGACTCTTGGGCTTTTATCATTCCAAGCATGTTTATACATAGTAGGGACAGTGCGTTTTATTTTTAATATGTGACAATCCCATATTATACGGGATGTGTGCCAACCCTACAGACAACAGCAAGAAGTTTATAGTTTCTTAGGTGAAACTTCAAGTTTCTTGGCAGTTTGTCTCCAGCTGCCACCTAATTTAGGCTCTTGCAGTTCAAGGGGGAGGTAACATAGATAACTCCTTATTTCAACATCATGAATTAACTGTTTGTTGAAGCGGTGCTTCTCAACATGAGCGACAGGAATAAATAAAACTAGGGAGTCAGACAAGTAGAGTAGAAAACCGTGCCATCAAACTGATTTTGTTGCTACTTACTCTCGTCACTTTCAGTTATGTAACGGTGTAAGTTTAGGCTACTAAAAGACTGTCAGCATTATGTGCCCTGCAAAATTCTAGTGCTAAATGCCTTGTTAATGCTAAATTAGGGCTGCTAGCCCATATTTTACATTGCTGGCCACCAGTGTGGCACTTCTGCACTGTTCACATCATGTGAAAACCTTGTTTTTAATCTTGTTAGCTTGTCCATGAAGTGTTTTTAGTGTTACAACAAATATCAGTATCATATCAGGAGTGAAATGAGCAGTAAACACCATGTCTGAGCAGTTATTGCTTTGACTCAAAAAATCAGATTCAGTCAGGCTGGGTATATGATGTCATAAACCTAAGGACCCAATACCGTTAATAAAGGGGGCAATATACATGTCATCAGCAGTGGTTCCCAATGCACAGGAGAAGCTGGATGTAGCTAGTTACTGTGACTAGCTAGCAAAAGAAGCCAGGTGCAGCTACACAGGGGTAGGAGTTGGGGGTGGGGACGATTTGCAGATCAATGAAACCTTGAATACTAAATGAAGGCAAGGGATAAATCTATATGTAAGCCATTTTAACCAGGTATTTGAACTTATTTTGGCCAAAGACCACCAAAACATATGAGACAGAATTTATTACTTCTTGCAGAGCATTTTATATTGTTTAAAACATGACTGGAGGTGGGCTTTAAACTAGAGTTTAAAAGGTCCCTTTTGTGCATTGTTGGCAGGAGTGAAAATCAGAGTAAGATCACTTGTTTCTGTGTGTTTTTATTATTTAATACACAACCTCACTTAACCCCAGCCAAGATGCATTGATCGTACAGCTATTACACGAAAAGGTTTAATTGAAATATTGGGTTTACACAGTTGTAAAGTTGTAGGCTATTTGTTAAAATTCTAGCATACACACCAGAGAACAAACAAAAAATATATTAATACAGTAAAAAATGAAAAATACAATAAACACACTCACACAGCTTGTCTTTGCTCACCCATTCATAATTAAATTGCGTTTTAAACCATCTGTTAAGTCATGCAATTATTCAAGATTTGAGATATTTCTAAAAATACACTATGTTAATTTGTTTTCACATGCAGTGTGTCTCTCGGGATAAGAGTGTGATAAATGGGGAGTGATATGGCACTTAAAACGCTGTAACTCAGCTTGTGTGTCAATCAAGATTATCCAAAAGTATTTACCTGAGGTAAACTCAAACTGATTGTGTTGCTGCATATGGGTGAGTGTCAAACAATGTGATTTCCCATACTCACGGCCCTTGAATATCCATAATAGCACTGTTACACAAATTCTTTTCCCCATGAATATAATGTCCTTTTAAAGGATCTGTACAGAAATCTTACCGCGGCTTTACAACTTTGCACCTCAGGAGCGACAGGCCCGTTGGCTTTATCCCACATTACCACAGACTGTGCCGGTGAATGTGGCCTCTCAGTCCTGTGGCTGCCTTAAACATTATGTTCCCAGTGTGTCCCCTGAAGGGCTCGTGGTGAGGACAGGCTATTTTCAGCACCCGTATTGCGGAGCTGCCCTGCTCCGATTTGACTGACAGCTCAGTTTGAGGGTGGAAGAAAGGCTTTGTGTCGCCTCTGGATGATCTGCCAATCACAACTGGACCAACTGCTGTTGTCATGCATTGTGTGAGCATGTGCGAGGGTGTGTGTTAGTGTTAACACGTGTGCACAGACTTATGCAGCCACATCTGGTGTGAGTCAGGATTGTAGTGGGTGAAGTTTAGAGGACGGTTGGGAAGCTTGTCTGTATTGTGTTGTTTTCAATAAGCTGCCCATCAGTCTGTGGAGCGCAATTGTCGTACTGTGAAAAGTGACAGCTTGCAGGAGATTGTAGTTTGCATGATCCTGTTTCAACTGATCTAAAATAAAGACCATAACAGCTTGGGCATTTATTATTCTTGCAGCGGAAAGCTAACGCTTCAGTCCTTTGCTTCATCATGTTGTATATTCGTGATGACGCCATCACATTACGATATATGTGATGCAAAATGTGCCGACAGCATGCGGTGGCACTGTTTTGAAGTCAGGTCTTATTATTATTATTTTAGGGAAATGAATATAAATAGATATAAATTTTTGAGATGACACCCACAATAAGCAAATAGTACCAATATAGAGCTCAACAGTGACCAGCTGCTTTTTTTAAATGTTCCAGATCCAGAAGAGAATTTTCGATTATTCACTCCACTGACATTTCAGAAAATCCATCTAGCATATATAAGAGTACAGCTATATAAGAGTTTTGGAGCCAAGCCAGGCAACTATAAGCTGGATTCTGACTATGAAAAATTTGATTCGGAGCAAAAAACAAGATTAGAAAACGAAAAAAAAAAAAAAAGAAAAAAGAAAATTAGTTAATTAAATTTTAGTTATTTTAAAACTGAAGGAACTACTCACCCCATAAATCACTGCCAGTGACACCGCTTCCTTTTAAATTGCACTTATTATTATAGTGTCTATATTGTCAGTAGCAGTGTATAATATATTGTAGTTATATACAATATATAAAATTGTATATAACTACACACATACATGGATCAACCTGTTCTTGGGAGCGGTAACAATTTTGGGTAGTGTAGTACTTTATGACATTTCAAATATTTTTTTTTTCCAACAAGGTTAATATCATACAGACTTGAGGCTTCTACAGGAGCAGACAATAATACAATAATAATAATCTAAAATCCTATATTAAGAATATTACTGAAACCTTCAGCTCTACAGGCACTGCAGAAAGAACTATTAAAACACCTTTGCACTAGAAAAATGAGAAGAAATGCTCTATTTGTTTCATGTTCCTACGTTTAGAAATCTTTAGCATCATTGGCTCACTTGTACAAATTTGTTCTTAAGTGGTGCGTACAAGTGATTTAAGGGAACTTGTAGCATTCACCAGTTTTCTTGGATTTTGAATTTTCTTTCAGATACAAATACAATTTCTGAGTGGTCCAGATCTGTCGTACAGTCATGTGCAGTCAGTCTGCTGGCATCCAAACCAAAGTTTTTCACTAATGAATGTATATTTCATTACTACATTTACATTTTGAGTTTGAAAAATAAATTACACTTCATAATTATGTCGACATTGTCCTGTTTGCCTACATTTCAAATTATAATGTAATTGTAAATTTACATATAAAGCCTCTCATTCATTCAGTGATCTATTATTACCTGCTGTCAGGTGTATTGGCTGTATATCTGCATGTGCAGTTCAGGCAAACATCCTCATTTGTTCTGTCCTCTGTCTCTGTGATGAAAACTTAACTCTCTCCTCCTGCTGCAGTCATTGATCGCCCTTTACCGTGGCTGTGGTGAGTCTTCTTTATTTCAGTGACAATCCGACCTTCCGGTAACACGTCGTTAACAGCGCTCGCTTTTCCTGTTTCTTTGTTTTAGCAGGTCTTTTAATTCACTGCTGACGCTGTTAAAATGATCGTTTTTCTTGAAAACAGGACTTCAAACTCCAAACTTGTAAAGTTCTTTTTTTTTTTTTTTTTTTTTTTTTTTTGATGCCATTTTCATGATTGAACACTCACGCACTCAAGTACACACAGGTGGATCATTTACATGGTTTTCTGAAGTTACCAGCGTTTGTTGAATCTGACGTGTTCGTACGAGCCCTTCATACGAAAAAAGTAAGAGATGTTTAAGACAAGAATACGAAAATGTTCTTGCATGAGGCCCAGTAATTTTTGTATGCATTCATAAAATCTGATGATAAGATGAATTTTAAGTTTATTGACTTGCATAACTTTTTAGCTTAAGTCGTTCAGGTTTTAAACTTTTGAAGATACTTAAAGAAATGGCCTCAATGTAGGTACTGGCAGACCCTTTTTTTGTCAGTTCAGCACAAAACTGCATAGATGGTATAGGGAGTTTGTTGATGTGCATGATTGGGTGTACAAAGTACAAGACTTGGACACTAGAGACCTGTTTGTGCCCTTTTCTGTACATGTTGTGAAGATTAGGCTACAACAACACTTGGTTAAGGTTACAGGAGTCTATTGTTCTTAATGACAGCTTTTCAAAAGTGAATTGAAAGCTTTTCAACCTTTGAAAGCGATGTTGAGCTTGAATTAGATTTTGTCCAAGTACTACTTCCAAGGTTAAAATGATATTTATTTCCTGATCAGAGTACTGTATCATTTTTTCCTTGGGGTATCTTATTAACTGAACAAGTAACACTTTTTTCCTTCCTGGCTGATTTTAGCATCTATCACTCCCTAACAGAGTTTCCGTCTGCCACATGTACACTGAACATGCAGAAAGCACCAGCTGGCTCCCATGTACATTCACACTGTACATGTTCTCACTCCCAGCTCATCACATATGGCAGCTTGGTCAGTGGTCCTACACTTCAGCAGAAATATGCCATTTCTGTGTAGACTTTCCAAATGAAGGCGCAGATCTACTTTGTTAGGTTCAGAAAACAAACCTTTTGGGCAGGTTTAGGGGAAAAAAAATCATGGTTTGGGTCAAAATAAGTACACTGCTTACTTAAAGCTACTAATAGAAGTTTTTAACTGGTTATGAAACAGTCTGTGCTGGGTCGGGATTCACCTTGAAATCAGGTGAAACAAGCCTTTGTTTTATAGCCAGCTTGCTGTCTACCCTGCCAGTTAAAAAGAAGCAGAAGGAGATTTTTATTCAAATGGATTTTTGATGTTATATTTTGTAGTTATGGCAGTGTGAATACCACCATTTTTGTCCACAGGAGCCACCAAAATCAACAAAATAGAAAAGCCCCTTGCAGTAGCTTTACATTCCCACACATAAAGTGCATAAGTATGTAACTTACATCACGTACATATGTCATGTCTTGAAGAGAAGTCAACGTTGATTTTTGGTTTTACACAGGACACAAACCCTGGTCTCCTGGGTGTTTTGTTTGACCCATCCGTCCACCCCACCTCCAAATGTGGACCTTCTGGCTCTTCATATTATGTCACCTGACAGTTTAACAGCACATTACAGCATAATACCAGAGGGACACCTCCAGAAATGATGCTACAGGTTTACCTCTAGAGTCATACCTTGAAGCAGAAGGGCACTGACCAAGCGGCCATATTTGACACGCTGGGAGTGAGAACAGGCTTCAGTGTAATGAGAATCTCATTCATTACAGTCTTGCACACAACCCAAGGAGATTCTGCCAAGAAAAAGAAATTTGTTGCTGGTTTGAACATACTACCATGAATTTTAAACAAACTAAATTAGTTTTATCTTCTAATGCTGTTTTTTTTTTTTTTTTTCTTCCATACAGCCTTGATTACTGTAATCTCCTGCCTTCCTGTTATTAAAAGCAGGTCACGGGATCTTATTATTCTTCCACGCTTGCCTGTTAGCTCTCAGATATTGTTAATGCTTTGTTTTCTCTGCTAGGATAATACAAAGCATCTTTTCACCCCGTCTGAGCTGAACTGCATCACAAACAACAGGGACCTCAGTTTACACAAAGCAACATCTGAGGACTGTAGGTTCGTAAAATCCCACAATATATAATAAACAAATGGAGAATATCAAGGCCATTTATTATCATTACAAAGCACAGGGGAGCACAGAGGAATGAGAGTTGTAGTTCCGTCATTGAAATTCAGAGAAGAATAGGATGAAGTATAATCTACACCATGAAATTTCTATTTAAAAAAAAAAGTATGTTAATGCTCTCTGTGAAACCAAACTCATTTTCAAATATGCTGATTGAGACACTGTTCACTGGAGTATACATGATTTTTTTCAACTTAAGTCCACTGGTTCAGACTTGCTTTTGATGGTTGTAAAAAAAAAAACCCACTGGAATACATTCTTTACCTTGATGATGATCTACATCATTGGTTCCCAACCTGGGGTCCGGACCCCCCTTAGGGGGTCACCAGAGATCACAAGGGGGTCCCCAAGACTGTGCCTGCTCTGAGGTCCTCAAAATTAGATTTGCACATGAACAAAAGTCACCATTTATAGAAAGGCTGTTTAAAAAATATTTTAAAAGGTACATTTATTTGTCCCAAATTAAAATTTTGAAGGCTACTTAGTCCTCCACTCTACTGTGACCTCTCAAGCTCTGTCATTATGACGCATTACTATTAATGGAAGGGGGGGGGGGGGGGCTACAAGGAAAAAAGGTTGGGAATCACTGATCTACAGAGTCACACATCAGAGCCTCTCAGCCTCTAGAGACGTGGGGGGCTTGGTGCTTCTTGTGGCTGTGAAAGCTCCAGTGGGCTGTCTTTGTTTGTTTGGGACTCAGAGACTCTGACAGCAGGCTGCTCGTGGCTGCTTAGCTCTGACTACCAGCTCTCCTGCTACAGTGAGCATTGGTCAGTCGCTCACTCTGGTCGTCTCTCCTTACCTCCCGTGTCACATGCTATGTAATGACAAGGCCACGCCCCCTAAAGCGGCTGTCCTGTGCAAACCCACCCAACCCACTCCTCAGCCCCTTACCTACCTACCTACCTTTTAAAAGCATTTTTCAAAATCAGCAGTGGGTCAAGTTCTGGCTTGGGCACTTTACATTAAATTGTGGTGAGACAGATTTGTTATTTAAACCAAGACTCAATGCAGGTTTACACGGCTTATATTCTTTTTACAGATTAGTTTGTTAAAATAAATTTGTACAGGAAACCCTCAGTAGGACTTTTTTGTCAGACTATGAGGTTTGATTTCAAAACTTTGCTTTAAATCTGCAGACTTTTTTAATATAGACCAGGCTTAGAATTTCATTATTTCAGGTGCAAGGCCACTTGGCCTTTAGTGTTATCAATTTTTTAATGGCACAAAGGCCAAAGGACAGGATAGCAAGCCCATCAAATAACACAATGATTTTAAGTCATCCGAAATAATGACTTTAACTAAACATTTAAAGATGATTTTATTTGAAATAGATTATTTTAAATAGGCTTACATAAAGAAACGGTTTATTTCACAAAATAATTTATTATTATTTACAATATTTAAATGACTGAGTCAGACGTTCATACACCCTCAGCTGATGACAATAACTCGACTCGTTTGAAGACGGGGATGTGGAGTCAAGGGGATTAACGGTAACATTTGCTAACATTAATATTACAACCACTAGACTATAATGCTCGTGAGGCTTGTAACACTTGTGTAACAATGTGTAACATTGCTTTGAACCCACGACTGGGTATTTCTGAGTGTTTCACTTGGTGTTGCCCAGTAAAAATTCAGAATCTCAACAACACACTGGCTTCTAAAAACTGTATTGACGGCAAACAGGCAGAGGAGAAAACGGTGAAATCAGATGGGCCGGTGATGGCTGGGCCACTGTGGCCTCAGGGCCTATAATTTTTTGTGCGGCATAAGGCCAAAACTGAAGGGGACAGCCGTGGCCTTTATGGCTCCATGAAATTCTGCCCTGTTAAATTTTTTCAGTGAAGGATATCACTGATTCTTCTATCTGTCTATATTACAGAGATCTGAAGTTGGCAGAACTGATTTTGTAAAGATTTTTAGGGATGATTCGTTGATGTTCACACCAATGACTGTGCAAGTTTGACAGTGTTCCGATATGAACATTTTCTCTCAATATAAATATCTCCAGCTAAATCATTTCAACACATAGAAAACACTGTGTGAGCTGTCTACCCCAATCGTGATCTCGTCTTATATAGAAGAAAACCCAGTATGTTATCTATGGACTGGAGAGGTTTAGGAATTTCATTTCAAGAGAATAAATCCAGAAAATCTAACTTATTTGTGAATAGCTAAAAATTATGCTGATTTCTTTCACTGCCTTGGGTGGGTACGTGGGAGTTAATTGGCGCCTTTGCAGGAGACTGATGGGACCTTCAGGAGGTTTGAACTGTGTGGTGTGAATGGCACCATGTGGTTACTGCCTTAATGGACAACACAGGTGACCAGCACAGATTGCAGGTCCACATTTAAGTTTCTTTCAAGTCAAATTATACATAATAATACATCTGTTGGACAGAATGTGTATGGCACTGTATTTTGCAGCATGACTGTATTATGCTGCTAATCACCACAGTTAATGAAACTTTTTTTTTTTTTGACTTTTTCTATTACTTCGACCCCTTCTGTGTTGCAAAGACTAGCTGGAGACTTTGAATGATGTTTTCAGATTCAGCTCTGGCTCAAGTGAGCTACTTTGGATACAAATGTCATTTCAATAATTGCATTGCAATTAATGATACTTCAAAATGATGACTTACACTCATTAATTAAACCCAATTCATTATGTTTTCTGACAGATTTTCTTTTGAAAACAATGGAAGATTATGACTCTTAACTATAAGTGGCTAACCACTGCTTATTGTTCTACGCAGGATTTAGAGAAACTCATTTATGCCTTCGTCTCAAGTATTGTGAAGAGTCGGGCAGTCAACAGAAAACTGTAGCACACTCAGATGCTGCTGGTGTTCTAAAAGGGAAGAACACAGAATTAGTCTTATTCATAATGTACAGTATTTACATGACAACGGTCACTCCATTTTGCAGTTAAAACAAGTTATTGCTGATTTATTTTTTATCAAAATGAAAAAATGGTCTTTGGAGATATATCATTAGTAAGGTGTGGGTGCGTGGATGTGTTTGAGCCAGCAGGGACATCAACACACTTTAAAGAGAAGACTTCAAAAAAGTAAAAAAGAATCTAAAAAGTTGTTCATTTCCCAGATTTTTGTCTTAACCCAACATACAAAAAACTTCAAATTTAATTATTACATTAAACAGAGCTGATTTTTTAATTTTTATTTTTATGTGATCATCAATATATGTAGACAATTACTCCTTGTACTGCTGGCATGGCTACAACTGTGACCAGACTGACCTGAAAAGCCTCAAATGATTTTTACTCGACCGTTAAGAAGTTCTAAAACTGACCACCATAATGTTATACTGGGAATATACTGGGGTCTGTATTCTGATATCAGTGTAAGTTAGTATCCTGCATAAACAGATGCCCAGCTCAAACAGGCAGACTATCAGTTTCATAGTGTTGTATCCTATCTCCACAGTGCTCAGCACTAGAGAAAAGTCTGGCTCCACACATTTTCAATCTGTTCTACAGGAAAATAACGCTCCGGCTATCTACACTAATTCCAATGTCTTGGGCAGCGCTAAGCCCAGGTTTCAGCGATGGTGTCCGTGCCAAATGGTGTCAAGGGGGAACTTGTTTTGGTGGAACATTTGCACGTGGCGGGCGAGCCTGGGGATTAAAGTGACTACATCACGGCAAGAAGGAAAGGTAACAGCTGTAAGCTTGTTTACATTCATAACATTAGCATCCCACACACAAACTCGACATTTTCAGCATGTAGGTTCAACAAGTAGGCTGTTGTTATTTTCCGAGAACTTTGAAAATGCAGATAGCGGATGCCGCCAAGCTGACTGACACAAGTTGTCTAAAGGCTGGCTTATACCCACAGAGTACATCTGGTGAGTCACTCTATCAATTTCCATTCATTGGTGTAAGACCAAATATACTATGAAAACATGAATAATATATTCTGCATGCCTTCAGACTGTACTTGACATGCCTTAAATAAACTGATATCATATTGTATGGATGTACTCAGAGCAGGGGCTAAGACAGGAGGTCACAGAGTTCGCCGAAGGATGCAATGCTACATCCCGCAAAAGCATGCCCATCCACGTGAAATACATACGAAGCCCCATTTAAACAGGCAAGTAAATGTTTGTTAGCATGATGTTGAAGAAAAGATACCCATCATTCTATAAACTCAAAGTGCTACAGCTGACCAGCCAGCTAGCTATCTACCCTGCAAAATTATGATAGAAAGTTTGCTTTTTCCCCGAGGTGGATGTTTGTTTGCTAGCTACAGGAGTTTAGTAAACCAAGCTGCAACACAAGATATGTGTCCATGCTTGAAGATAACTTACACCAATCTAAAGTGCATGGTTGAAAGCGCAAAATGCAAGGTTTTTTTTAAGATTATTGTTTGCCTTTATTTTGATAGTGACACCTGAAGATTTGACAGGAAAGGGGGTAGAGAGAGAGGAGGGGGGATGACACGCAGCAAATGGGCCGCAGGAGGGAGTCAAGCCAGCGGCTGCTGCAGAGGACTAACAGCCTCAGTACATGGGGTGCATACTCTACCAACTGAGGTAAGGGGCACCCCACAATGCAAGGGTTTACACCTTATCAGCTGTGAACAAGCGCCTTGATTAATTCATGAACGTCTGTTGGACATAACGTGCAATAAACCAATCAGGAAGTCAGGTCTCATCACCTTTAAGAAGCAGGTGTGCTCAGAGTGAACTGTTGGCTGCATGATGATCTGACAGCTATGATCCTGTCCCCGTGTGCACTTTCTTCTATTGGGATTTCTTTGGGTTTATAATTATAATAATAATTCCTCTGTTATTAGTGAGAATAATTTTATAAACAGTCATACATGTATGCTGTTTACATCAATATTTACACTTTATTGCTGATTGAAAATATATTCAAAGGATACTTTACTAACCCAAACTCCAGGGTAGGAAAAAATCTTTACATAAATGAAAGGTCTTTTGTGATTGTGGAGACGCGTGAGTGCGCCTCACCCAAACACGCCGATTGCCGTCATGTGTAGACAGACCTACTGCGCCACAGACCTTGAGCCTTGATCAGGCTTCAGCAGGCCTGTGCTACAAGTGGTTTCAGTTACAATGAGCTCTGCACAAGATACCAAACGCACCTGCCCACACCTTCATTTTTAGACCTCCCCCCCATGGGCGCACAGACAGGTGCAAGTTAATTTGCTATCTTGCAAGCATGGGGAAAATGACAGCTGTGCAGGTGTAATAAAGCAACGCCACTTACGTCACTCACGCTGTGCGCCGGGTGTAAGACAGGGCCCTTAATGTTTCCTCCGGCTGACTTGTCTAAGTATCTGTTACTGCTTATGCAAATACAGCTTAGAATGTCTTGATGAGCTACAGCCTACACATACAGGATCTCTCTCTTACTGCACAGATAATTAACTCTCATCTAACCAACATATTTCACATACAATGACTACCCAGATGATTATGGTAAAAACTCAACTGGTATATACACAGACTCAGATGAACACAGATAAAATAGCAATTCTCCTTATTTCATTTTTTTCCCCCCACAAAAGATAGCACAAAATATTTAATTTACAGACCAGAGCTGTATGCTGTTAGCAGGAAAAAACAGATTTTAATTCAGATGGACTTTAAATCTTCTCACTTGCTTCCGGGTATAAAAGGGATGTTAAAGCCCTGTTGCTGGTTTGTAAATCACATAGTGGCAGAGGGCCAGTATACATTCTTGATATGCTTGAAGAATATAAATCCAGTAGGTCCCTTAAATCTTCAGGAACAGTCATCTAGCTGGAGTAAACAGGGATGGTGCATATGGGTGCTATGCTGCAGGTATATGAAACCAACCTGCTCTTTATATTAGATTTTTCTTTAAGGATGAGTGTACTCGCAAGCTCAACACTAGATTCCACTAAATCCTACACAAACACATCTCTGGCAGAAAATACCCTAAAAAAATATATATTTAATATTCCAGCGATGATGACTATTTGTTGCTGAAAAGTGACAAGTGAAAATTGTGTTGTATTGGTGAAAATGTACTGCAATGTGGACAAACTGTGTTGCAGTTCCTGTGCGTAACTGTTTCAAATATTTCTAAAGGTCATTAATTTACTGTCTGTGTTATAAATTCTTAGGTCACAGATCCAACAGGCTTGAAATTTGTATGCAAAGAAAGGCACACCCAAAATTTGCAATGCATACGCTGAATCTTCTAAGTCTGATTAGGAAAAGCTCAAATGTGCAGATTTCAATCTGCATAAGAGCTGCATGATTTTACCCAATCTGAACTTGGCTCAAAATATATAGAGAAAAGTATGAGAATGAGAAGACGGGTCTAAAAGTTTGAGTATTGGAAACAAAACAAGCGCAGGTTTTTTGGAAAGTTCTATAAACTTGAATAACTTAATGTCAGCAGGGTCTGCAGATGATAACTGAAATACTGATACATCTACAGTCACTCCTCAAGTTATCTAGGAAATGTTAAATTCTGTGGTTTTTATGTCAAATTTGTGATATACAAGAACACAAGCTGGGTGTTTTGTTTGCAGGTTGTATGAAAATTTCTCCAGTTATTAGGAGTAGCACTGTGGATCCCTATTGTTTTTGTTCTCATTATTTTTTTCGCTTGCTCTTATTTTTCTCTGTTAGAAGTGTTTGTGCAGCAAAAAACTGTAAGATGAAAACTCAGGAATCAGCAGGCAGGGTTGCAAATTCCACCCACTACTCGGGCAAAAATAAAAAAATAAAAAAAATTACACTCATCGACCTCAAAGTGGGCTGTAACAATGACGTTTATGTTTTCTCCAATATGAACAAACAGCTTGGCATAGAGTCAAAATTCTTTCACCATTTCATTGGTTTAATCCCACTGCATCTTTTTTTTAAGTTTGTCTGCTTTATATTTTATGAAATTTTCTCACTTTTATCAAATTCCTGTTTTCATACATTCCTCCCAGACGGCTGGGCCGATCGTCCTGAAAATTAGACGGGATCATCTACTGACTTCGCTGATCTAAAGTTAAGGAGTTTTGATGCATCAACCTGTTTTTTTTAACAATTTCATGAGCCAATGAATTTTGTATTAAAATGGCAAATTTTTGAAAATTCGAAATAACTCATGAATGCATTGAAATATCAAATTGGAAATCAATCCAGTTCCATGCTTACTCAGTTAACATCTACATCTTCACGAGTCCTCATTCAAATGCTGCAAAAATTGACGCCGACACTCAGTTAGTTCACACGTGACCCCAGAAAAGAACCAACCTTAATAATATCCGGAGACCAACCATTAGTTGGCGCGCAGATGGTCTGGATAGCCACACCTTAGGATTTATCATGCTGTGTTGCCTTGCTTCTGTTACAATTCCTGTTTTGTAAAAATGTTTTCCAATCCAACTTTTTCTTGATGTTTCAGCTTCTTTTTTTTTTGTCTATTGGTGCAGACACACCAAATCCATTGATGTACACCAATTCATTTTCTATGGACAGGAGAAGATCCAGCTGTGCAGTGCATGATGGGTACAGCGCCGCATGTTGACAGACTGTTTGCCGTATCTGAATTTGCTAAATCACGACTAGACCTCTACTTTATGCAAATGAGGTCTGTGCAAAGCAAGGTAGCAGACTCGCAAAAGCATACTTTTCATCTAAAATGTGTTCAGAAACATATTTTAGTGTACTGTATACCTGAAAAATTTAGAAAGTTTGTGACCTGGCCACCATGTTGAAAAGATCTGAGCCAAAATCAAGCACCACTCACTGTCCGGAGCGTGAGGTGTTCCATTGCGTCAAGCTTTTTCATCACCGGATTTGGTGCATCTACACCGTAACAACCAATATGCATTATTACATGTGTGTCTGTGCGTGTGTGTGCACTTGCTCTTTGTCTCGTTTTCTCTTTCACATGCACACACACATGTAGACGTATACACAGACAACTAGCTTGACTCTGCAAAACATTTGCATAATTCAGTATGTGCAGTATATCAATTGCCTGAAACAGGACTTCTAGAATAAGATGTTCACATTTTTATTTTCTAAATATCATTTTGACTAAAATGAATAATTAAAAAGTCTAGATCTGCTGATTTAAGCTGCACAACTCAGAAGCCTTCTGCAGCCAATAAAATGGTGTTTCGTGACAGGGCCACAGAAATGGTCCAACATTAACGTCAATAACATTAATCTTTAAACCATAAACTTCACCGTGTATTTATTTTTCAGTCAGCTCACTAACTTGCAGCCAGACAGCTCACCTGTCTGTGTCTCTGTGGTCAGGCTGCTGCTTCCAGGACTTTCCTGATAAAATGATGAATGACATTCTCAAACAAACTAATCAGGTGGACATGATTTGGCTAATTAACCCTTTAACCCTCACTAAGTGGCAATCTGGATTGCAGCAGTGAAAAGGTTTTGTGAGTTTAGTCGGCTTTTAAACTATTGAGTTGAAAATTCTGCTCGTATGACTTGTTTTAATTTAAACCTAACTCACGTAATTTCCATTGGCAGAATATTTTATCTTTGGATCCTTTTTCCATTCCCTATCCAAGGCATACCCAGATTTAATTGAAAGCTGTTCTTGAACCATTTCAAGTACATGCCTGGTTTTGATCTCTTTCAAAACACTCTGAAGTGTTTTCCCTAACAAGTGCTATTGGCATTGATTAATAGAGGTCTAAACATGGAGGAGAGGAGGGTTTATTTCCACCTGAATATGTATGTATGTATATATATGTATTGCAAAAATATGCTAACAGATGACCTATAACTCTGACTTATTAGCTGGAAAAGGCAGTGAGACTGCAGCATTTAGCCTTTTCTTGTCCCAGTGCCACAGAAAATAAATATTTACACATTTTTCTCAGAATAGGGTTTTTAAGTGATTTTTTAAAGGTCATTTGAAGAGCGAAAGGTCATTTAAATATTATAAATAAATATTAGTCCTTTTCCCCTTGCAATGGTGGAAAAACAGTCCTTATAAAAAGCAACTTACAGAAAACTATCTAACATAATTACATAATATATTTACATAATTCCCCTGTTCTAGCTTCATATTACATTTTTAAAAAACTGCTTTTTGCGATTTTCAGGATTTCATTAATTTGACATGGACTCTCATTGGTTTCTGTGGGCTGTGGACAGGACATGGAAGCTCCTATTGGCTCAAGTGAGGTGTCAATCAAAAGGCCAGACTGCAGTGGCCATATTGAGACCAAGATGATACTCCCATCTGCATACAAAAAGCCATACAGAGATGGAAGTAAGTTACGACAAATGTTGGCTGGATTGGATGGACGACCTTTTCCAATGCAACAGGACCATTTTAGGCGGAATGTTATTGAGCAGTGGATTACTGGGAGTCTTCAATGGTGAGTTGCCTCAGTTTTGTAATTGTTTGCTTGTTTGTAGTGCTGATTGTACCTGCTGTTGTGATTATATTTTGGCATGGTTGGTATCAATAGAAACATAAGAAGCTTGGCTTTATAACACTATGTTGCATTAGTATACATGTTGTGTACTGACAGATATGAGTGGGAGAATAAACATCTGCCAGCTGGTTACTGATGGAAATAGTGTGGACTGGTTTTGGACTGAATATGTGGGAGGACTGGATCAGCCGGACCTTTGCCAGTGTAGCAGGACTGTTTTTGTCTGAGTATTACTGATCGTTGGGTTACTGAGAGTCTTCAAATCAGGGCTGACACCTTCTGGTTGGTTGGCCGATGTGCTCTAGTCTGACCAAATTCTCATTGGTTGGACAGTTGCAGGTGTTTCTATACTAAGGAGAGAAGCACTTTTTTAGCAGACCTGATGAATAATATTTTGAGTGAGAGGCTATTTACTGAACATTTACTGGCTCCAAACTAACTGAGATCATGTCAAACTACTAGTAGAGGTCGCTACATCAGGCCCTAGCCTCAGAAGACAGAAGAGCTGAGTGGACAAAAAGTTCATTTTTGATCACAACATGAGTGTGGATTTTCCAAGCTCAGTGCTAGATCGACAACAGCTGTCGACCTGACTTCACACACAAAAAAGCTGCGAATTTTGCTATATGTTTTGTTGTTTTGGTGTTTAATTCGTAGGTCATCCTGATGAATTTAGTGCTAGCATATTGCTTATGTGGCTGCTCCCACAGGCTGTGGTGATGTGGGACTAATGTTGTACTATTGAGGGACAGTCAAGAGAAACTGTTAGCATAAAACCTTGTTTTAAGAGAACTAAATAGTACACAGAAGATGGTGTGACTCTTGTTGTGTGCATACATGCCCTAAGGGTAATAATATAACTGTGTGAAAACAACATGGTCAAACTGCAGGATGTCATGTATCTGGTAACCTTGTGCAACTTTAATTCGCACCCATTTTGGCTACCAGGTAGAGGGCAATCAGTGCACTGTGGCTGATTTTGTTAGTCTACTGACTACATGCCTTTTTTTTCTCTTCAACCTATTACTTGGTTGAAGAGAAAGTAGAATTTTAGTTGACCAAGTTTTTTTTTGGTTGACTACATCTCTAAACTAAACGAGTACAAAAATGGTTGGCATCGCTCTGCATGAATATACGTGTAACTAACTACTATACAGCAGTTGTGTACTTTGTCAGTCAAGCTTGTTCACTTCACTTTGAAAGCAAACACAAATCTCCTCAAAGATGATTGCAGTTTTCTTTTCCTTTTTCTGTTACATTGAGATATAAACTTTTGGAAAATAATACAAAAAAACTTGCTTTGGGTTAAACTAACTGAAAATGAAAATGAGAAACCCAAGGATAAGCTTTGACACTTTTGTGTTGCGCATGTGATAAGTCTAAAAGTCCTTTATCCAAAAAAGATTGCATACACAGCTGCATAGTTTTTCTAACTTTCCATTCTGAAGTAAAAGTGCAAGGCCGTTCAGTGTTTGCCTTACATTTTGTTGCAGTGAGTCTGTTTATATCTTACTTCTGTTGGTTTTATTTTCATTTTTTTTATCAGCTGTGAAATATACTTGCTGAAAGAACTGCTACTTTTTCAAAGCCACAGTTTTTACCCACACAAAAATAACTCAACTCCTGATCCACTGCTGAAAAAGGGAAGGCACCGGGATGACATTAGTTCAATAAACATTAATCCTGCATCTTACTTATGTCAAAGATGATAAATGTTTGCATTCAATACAGACAGTTGAGCTACCCACACTGTTGAGGCTCTTAAAAAAGGAGCCCACCAAGGACCAAGCAACAAAGCAGTTTGATAAAATGACATGTCAGAGCAATGATCACAAATTATGCAACCAGCAGAGTGGAGGTCAGAAATGCGGGTTAGCTTAGCAGGCTGAACAGTCCAGCACATGTTTGAGTGTGCAGGACAGAGAGACACAGAGATGGTGTGGCTGTGCTCATAGACCAGGTGTGCTAATTGTTGGAGCGGTTAGCTGCAGGCTGTGAATATACTACTGAATATTCAGCATGACATTTTTGTTGCAAAATATAAGCTAAGGCTAGTTGGGAGCTAAGCAGTCAAATGTAACACTGATTGATTGAACTTATATAACTGTCTCATGCACAAACAATGTGCCCAATTCAAACTGGCTTACAAGATGCCATTCTTTACAGAAACAGGCCAGAAACCAGAAGAGCAACATAAAATACAAGTAATATTAAACAAATAAACCATCCTGACATTTTTTCCAAGCTTCAGAAACAAAGTTAGCCACCTTATAAATGTTAAAGCTTAATGACCATTCCATTCTGTCATTATCAGTGGACCAGAACATTTCTGGATTTTAAATCTGCCAACTTCAATGTTCAGAGGGAGGATTCCAACTCTCATCTGTGCAACTAAAGACCTCTGACTCCTTGACGAGTTTGCTGTAACATAAAATTCTGAGCCGCAATGGTGCTTGCTTTGAAAATATGTTTTTAATTTTGGTTTTAACAAAATAACATTTAACCATTTTGCTTCAAATCTAACAAGTAACTTTCTTCTAATTGTGTATATGCTGCATTATAAATTATTATGATACACAGTGGTGGAAAGAGCACTGAAAATCTGTACTCAAATACAAGTACTGTTACGTGCGCTAAAATGTTATGTATTTGCCCCAAAAACTACTCAGATTATTAGTTACTTTTAACAGTTGATGTCACCTCTCCAAACTAGGGATGCACATTTTGTGCTTGTTCTTTAACCAATAGCTGAAAAAGTGAACAATTGATTAATGAAGAATAATTTATAAGATACAAAGCACATTTTTTTCCTCATTTTAAGTTTAATTTTCCTTATTCAACAAATGGTTCCGACAGACAAAACATTGTCAAAATATAATATAATATCCATATAAATATTATAAAAGTACAAGGACCCAAAAAACTAATTAATTCTAGTATTTTAAGTATTCGTCATTAGTTACTTCCGCCTCTGATGATCCATATATTGTAGCCTCCTCAAAAATCTCATGAATCTCTTTAACCCATGGAGAATTATGTGATTTACTCCAAAGAAAAGCCTTCTTGTTGACCCGTTTTGACCTGACCCTATTTAAGCAAACGATTCCACGTTCTGATTATTTCACATTTTCACCTTATTGAACCAAGAATTCAACCCAGATCACCCCGAACAGCCAAAATAGAAGCAAACTTATGAACGCCTGAAAAAAGAGGGTGCAGCTCTATTCTGTAGGGAGTTTGCTATTTCACATTCTGTAAAACCTCATATCCCAGGAGCATGATTTAATATAGGAGACTCACATGCCTCATAAAGTTGTGAATAAGTAGAATATCCGTGATCTTCACATAATGTAAACTTGTTGACAACAGAGCCTAATGCTCTCCCAGCTGAATCCGCCAACACTGAAATTATAACTTCATGAATCATGAATTCATGAAGAGTAAATCCCAGATATTTATATTCAGATGAATACTCCAGAGTGACAGCACCAAAAGTTTTTTCACTATGCTAATTATTAATTTTAGTTGGAAGAGATGTCGAATAGGAAAACTTCTTGATTTTCCTTTTTGATTTATCACTGTAAAAAAAAAAAAAAAAGCTGAGAAAACTCACAATTTCAAGGCACTGGCTTCACAAAGTTTTTCAGTCTTAAGTGAAACTCAAAACTATTATGTTAACTATTGTGGCAATAAAGTAAAACAAGTTTTGCAGACCTAATCTTTTGTTGAGGTTTGTTTTCATTAAATAAACTGAAATCTTCAGTTTCAGAAACACAAAATATCCTGAATTTTTAAAAAATGAACACTGTGAGCTATGAACCTGACAGGGTGCCTTAAAATTAAATGGTTCCAACT
This sequence comes from Lutjanus argentimaculatus, assembly GCA_034769285.1. NCBI lineage: Eukaryota > Metazoa > Chordata > Actinopteri > Lutjaniformes > Lutjanidae > Lutjanus > Lutjanus argentimaculatus. The sequence continues at coordinate 2,588,877 of JAWZSL010000054.1, forward strand.
GAAAATTAAAGCCGCAAGCAGCACTGGACGGGCCCTGACACCTCCACGCCAATTGGAACGTGTAGTGGCCGTGGCCCCATGGCCAGACACTTACCGGTTGACAGGGCTCTGAATTTTCACACGTGTCAGACACCGCAGAAAGGAGTTCAGTGTTACTTCCTGTCTCCAAACTGTATGTCATATTCCAGACATCAAGTGTAGCCTACACTGTGAAAATTTCATGTAAATCAATGATGATTGATACAGGAGTCTTACTTCCTGTTGCCAGTGGGTGGCACTGTGACTGCTGGTTGTCATGTTCAGGGCTGGACGTTTGATCACAAAGTAGTCTAGATGCCACACACTAATTTTAAAGTTGTTCTGTTGAATTCTGCAGGAGAAGTTTGTGAAAATACAACGTGTAGAAAACTCACCTTCCTGTTTGGTTTAGGCTATGGTTTTATGTGCTATTAGGCTTGAACGTACCTGTGAGTATTTGGAAAGCCTCCTTCATGGAGCAGCTGACTCTGTGGCCGAGGAAGAAACAAACTGTTGTGCAGCCATCAGTGAACATATATAGTGACCAGGCCAAACCAAACAACACACAAGGGAAAAACAAGATGGACGCCAACTACAACTAATACGAGGCAAACGCTAACTAAGGCCTGATCCCCCCTCTGACTTGGCAGTACATGGTTTGGTCTGGTAGGATTTAAGAGTCCTCAGCTCTCAGATACACCTTTTGCTCAACCAGGAAGTGAACCGCCCCCAACAACCACAGTGAGTCAAAGACAAACCCTACAGTGTGAGAGTGTGTGCACTCCATTAAAACAGTGTGAGGATACAAGAAAATTAACAAGATTCACATCAAACAAACTGTGTCATGTGAATTGTTCGGGTGTGTTTGACTGCAGATGAAATGAACCTGTGCGGGTGAATGTGAATGGCTGTTAACATGTAAGCTGTTAGCATGGCTGTTAGCAGATGTGGCTGTGCTCATCACAACATTTGGCACTCTTTTTAAATCATGCAAAGCAGCAAAATATTCTCTGCATCTCCAACGTGTGCAGAAATGTGCTAAAAATGGTAAAACTACTGGTGTTAAAATGTTTAAAGGGTCATTCATGCCCAATTCCTATTTTCTCCTCTCATCTCTTGTACTATTTCCATCTCAATATCAATAAACTATTTTAATTCATCAATTAATTAATCTTGTCACAATCTTAGTCAGTCACAAAAAAAAAAAAAAAAAAAAAAAAAAAAAATAGGTCATGTGGACTTCAGCTTCTTAAATGTGAATATTTTCTGGTTACTTTACTCCTCTGTGTCAGTAAACTGAATATCTTTGAGTTGTGGACAAAACACAAGATTTGAGGACGTCATCTTGAGCTTTGATCAACATGTTTCACCATTTTGTGACATTTCATGGACCAACCAACTAATTGATTCATTGAGAAAATAATAATAATCGATGATGCAAATAATCATTAGTTGCAGCCCTAAAAACACTATATTAAGCTAAGCAATTTAATTATATTTTATACTGAAGTAATCCAAAACGGATGGAAAGTAATCAAGTTACATTATTTTAATATTGTGATACTTGGATTACATTACTGATTACATTTTTAACAGGTAATTAGTAACTGTATCAGAATACATTTTGAAGTAACCCCCCCAACCATATAAAAGTACAAGAACCCCTCCAAAAAGACTTAATTACAGTAAGTAAGTCTCACCATTTTACAGAATCACTACGTCCTGATGTCCTGATCACCACCATAATATTTCATCATGGCTTTGTAGCCTGTTGCCTCATATGCTTTTAGTCCTGAGAAACCCATCTTTACTAAAACAAAGCCAACTAGAAAAGGTCACTCAGAGTGCAGATCTCTGCCAGGCAGCCCCAGAAGACTGTTTTGATGTCATCGCCTACATTTTGATTAGTAACTGTAATTTAATTACAGATGTAAGTATTTACTCTCAGGCACTTATAGTATCCTATTAACCCTGATGCACCCTTAACTATTTCTGCACAAATGAATTCCTCCTGCCCTAAAAAGCCTCAAATTGAAGCCATAAGGCTGCATTCAATTTTTTTTAAATCAGCTTTAGTCCTGATCATAACAACCTAATATTCATTCAGTTTCAGAATTTTAACTCTTTTGTTTGCATACTGCCACTGATTTTTGTAAAAAGTGTAAAAAAAAAAAAAAAAAAAAAAAAAACAGAAAAAGAAGAATTATTTTCCATGAAATAAATTCAAAATGGATTTCTTTTTTTTTGACAGTGATTACAAATAAAAATGATTTTGATGCATTTGCAATGTCAGATTTGGAAAAAAAAAAAAAACCTCTTGAATTCCTACAAAATTTCTCCTTCCTAACACAGCTATAAAAATATAATATAGTAATATTATTTTCCACTTTTTTGGTTAAATCTTTCAACCAGCTTCAGTCCTGATCATAACTACCAAACATGCATAGGTTTTTAGAATTTTAACTCTTTAAACCCTCTTTAAAAGTTTTTTTTTTTTTTTTTTTTTTTAGATGATACCATTCATTTTTATAACGTAAAAAACCCCCACAAAAATGTAAATATTTTCAATATAATAAATGCAAAAGTGTTTTTTTTTTTTCAGGGTGGGCGGGGTTCAGAGTCTGGGTTATATCAATGAGTAGCAACATTGATTTTGATGCATTTTTAATTTTTTGTAGCATATAAATTTTGAAGTATGGCCATGTTTTGTTAGGTCACAGTGACCTTTCACCTTTATTCACCACAATCTAATCAGTTCCTCCTCGAGTCAAACACGATGCCTGTGGCCACGACTGCTGCTGGTGTGAAGCCATAAAATAAGTTTTTAAGGGTTTTTCAAGAATTCTGAATCACAGAGGTCCTTCAGCAGACAGTCAAGAATGCCAATAAATAAATAAATTAGGCTGATCAGTCCAGTAGTATTTGAGATTAAGTGCAGACAAGCTTCAGGTCCCTCCTTTAAAACAGTTTGCTTCATCTGTCAGTCAAAGAATATGCAGATCTATGTAGAACAGAATGTAAAACAGTATTTATTGAATAGAATATTTTTTGTAGAATCTTCCATAAGTGAATATTGACATTAACGTAAATAAGAAATTTTAGAATATATAAAATGTAGAAAATACTAAAATAGAATACTGAGCTTTGAGTCTGCTGCCTGATAATTAGTCAGTTCATTGATTTTAAATTCAATATTTAATCAATCATCTGTCAATATTAGTCCATTAATTCCCATCTTGCATCAGTTCAGAGTTGCAATCAGTGGTAGACAGTAACTAAGTACATTTACATCAAGTGCTGTACTTATTTTGGACTTTACTTGAGTTCCAAAGGGCTGTTTTATTGACTTTTTAGAGATGCATGGTTCTCACAGGACAGACATTGGACTGTCTTATGGGATACGATGCATTGCAGTAGAACTAAACTAGCCACAGTGGCCTATAAAGTAGTTAAAATGAGCTAAACCTTAAAGGAATGGTTCACCCAAATATGAAAATTCTGCCATTATTTACTCACCCTCATCCTGATTTAAGGTCAGGTTTAGGTTTTTTAGACCACAAAACACTGCTGGAGTTTAACAGGAGATTCTGCAATGCTGTTTTCCTGTTTTATTTTAGATAAAATATTCCAACATCAGTCTGAGGAAAAATGCAGCACAACACATATAAGTCCAGATGGATAATGCTGAAGCGAAGTACTTAGTACCTCAAGGTCCCTCTACATAGATGTTCTGGGAAAAGCATTGATACAAAGTCATTGGTAAATGTATGTTCTTATATGCAAGGTTGGTGACTGATGGATCTGTGGGCATTCATAAGTAAACACCTGCATGCACTTATTTTCAGAACAGGTGTCAGTATCACTCTCTATGCTTTCAGAATCACAGTACGCCTCGCATTTCGGCCCATCCAGACTGTCCCTTCATGTTACAGCCAACACTTTCTACAGAGGGCGCCTCATTAAAGATTTACACCGCTCACCGCTTAATGAACCAGAGGGAGACAGGAGGGAGAGGAGATGAAGGAGGGACAGAGATGGATGAAAGAAGAGGAGGAAGGGAGACAGCAGGAGGCGAGACGATGAGGTATGCGAGATGTGGACGAGTATCCTGGGTGTAAAGAGCGGACAGCAGGCACAGCAAAAAAACTAAAACGGACATAAATATGTGTCCACGTGTCTATAGAAATCCGTTTTTAAACATAATGTGCAGACACAGACACACAGGGAACCCTCTGTTGTTGATCCTCTCTGAATGCTCCATGCCATCTTGGTTTTTCACACATGCACAGACACACACACACACACACACACACACCACCACCCCACCACTCCAGACACCCAGCTCCACTATCTCTTACTCTGCTGCCAAAAGCTGTCAGGAAGATCAAAGTGGGTAAATGTGTTTGATGGAATACTCCATTTTCTTAATTTACCACATAGACTGGTGTGACTTGAAAGAGTTTTCATTGAAATGAACTTCATGCTGGAGTGCATTTCGAAACAGGAGTGGATATTGGGGATGGGGGCGTGGGGGGTGGCATAGCAGATAGCTGTGTGCGGCGGAACTGCTCCTCACTTCGTTCTATTATAATTTGTGAAATCAGCTTTCGGTATAAAGCAGGGCTCCGAATCAAGTTGAAAAGTAGTGAAGATAAGCTCTACAATGTTTTTTAAAAAAGCCTGTTATTCTCAAATATCAAGAGGCAGCACAATTTGTTAAGGTGTTATGAATGTGACATGAATGCGCATTGATGTAAAATGTCAGCATGGGATCGCTTTTGGGTTTCCACTCTTCTTAAACTTGCTGTACGCAATTTGAACGTACGCAATGCAAAACTTTCCACCTCCCACCAAATAACGCGCCTAACATGCACATGCATTTTGCTGGGATTGAAGAGGGACATCAAGGTTGTCAACTGTTGTAACTAAACAGTAAATTACATCTCTTCTACTTGGCTAGTCATGTCTGACTCAGGCTGAGCCTAGAGGAGAAGAAGGGAGGAACCAAGACACGTGGAACCCAGATGACCGTAGCTTATACTGTGATTGGCTAGGTACATGCTACCTGACCTAACCCTGATTGGTTGTTTGATGGGGGTTGGTTGGTTGTTAGTGACATGCAGTTCTAGAAAGAGTGCTGAAAATCTGTCCTCAAGTACAACTACAGTCTGTGAGGAAAACTAGACTTCTGCTCCTCCTAATGACTCTGTTTGGAGGGTTTAGAAACTGAGCACATTACTAAAATATTACTGAAAAAAATATTTAAGTAATAGCACAAAGTATTCTAATAAAAAGGATGCTAGCGTCCATGTTTCCTGTAAAACTGGCAGCTAGGGAGGGACTTGTCACAGTCATTGGTTGGCGTTTACAGTAGGCAATGGCGCTGTGCATTTTAATTGTGATTTTAAAAGTAAGTAAGTAGATAATGTGGTGTAATGCATTCTTAAGTACAAGTAAAATTACAGACTTAAAGAAATACCAAACAAATGACAGTAATTTGATAGTTGCAGTTAGTTACTCACAGTCCTGGTGACATGCAAAGATCAAACTGAGTTATTTCTACTAAAATTATTGCTTTGCAGCAAGCAGGTCCTAGGTTTGAATCCAGATTTAGAGTGTGCATGTTCTTCCTGTGCTTGTGTGGGTTTCGTCTGGGTGTTTTCCTCACCATCAAAAAACATGTATGCTATGTCAATTCTCAATTCTCAATTCAGAACCCCTGACTAAGGTGCTTCCTTGCAAGTTGAGTTGGTCCTCGGGTGCTGCATACTGCTGCCCACTGCTTCTAATACTAGAATGGCTTAAATGCAGACACTGAATTTAACCATACTTTGTAATATGTTTGATTATATATATTATACATAGTTTATCTTTAAAATTACTTAAATACATGAAATGATAGGATTGTGCAATATGATGGTGTATGCCATGCAACAGTAGAAATGTGTCCACAGGTAGACACACACAGGCTATCTTTTCACGAGGTAACATGATTCAGGCACCAGGACTGCTTACCATTTTCTTACCGAGTGACAGTTGGTAGCGGTAATGCACCTTTCCTGGTTTTGGGTACGGCATGTGTGGACCACAGTTTTGATCCATCCTCCAAATGTCTGCAGCCTCCACCAGCAGTGTTTCAAGCAGGTGGAGCGTTTTGCCTGCACATTATGTTTACATGCTCAGATTTTGTTACTTTGGTCCTCTTTCATTGCACTTTGTGCCTCTGTCTGTCTGTATGATCGCAAGTCTGCACGGGGTCTTTTATTTTGAAAATTGACCAGATTATCTCTACTTTTTCTGTGTCTGACTTCCTGCCAGCTGAATCTGCTTCGTGCTCTTTGACGCGGCGTCCGTCACAAATAGACACGGTACGTATTTGAAGCGGAGCCCCTTCTGGGACACCATAACGGACGAAGCCATGCCTGGTGGAATTTAGCCGTAAGAGAGTGACAAGAAATCACGGAGGGGGAGAGTGAAATTTTAAATACCAGAACAGGAGACATCCCAACAGGCTGGTTTTATTTGCACCTGTTAACCTTGAAACAGGGAGCACTTGAAATTATTGCTCCCATTTGGAACCTTAAAACTTCCATTTTGAAAGAATGTTAGTGTTACTATTTTGAGGCTTTTGTTTTTAACTGTCGTCTTAAGTGAGGCAGTTATTTTTATTTGTATGGAAGTTCCAGATAAAGGAAAAAAATAATCAAATTTAGTTAAGTGCAGTAGATTTTAGTCATATCGCCAACCCTGATAAAATATATTAGTGCAGCTTTAAGTTGCCTTTTTCTCATGTTGCCTCAAACTTTTTCTCATTCTGTATCCCCTCTTATTTCCCTTTAATTCACTCCTCTTCAAGTCTTGCCATTTATCTTCTTCACCACCTCTGATAACACCCCATCTCACCCTCTTCCTTGCTTTTTTTTTTTCTCTTTCATACCTCAGACGCAACTCCACCTCCTCCGTCGCTCACCACCGAGGATCTCCTTGTGTAACATTTTAAGAAAGCCCTTTCGGTCATCCCTACGGGTAATTAAGTAGGCGGGCTATCCGTGTCGATGAACAGACCCCAACTGTTTCTTCCCTTCATTAGTAAAACCGTGACATGACAAGAAACCATGGCAACCACCACAGAACAGCCGCAGCGGCTGTATCACATGAGAAAGAAAACAGAAAGATCCCCAGTCTGAGGCGTTGTCTGTGTGTATACATCTGTATGTGTTGTCTGTGTGTGTGAGTGGGTCATTATCTCTTGTTAATTAGCCCACACATCTTCTTTGGTCTTATTGATCAGTAGCTTTGACAGCTGTTAATAGGGAGTTGGGAGCAGGCAGTCAGTGTCCTATTTTTTCAATTAACTCAAAATAAAGCAAACACAATATTGTACACTTACGCTAATTTAATAGAATAGACTACCAGCTCAAACTGTGACACAGTCCTGGGCCGTTTTTGTGACCTATACTAAGCTGGACACTTCAGAAATAGAATAAGAATAAGAAATGTCAGAAGTGCAACATGACTTGGTTTGTTGTAGACAAGACCACCCAAACTGAGACCAAATCACGACCAAGATCAGAATGGATTGAGATCAAGACAAAACCAAGACTTTCAGGGGGTGAGACCGAGTCAAGACCAAGACCAAAACAGGGCGAGACCAAGTTAAGTCAAGTCTAGACAGTAGAGGAAGAAGTGGACGGAGCTTCCAGGTCTGAAAAGTGAAGCCAATGCTGAAGTGCCTTAAACCTGCATTCCTTCTAATGGCCAGGAGGGGGACTCTTTAGTGGTGGCAAAAAGAAGTCTGATTGTATGGAGTCTTATGAGAAAATGGCCCTACTTTTTAATGTGGTGTGTGACCTCAGGAAACACTTTCTTAATGTGTTTATGGTCTCAATCACTAGTTTCAAAAAGTGGTCTCGAGACCTCAAGTCACAGATCTTATGACTTTAAGGCTTGAATTCAATAGTAAACTAACAAGTCACCAATGACTTGTGAGTTCTGTCTATTTTTTTTTTTTTGTTGTTGTTGTTGTTGTTTTTGCTTTTACAAGGCACATGTCTTGTTGGTTCCATCAGTTAAATGCTTATTTTGCCACATTGCAGTAGTCCACTTTGGTGCCTGCCTCAAAAATGTACATTTCTACCCTCAAAGGACTTAAGCACCTGTTAGGTGAAGTAGGCCACCTGATGGAGTGTCCTCACCTTGGTCTCTGGCTTTAACCCTGTTGGAAGTTTAATGTCATCATTCATGTGAGAATATTCTCCCAGATCATTAACTTATTGATTCAGGGGCCTATTTTATTTGTGAAATTAAATAGGAAATGAATTGAAAAGGGAAGACAAAGAGCCGAGGACTGGATTTAAACCCATGGCCATTGCTCAAGGACTCAGGCTCTTTTCATGGGGGCGAATGCTCGACCATCTGAGCGACCAGGACGCCCCTGGTGCCATCACGTTTAGGTTAATTTAAGGTTTGTAGATCACAGCTGTTTAAGTTACATAGGGTTCCTTAGAACCTGCGCAAGAAAGTTTTTTAATGCTCAGTAGCTTTTAGGAATTGAACGTACGCATTCCATCGAAAATGATCTTAAGACTAAGTTCAAATATAAATCTGTTTTTATAAATGAGGCAGAGCTGCAATTTTCTGCAAACTTTGATAATTGCTTTGAGCTTGCAAACGTCCTCCACTCAACAATCTTTTGAAATACACTCGATTTTTAACAAATAATAATAATAATTTACAGCATTTTTTGTTCACCACCACCAGCAACTTGCTTGGAACTGTTGGATATTTGACTTGTTATCAGTGAGATGTTTGTTGCTCTCTGATGAGCATAAGTGGTTTGATAAGTTCCTATGAATGGCTTAATAGCTTTTGCTGCCTTCATGCTACCTTTGGGGTACATTGTGCTTTGACATTTGTAGGGGAATATGATATTAATACCTCGAAATAAATGTTCCTACAATAACATTTATTAATAAAAGGGGGCACCACCTCCTATTGGAGGAACTTACTGTAACAGATTAATAACTAGGTCAGTTATTAATTGATCAGTACACTTGTTAGTTATGAATCAATCTCATCTGGGTTATGAATTCTTCCGTACATTGATCTTAATTCCTGTATCAGAAGAGATATCCACAGACAACGACTTGGCGATAAATGAGGATTTATTAGAGATTAATGAGTTAACATATGAATATATGAATAATCAATGGAGGTAGATGAATACACAAAATACAATAAAATATATGGACATTAATGTAGATAATTCAGTGGTACTGTAGTTGACGATAATGAGAGAGTATGTGTTTGTGAATAAAGGTTATAAACACGTAGATGTGGACTATGTGTAAAACCGCTTATTTAGCAAACATAGATTAGAATTAAATTAAATCAGCTAAGCCTTCTATCCGACATCAACTCTTATCACAACGGCTGCGGTTGGTGGGTGAGGTTTGCCTACTTTCTCTGCAGCGTGGATCAGGCTCGGACGTGCTCGGCGGACCCGAACCTCGTGGCGGCACCAGCAGACCTTGGACACAGCCTCCCAACGAGACGATGCTAGCGGGGACGCAGTGGCGTGGAGTGGCGGCCTTGGCGATGGTTCTAGGCGGTCCTCAAACGTCCGTTACCGTGGCTACAGAGTCTTTAGTTCGGCAAAAAGAAACCAACACTGAGAGCAACTTCAGTGAGTCTCTGGCAGCTCTGGACCAGGTGGTTCTTGGTGATAGAGGCGTTATAGGTCGGATAGTAGCTCCGTCTGATGACTGTAGTTACTCGCTTATAATAAAGTTGAAAACAATCTCGTTGGCCGTTCGATCTTGCTTCCTAAATTATTATCAACGCGTAAAAGAAAAATGTTGTCTGCAGCGTTGCAAAAGGCAGAATTCAGGAAAAACCGAGGCGTTCCTGAATGCAATTTTTAAAAATCATCAAAACTCGGGATGAGGTTAAAAATAAAAATCTTGTGAAGAAAAAGTTACTCGAGTAAAAATACGCAAACGTAAAAACAAGGTGATTGAGATAATCACTTGAAGAATGAATGTAAAACGTATAAGAATAGCTGAAAAGCAAAATTCAAATTCAATGGAAAAGCATGTGCTGAAAAACGCAACTGGAGTTCTTAAAAGGAAAATACTTAAAAGTTACTAAGTGTGAAGAAACTGTGACGAAGAAGTGAAGGATAGGAGAAGAAGCGATGAAGTGCAAAGACGAAGAGAAAACGACGAAGTGAAGAATGAAGTGAAGAAACGAAGTGAAGAGAGGCGCCGAGATCAAGTCTTATCAGACGCATTTGAGTGGGCGTGTTTCTGGCAGGCGGGCCTCTTCACTTTAGACTTTGATTATTTTCATTCGGGAGCGAATTAAACGAATTTAACGTGGTTTGTATGGTTTTAAATATTATGCGCGATAGACACATACTTTTCTCATTATGTTCAAAAATCGGTTTTCATCAAAACATATTAAACAGGATTATCATGTTACATTTAACAGAGTTGATAAACGTTTCTTATGAAACGCTACAAACTATCCTAAGTTTCTGTAACACAGGACATGCAAAAAGTGAAGATAACATACTGTGGAAAAACATGTTGATTAATCAATTTAACCACATTCAACTTCAAATGATAATTATAAGATTCCTGCAAGAACTTCGTTAACTGTCGCCAAAAGATGGCAATGTGACTCCATGTAGCATTTTGTGATTAAATGCATGAAATTGTAACTAGCTTAAACTATAACATACAGAAATGAGAGTTGTATCAAATTATTCAGAAATGAGTTCTGGAAAAGGATACAGTACACATACTTTGATTAAATGTTCATTTTCACTTTCAGGAGAAGTTTTGAGTTTGTTAACACAGAAAATCAGTCCTTACAAAGGAATTTGAGATTTACAACCCCATCTGGCGTCTTATCAGGAGAGAAGGGGAGAGCAGGATGGAGCAGAGCAAAAGGGGATTCTTTGGTTGTTATATCAGCTAGAAGATGTAAATGTAATAAGATAGAGAAAGAAGGAGAAAGTTGTCCTGGAGAAGGAATACTGGTCCTTAGAACAACTTCAGTGTCTTTAACACAAAGAAGCTTACTTCTTAGCAGGGCTTAGTAGCCGTGAAGGGGTTGTTTAGGGATAAGTTGTAGAATATCAAAGGTTCGTAAGTGTCTTGACTAACGGCTTCCCGTGTCAGTGTGATGTGAATCAGGACACCCTGGGGAGGGGTGAGCTTCCTGGCGGGTTCTTCTCTTAACGCCTTTTAAGGGAATGGCGCCAAAAGTTCTCTGAAAGAATGTGTATCTGTTCAGGTTGTTGTTTACCTAAAAGTCATAAATACTTCAATATTGGAGACCTCTTGTTCAAGGCCTGTCCTGGCTTGGTGAGCAAGGGCTGTGTTCCTACACATTAAATCAAACTGACTGACGGAAATACCTGACAAGACATCAGCTGGTTGAATATATTGTTTGTTTACTGCACTCTTTTCCTTGCAAAAATCAGCAAGTAATTAGCAGTGTCTGTTGATGGATGACCAGCAACGGTGGAGTACTGCTGTTTCTAAAGGCTATTGAAAAAGCAATACACTGTTTTCGTATAGTAATAGAGTATAACGCTTTTATGGTGTCATTTCAGTGCATCTCAAATTGGTTATGGTAAAATAGTTAATTGACCATTATGGATCCTGTGCTGGAGGCTTTTTGGTGCAGGCAAAGTGGAAATAAATAATTAAAGGGAGCTCAGAGAAGCTTATGACTCAAAACTCATTATTTAAGACTCTGAACTTGACCTGGGACTAAATACTAAGACTTGAGACTTATCTGTAACTTCACACAAAGTAAAGTCTGTTTCACAGTGGAGATGGAACAAAAAAAAAAAAAAAAAAGAAACTAAAATGTGGAATATTTGTTGATGATTTTTTGCGTTCACACATTTCACACCAAGTCCAAGACAAAAATCGGCATTTCACACATTCCATCAGAAAATAAATCTACGCACCATCACAAAATCATTGTGACTCCAAGCAGTATCAGCAGCAATGACAAATTATTTTCTGGATTTTGAGTCGTTACACTGTTTCACTGCTTAATTCAGCAGCTGAAACTGAACCACAGTGGTTTCAGGATGTGTTTCAGGATCGCACCGAGCCTCAAGAGTCATTTCAGAGAAGCGGGTGATCCAAAGCAGTGGCAAACCATATGAGAGATGCATTATGCGATTTGTATACAGTTCCAGCTCTGCACAATGTGCCAGGCGTGGCATTACAGGTGGGCCTAACAGACCTGGGCCCACCCACTAGCACAATTGGCCCACCCTAAATGACTGGGAGAACATATATTTTATTTACTTTTAATTATTAAAATCAGCATTTTAAAACACCCTTAAGTCAAAAAAAGTTTCCATTTGAAAAACGACAACATTTATTCGACTATTACGTGAGGTCTGGTTGCCCTCCACAGCATATCAGTCATTTTTGTTAAAGTGAGATTACCAGTTGGAAACAGTGTTAACTTATGTAATTAAAAGGCTCACCCAAAGTTACTGTGGCCCACCCAAAATTGAAATCCTGGCGCCGTGCCTGCAGTGCACATTTAGTTCATTCATGCTCCGACGACTTTTAACATGGATTGTTGAAGCTTGATATACACATCCAGGCTTCAACGTAATTTTTTTTTTTCACTTGCCCAGCTAAGCAAGTGGGTCAGAAATCTACTTGCCTGAAATCAATATTTACTCGCCCCTGTACAAACTGTTTTATGACGTCTATAAAATGTCAGAAACTAGTGACAAGGTGAGGTCTTTAATGTCTCGTTTTGTCATTCTAAGAGCCAAAGATATTTTAATATGACAATATGAAATCTCCATATTTAAGAGTCTGAAAACAGCATTTTCTGCCATTTCTGCCATTTGCTTTAATCGTTGATTATCAAAATAGTGTAACTGTCAATTTTTTTTTTACCACTTGCTCGGTCCAACATGGCATTTTACTTGCTCCAGGCAAGTGAGCAAGCCTTATTGTTGAGTCCTGACATCATCGTCATACTGAAACTCATTTGCTATTCCTCTCCACATCTGTGAAACAAGTGATCTGCCATGTTGAATGTTCTTAACGTAATTGTTCAGATGTGTACATGTTGGAAGCAAAACTTCCAAAAGTCCGAAATTGGTCAGAGAAAATAAAAGCTGCAGCGTTGCTCAGCGAAATTCTGCTGTTCGTGTGAAAACTTGCAGTGGCTGTATACAGGTTCAAATAATATTAACAGCGCATAAATTAATGACACAACGAAGGAGCTCAAAGCTTTGGTTAGCTTCTGTCACTGTTGACTTCATAAATATTTAACCAGACCACTTTTTTTTCCCCCCATTACTCTTAATCAAGTAGCTTGAGTTGCTGCCATGTAACCATAAAAATCCTAATCATGCCTCAGTCGCCGCAAGTGGATATTGTAGGAAAAACACCACCAGCCCTGTTTTTTTGAACATGCATTCGCTTTTATGCGGATGAAAGTGTATTTTATTTCAGAGTCACATTTAGTGAGCTATAGAAATAACAGCGGTGATGAAATCCCCCCTCTTAGCAGTAAAGAAACACTGGCTTGTGTAGTGTATCAGTCCAAAGCAATTCATAGTCAAGCCACACTGTGAGCTTACATTGTGTTTGATAGTACCCTCCATAGGCTCCATAGCTCATTGTGGGTTTAATCAGCCTAGCTCAATGCTTGTAATTTCCCTGCTAAGTGCTACATCTGTTGCAAACTCGACACGTCCGTCCTCCTTTCATTTTAGCCCCCGCATCACTCTCACACTGCTGCTCTTTGTCTGTGCCTCGATGCAAACATATGCTCTTTTAATGTTGTTTTGTTTGGTTGTTGGAGGCATGCTGGTGAATAACATAGGTGGCTTAAAATCAAGCTTACGAACTGGAATCTTACAATATGGTCACATTCACGCTCCAGTTCTCTACTGTAGCTTTGGATACAGCTGCTCACTGCGTGTTAAAGGACTGTGGAAATCGGTCCAGAATTGTTTGATGCCGCCGTTGTTTGTGATGACTCACCAGCCCAACCGTTAAATGACAACTGATATGAATAGCCAGTGGATTCATTCAGTTAACTCAACCTCTCTAAATCAATGTTGGCTGCATTTACAAAGCCTAAACATGTGGTTACAACAAATTTTGTTTGAAAAAAAAAAAAAAAAAGAGATGGCAAAAACAAGGACCCCACAGACCTCATTTACTTTTTTAATAGAATCCCTAATCAGAGATAAAAAGAATAATGGAGGCTTCAGGCAGCTTGAGTGTTTGGAGGGCTTAATGAGATAACAGAGGATCTATACACAAACAACACCAATTTTCAGAGGAGAGGAAACGGCGGAGATGGGAGGCGAAAACAAACAAATAAAACGAGGGCAAAGGAAATTCATTCTGAGGTTGATTTGTTTGCATAATCAACAATAAGCCAGGTTTCGGGATGTGTGCCGCCTCTGACTGATTTACAATTCACTGGCGTTTCATGAGTCACATACAGTACATGCAGAAAAGAAGCCAGACTGAATCGTCTCACTTGAACAGACAGTATTTGAGTTCTAAGCACACCGAACACTGACACTTCTTGTTCAAAACTGGAAAAAAAAACAAAAAAAAAACCTAAGCTACAAAGCATATGGAGTCAAGTAAGAGTCAATATTACTTTGAGCTTGTGAAATAATATTCACAAATAATTTCACAGCCTGCAGTTGTACATCACCTCTTGTGTGCATGTGAAAAAAAAAACATTTCATCCAAGTATTCATGTTTGTGAATGTGTAATTAAGTTTTGCAAGTATTTTGTGGATCTGAAGAAAAGTTTGGTGCACACAGATATAGTTTACGCATGTGAAAAAAGTTTTCGTAGCTGTAGAAAATTCTGCAGGAATATTTTCAACAGCGAGCTTTCACAAAGTCTGAGAATGGACACTCAAATTTCCTATTTGTGTATGTGGCCCTGAAGTTACAAGCTGCGTGCTCGGAGTTACAAGCATGAATTTTGACCATTTTCAGCCTGGCCCTGATTGTATTTAGGAGCCCGAGGTGAACTTTTCTGTCGCACAGGTGGATTAATTAATGACCTGTTGGCACCAAACATGCCAGTAAAGTTTAAATTGTAAACAGATGCCACATCCAGAAATACTCAGATGACACTGCTATTGTAGCTTGTATAAGGAATGGACAGGAATCTGAATATAGGGATTTGATAAAATCCTTCAGTGACTGGAGTCATAAAAACTGCCTCATACTAAACACATCAAAGACAAAGGAAATGGTCATTGATTTCCGTAGATCCAAGCCCCCTCTTCAGCCTGTGAACACTTGTGGAGTGGACATCGAGGTGATAACAAACTATAAATATCTTGGTGTACACCTGGATAACAAGCTGGACTGGTCCCTTAACACAGATGCACTCTACAAAAAGGGGCAGAGCCGCCTCTTTTTCCTAAGGAAGCTCAGATCTCTAAACATCTGCAGTAAGATGCTGCAGATGTTTTATCAGTCTGTTGTGGCAAGTGTTTTATTTTATGCTGCAGTCTGCTGGGAGGAAGTTTGGGAAAAAAGCAAGCAAGGAGGCTGGATAAGCTTGTGAAAAAGGCTGGCTCTGTGATCGGAGTAAGGATGGACTCTCTGGAGGAAGTTGTGGAGAGAGACACAATGAGGACGGTGGAGGCCATCCTAAACAACATGGATCATCCACTGCATAACACCTTGATGGACCAAAGAAATAATGGTGGTGGAAGGCTTCTCTCTCTTCGTTGTAGGACAGAGAGATACAGAAGATCTTTCATACCAACTGCCATCAGACTCTATAATTCTTATACAAATAGATGAGACTACAGACAAATGAATTTCCCCTTGGGGATCAATAAAGTATTTCGTATTCGTCTTCGTCTTCGTCTTCGTATTCGTATTCGTAGATGTATCAATACAGCTGTGCGTGTATCCCACAGTTATTTAATTTGCATTAATTTGATTTATGTGGACGTTGTCAATGTCTTAATTAGATGCAGTCTATTGCATAACTTTTGTTATCCAAATGTCCAAAAAAAAACAAAAAACAAAATGTCCAGGTCAAGGCTAGGTCCAGGAGTATGCAAGATGCAGACGCACATACACACACACACACCCACCACACACGACCCTTTGTATGATCTCCTCCAGGCTTTGTTTATTCTCAAATGAAGAGTTCCCACTTACCAATAATATTATTTAAACAAGGTGTCAAATATATGTGTAATATCTATAGTAAAAGGCTACTCAGAGTGTCTTACAGTTCCCTCAGCTGTACAGTGTTTTGGCGTCTGTGAGCTCATGGTTTGCTGTTTGGTTTCATGTCACTGCTGACGACAAGCAGCAGGAAGATGTTTTCAGTGATACAGCTCTGATAAACTGGCTGCACTGCCTGACCAGGATCAAATGGCAGGTAGGACGGGCTAATCTTTTTTCTCAGCCAAGGACCACTTGCAAGATAGAATATATACTGGGGACCGCCTCATGCATGTCGCTTGGAATAATTTTGCATAGTCTTATTTTTTAACACATCTACTGTGAAAGAACAACACAAGTGAAATGCATTAAATAGATATCAGACATGTATCTAAAGTATTTGTGACACGTCAGAATAGAATAACCAATACTATATGTATATCAAAAGGGTGTGTTTCACTCTTTGTGATACATAAAATCCAGATTCTGATTATTTTAAATAATATATAATACAAAATAATAATATAATAAAAAGTAAGTATCAAGTATCTAAAAAATTAATGACAGAAAATATAAAATGGGCCTCATAAAAATAAAGGAGAAGATTTATATACATATTTCTTACGAGTTATAAAATCTATGAACTGTTTTAGATGTAAAAATGAAAATGTTATTCAATGAACTATGCAGCCTTTTTAAAAAAATAATAATAAATAGATAAATGTTTTATATCATGATAATTTAAAGCTACTACAGCTTTTGTTGATTTTGGAGGCCCCTGTGGACAAAAGTGGTATTGTTTCAATTGTAATAATACCAAAATATAATGTCAAAATAATAATAATAATAATAATAATTATTATTATTATTATTATTATTGACATATTTAGAATTATTTAAATAAAACTTTTCTCCTGCTTGTGTTTCACTAGCTAACATATGACTCTGTAACTCTGTCTGGGAAAATGTAAACACAGGCTACTTTCATCTGATTTCAGATGAACCCAACCCTGTGGCAGGTATTAAGAATAGCTACACACAAACAGCCAATCTTCTTGCAGATGGTCTCGCTAACTTACGCAGCTCTTATAGAGGCATCAGTAATAAATCAAGACTGTTTCATAATCAGTTTAAAAAAGCTCCTTGTAGTAGCTTTACATGAATGAATCTAAAAAAAACTTTTCACGGACCTCCTGGCAGAGTGCCACGGAACCCTGGGGGTCCTCGGACCCTTATTTGAAAACCACTGGTCTAGATGATAAACACAGTGGAACTTAAAGAGCCAGATATTTCTCCTAAGAGATGCTGAAAGCGAAGGGAGCGAATATTGGACTGATTAGGAAAATGGCCAGAAACACAACTCCAAATGAACCCTAATGTTACTCTGTGTCTGCTAAATGTATAAATAAGCAATTGTTTGCTGTGTTTACAGCCTGTTCGGCTGTTCTCAAGTGGCCAAAATAAATTAATTAATGCAGCTTTAAGCTTTCTTTTAATGCATCATTGTTATATTCGGTGGAGTTCATTATTTTATGATATTATTCTCACTGTGAGGCACATCTGAACCCTCATCGATCCACACATATCTATGCCTGCTAATGAGGTGTGATGAACACTTACAAAACACATGATTAAATGAAAAAAAAATCCTAACACCATGCTTCTATTTTAGTAAAGATTAATTTCAGTTCATGATAACTACTGATTAACAAACCACTTCGCTGTTAGGGAATTAAACATTCAAAATGTTTCACAGAAGTTCTGGCCACGCTTTTCCCTCTAAATCTGCTCAACTTTTCTCACGCTGTCAGACTGTCCCGACTGGAAGCTGTTACAAATTGGTAAAGAAGCCAAGTGAAGAAGAGGATTACAGATTTGTTATTTGCAGTGGAACAAAAGACAGCATAGAATTACATTTTGCAGGAGTAGATCCCTAGCAGTGTGATCATGTCCTTAAAGATGCTGTAAAGCAACAATAAATGTGTGTTCTGAGTTTGTTACACTACAGAAACGTGTTATTAATCATCCAGCCAAATGAATGATTAAAAAAATCAGCAAGTATATGAAATTAATTCAAAAGCATGAAAAAATTAGCAGTTTTCTCTGCTCTGACACAATGGAGGTGAGTACGCTCCACTGTCCGCTACAACCTAAAAAAAGGACCCGAAACATGGACGCTTCCTCTAGCAGCTTTATTGGACATGTCCAGACATGTTTGAGCTACCAGAGCCAGGGACGGTGACAGGATGGTATTTTTTTTCTTCTGTGTCGCGTTGTTGGAACTGAAGTGAGCTGAAGTGAACTGCTGGGCCATTTGGACTGAGAGAGTCACTTAATGTATGTTTGCAATTGACCATTAAGGAGGGGAAGTGTGTTGTTCTTGTGTCCGTTTGTGGGGCTTGAATAGTGTTGGGAGACCATGGTCCTGGCAGAGCACAGATATCACGAACAACGGTTTACCAGTCAAACTTAACAATTGTTAATTATTGAAAAACTCCCTTTTTCCTTTACACAGACTCTAAGAAGTTTAGTATACTCCTAAAAACATTATAGGGGGGAGCTGAGGCAGCTGTGCCATTTGTTGTCATACTACCATAAATTGAGGAACCATCCGTCATTTCTACCAAGCTGTGATCGAGAGAAACACACAGAAGTAGTGTCAAAGCAATTTTTCTGCATATTATATATAGCTGGTGATTTACCAGTGTATAAAACCATGTGAATCATCTAGCTAAAGATTAGCCTGAATTGCTAAGCTAGGCATTTTGAGCCAAATGCTGGCAGAGAACAGTACCAGAATATACACCAGAGCCGGGTGAGTGGGCAACATACCCAGGCTCAGGTTCTACACACAAAGTAAATTGTCGAACTGCAGTTTTTGATGATAATAATGTGATCATAATGAATGCACATGTACAACTCTCCATATTTACAACAGTGATGTATAAGTGAATTGCACTCTGAAACTGGGGGCTCCAAATCACAAAAAAATACCAATTCTTACATAATGTTGCTTTAAACTTTAGTTGGTTAATTTTATGTTGTTTAAGTTGGCTTCAAGAAAAAAAAATAAGACTCTCTGAAAAGGAACAATGTACTATTAAATTTCTTTTCTCAAAGAGGTAGATTGCCTTTTCAGTTATGCTCAGGTTCAAATCTGAAAAGTCAGATGGTCAGTTTACCACCAGATGGCTCAACTTACGCACTGACTTGGATCAACTTACCTCTAACCTGGGGCAAGTTGAGCCACAGGAGCACTTTTTTACAAAGTCATATTTTGGGGGCTATTTGTCATAGATGCTCTTGTCATTTCAACTAATAGGAGACATCCTGAAGTAAGTAATACCCCTGTGGGGGTAATACTTAATACTTATAACATGAGTAAAAATTGGCTCATCTTACCCCACTCTCCCCTAAAATCTGAGAGGGTGACATATTGCACAATGTAACTTGGAGATCTAATTAATTTTAATTAGATTTTGCTTCATCTACAGACATCTTACAAGTCAATTAAGTGAGATGTCTTAAGACATTTGTCCTTTGGGTTGTCCAGAGTGACAGTCTGGCTGCTTCGATCGCTCGCACTACAAGGCCGCCAGTGAAACTATTGAACATGTTTGATAATGATCAGGGTCTCACAGAAGAGGCTGGGAGCACTGGATGGCAATTAAACCGGGGTTTGTCGACCTTTAAACAACACACGGGAGACAAGACAACCACGACCCTGCTCGTGTCCACATCTGGTCCACCACATCAGACATTTTGTCAGCTAGAGATCCCCCTGACCTCAGCCAAAACTCTGCAAGGAATCTCCACATGAGGAGTTTTAAAGTTAAAAATGCACCAAAATGAAAGTGTGGATGGCTGTAAAAGAAATGTGCTTAACATTTAAGTATATCAATATATATTTTCATATTTACACTAATTGACCAGTGGGGTGCACCTCATCATTTATTTGTTTATTGATTCGTGTATGACATCAGACCCCTGTGAATACATTTTGACAAAACCTCCAATACATCTGTCAGTGCTGACAGCTGTCTCGCCCTGCTAATGAGGTTCACCGTGGGGGAGGGGGCCCAGGAGATTTTTCTTGGTTTATTTGTGTTGCAACTCCCAGACAACCCTTCCTCTCATATTCCACCACCTTTTGATGGACTGACAGACCCATCCGCGACCCTAACAGCTTGGTGGAAAATTCTACCTCGGTCAGTGAGGGCAACGGCCGTGCATGTAAATACAGCAACCGGTAGCTTCCTCAAATTTCATTACTTTTCTGCTTTAAGCTGTTATTTTTTTCTATATTGCTGAATTGTATCACCTCTGACAGAAATGAAGTCAGGGCTTTGGATTAAAGAGCAGCAGACCTTGAGGCAATCAACAATGCAGTCAGCATCTTTAAACCACAGAGTCACATCAGCTGGATGCACTGCCTCAGACCACCCCGGAGGGAGAGGAGGAGAGCAGGAATAAGAGCCATGCGAACCCAGCTTTACCTTGCAAGGCAGCTGGATTCGAAGTTTTCCGTTTGTGTCCGCACCGAAAGTGGTGCAGCCAATCAGGTCCTGGGAGGAACCACTGGCAACTATGGGCGTGGTTTTAGGTGTGATGACAGTGAGATGCGTTTATGGAAGCAGCTCGTCTTGAACAAACAATAGCGGCTCCTGAAGAGTTTAGCATAGATACTGTGATAGCATCGGTTATACCAGAACTGGAGGGTATTTCTTCATTTAAAGAAGAGAAAAGAACCCTGTGTTGTATGATGATAATAAATAACCTTGATTTGAGTGATGTTGACATATCACTGAAATGGGCTGAGGCGGTGAATATGGCGTCTATGTACTGTATATACACATAGACATATATACGTCTATAAGCAAGATTCTGGATCGCCATCTCTTATGCTTCCATGTTGGAAAGCCAGCGTATTGATGCCTACATCGTTACCACAGCAACCCATGCAGATAGGTTCGTGATGTCTGGACACACAAATCTGATCAAATCACTTGCAAATACCAGTGGGGACAGTCTGTCTTATGTGCAGAATCAGCAGGATTTGTCCTAGCTGTTCGTAAACACACCAGAAAAATGCCAGGACATGGAATACAGACGTTTTCGGGTTGATCCTGAGCGTTCCAACCACGGCAAAATGATGAGAATATAAGGCATTCAGGCAAGGGCAGGGTTTCTGCAGATACAGACACCACCACACAGTTCTAGTGGGTTATAAGTGAGGATTGAAAGGGATTATATTCATATAAATCCATATATAGTTTTTCATGAAATGTTGCCTTTTATGTCTTTAAAGTTCTGATTTGAGAAGCAAATCTTATTTGCCTGCAATCTGAACAAAGCCAAAGTCTCTAGCTTCTTTTAAATCTCTTCTTAAAAACATTTATCTCTGTGACAGCTGGAAATGTTATCTTTTTAATTATACTGTTTTTCTTCCTCTTATTTGATCTTATGCGTTTTATTGACTTTACTTCTCTTTGCTAATGTCTTATTCTCATTTCATTACTTATTTCCTTTAAGCACTTTATAGCAGTGATATACTGTAATAAATAAAGATATTATTATTATTACTTTTAGCTCTGTTTTGTTCTCCACCAATTTATTTCTTCTACTTTTTGCATCAGAAACGAAAATAAGTTGCCTGTTACTAGACAGATTTATCATTTGTTTTAAAACCGAAACAATATCCTAACAAGGTTTCAAATCTCCGTAGTAGTAGAATTTAACTCTCTGTTGGTGCCACATTGTGACCTGTTTTTCATTAATTGACTGACTGTTACTGAGAAACCTCGATCACTGAAACTTTTTTTTTACAAAATGATTGGTTTTTGTTGTTGTTGTTGTTGTTGTTTTTTTTATTTGTTCTAGATGGGGTACAAAACACCAACACATTTCTTCATGGCTGAGTGAGATATCCACTGACCTCTGACCCTGCTGTTCCATCTTGGAGTAAATGTGTGTAGGTTGCCCTCTGGGGCTTATCATTAGGTCTCCAGGGTGCGAGCTCTCACAAAGGCTGCATTTGCATTGATTCAGCAGAAATTTCCATTTGATGCCGGAGCGGTAATTGAGGAAACTGCTGTCTCCAGTAGTATAAGCAGAACGGAGGGGGAAAAAAAGGGCAAAGAAGTGAGTTTTAAGCCATTGATTTTCTAATTATGAAGCTGCCATATACTACCGGTGAAGATTTTCAGGTGCAGACATTGCTACACGGTTTGGTGCAGGGAAATGTGTCTTATGTCTTATTTTACACTGTCATTCATAGCTGATGAAAAGGAAAGACTACAGAAGGAAACCCAAAAGTTACAAACTGTTATTTTTTTTAAACAATATTTTTATTTAGCTTTAAATTTTCCCCCAAAAACAAAAGATTAAATACAATTAATACAGTTCAGACAACAGTTCCTCCGACCCCAAACAGTAATGACTGTAAAATTATTATTATAATGGTATCCACAAGTATAACAGGACCAAGAGTAGAAAGAAAAGTATACATACATGAGAGATATACATACTGACATGATGAAGATGCCTCCATACTGCTTGTCTGGTGTAATCCAAGTCTCCTAATGCCCCGACATTGACACCATCACAACTCACACACCCAGTTCAGACAGTGTGTGGTGAACGTGGCTCCAAGCTAAGGATCAACAGTGAAGATTCAGGCTAAAATCTGGTATTAATGACATTTCTTTAGTCAACTTGGATGTTGGGGCTTTAGGAAACTTGGGTTACACCAGACGAGGAGTATGGAGGCACTTTATGATTTTATTTTATTTTAATCTTTTTACGTTTGAAAACTGGTCACCATTCACTTCTTTTTTGGGGGAGATTCTGCAACACTGTTTTCCTGTGAAACTCCAGCAGAGTTTTGTGGACTAAAAAACTAAACCTGACCTTCAGTCACCATGAGGGTGAGTAGATAATGACTGAACTTTCAGTTCTGGGTGAATTATCCCTTTGACATGCAGAGTTCATTATACTTTCGCGTAATGCTGCACTGCATTTAGCCTTTATTAAAGGTCTCATATTATGCCCCTTTCTGTTAAGTTTTTATAGGTCTCAGAGGTCCTCAAAACACGCTTTTGAAGTTTCTTTCATAAAACACCACTCGGATCATACAGATCAGCAGGCCTCTACACCCCTCTATTTCAGCCTCTCTGGAAACAAGCTGTTTCTGTGCCAGTAGCTTTAAATGCAAATGAGCTGTGACTATCATGCCCCTCTCAGGGGGTGGGCGTGGCTTAAATTAGCCTGGGCCATGCTTCTCTGTTTACCTGAGCAGTTATGTAGATAAAGCTGATGTGCTTGCCTGTCACCAAGAAACAGATTACACCAGCTTCTTGGCAACAGCTACACAGAGTACCACAATGACTTTAAAAAAAGGCATGTATTCAATAGTTCATTATCATCATAGTGCACACATAATAGTCATTATTGTGGATGAATCCTTCTCCTCCTCCTGCATGCATTGTGTCCTGTGTGTCCATGCATTAGTTAATTAGCTTCATATGAGGCTTAACAGATTATTGTGACTTTCCCTCAATATTATATTCCACTGTCAGCGCCTACAGTAGATGTTACCCATATTAGCTGTGATGCTAACGCCATATCAACCGGCTGAATACACAATGAAACAGCATAAATGTGATAAATCCAGTTTTTATACTGGCCCTCATTCAGAAAGCAGTCCGAGCTAAAAATGGTTGCGCACACACATACACCACTTTACCAAGTGTTGTGGGGATTTTGCCATCAAAAATAAAATTACTCCACCAGGTCCTCACTGGGTCAGATGATGGGAGTAAATGTAGACTTTCGTGCGCACTCCTGCAGCCAACAACAGAGCAGTTGCCGTGCTTAGCTCGTACCTTGGACATCTTCATTTGTTTACCTGAGCCGCGTTAGTGAGTTATACGCATGGCGAACGGAAAGGCGGAGTGGCGTACAGACCACACGGAATGTCAGCTGCCTGGAGGAGGTCTGAAGGTGACGCTTCTTCCATCTATGTCGTGTTACAGGGAAGCCAATTCAATAGGAGCATTTTGGCCCACACTGACTTAAAGGTGGAGCAAACAAGAGAGGGAGAGAGTGGACTGTTCTCATATCAGGGGAGTCGTAGGGAGGCCGGGACACATATTTTCACTGGAAAACCATGAAAAAGTCCATTTTGCATAATATGAGAACTTTAAGGTCTAAAAACTGTTACCTTGATAAAAGGGTAAACGCTTGGACTCCTCTTTAACCCTCTAGACCCCATATCACCTTATAGTGCCCGTTTTATATTTCACTGAAGCACCTGGGAATGCTGGTAATTTTAAAGTCTTGCCCAGTTTATTAAAATACAGGGAAAAAAGTCCTGAGTTTTGTGTTGTAGAAACGTTAAGTTGTCATCATAACACTGAGATTTGTGATTTTTCTACCTCCCCAGCTCTGACTGGCCAGAGACAGACGCTGTTGTCTGAGCGAAAGCACCGTGTAGAGTCGGTAGGGACAACTGACCAGGGACTGCAACTTTTCCACATATCAATTCAGTGATTTTTCTCATATAAGTTGCCAGAAGTACTACCGACAACGCTATCATGGAAAAAGACATGGTGAGTTTTTTTGTTTGAAATGATATCACATAATCACCATCAATAAACAGCAGGACCTTCTCGGCTCTCGTTGCCCGAGATGAAAGCTTTTTTCTGGGGTGAAGTACGATGAAGAGTCGGTTGAGATGACTGACCGGCTCGCGATTTTTTTTGTCCTATATTTGGCAAAAACACTACACTAACTTGATGTTTGTTCTTACAACAGAGCTGTGTGGGGTAAAGTGTGGGACATTTCTCTTTTATTTCGAGAGCTGCTGTTGTCAGACTAAATGTTGACCCAGAAAGGAAAAGGAGAGAAATGCTGCGCATCATATTTGTTATAAAACTGACATGTAGTTGCTTTTCTTTTTTTGCAGACTGAGATTCATTCCAGCACAGCTATTTACAGCAGTTTTAGTGCTGTTTGTTGTTTTGTCTGGGGTTTTTTAGAAATATGTTGAATCAAACTTGGTATAAAAAGCTAAAAATGACACATATTTAGTTTCAAATTAAAGAGGAAATTGTGTTTTTCCAAAGGAAAACCACTTGTGATTGTCACTTTCTTTCAATTTTTGAGATAAAGCTGTTTGTTTGTAGAATTCTGCTGAGGTCTAGCCAGTTAATTTTGTGGAAAAATAAGACAATCTAGAGTTACAGGAGTGTGAATTATGTTTTTTGTATTATGGGACAGAAACAGACTACAGCACTAGGGGGAGCATTTAATTATTGCTGCCTCCATAAATCTTGTTCTGTCAGAAGCCATGAGGACCTCAGCGGTGACAAATCTCTGTGTACATGCACAGGTGTGTGCGTGTAACACATGGGTCCCCTCTCCAAACCCCCAGGGCTTGACCCGGCCTGACCCACAAGACACCGCTGCCTTTTTAATGTGAGGGGGGATGGATGACATTCAGACGGAGATGAAACATCGCACGGCTGCTTAATCCTCAGGCCCCTCCGCATAAAACATGTTAGAAACAGGGCGCTAATCTGTGACCAGTCTGCTCGAACCGCCACTGATGTCGTCACAGTCAAAATGAGGCTTTGTCAGCAGTAATGATCCCTGCTTTTTAAAAAAGATCTGTGTAACAGGCTTAGATTTTTACAAGTCAGTGTCTTCAGTCACTGAGGTCACATAAATAGACCTTTACAGCCTAGAGGCAGACATAGTACATAACATCTGTGAATGAACATAATCATGCGGACAGTTAAGCCACTCGCAGGGGCTTATCTTCTCATAATGTCATTTTCATACCCACAAAATGTTATTGTTCATAGGATCCCACTGGCTTCCACTAACTCAGTCTTTCTGATGACCATGAATAAGCACAAATAACATGATCTGGACCCAAAAATTTGGACATTAATACCAACAAAAAAAAAAAGTTTGTTTGTCTGACTGCTTGTTCAGGACAGATACTCTAGTGTCTCATTCCCAGGATGAAATATCAACGTTTTAGGTTGGTAAAGTGTCCAAGCAAAGCAAAATCATGAGAAATACCAGCAGAGTCTCTGCAGATAGAGCCGATATCATGAGTGAAGACTGAAAGGGATTATGTTATCGGGTCTATAATTGTTCCTATTTTTATATTTCCCCTGTTCATAATCATCCTTTTTCATATGTTCTCTGTTTAAACTGTTCCTGTTTTCCTCTTGCTATATTTTTATATATTATTTTTTGTATTTTTTTAATTGATGCTTCTTTATATTTTTGCTATCCACTTTACTGCTGTACTAGTGGAAAGTTCCCCGTTGTGGGACTATATCTTATCTTTATTTAAGGAAAATGTTGCACATTATTCCTTTAAATAAAGAGGAAACATGAACATAGGGAATGTGAAATTAAGCAAAACTGAACTAAACTGTGATAAAACAGCGATTACAAGTTAAGCATGTACATTAGACTCCATTTACTAAACTACATTTTACTTGTAATTTGAAGGTTTTTGTATCTGTAACATTTAATTTGAACTTGCAGCCTTGTGTAAGTTTTTCTTTAAGCAGTCCCGCACAGTGTTAGGCAGTAATGCATTACTAAGTAACTTGTACTGTTATGGCTTTACGCAGGAATGAGTAGTGTAAGGGATTACAATTACAGTTATTAATGCTGTAACTACTGCTGTGTTATAGATTTACACGATTTGTTTTTTGTCCTAGTAATGCGCAGATGGACTCTGAGGTAAATCATCCACTCACCACCTACCTGAACGTATTTGGGTCTCTCAATTTAGAGACCTGCACCTTTACTCGCCTCTGTAGGTTATATTACCTGTTAAATGATGTGAAGCAGTACAAGCTTTCCAGGTAATTTCTTTTTGTGTGTTGTATTGATGCCTGAGTGTTTTCTTTAACGATTTACTAATGATTAGAGAACCGTCTTTCGGTTTTGTTTCCTTGCATGCATTAATATCACTGCAGCAAATATGTGGGACACTGAGGCAGCAAAACTACAAACTGTAATTATAAACTTGAAAGGACAGAGGAAACCCTCTAAAGGAAACAGAAGTAAATAATCAAAGAAGTTATGCTGCTGTTTGGTCGTGCGTAAAGGTGCACACGGCCTCCCCCTCTCACCCACTCTCACTCACCCTTTTTCCCCACCCGTTTTTTTCACGCTATTAATCAGAATGTTAATTCTTATGACCCAGCCCTCTTGACACTCAGATTAACTACAGTGTCCGTGGTAGTAAGCACATTCCCTGCACCACAGCCAACATCTGGACAGAAAACATCAATAGCTTTCTGAGTGTAACATTTGACTGCATCAGCAGGTCAACTTTGAACACAACGGGGCTGGCAACAAGGTATGAGAGCAATGTAGGTATATAGTAGTAATAATGGTATTGCAGACATAAGTAAAGTAATATCAGTAAAAAGTAACATACTACACTCTCTGAGGAACTTGCCCCAACATTAATCCCAGCTTGCTCTCATGGGGGTGTTTTGTGATTATTATAACCAAGAATTGCTGTGCAATTTGTAGCATTTGGATTTAATTAAAAATTAAATTGCTTTGTTGTACAAATCAGTAGTGGTGATGCAAAGATGGGAGCAAGGTGTGGCGACCTGAATGATCAAAATCCTTAATAACAAGGCAACTGGAATTCTTTGTGTCTAGAAGGGAACCTCTGATTTGCAACACTCCGCAAGATCTGTTGTTTCTTCACAGTGCGCGTTTCACAAACTAATTATGTTTTGTCATGTGACAAGGCTGTGGTTAAGATCTGCTGAGGTTTTCGGGACAAAAACACTTGGTTAGGGTTAGGGAAAGATCATGGTTTAGGTTAACATTAATAGACACCCGAGATCTTTCGCATCGTCTGGGGTTTGCATGTAGACATGACCCTGGAAAGGAGGATTGATTTTGTTTTATCTGGGCTCTTACATTCCATCTGAACTAATGCCATATATAGAAATAAACAACATGACAGGTCCCTGAAAGCGAGACCAAAACGTCTTGATCACCCCCTGGTGGATGGCTGCAGTATAGGTTTTAAACCCAGCTCCCACCATTTTAATAAATGGGACAAAATCAATTTTTTTTTTTTTTTCTGTTTCTGTCATTTTAGGTAGTTTTTATCACGCTGACGTCTGTTCACGTGTTCCATTTTTCTGATATGTTTGGTTTAGTTAGTTATTTGATGCTATAAAAATGGAGTTTCATGCCATGATCAACAGCTGAGCTCTGCTTGCACAGTAACAATCTTTTCATGTTAATGGTCCGAACTGGATTGTTTTAATGCTGAACAATAGACAGAATCTACCAATATTAGGCCAGTATAGCAAGGTGTTGCAGTTAATGCAGGAATTGATTGAATTTGCAATCATCTTTGTGATTGAAAAATTCACAGAGGGACTGATTAAGCCTAGATCCCACTTTCATGCACACATTATTGGTCTGGACAAATAACTACAACTTTGACCTTTTAGAATAGGGCTGATTGTTTGTTGTTGTCTTGTGATTGGAGGACAAACATTTGCGTGCCCTTTAATTAAGAGGCAGGTTGCCGTCTGGGAGACCACACAATATCATCAAAACAAAGATCATCCAAAACCATAAAGGGATCAGCAGACTTTGGTGAGGGCTGGCTTGTAAGCGTTTTTCTCTCTGTATGGCTCTTTGATTTTTTTCTTTTCTCACTCTTAATATCTTGAGATCTACATGCAACTGTGCATTTGTTTATGCTGTTCACTCATTTGTTGTGTTTCGTGTGTATGTCCATTTTTGTGCAAAATGAAGCTGCAGCTTTCCCGAAAGAAGTCTATGAGTTATTGTTATAGGGTGATGTCTCCTGATGATGTCTCTGAAAGAGAAAATTTGGCACTATTCATGTGGATTTCCAGTCAGTGTTGACGTACTCAGCTCAGGCAATAAATTCTTCAGTGCGTGCTACATTCACCAAGATGTTCCTCTGCTGCAAAATATGTTCTTCCTGCATCGAGTGATGTCACAGTGATGTAGTTGGTGTTAACCCCTTGACACCTGAATTTATATACAATTATCTAAAAAAAAAAAAAATTATTAGTGTTTTTGCTTTCAAGTAGATGCTTAATTAAGCGGAGATTGTTAATTTGACTATAGCACATAGAATAGGTATGATGCAAATTAGCGACAACAGACAGAAATTGACAAAATAGTAATAAAACACATTTTCCCATCTCAGGTATGTAGATTATTTTATTGATGCCACAAAATTATTTTCAGTGTCCTGACTGTAACACAAACTAATTATAATCCAATGTCAAACAAGGCTCAAGCTTTTCACTGAGAACTTACAACTTCTAAACTTTCATTTAGAAGTGAATGAATCATGACAACGGCAAAAGACAAAACAGTACATCTTTACTCCTACTCTGCCTGTTTGACTCTGTCCTTGTTTCTCCAATGTGGAGAGTGAGCATGTCACTTGCAGAGCCCTAGAGATAGAAGAGTCGCGACACTCTATGATCTCGCCGCGGGGTGGTCACGTGGTTCATGTAAGCCTGAACAGTTCCAAACACACGCTGCGCTGTCATGTTCTTCTATGGGACTGACAGTGTAAACATGGTAAACATGAATAAAATCACATATCCAAGTACTTGTTTGACTATCATTGCATTATTGCATATTTGTAAATGTCAGTTTTACATTTGGAGTGGTAAGGTGACAACTGAAAACTATGTAAAGTACGTAGATACCTTTTTAAGTTTTGGAGGGAAAGTTTCACGTTCGTGTTACCATGGGGAATCGACTTTTACACTGAAATGCAAGATGATTTAAGATGTTAACTGGATTATTGTATTTCCAGAGAATGTCTATATTTCCTTGATTTTGCTTTTAATTCCAATTCACTTACCCGTGGTCTGGGAGTGATTGAAAAGCAGAGTAACAACAGTCCATTCAGCATTTAGTGTCCAGCCCACTTCTTCTGATGAGGCAGGAGTTGACGCACCATAAAAATTTTAAGACTAAGCCATACACAAAGTATCAAATAAATGATATATATCAAAATATATATCAAATATATTAAAGAATAACAACTCATTACGCTTTGATGAATGAAATAGTATTTTTTTATTGAACAATTGGTGAAACAACAAGAACGTGTGTGTGTGTGTGTGTGTGTGTGTGTGTGTGTGTGAGATATGACTCCTGCTCACTGAAGGCGTTCACTTGGACTGCTGACATAATTCTTCTTTTTCAAATAAAACTTAATCAAATGATGAATGTGTGTGTGTGTGTGGGGAGACATCCTCTTCATCTGAATTCATCTTCATCTTCATCCCTGAAAGTCGGTCATCTACCAATACACACAAATACAGATAAGTATATGCATCACAAAGGGCCTCTGATATAATATAGAGAGCTGACAATTAAAAAGAGGTAGCGATTTAATCAATTTATCTCTGGAGAAACCTTCACAGCCAGCAGAGTCAACTAAAAAAGTAGCAGAAAATCGGTCGTCTACCAAGATAAAAAAAATATATAATTACGCCGTGCACATACAAATAAAGCTCAGCATATGCATCATAAAGAGCCTCTGATAAAATATAGACAGTTGAAAATTCAAAAGAGGTAGCTATTTAATCAACTTACCTCTGAATATACTCGACGGCCAACAATGCAAATGAACGGTGTCCGTCGCCGTAGAAGCGATGTTTGGAACTATTCGAGGCTCCATAACCCGGAAGTAGACCGGAAGAAAGTGTACAATGGAGTCCTATGGGAGTGTCGCGACTCTTCTATCTCTAGGGCTCTGGTCACTTGAACTGTCTTTGCATGAAACAGTCTTACTCGTGGAATGCACCAAAACAGTTGTTGTTTTTGTTGAGGCACAGGTGAACATTGCACTTTGCACATTTGTATACAGTCTGGCCTTTACAATTTGGGAGTTTGCAGCGTTGCCGCCCACTTTCAACCACCGGCCAGTGACCCACAGCATCTGAACGGACTTCCTGTGTTGGAATAGCCTTATCTGGACCTTGACGTTTCTTCTTTTCGAACTCCCTTTCAACATCTGATGAAGGCCGCCCCCTCTTCTTCTTTGACAGATCCTTGCCTTGCATGCGGAGTGCCTGTGCAATGGATGTTCTGAAAGCAAGCAAATCCCTCTGCTTCTTCCTTGGAACATCCAGTGACTCACAATCATGCCGATACAACAACCAGCTGGTGACAATGACCATATCCACAAAGTGAAAAAAGAACCTATGGTAGTACTTTTCTGACCTTATGTGGATGCGGTAATATGCAATCAGTGCATCAAGAGCATCAACGCCGCCCATGAACTTGTTGTACAGGCTGATGATGCTTGGGCATTCCACAGACACTTTCTTTTTCAACTTTCTATCCCATCTTTCTATGTTAGAAACAAGCTGGGCACTGGCAAAAGTGCTGACAACGCTCACCTCTCTGTTGTCAAACCATTTGACTGCTCTTATTTCCACATTGTCTACAACAGCCTGTTGCTCTTCAAAAAAAAACAAAACCCAAAAACCAAACTATTGTTTGAATTCCTCACAGAACAAAACACACATTTCACACATGCATCCTGGTACATGTAGGCACTGCTGCATGCCTCCCTGAGCAGGAAAAATTTGTTTTCTTGGTAAATATAGCACACAAGGAATTGATTGCTTTAATTTACTGCATTTACCATTACCAAATATTGGAGATCCACTTGAAAAATGCAGAATTGTCCCTTTAAATCAAACATATACAAATAACATATCTAAAAAAAAGGTCTGTTTATCAAGAATTTTTGGGTTCTACCTACCAAACCACTGATTAAAAACAAAAAAATCCAATCCATACTATTTCTTTTACTTAAAAAAAAGAAAAAAGAAAAAGAGAAATCACATTTCATGCATTTTATTTACTCAAATACTCTGCCAAAAGGGTAAACTGCTCCCTAAGTAATTTGTGATATTATGTAAGAATAACAAGTGTGGGGAAAGGTTCAGATTGAGGACTCTGAATGCCTCTTCAGACATTCTGAAGGTGAATGAATTTGGAATATTTCTAAATGCTGAGTGCACTTAAGTGCTCATTGCTTAGTTTTTTTGCCAGTTAGTACAAGTGGATAAACATGTAGCTTATTGTAGGCAAAACAGAGTCTAATGTCTCATTTGTGCATGAAAAAAATGGCAGCCTTCTCTTGACAATGACGAAGATATTTTTAGGTTTGAAGCTGTGGGAATTTCTTTTATATGATAACAGTGATGGTCATACAATATGCTAAACAAACACATCACGACAGTATAATCTAACACTAGGCATATTTTATGATATATGATAGGATTATGCTGCTTGATGGTAAACAGCAGATGGCAAGGGGATGTGGAGAACATCAGAACTGAAAGTGATATTTACATCTATAAATGATTCTCAGGCAAAGGCTTAAAAATAAAACTATATGCTGAGTCTAAATATAAACACCATGTTGTGAAAGACAGTTCAGGCTGACAGCAGGATTATCAAGAACAGAGCGGAAACATAATACTTAACATAATACTTACATGCTTACACTGTTACAGAAGAGACAGAAGCTTTGGTGAACACTATCTTGTTCCATGTTCAGATTTTCTCCATGTTGTAGACTGAAATACTGTTGCGCTTACAACAACAATCACTTCCAGGTAGACAACTGGCAGTTCATTTGAATTGTGGAGATATGTAAAATTGGGAATTGTGTTTAGCCTTTTTCTGCTGTAACTGTGCATTTTAAGATATATAGATAAACACAGTGGTCTGACCTATCAGTGCCGGACATCCTTGAAAACACCTTAATTTCAATGTACTGTTTTCAAGGTTTGAAAAGTGCTTGAAACTGTGATTGCATTGCTTTTGTGATAAATCGCTCTCTGGCTGAATAGTTTGCTCTTTAGATAAAGAAATAAAGTAAGCCAGAGATCCTAATCGCTTTTGCCTTTTGTACAAAATGACTCTGCGTGTGTAAATATGTCTTTTACCACAACTGTAAGTTTCTGGAAAAGCTTGAAAATGCTCCATGAAAATGTATGAAAAGTGAATTTGACTTTGGAAAAGGTGCAGGAACCCTGTGCTGTGCTTAGTTCATGTAGTGTGTTGCTTTACTAGCCTCTTCGATAAAGCACTCAACAGCGAAATGTCACCACTTGGTCATTTATTGTAAATGTTAGATACACATACAGACACAGATGGAACTTTCTGTCTGTACTCTGCAGTTCTACTTAATTTCGTATTTCTGCAGCTTATCTCTGAGCTTATGGATGCGGACAAAATGAAGCAGTACCTCTGGTGGTTGTTTGGGCAGTGTAACTAATAGTTCAAACGAGATACGGCCAGGTTTTTAAAATCCAAAAATATTGCAAACGACGATTGTCGTCAGTTAGCGAAAAGAATTCTCCATCCACATGTCACATGCCGCTGCCATCTACAACGTTGCTTTGGCTTTGGCATTTTTCTCGGAAGGTACGTTATTACAACCTCCTCCAGGGTTGCCATGTTTGATGTTGTCAGAAACTTTTATCTCTTCTTCTTCACTGGGGTAACTTTTGATTGTGTGTGGCGCCCTGTAGTGGATGTATTCTTTAATATCCATGCCAATGTAACGTAACATGGCCCGGTCATATCATTTGAAATGGATGTATCTATTTTTGTACTAAAAGGGGGCATAAATGAGCCTGAAATATCTTCTTTAATTGCCTATTTGTTTTATACACTGAGTGTGAGTGCAATCATACATCATGATTTGTCCTCAAATATGCCGATGCCTCTGTAATCGTGAGTCTTCTACAGGGAAGGTAGCAGGATCATGGTCCAGTCTGTGATGAATCTGTTACGTGGTGCGACCAGTCTTACCTCCAAATAAATGTGGCTAAGACCAAAGAAATGTTCATTGATTTTTGGAGGAGGCCCGCTGCCTCTGGCACCATGTGTGATTAAGGGTGAGACAGTGGCAGCGGTGCAGCAATATAATAAGTATTTTGGCACTGTCTGAAACGAGGAGCTTAACTTTGATGCAAATACAGATTTTCTTTTGTAAAAAGGCAAATCGAGATGTTCTTTTTAAGGAAGCTGTGAAGCTTTCATGTGGACGTGACGCTGATGAAAGTGTTTTGCTGTTCTTTTATTGAGTCTGTTCTTTCTTTTTTTTCTTTTTCTGTGCTGGTTTAGTAGTCTTAGTCTTTAAAATAGAAACAAATTGGTTAAAATTCTCAAGCTGTGCCGTAAGATTACTGGTGCTACATTAATGACCTTCAGCAGCTGTATGAGGTGAGGGCCTTCTCAAAGGCACAGACTATTGTTTGGGACCCTCAACATCCAACATGTTGAGTTCCAGATGTTTCCATCAGGGCGGAGGTTTAGTCTCCCCAGAGGCAGCGCTATTAGACACAGATTGTGGTTTGTTCCATCTGCTGTTGGTTTCTCGAACAACCTAAAACTATAACCCCCATGATTCTTTCATGATGAGTGTTAGAGATATGGATCCTGTGATGTGTTGCGTACGATGTATGTTTTAATCGTAAGTATTTGTGTTGGACTAATGTCTGTAAAGCAGATGGGCCAACCAATGATACTCTGCGTACTCTGAATCTTCTATTATATGGACATGCTTCGACAATGAGCAGAAAGTGTTAATCTGCAAATTATGTCACACAATGTTACAATGGGTGGTCTTACTTTATATACTTGAGAGAACATTTAACTTTTTTTCTCTATTGTTCCAGATTGGCACTTTAAATGTTCTTAAAATACCCGTGCAACTTTTGAGTCCCCTTCTTCGTCTTGATTGGGCTAACTTCTGACAGTAAGCCCTTTTGTTGATGCATTGTTCAACATCAATGCCAACATAAAGGACGTTTGTGATGTGGGCAGTACAGTTATATCGTTTGAAATGGACATATCTATTTTCACACATAAAGGAGGCATAAATGAGCCTTAACGTAGCCTGATATATCTCTGAAACCAGACGCCATCCAGACGGAGTTCATGGACCAAAAGATAACGCTCTTCATCCTCATGAGACTGCGGAGGAGCTGTTAAAAAGACAGAAACATCTTCCATTGTATGGACATGGTTCAAGTTTGAAAAGTCAGACCAAGAGCAGCACTTGAGAAAAGGTTTTATATTTTTTTATTCCAGTTTGGGACATTAAATGCTCTTAAAATACCTCTGTAATGTATGTGAAATATGTCTTAGTAACACAGTAAGGAGTACAGTTGTAGCAGTCCATGCAGTTGCCTTACCCTTTCAGAGGCATCTATATTAAAATTCAAAGAAAATGTGATATATACTGATACTGTCTGTGGTCCAAACCTTAACGTGATAAATATTTTAGGTCACACTGCCCTCCCTTACCCTGCAAAGACATACTGACCTTGTTCAGCCGTTGGATTTCACTGCACATGCACTTCTCTCACTGTGGGTAAGGACAAGTAATTAATCCATAATCCAGCACAGGCCATGATATGTTTTAATTAAACACAGTTAAGGTTCGTCTTGTCGGCAGGTTTTTCTGTAGTCAATTACAAACTGTTCTACTTTAGAGGTGTAGCAGTTTATTTTGCAACTCCAGGTATCTGAGAAAGTGTTTTTACATACTTTGATTCACTACTACTTCTGAATACAGGCCTATTTGCGAGCTAAATTTGGAAATCGGATATCATCCACCTGTTTTAAAGAGACTTGGATCCTCTGGTTTTGGCTTACTTTCAGTCTTACAGTCAGAGTTGTATATTTTGATGTGATCAAAAGTGTCTTGTTCGTGAAGTGCAAGCGTAGATGGGTTAGTACTTAATTTGTGTCCCTGTGGGTGTTTGCCAGCGTAATTACTGGCGATTCTTTCAACCCACCGTGGCGTCGTCAAGGCTGCTTTAACAGACATACATTTGTGTGTCAGAGGACAGACAGAGGTGTGAAAACCCACAACATCCATTGAGTTTACCCCGCGGGACCAATTGAAGGCTACCCCTGCAGACAGATGCTATCTGCATGACTTTATGTGTGTCTCTTGTGATGCTATCACTTCCGAGTAGACGCTCTCGCAAACACATTCATGCACACAAAGATAAAGTCACAACACAACAGAGGAAACAGTGCATGGTTTTACAACGAGCATCTTAAAGGTTGTTTTACACGGCGCTGTACACAGTTAAATTGATTTGAACCCAGGCTGGATTTACTGAGGCTCAGCCATTCAAACTGGCTCATTAAAATAATAGTCAGAGTAAGCAGTGATGCGAAACTCAAAATATTATTAGTCTTTTGTCTTCTGTCGGTTTTGCCTCCACCCTATTTCCTCCTGACTTGTGGGTCTATTTATTTCATTTTCTCTATATGCATTTGTCTTGACTTTGCCTCACTTCACTTCTGTCCCTCCATAAATCTGTCTCTTTTTTAAATGGACCTTTATTAAAAGAACAGAATATATATTGAAGACACAGGATATGAGGCATCCAAAGCACAGTTTCAATGAGGAAGACAGATTTTGTAGTGTAAATGAAATATGACAACATTACATGTAGTACAGCGGTATAGTTTGACATCTTACAGAAGCAATATATCAACAGTCTCACAGCAGTTTGTGAGGTAGTCACAAAACTTTATTTGTAAGATTTGTGTACATGAAAACAAATTTCCAATTCCTTTATTCACCACAGCTTTCAAACAAATATATTAATTGGTCCCATTCAGCTGTCAAATTAGCAACAATAAATGTGTAACACCTGGTTATTCTGTCAAAATAAAGTTTGCTGAGAAAGAATCCAGCGAGGCCCTCAGAAGCACTCCAGTCCGCTCTGGTGAAAAAAATGTATTCTCTTTCCATGATGATGGAATGCATCATAAGCAAGAAAGTGTTTCAGTGGATGAACTTTTAGTATACGCCCCAGAGTGCAGGAGTCATCAGTAGTTTTTATTGGTTTTCCAGGAAAAGACAAACTCATGAATACCATAAATAGAATAAAATAAATACAAATACCTGAAAATCAGAATTAGGAATACTTTATTGATGCCCAGGGGGGGATTTGTCATGTTACATATGCTCCTATTCAACAATACAAAAATATATAGCAGAGAAATTATAAGAAATGCACATTGACATGCTGCATGCATTAGACAGTTGAGTTTCCACACAAGTTGAATTAGAGTAACCGAGTTATTGCACCTACAAGACCTACAAAATGACTTTTTTTGTCATTGTTGGGCCAGATGTTGCCGTACAAGTGACATGTAGCGCAATACATATGTGTTCCTAAATCAATTTTGACTTCATGGGAACTGAAAACATCCAAAAATCACGCATATATCTCAAATCCAGAGGCTTTCATTAAAAAGAAAACAGAAGAATAAAGCCCTAATGATTATAGTTAATTACATATTTGAAGGCCTCGAACAACAGAATAATAATAATAATGACTCTGTGATGTACTTAATTAAAAATCTGTTCATAAATCTAGAGCTATGTTTGGGAAGACCACATCAATGCCCTTAAAAAGTCACACATGCATACAGTTTTTATGGCCTAGGTCCTGTGGATCCACATAAATACGTAAGATGGCATCAAATGCACTTACTGTAAGTTTGCTCCATCTCTCCTTCCTTCCTTCCTTTCTCCCGTCTCTCCTCTGATGCCGTGCAGTGGGCGGGGCCGAGGGGAGTGAGTGACGGCTCCTGCATTGTGCCTCTGCTCTGATCCGTCTGGGACTCGGGCTCCTCGCTGGTAACTGCCTCATCTGCCGCTGCAGAGCTCGCTCTCCTCCTCTGCTCTCCTCCTCTGCTCTCCTCTCCCCTCCTCCCACTCTCATTATCTTTATCTGTACACACACCTCCACTCCCTTTTTTCCTTTTTTTTTCCCCTAGCTTTCTGTATGCATTCTGCATCTTTACTCACTCCCCTCCCTGCTAACGGAGGTGGGCAAGCTTCCCAGTGCTGGTGCATCTAGCAGGTGCAGCCTCTTTCTCTCCTCCCTCCCTCCATCCCTCCCTCCCTCCCTCTCTCTCTCTGTTCCCTCACTCGACCAGTGTGCACACTCTGCTCTGTCTGTGCCTGCGTTTTTTTCTCCCCCTTCTCATTCGTTCTCTGTCTCTCAGCGGCGGCAG
The DNA here is from genome assembly GCA_034769285.1 of Lutjanus argentimaculatus. Classification (NCBI taxonomy): domain Eukaryota; kingdom Metazoa; phylum Chordata; class Actinopteri; order Lutjaniformes; family Lutjanidae; genus Lutjanus; species Lutjanus argentimaculatus. The sequence continues at coordinate 2,627,270 of JAWZSL010000054.1, forward strand.
CTCGGGGAGGCAGCTGTATGTGCGTCTGCATCACAATTGCCACAGGTAAAGACAGCTGCATCGTCGGATGTTGCTAACCCCACTGGGGGTTAGGGAGCCTTCGCTGCTGCGGTCGGAAGTTCTCATCCCAGTGCGGGGCGCACATTTCTGATCATCTCCAAGAGAGCATCCTGGAGGGAAGGACAGGCAAGAGGATCCCAGCAACCCGACCAACAAATCACCGGCTGACTGGAAAGAGCGCAGGCTTTCAGGGGACTGAGGAAAAAACACCTCTCAGAAAGAATCAGTGGGATATTTTTAAACCTCGTGGCCTCCTGTTTGTGCTTTTCCTCTCATCTCTTGCTTTCTGCTCTTTTCTGTCTCAATCATTTCATCCACTCCCTGCTTCTCACCCTCTTTTCCTCCTCTCGTTTCATCCCCTCTGTGGCGGAATGTTCCCTTCAAATAGATGAGAAGAGGCTTTCTGAGTGCTTGCTGCAGTATTAACGGACAGTATACAGAGACAGCGGGGCGCTGAGCGGACAGCTTGGGGAAATCTGATCCACAGCAGGCTGGAGAACGAGCGGGATCACGCGTCGCAGTTGCAGATTTATCCACCCTGTGATACCACTGCGCGACAACACCCCTCAGTCTTTTTTTCTTTTTTTTTTCCCTCTCCCTGTCCTCATCTGAAGTGTTGCTTTTCGACTGGATCTGGAAAATTAATTGGATTCTACTGCTTTATTTTTAGCCGCACTGGAATTTAGAGCACACACAAAGGAAGCAAAGTGGGTTTGGATTCAAAGAGTGATACGAAAAAAAATCCTTAAAAAAAAAAAATAAAGGAGAGGCTGATTGAATGGGCAACTAAGATATCGGATAATCCAAGGAAAGTGTTTGACGGACGCATAAACGACAGATCTCTTTGCTTTCGCTCTCTTTCAGTTACGAAAGAGACAGATTTGGGGAGCTGAGGGACGCTGACTCGGCTAAAGCTTTTGGAACAGGCTGCATTGGGAAACATCTTTAATTTTTTTTGGGGTCCTGCACAGGGTGGGGAAGCAACAAGGACCCACCCTGCAAGTTTCACTCCCCTGATCAGACTGTAATACTGTCCCATCGTGGATTGTACATGGAGGGAACATACGTGCATGCTGAGTAGAAATCACTGTGGATTTTTGGTGCAGTGGCATCCGAACACTGATGCCACCGATTTCTCACATGCACAGATGTAAAGCTGTTCCTTCCCACCCATTTCTCCCTCCCGTCTTTCTCTTTGTCCCTCTTTCTTCCCACTAGAAGCAGCACTTCTTCTTCTCCTTTGGCTTACCCTGCTGTGAACGTTCTTGAAGTTTACTGTTGCTCCAGTTGGACATCGGGAGTTGGGCAGGACTAAACACGGACTAATCGGGCGATTATCCGTCTACGCCAGCTCTTCCATTTCTCACTGGGTGTCTCTTGAGTGTGAGTGCGTGTGCTTGCGTGTTTGTGATCGTGTGTCTGCATGTATCTCCTGCACCCCTCCCCTCCTCTTTATCCTTGGATTACATATTTGTGTGCGTGTTACTGAGCGTCCGATTCCCGTGGGGTCCTTTTGTATCCATTTCTTCACCTTTCACTTTGTCTCTTCTCAATGTGCGGCATTGTTGGAAACCTTTCTGTCGTTTGCTACCGATGCCTATCGCAGGGTTAATCCTCAATGAGCCATAAAGGACGGCAGGGAAGGATGAGCGAGTGTTCTGGGGCAGCTGTTTCCGGGGCGGTGATCCTGGAGGAACCTGAGGGTTCGGGGGCTTCGGGAGGCCGCGGTGAGGGCCAGGCCCAGGATCAGGGTCCCCTTCGCTGTGCGGTTTGGCCTCGCCAACAGACATGGCTGTGTGTGGTGCCCTTACTTATCGGTTTCATCGGCCTTGGATTGAGCCTGATGCTGCTGAAATGGATTGTCGTTGGTACAGTTCGGGATTACGTGCCAACAGACCTGGTGGATGCTAACCGAATAGGCCAGGATCCTATCTTCCTCTCTAAGCCAAGCGGGATTCCCAAAAGTCCCGACACTACCACCACCACAACTACTCCTACGGTCGATGGTGGGAACCCCACGCCCAGAACTGTAACTGCTGCGAAAGGTAGAACTCGTTCCACTGCTACTACCACTACTATCAACCCTAGAGGGGGCGGAGCCTCGGGTAGCCAAGTAACCCCACGGAATCCTGTAAATCGCAACGGACGTGGACCTTCGGGTTTTACTACGACCACTGCAGCGCCACGGACAACCTTCATAATTGGAGTGGCGACATCTAGCCCCTCGCCGTCCAACCCAACTGTACTCCACGACTCTACGCAGATGTGGACCCCGGAGCATACTACTACGGAGACGGTCTCCACCACGCTCTCAACACGTACGCATGGTCACCGCAAAACACGTAAGTCATTTGAATCAGTAAAGGATTGCCATGTGTTTTATACATGCAGAATTTAAGGAATGCTTCTTTTGGCTCCTGGCTAGACAAATCAATGTAGGAGGGTCTTTGAAGTGAAGTCTTTGAAAACTTTGAATTGATTCGTCTTTGTTGGCTTGGATGAACAGACTAATGGGCTGATTCACTAATGGCATTCCACAGGTGTGTTTTCTTTTTACTGGCCGGAGTGTGTAAAAGGCTTGTCTGTTGGCTGGTTCTTTATCATTAAGACTGTTATTCTGAGCATTGATTTACTCCTGACAATGATTTTACAGTTTCTTAAAGATTGGGTTGGCTTGCAATTGACATGTGCTACTATCCTGTTTTGGATATTGTATATATGACATTCATTCTGTAGGCTAAGAATTCAAGAAGCATGATCAATCGCATTGATTGGTGCAGTAAGGCTATCTGAACTATTGCAGGACTCAGTAATCAATCTTTCTTCTGTTGATGGTTAAACCCATTCCAGCAACATAGAATGACTTTAAATGGTGGTGGATAAAGTGGGTTATAGTTTTGGCCTAAAAGATAAAATGTTTGTATGGTATTTGGTGAAATATTCAGTAAGGTGACATTAGCATAACATAAAGTGGTAAGGACTGGTACAATTGTACTTTTTACAGGTATAATGGGTAATGTGATGAGTGCACTGTGATTATTGAGAAGGCTAGGAAGGATAAGATGAAGTCTATAAGGGAAGACTGTGAAGATGCTCAGGTGTGCTATGATTTCTTATGCATTTTGTTTATGAAATGTTAATTTAAGTACTGTTTTAGTGCATGTGAGCTGAAGTGAAGCAATGTTCCAAACTAAAACTGACTTTTGCCACAATAAAGTCAAGGTTAGCCTGGCGTGATAAAGGGAATTGAGTGAAGATTCACTGATTTAACTGGCAATTTTTACTCATTGAGGCATGCATGCACTCATATGTACACTAAGTGGTGTTGTTTACTCACTGTAACCCTCCAAGCTTCAAACTATGTGGTGTTGTATCCATCATGCAAACCTCCACACGTTCTTGATGCAATAATGTTGTGGTAATAACATGTTCAAAGACACAGATTTTTTTTGTTGCGTCTGTTATGACTTGTGTGTTCTACCCCATCTATTAATGGATGCCGATTCTCCACTTCACTGTTTTCGCCATCTCTGTCCTTGACTCAAGTCTTGCACGTGCACACATGATATTGATTGTGTCATTGATCGTTACAAAAAAAAATCCCTGTGGCAACACATACACACACATCACACACAGCTTCCTCCATGATAAATCTCTCTGCTCTCAAAATGGTGTCACATTATGTGCTGGACTTCCCTTTGATCCTAGCATGGGTCTATACAGACAGTCTCAGAGTGACGGGAGAGGGCTGTATTTTAAATAGTTTGGCCTCATGCTCTTTCTTATCTCTGCAGGAGGAAAATATCTCACAGTACTACTTAGTATTAAGGTCTGGACCAATTACATGTGATGTATGTTTTTGTTGTATTTTGTGAATGAATGGTAATTGACCTAAATGCCTCTATGATAGCATTTAAGGTCAAGTATTGTTGCTATTCTCTCATCGTGTTGTAATGTGGGATGCCCATGTTTACACTCTTGGAAATAAAGGCACTAACTAGAGCCACAGAGGGTTCTTTGGCTTGCCCCCATAGGAGAACCCTTTTAGGAAACTTTTTCGAGAGGTCTATTTAAAACCTAACATAAAGAGGGGTACCGTAAAGCATCTATGAAAGGTGTCATTCAGAACTCCTTATGAAAGGTTCTACTGAGAACCCTTCCATGATTTAACGGTCCCACCCACAATCCTTGCAGCGGGTTCTACCAAGAAATCTTCCACCTTCTTAAGGGTGTGAACAAGAACCCACCCTGAGGATTCTACCGAGACCCCTATTATATTCCAAGGGTTTTATCAAGAACCTACCCAGGGGATTCTGCTGAGAACCCGTTTCTATTCCAAGGGTTTTATTTAGAACCCACCCAGGGGGTTCTACTGACAACCCTATTATATTCCAAGGCTTTTATCTAGAATCCATCCGAGGGTGGGGTGTTCAATGTGAACACTTTGAAGTTATGCTACAAAGAACACGAAAAGGAGAAAGATTCTTCAAGGATTTCAACAATCCTTGAAGAATCTTTCTTCCATAAAGGGTTCCGCAAAAGCAAATTCTGGGTAGAACCTCAGCCCTTCAAGAAAATCCCTTTTGGAACCCTTATTTCTAACAGGGTACTGCCATTTTTAAATTATTAATAATTACACAATCACAGCCATATATTAAATAATTGATGAATTAAATCAATCCATTCCACCTGTTTTGGCTTCTTGCATGAATGCAAAAGTGCATCTGCTCCTTTTGTGTCCACTAGAATGAAAATGTCCCCAGATTACGCCGGAGAGCGTGGAACGGTCCCTCTGATAATTAGAAACACGGGGGAAAAATTGTGTATCATTTCATTACCATGAGGAAAAATGGGAACCATTCATCATCATCCGTTCATTTATTAATTAACCATTAAAAGAAAGAATGTCATTTCTCCAGCAAGTGCTCATTAAGCCTCGTTGATAGATATCCGAGGGAAAATGTCACTCCCTCTCCAGTGTTCCTGAGAAAGTTCCACCACTACAGGCTGGTTCGATAATCCTAAACACCCTTCACCCTCCCACCCCTTCTTCTCTACCACCCACATGCTGCTTTGATTTGAAAAGGCCATCATTTTCACATTAACTATCCATTATGGCGGAATGTGTTATACGATATTACTGAATTGCCTGTGTTGGCTTGTGCTCAGATATGGAAAAAATTCTATTAATTGAAGTATAGTAGGCCATCTGTGTGTTCCGATTGATGATGTCGCTGTCTTTGTGGGTCACAAAATAGAGATGGACAAAGACTGATCTCACGTTGGGCTTTGCTGTATGTTTTTGCTGCTGTAAATTCCCATTTGAAAGATTTCTCTCAACAATGTCCTCATTGTTCCCTGAAAAATAGGATGTTAGGTAATACTATATGACTATAGATTATAATGGTCATTATCCGGGAAGATCATTTGGTAGAGCACATGGCTATAAATACTGTGATGCTTTTGGTCCTTAACCCTTGATGCTTTGGAAGAAGTCAGTAATAGATGCAGATCTCAGCTGGAGCAAAACAACATGTTGTAGTAGCAGATGTCTTCCAAATTGCATCCAAAATCCCAGAGTAATTCATGTAAACCGCTGTGTGTATTATCTGGTCTCTACAAAACATAGTGATTAGCTTTAGCTTGCCATTAGCAGGAAACACAAGCCTGGTTACATAAACCACCCCAAATTTAAGCGTGTCTCTTAAGCAAAGTATTAACCCAAGCTGAGGGGTTCACTTATGAGTGTTGCATAAACCCTCTTAGGTTGTCTTCTCGCTCAAGTATTTAGACTACAGCAGTTACTGTCATAATACAGCATATGTATGCTAGTTATCATGGGTATATGTCGCTCACATCATTCTTTAATGTTACTAGGCAGCATTAACCAGTTATTAGCTAGCTTAGCTAACACACTTAGTTAGCCTGTGTTAGCTAGCTTCCCCAAAATGGACAACAAAGAGAAAACAAAAAGATAAAGAAGATGATGAGAATATTGTTTTGAACACGGACAGCACAAGCACATAATCCAAAGTAAATGGAACCCAGCCATAACAAATGGGCACAAGCAGAAAAATGGCAAGAAGTAACTGACAAAATCATTGTATGAAATCTTGGCAAGAGTCAACAAAAAACTGGTGAGGTTCAATAAAAGTTAAAAACAAGAACATATCAGACAGAGTTGTTTTAAAGTTTGGCTAGCTAGCTACAAAGTTGCTAGTGCTAATGTCAGATTTATACTATGTAACAAGTTGCACATTGCTCATAGTGTCCAGTCGGATATCCGCTTCTGAAAAATATGTCTTGGTATCTCCTCCTTCTTCAATCACCATATATTCAGCTATTGTCATCTGTGCCACAACTCATTTTATTTTCAGGGGACTGTTATGGGTCCCTTCAAATTTTCTGGGGAAAGAAAGGACTAAGGACCTTCTAGCAGCACATATGAAGTTAAAGTGTTTCCCTTACAAAATCCTATGGAGATTTCCAAAGGCATCCTTAAAAAAGGGAAATCTTAGCCTAGGTTGTTTAATGCAGCTAACACAATATTAAGCTTGGTAATCTAATGCTTCTTAACAAAGTGTACCTTGGGAGTTGTTGTTGACCTCTCCTCTGACGTTTATGTCCACAGGCTTGTACCTTTGAATTTTTATGAAAGAGGCAACGCAGTTTATAATCTCTTGTCCCGGTGACTCAACCTCTTCATTGCCATCCATGCCTTGGACGTGCCCCAACTGCTAGTCAGCTCTTATTTTCTGGCTCTTTTACCTCCGGTGCAGTGCAGCTTGGGTGGTATTTGGTGACATTCTAGCTTGTCTAACTATCAAAAAGTCAAGATCTCACAACTATAGGGATAGTTGATATAATAGAAGCCTTACTCCTAGCAAATGTCACTTTGAAAGCATGACTGACATATCTAAATCTTTTGGACCTTACAAAAATCTTCAGCTATCCCCAGTGCTACGTTGTATAAGCTGCAGAATGAAGCCGAGACCCGGGAGAGATGATACCATTATGGGGAGCCAAGTGACCTCTGCACTGCGGGGCAAAATGTCAGGTGATGCCTCAGCGATAATGTCAATTGGATCAAGCGAACTGGGAATCGGATCTGCGCCCATATTCATCACCCCTCTTAAAATCACAAGAAAGGAGCAGTAATGCAGTGACACTTCATGAGAACTGAAATTGAAATAAAAAATACATGTGAAATTGGGGAACAGGATTAGAGAAGTTTCAGTCTTGAGGTTCAGGTGTTCATATTCTGTGGTTTATAACATAATGAAAAGCTGGTCTCTGAGTCTCAGTGCAACATACATGACAAACAGTACATACATATGTATATATGTATAACAGTGTGAAGGACAACAACACAGTGCTCGACTGAGCAGTGCAAGAGAATAAATATTTTTGCTGGATAATAGCACAGTGTTATTGTCTGTTGAGGTAGTATGGCGGATATTTGAAGTGGTAGTTGAGCAGATGAGCAACAGTAATTCTGTAATGGTCTAGCATACATAATAATTATTAGTGTTATCTATTGCTATTTATAACAATATATAATGGTAATAATAATGCAATGCACTGATGCAGTGCCATTGTGATGTTATCAGTAATAGTGTGCAGTTGCATCCATATATACAGAGAACTCTTTTTATATTATGGTACCAAGAACCCTTGAAGAACCCTTGACAAAAGAGTTCTTCAACAGAGCATTTCAACAGTCCTCGAATAATCGGTCTTCCAAAAAGGGTTCTTTGCATGAAAAGGGTTCTTAATAGAACACTTAGACTTACAAAGATCCCTTGAGGACCCCTTTCATTGAAAAAGGGTTCTTCAGAAGCAAATGGTTCTCGGTTGAACCTCAGCTCTTCAGGAAGAACCCTTTTGCAACTGTTAATTGTAAGAGTGTAGCATACTTTGTATATGTATATATGAATATGTATGTATGTTTGAATAATGTCATATAATGTATAGTAGCTAGTAATAGTAGTAATAACATAGTAATTACAACAACAACAATATTATAATAAGAAGAATTTGACTTGACTTGAATTACTTGAAAATGCTGCATAGGCTTTGTCATTTTATGTTGTTGCCATACTTAGCAGATAATCTAAAATTAAAATGGTTATTGAAATAGGTCATAATCATGCAGAGGGATAATAAAAAGGGAATTAATAATGTTAGTAAATAAGACCAGATGAGTCAGTGTTGTGATGAGTAAATCCTTACAAAGGCTTTAAGGCTATTTTTGTTATATTTGTATGATATGTCCTCAATAATAAAGGCTGAAGAACCAGAGCTGGTCAGTAGATCCTGGTCTGTGACTGATCACTCCATGACTGCAAGGTCCGAGCTTCAGAAGATGCTCTGGTGCAGTTTGAGGTCTTTGTCTCCGTGCAGAGCCACTCAGTGGGATTAGGTTTCAGTCAGACAGTGGCCCTGAAACCTAAATCCAGATTAACAGCCCATCACCATGACTGTGGAAGCTACAGAATTACATTAGCCCACCTATCAGTCACACACACTCTACATGGGCTTACAAGCAGCCTGACTGCTGAAGGATTGTTTTGATAGATGGTCCGTGGCGGGATGTTTTTCATCAAATGATGCTAAGGTGACATGTTTAAAGGGAACATTTTCTCTTGGCTGTGTTTCAGGATCCCTCAAGGGTATGTTAGGAAGTCCAGAGGAAATGGTTTACGTGCATATTAACAACACTGACGTGACAATCACAAACTATAAAGTGGCGCTTATTGCTGTTTGTGACAACAGTATAGTGCAGGGAAGTTGTATCTTCCTTGTGTTTATGGCTTATTATGCTGAGTCATACACTTTGACCAAACTTCACTGTGAATTACTTCACAGTCAAAATGCTTTGAAAATACCAAAGATGAAATACATCAGGCGAAGCATAAACTCTTATACTGACTACTATACTGATTGTGTAGTTTCCAGCATAACAACTTTTGGATTACTTGAATAAATACATATTTCAACAACATAAATTTTACAACTCTTTGGGCAAAATCTGTTCTTTGTTTCAGCCAGAATCCTTTATGAGAACACTATTCTTTATGATCAGTATATGGCTCAAAATCTACAGAAAGCCAGGATGACTCTAAAATTGGCCTGATCCTACTGACTCGGGGCATCTGGAATGAGAAGTGTTGGGTATGGTAATTTATCTTTTTATGCTGTATATCGTAAAACCCCTTATGCCCTTGGTGTTGGCCAGTGGTGATGAAAGTTAAGTCTTAAGTTCAGTTCAGTTTATTTTAAGATTTAAGAGTTTACTGTTAAAGATCTGCTTACAGGGATGAGGATTTTTTAGGTAATAATAACCCAATAATGTTAATAATAACACAACACTCAAAAAGGGACCATTCAGTGCAATGGATACTTTTTGGTAATTAAGTACAGTTTGGGCTCTTTTCCTCCAAATAAACTCTGGTTCTTGAACTGATTCCACTCATGGTCTTTGGATCTTTGGTGATATCTATTTTCCACCAGTTTTGAGTGAAACCACTGTAATCAAGGATGCCATCAACAGAGGGTGTTGCACAATGCACGACAACCCGTAGAATATGACATTCTCTCTTTGGTTCCAACCTGGGAGCCAACTTTTCAGGCCCCGAACCAGTGTGTGGAAATGTGGTTCAAAATTTGGTGCTTAAGCTGGAACAGGGCTGGTTCCATGCTGGAGGAAAAGGCTTGTTTCTGGTACGGGTACCAGAGTTTTGTTCAAATTGACATGCGCATGGACCACTGGGGGCAACCAGCACAACTTTAGTGGCTTATTTGTCAGAAATGTAACAGAAAGGAGCAGCTTAACAGACTTAAAGAACATCAACTGTGTCATCTTTGGGTGTGCCCATTGTTCCGAAACCCCAACAGTCTGATAAATGTCCCATTTGTTCAGCAGCCCATCATTGTGTCACCCCAATAGTATTAAAAGTGTCCCATTGGACTGAGGGCCAATTTGTCCAACAGCCAGTTATCCCAAAAACAAACACCTGTTGCTCCGAAGGCCCATTGCCCTGAAAATACACACACGCCCAGCAGTTTTTGGTTAGGGATTGATTAGCCTACGTTTAACAACTACGGTGATGGGTGTGTGCACTGACAGAGGTAAAACTCTCATTTTATTATGACACTGGAAGTAAAATCGACTGTAACATCACTTGAAATGAGATGAAATGAGTCTAGTGGCCTGATTCAACAGATATGGGGCATCTGGATTTAATGGCAATTCAACATCTCGGTCTGTCATCATGTCTGGTTTGATCTGGTATATGACCATCCATCTCGGCCTATTCCATCCAATAACCTTTGCAAAACTGTGTATGTTGTGAAATAATACGAGCTATGTTTGGATGTCTTTCAAAATGAGGTCTTAGATGTCTCTTAGCTAATAAGCAATGGACATAATCACCAAATCTGACCAACTGAGAAATGATGTTTGGTAATTTTGTGCCCTGGCTTTATTTTTCAGGGTTTTCACTCCAACTAAAGTATATGTATTTCCAAAGCAAAAGCAGCATAGATATATTTTGTTATTGCATCCTTTAATTATTGATAAGTCTCCACAAGTTGCCTCAACATGTGTTTCATTGGAAATGTGTCTCTAAAGCATACAGTATGTTTACTCTGTCTGTGTGTTATGTCATTTCAGTTCATCTACCACACACGGAATACCCCCAAATTAACCATGACTTAACTTTCATCACCGCTGGCCAACACCGAGAGCATCAGTGTACATGTTTGTGTTGCACTAATCATCTCACAGGGAGAGATTTTAGGTTTTAAACCAGATTTTACGTTTTAAACAAGATTGTCGAGCTCACAATCTTTGCACTTGGATTAGTTCTCTGTGAGCTGCTTAGTAACAAGTTCCTATGGGATTTTGTGTGTCTGTGCATGTTGCCTATGCACATGCGTACACACATATACACTCTCTTGTGTCCACGGCAGCATATGTCTAAGCGTGTGTGACCCAGCTGTGACCTCTTGTGTGAGTGAGGACTGAAAATCAGCGTGATCCTTGAAGTCTGATTGCTTCCTTGCAGCTGAGAGCGCTTTTTAGGACAAAATTACAGCTTTGGGAGGGAACAATATGTGAAAGACATGGTGAATATAAATCGTGGCACTTGATATCCATAGTGTGAATACTGTGTTGTGTTCTTTTACTTTTCTCAAGTTAGATCTGGGATTGTGTCACTCATCAGAGTCTGTAAAGTGGCTGGTTGAGAGCAATCACTGAACCAGGGCGTACCTAATTTTGATTTTAGGATTATTTAATTTGCAAGATCATGAAAGAAAGCGTGATTCGGAGCCACTTAAGGGTTTTGCTTTTTAAGGGGCAATTTGCCTTGTGTCCCAGACCTCTGGAGTATGTTGTTCAAGTTTTTGGGAATTTGCAATACTGAAGCACAGTATCAAAAAAAATAAAATAAAAAAAATCTAGTCTTCATTATTATAATCATGCAATATAGTTTCTAGTTTTTCTGCTGTTGTTGTTTAAATTATGATTTATCCTGTGTTTGATGGTGTACATCCCTAAAGTTGCCTTTGATCAAATTATGTTCAGGTAGATGCTATGCATCATGGGTGGAATAGCTAATGTGGCTAGTTGCACCTGGGGTGGACAGCCGACAATGCTATTCGCACTTGGGATGGAATACCCATTTTGGCTGTTGACACCTGGGTATACATAGCCTAACATGGCAGATACAAGCACCCACATGTCCATAGCCAACAATGCTATTTGCACCCAGGATGTAAACAGCCACTGTGGCTTTTGACACTCAGTGTACATAGCCTAACGAGACAGATACAAGCACCCAGGTGTCTGCAGCCAGCAATGCTATTTTCACCCAGGATGTAAATAGCCAATGTGGCTATTTGCACCCAGGGTAGAAAAGCCAATGTGGCTTTTTACGCTCAGCTTAGTATGGTATATACAAGTACACATGTGTCCATAGCCAACAATGCTGTCTGCACCCTGGATGTAAATAGCTAGTCTGGCTATTTTCACCCAGGGTGGAACAGCCAACGTTGCTATTGACATGTGGATGTATATAACCTAGCAAGACATCGCAAGCATCCAGGTGTTGGTAGCCAACAGTGCTTTTTGCACCTAGGATGTAAATAGCCATTGTGACTATTTACACCCACATAACAGACACAAGCCATGTTTTTCTTAAAGCTAATAAAGTAGTTATGTTGCTCAAACCCTGTTCTCCCATATGCTTAATCTAAATTAAGTAGGGTGGGTGCAGATCGCCAAATAGTTGTGTGTTTATTCTCATGGTTGTAAATAGATACTATGTAATGTTATGTTAAATTGGGTGATTTTAGAGCTTCATAATCAATCAATCAATCAATCAATAAATCAATCAATCAATCTTTTTATTTAGACTCAGGTCCATCAAAAAAAAAAAAAAAAAAAAGACAAACAAACATACAACAATATTTAAAAAAGACAGTCATACCAGTGTTTCCATATTGCAGACTGGTATCTTACAGCACTGAGGACAGGGTTAGTCAACATCATTACAATGGCATTACAAGAACTGTTAAGTCGACCTATAAATCTGAACATCAATCGTCTCAAAAGAGCATGAAAAGTGATAACTTGTACTTTACAAAAGAGTTCACTTGCACTATGCCATCTTGGTTTACCAAGCAAGATACGCAGACAATCATTATACGCAACCTGAAGTTTGCGGATGCTGGCCTTCTTAAATTTAATCCATAAGGGCGCAGTATAAAAAGGGGTACAGTAAGCCCTGAAGAGACCCACTTTCACCCTCTCAGAACACCAGGAAAATCTTCTGGTCAACAAATTGGCCTGCATATATAAAATACGACGCTGTCTATTCATATCTTCATCATCTGTCATATCATCAGTGATGATGTGTCCCAGATATTTAGTTTTAGAGCAAGCAGGAAGCACTTGTCCTGACAGGTAAAAGGATGGAAAAGTGAGGTCCTTATCCCCTTTTACTCTGCAAATCAGAACAGAACTCTTCTTAGCGTTATAATGCACATCGAATTTTACACCATAATTAGAACATATGTTGAGAAGCTCTTGAAACCCAGTACTGCTAGGTGAAACAATTGCCAAATCATCGGCGTACATAAAATGATTAATAAGATCATTGCCAACCATACAACCTGTTTTACAGTTTCTTAACTGGTCTGAAAGATCATTCATGTAAATATTAAAAAGGCACGGTGATAAAAGCCCCCCCTGTCTAACGCCATCATAACTGACTAATTGACATTTTTTACAGTGTATTCTCAATTTCCAAAATCACTTCTGACATTCTGTATTGAACCATTATAAACAGTTTGATGGCTACTGAAATGAATTCCAAACACAACTTGGCATGTAACATAAAACCATCTCAAGAGTCTTGTAATCAAAATGTCTGGGAACCTAGCATTTGCATTCCCAAGCCTCTGAATGATAAATGCCCATGCTTTCCTCATTTTCCACTTCATTTCATTGCCAAGATAACTTATAACCAATCGCGCAAGTTGCTCCTAAAAGATCAAGGCATTTTTTAATTTGCAGTCGCTTCAGTCAGTTTATCTCTGGCGCAGTTGTTGTGCCTGACCACTAACCCAACGCATCAAAAACCTGTCATACTGCCCCGATTAGAGTTTTAATTTGCTGGAGAGGCCACGAGAATGAAGCTTAGCGTCACTTTGATTCATTCTGATGAAATGTCTTGCAGGGGGAAGAGTGATGAAATATTAACGATGCGAAAGAGAAACATGTTCAATATGTAGAGGGAAGTGTAAATAATTGAAGATGGCCCTTTGACGAATTATCCCACGCTGAGCTGTTCCCCGTACATGCATCCCTCTTCAGTGAATGGAGGTGTTCAGGGTGCCGTCACTCCCCACGCCGGGACGGACTGTTCTTGTTGGTGAGAAGGAAGTCAAAATGTGTTATTTTCTGAGATTTTTTCAAGGAAACTGCTTCATGACTGCCAAGGTTGGAAGTCTCCATCTGCCTCGCCTCCCTCACGTCCTCTCTCCTGCCCCCACCCCCTCCTGAGCACATCTATCAGCCCACATGATGATAAAGTACAAAGTGGTTAAATGCTGCTGCTAACTTCAGAGGAGCTTTTAATAATGAATTCAGGTTTAAGCTGCCTTGATTAGATGAGGCTCGCTCCAGTTTATTGGAGCCAGTGGCGGGAAAGGTGGCGGCTAAAGAGATTTAAGAGTAGTTCATTCCCTTTCAGGGATTCACCTGCCCTGTGCCGGCTCTGTGCCGGCTCTCCAGAGGAGGTTGCCACCTGCTAGGTAACCACTCCAGTGTCCCCATTCTCCTCTGGGGTGTTTGCATCTTACTGCTGATGGGAAATGCTGTTTTAGGTTCTTGTTGAGACAACAAAGAATAATTTGGCTTAATGTTCAGACTGCTCAAAGAACAACGGCTATTATATTTGCAGTAAGAGTTCAGCCATCCAGCAGCACCCAGAACTACATTCCAGTCATCAACAGGCTTTATGTTGAATCATAAATGTTAATATTACCCCAGCTTTATAATCACGAGTTCTGATTTCTTTTTGTTTCTTTTTGTGGAATTGGTGGAGTCATCCAATCCTGACATAAATTCTGTCTTAAAATAAAGATGAAATGAAAAATGCCCTTTCAATCCTTTTGGATCACATCCCCAGTCATATTGTGCAGCTATTTAAAAATATATGGCAAACAAAAAATACAAAACACCCACTTTTTTTGTATTTTTATATCAAAATTATGGAAATCTGTTCATTTTTTCTGGGCCTGTAAAACAGAATGTGACGTGCTTACTTGGGGTGTAAGAAAATATAAAAAATATTGAGTATCACAGTGTTATATTTTGTGATACTGTATTGTTTCTCAAAACACAGTTTAATATCATGATACATGCAAATATTTGTGGCAGTGGTTAATTTTGTGTTGTGTTAAAACCCCTCACCACTACAATGCAGTGCTGTTACCTCTCCTGCCTGTTCTGATTGCATGAAAAAGTAAACTTTTTAAAACTCAAATGTTATACATATGGTGGTTTGCCCTTAAACAATGACAGTTTTCCTGAAATGAGATTTAAAAAAAAGCAATACATCATCTTACTTACAGTTTCACAGTATATCACAGTATATTGAAACGTAACCCCTGTATCGTGATACGTATCATATCACCAGACTCTTGCCAATACACAGCCCTAGTGTTTTTGTAAGCTAAAACCAACCAGCTTCAAGTAATGATATCTACCTGTCACCGAACTTCAATTTTTAGTGGTGCAGAGCTAAGGCTAATCATTATTTAGCCTTCTAGCAACAGCATGGTACGTCGGTGTGACTGCTTCATCAACTAGCTTAGCTAACCTACACGGAGCATACAATGGACTGGAGGCCAGGCCTCATGGATTAACATTGTTGCACAAAAACACAACATAATGATGCTGTTTACTGATCTGGGTGAAACTGCATCATATTTTATGGAGAAAATGCTTTCTGGCTTTCCCTCTGATGTCCTCCAGCTGCTCAGCTTCAACTCTGGGTTAAAGTTTCTGCTAACTTAGCTGCCATTAGCAGGAAACTGAACCGAGCTAAGCAGCCTCCCTGTGAC
Source organism: Lutjanus argentimaculatus (assembly GCA_034769285.1). NCBI lineage: Eukaryota > Metazoa > Chordata > Actinopteri > Lutjaniformes > Lutjanidae > Lutjanus > Lutjanus argentimaculatus. The sequence goes on from JAWZSL010000054.1 coordinate 2,642,966, forward strand.
CACATCCACGCCGAGACTGAACAAAGCTTCCGAAGCCAGCAGGAAATACAGCACTGAGGTCTTTTACAGTTTCTTAATGCTTTCATGAGCATCCTTATAGTTTAACTTGTTGCTAAAGTAGTTAACCGCTAACTGCTGTTTGCTTGGTTAGTCATGCACAAAGTAAAATGACTCAACCTGAGCTGCCTGTTTTTACAGGAAACATATCAATATGTGGAAGCACTTAGCTTTCCATGTGGACTTCCTTGTTTCCTTAATTGCCCTTTAGCATACCGTCTTCTGGCATATTTAGGTAAAAAATGTTAGAAATAAAAAAATATTCCTTAAATGCAACATTTCCACACTTTAATTTCTATAAATGTCTTGTCTTGACTCAGATAGATTGAATACACTTGTGTTTACTCAAAAAGATCTGATTAAACATGATGCAAATTAAGCCTAAAACCTAATATTTTCTTTGCAAATTGTGTAAAATTCATCAGAGAGCATATATGAAACGCATATTGATTTTTGTGGGTTATTGAATAAGGAGAGGGTTCCAAACAGGCAATAATCTACAGCCCCTTCTCCCACAGCCCACCTTTGGCTCTCTCTCTCTTATTAAATCTGTCAGCTGGCCTACAGCAGCGAACCGTTTAACACAAGTAAGCAAATAAATATCAGACTGTTATGAGTTCAACCATAGCCAACAGCTACTGTTGCAGCTTGTTTTTTTTTTCTGGAGTTATTTCACAGGGAGCGTGTGGGCCGTGACAAATGGGTGCAGAAAACTCCCGACTATCCAGCTGACAGTGGATGCACCAAAAAAAAAAAAAAAAAGTTTTCGCATTGTTGAAATGCTTAAGCAGATAAGAGACAAGGCTGTACCTCTTGGGTCATTGGGTCTTTTAAAAAAAAGAATCCCATTTGCCCCCTAAGTTTCAAAATGGCTGCCATTTTTTACTGTAGAAATTTGTTGTCTGTGTAGATTTTTATGATTCTGGTGTCGAATAAAAAGGTTTTTTAACTATGAAAAATTTAAATTTACACACCGTTCCCTCTAAAACCTTCATTAGAAATAAATATAATAAGAAATGAATATAATCCTTTGGTTTATTACTGTACATAGCACATTCAGGCTGCTGTGTAGTATATGGAATATGTTGTATGTAAGACAAAAAACAAATCAAAATCAAACGCTACTTTGGCAGCCCCTGCAGTAATTCTGAGGACCCCCTAAGTGCTGCAGACCCTGTATTGAATACCCAGGTGGTAGAAAAAGCATTTTATGAATTGAGCTTCCCTGTGGTCATCCAGTCAGTTTATTTGCTAATGGCAGCCACATTGGAAAAGTTGATTTTTGTGTGGACAATGGGTTTTTATCAAAAGAACAATCCTCTAGGAGTATCAGGGTATTTGTGTCATATTTGGTACTTCTTCCCACGTGTGAAAGATTTCCCTGTAATGTAATTAGTGCTCCACTATAATGTTTCTCTCAGGGTATGGCCAGGCGTTTTCTAAAAAAAACAGGTCACTAGGAGACCCCAAGAACCCCCTGTGAGAAAGTAACTGAAGCATAAATGCAGTATAGTGCTGTATTCCTTGTTACAACTATACAAAGGCATCAAAACAAGTGCTGTGGCAGAAAAAAGATCATATAAGAATGAACACACTGTAAAAATATACCTAATTTCCATATTATAGGTTTATTTTATGTGTAAATGCTGCATATTGTCATTTTGGGGATTTAATTGGCTATACAGAGTGCCAATCATCCACAATTGGCTTGTCCTCACATTGGAAAAGAGAAGCAGGATCTTCCCTTCTAACCAGACTCTCATTGGCTATCGTGGGCTCTGGACAGTCCATGGATGCTCCTATTGGCTCAGGTGAGGTGTCAATCAAAAGGCTAGGCTGCAGCTGAGATGAACAGGTGCAGTAATGGCCTCTGTGCAGACAGAGATGATTGCAGTGGAGGACAACTTTGCTGGCTGCTTACATTTTTGGGGGATTTATTGATGGAAATCATGTGTTTTGGACTGAATATGTCACTGGATTGGATCAGCTGGACCTTTGGGAAAACAAGACCATTTTTGTCAGCTTTGATCAACATTTGGCTGATTAGAGGAGCTTTCAGGGTAAGTGCCTCACTGTTGAAACTGTTTTTTTTTTTGTTTTTTTTTCCTGGCTTGTCATGCTGACTGTCGCTGCTGTTCTGACTGTATCTGGACATGCTTGGCATCAAACGGATCACAAGAATCTCAGCTTTCTGGCATTGTGTCACATGAGCATATATGTTAACATAGTAGTTGTTTATTTTGGCAAAAATAAACTTAAGTGTGGCTTATTTTGTGCATTTTGAGAGTATGCATTGATCTGATTGTGTGTTTTGGGCTGAAAATGACTGGATTTACTGGACCCTGACAGTGAATATTATTGATCTGTGGGGTTTCTGTGGAGTTTTAAAATTCAGACTGTTTTTTTTTTTTTTTTTTTTTTACATTTTGCGCTTGTTTGTTTGAGGTGTTGATTGCACCTGCTGCTGTGACTGGAAATAGCTGGCATCAATGGAAACACAAGAATCTTATTATCATATTTCATGAGTATACAGTATATGTTTACATAGTGCAGGGTACATGGGTACCACTTAACACTCTGGCCAGTGATCTCAAAGGAGGTTAAATGCGCGAGATGTAAGTTCTGCCGCTGGGGATCTCTTGCTCATTAAATTGATGAATAAAGACGAAGTTTGATGATGGTGTGAAGTAGCGTGGGATCATGGGAGTTGTTGTCTTCACTTTTAAACAACCACCATAGCTCATGAAACTCTATCTGACATGACTCAGAAAGAAATCATGTTCATGGACGAGGTAACGTATTAAAGTTTCTGACACATCCATATCCTGTTTTCCAGGAAGTTATAGCAACGAGCAACTGGATAGCAATGATGAGCAGGAAATTACCTTGAATAAATTAGAGATCTCTGCATTTCAACATTGTTGCAGACATTTGGGACAATATGAGCACAGTGCTCAAAAAATATATAACATTTTAATGTGTAAACATTACATAATTGCATAGTATGGCTTTAACCAAATAGTTTTAGTTACTTTATTAGACCTTAATCAGAGAGGTGGCAGATCAGGCAACACATATGAGTTGTTTTTGAAACAGTCATATGATATATTTAGGGTCAATTCTGTACAAAAACCACACAGGCTTATGATGCTATACATGCAGGATAGCCTGCAAGTGCACCTTGATCTAAAATATGCAGGCCTATCTCATATTCAAAGATTTAATTAGCCTAAAAAAATACATTATTTTATTTAAAATGTTAGATTTATTAGCAAAAATGTACTTGGGGAGAGAAACTTTAAAGGAGATTCTTTAACATATAGTTTCATAAGTCCTTGGCACAATTTGATTTGGAAGACTATGTATGGTGAATATTCTATATCAAAATAACAAATGCATCATTTGTGAATGCAGATTTGACCATATTCTGTGTTTAGGGGAAAGTGGGGTGAGTTGAACCAGTTTTTATTGATGCATCTTTAAAATGAGGGCGTGACAGTAGTGAAAATCATAAGTGGGGACGAGTTTAGCAACTAGATCAACTTCCCCTAGGCCTTTTGGCTCAAAAAACCCCCAACCCCATCATGTTAACAAACTTCTATCATCCAGCAGTTTGGAGTCTAAAGCCATGCTAACAGTAGAGCCTCATATTTTGACTTTTTCAAACTTATCTGTAACTGTTCAGACACAAGAATCATGACTCCTTGTATGTGTAACTTAAATGTGGTGAGTAGAATGGATCCCTCTTCAGAAATGTGTGGTTGCCTAGAAACAAAGGGTGGCTCAACTTCCCCTCAGGGTCAGATCACCCTGCTCTCCCCTGTGTCATTGTTTGCATCTCACTTAGCTGCCTTATTTATTGGTTCATTAATTCCTCTAACAATACTTTAGAAAGACAGATTTTCTAATATACCGTGCAAAATCTGTCACCTGACACATACAGACATCAACTGTAGGTCATATAAGCCAAGTGACACAGTTTGACCTCTCCCAGTTTAATGCATCAAGCATAAAATATTCACCCGTGATTCATTGGTCTGAGGAAAAGCCTCTCCCCCGGCCTTCTGCTCATTATTCTGCTGGCACCTGACAGTAAACAATGCTATTAGCGAAGATAAAATGCTTAGACAGTGATTATTTAACCTCAGTGTACACAGAGCTAGCAGGGAGCCCAACAATTCAGGCCTGAACCAGTTCCAGTCCGATATGATTTCTTTCAGTGGCTGAGCTGTATGATTGAATTTTTTTCCCTCCTCCTCTACCCCTTCGTCCCTCTCTCTCTCTCTCTCCATCTCCTCATGTCTCTCACCGCCTGTCTCTCAAGGTCAGCTTGTCTGATTCATATTACCGGCACTCTGCTGATGTTGACTGGACTCGCTGGAGTGTCATTAAGAGTGGCTGTGTACAAGGGAACTCTCAGAAGTTGGTTATATTTCCGACAAAAAGAACATTTGCATTTTTAGCAATTCACAATTGAATAAAAGTGAAATGAACACTCCCTGATCCATAATCTCAGTCAGAGGCGTATGTAAATACAGTTTAGGAGGTACTTATGTATTTCTATATGAGCATTCAGGAGAGATATATAGGACTTTGTAATCATGTAAATGTAGCTTTTAGGATATAAGGTTATAGAGAGCAGCTGAGAAATATGATTTTTTTTTACACAAAACTACCCAATCATGGGTATTTATGCTCATGCATCAGTAATAATAACCCAGTAATGTAAATGATAAAACTGTGAAAGGGACAATTCTGTGCAATGGATGCTCTTATTTTTAATACTTGAGTACATTTTTGGGTATGGGTACCAGAGTTTTGTTCAAAATTACGTGTATTGACCACTGGGGGCATCAAGCCCAACTTGATGGCACTTAATCAGAAATGCGACAGCAGAAGAGCAACTCGAAGAACGTAATCTTCAGGACTGCCTAGTGTTCCGATGGCCCATTATTCTGAACCGCCAGTATTCTGAAAAAAGTCCACTGGAAGCCCATTTGTCTGCCCGGCCTATTATCCCAAAAACACCCACTGCTCCAAAAATACACACTAATGTAGTTTAGTTAGGTAGGTTAAAATGTAGCACTCTAAATAAATGCTATGAGGGGCTCGGGCACGCGGGGACCATACGTGTTGGGAATATTTTTTAAATTTATTTTTTTTTAAGTAAAAGGTTTAAAAGATCACAAGCACAGGTGGGGGTAGCGGAAGCATCACTTCTTAAAAAAAAATCCCCAGACTTCCACAGTCTTTCCTGTGGCTGTTAAGTTAAATAACATGAAGTTAAAATGACCAGTTATGATATAAGTAACAGGAACAAAATAGTCACATTAGATTGCTTAAAATCAAAGGTGTTTTTTGGTGTAGAAAAAAATGTTTACTCATCAAATTAATTGGAATGTCTGGCATATTAACCTATACACATATTTATACACTGGGGCTGAGTAAATTGCTTGAATAAAGTACTTAATATATTAAAAACCATGACACATAAAAACTTTAAGGGTAAGTGCATTAAACAAATAATAAGTAGTTAGGTAGGGTTAGGGTTTTAGAAGCCTTCATCTACTGACTTGGGTGACAGGGCATGCACAAAGGAGGTAAAAAATCTATTTATGTTGTATATTATTATTAGCTCTGCTTTAAGTTCCTGCCCATTCAAAGAAAGTTTTCCTGTTTTTCTCACCTATGGTTGCCCCAGTGGAAAATTGTTGGGTCTCTGTAAATAGGTATGTAAATAGTGTCTTGAGATGACTTCTCGTGATTTGATACTATATAAACAAAACTGACGTGACATGTTCTGTCACTGGAAGTTTGTCTGCAGTAGTAAAATATATTGAAATGTTATTTGGTAGCCTATTAAAGACAAACCCCCTGTCAATTCAGTACCATGGACAGGGCCAGCCATCAGTGAACTAACAACTGCTGGGAGAGTGTGTGCTTTTGGAGCAATAGGCCTTTGGATCAGTGGCCAGGGCTGTCAGACAAATTGGCTTTTGGTCCAATGGGACACTTTTCAGATTCATAGGCCATCGGAATGGTATCATCATCTTTATGTGAAACGCACACGCGAACTTGCTTCTTGAATTGAATTTCCCCCAAGGGGGACTAATAAAGGACTTTCTTCTTCTTTAGCATCACATAGAGTAGGTGTATATTTTCCTGTGGCTCTCTGCATGTATGTAAATTGAATCCCACGAGGGAAGGGTGCACTCTGTTAGTAACAATAAAAACAACTAGATAGAGAGACCATTACAGAAGGCAAATACATTAAATGGGTTCACTGAAACAAGGCTGTACATAAAAACACAGCACAGCTGGAGCTGGTACATTAAAAAATCTGAAGAATTATAACGTCAAGTAGAAGAGTAGAGTAGAAGAGAAGAATTCTTCTCACATGGTACCAGGAGGTGTTTTAACACCATTGTTTGTGTAAATGATCTTTTGAAATGAGGGCCTGACCGAGGAGCACCTCAAGCTAATCTAATAAATCCGTTTTCCTGGCCATTAATTTTGACATCAGCACTAGCAAGAGACCCTCCCTCTTGGTTAGTTGTAGATAATGGCTCTTTGTATGTGGGTGTGTCAGTGTCTGGTGGCACATTTTTCATGCACATTATATGAGCCACCTCAGCCATCCTCTGCCCAGTGAGAGATATTGATCCCAGTGTGTTTGTATCCAGGTCTTTTGCCACTCAGCAGTTTAGCAGGCGGGCCCTGCGAGCGAGCGAGCGAGCGGGCCTGCATATGGGCGTGGGTTCTGATTATCCCGAGCTCGCTGCATTTTGCTGCGGTTATTTTTAGCTTCAAAGATTGTTGCCAGCTTCTCTCCGGGAGGCTGCGTTGGAGCTGGCTTTTCTGGTGGAGGCCTTGGAGCTGACAGCGCTGGAGGAAATAGAACAAAGAGGCACAGAGGAGAGAGTCGAGACGGCGACTTTAGTGTCAGTGGAAGATGGTTTTATTTTGGAAACATTACAGTTAGGGAGGATTTAAGATGTTAAGCTCAGTGAAAAATTATTTCCCGCGTTGTGGTTGTTTATTTCGGAGGGGGCTGCTGCCGTCGCACTGTATCTGATTATGCTAAGCAACAGCAATTGGAGGCCTCGATGATGCGAGTCGAAAGATGTAGGAGGCTAGTTTCCAGGAAATCGGAGCTGCTAAAACGCACATTCCTTATTATGTTACAACACAGGAGGTTTCCAGAGGAAGCAGGATGCTTTCCAGAAGGTCACTTTCACCTTGATGGATCACACACCTCAATCACACACACACATGCGTGCACACGCGGAGCTGGTAAGCTCGGTGTCATATGCTAGACGCTGGTCCTCTCAGCTCTGTCCTTGGGGCAGATGGTTACATCATTTCTCTTTTAGTCTGACACGGAGCATGTGTTTGTGTGTCCATGTCTAGACAGTATCAGTAGATTTATCATTTATCAGTAGAAGAGCTCAGTATGCCAACATATTTCACCATATCTCCCTTCTCTCTTGCTATGTTTTTTCCCCTATACCCTCCTTCTCTTTGCTTTTTGGGCTGCGAGGAAATATATGAAGTGTCTGTTTGTACTCTGATATGATAGAAACACAGCAGCTATTTGGCTATTTACACCCGGTCCCATATTTTAAAGAGCAACAAATTCACTGTTGATAAGATGTTGCAGTGGATGAATGCTTTTGGTGCAAGATTTTCCTTTGGGAAAGTGGGATTCACGTCCGGCCCTGAGGGGCTAAGAATTGAAAACAGTGTTGCATTTCAGTGGTACTTTTTCAAATGATTATTTTCAGTTTTCAGCCACAGTTTGATTAGGTTTTGGCAACAAAACTACTTTATTAAAGTTCAGGAAATGGAACAATTCAGTTTTAAAACAAAACTACTCTGATAGGTTCAGGAAACAAAACTACTTTGTTAGGTTTAGGAGACAAAATGTTTTGTTTAGCTTTAGGAAACAAAACTACTTGTCAGCTTTAGGACACTAAACTACTTGGTTATAACAAAACTACTTGTTTAGGTTTAGGAGACAAAACTGCTTGTTTGATTTAGAGATGAAACTACTTGGTTATGAAACAAAACTGCTTGGTTAGGTTTAGAAACAAAACCACCTGCCACATTGGTGCCCCAAGTGCAAATAGCATTTTTGGCTACGGACAGCTGAGTGCTCGTCTCCGCATTGCCAGGCTATACACACCCGGGTGCAAATAGCATCTTCCATATTTTTCTTATCAAATGATTCGGCAGTAATGTGTTGGATTAATCACTTACTCGTTTTGTCTATAAAAGTGGCAGATGATAGTGCAAAAAGTTCATCACAAGTTCCAAAGCACAGAGCTGGAGACATCTTCAACTTCCAATGACGTGAAATGGAGAAGCAGCAAATTCCTCCATTTCTACAAGGTTCCACAAGCTAGAAAATATTTAGCATCTTCCTTTGACAAATGACTTAAGCCTTTATCAAAATTGTTGCGATTAGTTCTGTCAATCAAACAATAGTTCAAGCGCTGACGTTCTCCATCACTCTCTACCTGTTCTCTTTTGCTCCGTCGCTTGCTTTTTGTCTCTGACCCCGGGACATTCCTGACAGCTGTCTCGGAGAGACTTTCTTTGACAAGTCTGGAGAACTGGTGGGTTGTCTGTCTGCATATATGTGTTTTGAAAGAGACACAGATCTACTGATGACAGGTGGACTCCCTCGCTTTCTGTCTCCAGGCTGTGTGAGTCAAGGTTTTTGGGACAAAGGGAGATATAACAAACAAATAAAAAGCCGCCTATTGCCTAAGCCAGGCTTTGTCAATTGGCGGCTCGTGGGTGGAATCTGGCCCTTTCATAACCTCAGTCTGGCCTTTTGATCATTTATAAATGTGAAAAAAGTGCATCATTATGAATTAATTTCAATAAACTGTTAACATTCTAAGTTTAGGCGTGTTTATATAGTTTATTAGAAGACTGGCATTTTTATTAGTATAGTAATTAGCCAGTTCATTGGTTATGTCTGGTGTTAAGCACAGTGACATTTATTATTATAAAGAATTTTAACTTATGGTTAAAGCAGAAGTAATTTATGAGAATCAAAATGAATGAAATTAGATTTTAAATGCAACGTTTATTAGAACAACAAGCCACCTCTAATATAGGGTTACAAAGGTTGTGAACACTAATAAAGTGAAGAAAAAGTTTAAAAAAAGGTGCATTGTTTTACACATTTAAAAGATAAATGGAATGTATTTACTGTAATACATCAGAAAATGACCACAATATGTCATCAGAGATCAAGGAAACCTGTAGAAAAATGTTGAAATACCTGCTTCTCTGACAACAATGATACGGCCTTTGAAATTTCTATTCTGGGCTGGAATAACTGTTTTTGTATACCAGTTTCACGTTCATTCGAGTTCAAATTAATGCGAATGTTTGCCAAATGCATGAGCATCTGTTTATGAGTCATAAGAAATCATTAGTCATCTTGTAGAATGAATAGATGTTTATAATGGTTAAATTGAGGAAATGTTAATGGAGTCTGGCAGGCAGTGAGACAGGAAGCCACTTCACTCAAAGTCCACTTTACATTGGCAGACAACTGATAGTTATTAACAGCTGATCAACTGACAGTGTAGGGACTCATCCTCACTTGTTATTGCTTGTTATTGCTGCAAGACCGAGCTTCCACAAGTCTGGGAAGGGGGCTGCAGGCCAAAACAACTCACTTCAGCCATAGATCGTATATTAAATATGATTTTAACCTATTTAATTTACAGTCTGTGGCTCCACTTTGCTATTTGGGCCACTGTACTCACCTTTGCACCTGCAATTGCTACATATAGTTCCTTTAAATTTCTAACTTTGCAGGTCAGACGGAGGAAATGTAAACGTTCAGCCCTTTGGCACTTTACTTTTTTCAAATCTGTGCCCTTCTAAAAAAGCAAAAAAGGCCCGACCGAAGCAATGGGGAGCACAATAAGGCGACAGAAGGAGGGAGATGGAGCAGTGAGTTTTGAGTAAAGAGCAAAGGGTGTGGACGGAATGAGCCGGCACAAAAATGGAGGGGAGGGGGAGTAAGAAGCGAATAATAGGGAGGGAAGAAAATGCAAAAGTGGCTGGAGGAAACCTTTCCACTGACCAAGATGAAGGAAAGAGGAAACTCACCCATCCATCTAGCAACTGCGAACCCTCCCTTCACTCTCCCTCCATCTTCTCCATCCTCTCTGCCCACTCAGTTCATTTACATTTACATTACACCCAGCTGGAGTTGATTTGGTGGCGAGTGATGGATGGCGAGGTTCTGATGCTGTTTATAGAAATGGGCTCAGGGGGTTAGCAGTGTCAGCTGTTTGCAAGGTGGCGAGCGCGGTCTGATACAATATGCTTCGCTCGTTAGCAGCTAAATTGCTAGCTGCGGCGGTGGCACGGCTATTTATGGGGTATGAGGGTTTAATATCCGCTGCTTGTCACAGTAACTAGCTAGTTAGCACATCCAACACGAGTCTGACAGTGTAACAGAATGGCCTGCAGTTGTTTACTCCTACGACTATTTCTGGATTTGTTTTACAGAGGGAAGTCATTTGTGTGCCTCATAACTTTTGTCGGACAGGATTAGTTCCTGGGACATGAGCTTTGACGTCTCATATTGGAATAAATACAACCTGTATCATAATATAATTATTATGATAATTAGAAAATAAGGCCAATATTACCCAATAACAACCATAAATGTCACTCAAATCAATAAAGTCATAAATAATCATTGCTTTCTCCTTCGGTTTGATGAAAACAGCACTCGCTCTGTAATTTGCTCAGAGATGGAAGGCAGACAGGGCTGATCCAGGCAGGATTAATATCACTGGGTGCATCTGTGACACACAAAAATGACCTAACCTACCCTGTCGAAACCAATGCTGTCAGAAAAGGGCTTTTGTGTGTAATACCAGATGGCCATTCATGCTCAAAAAAAAAAAAAAACTCTCTGATCTCTCTCAAATCACTGCTCAGACAAACATTACACGTTGTTACTAAACAGTATGGTTCACTTTTTTTTTTATCATTGAGCATAAACTGAAGAACACGGCGTATTAGTTATTTCTTGTTAGTTTTATTTGTGCTTTCCTACTCGCAGTCAGTTTGGCTAGTAGCAGGTATTGTAATCTTTTGTGCTTTTTTACTGGGAAGAGTTAAGGGGGCACTCAGTTTTACCTGCATGCATGCATGATTTGCAAAGTCATTGCCTTGATGAGCTGGGTTATCTTTTCAGATCAAGTGCAATCACAGCATCTGCAGGTAAACAATGCCATATTAGGGACTACTTCCTGTGTCCTTTTCCTGTAGTGCTGCAAAAGTTACCTATGCCAATCCAGCTCTGAAATAGAGATAGAAGATTATTTCCATCGTCAATTATTTTCTTGATTAACTGATTAGTTGTTTGGTCCATAAAATGGTGAAGAATGTCAGTCAGCTGTAAGCCAAATCGCAAGCTGATGTCCTCAAATGTCTTGTTTTGTCCACAGCCCAAAGATATTCTGTTTACTGTCAGAGAGGAGTCAACAAAACAGAAAACATTCACATTTCAGAAGCTGAAATCAGAGAATTTGGACGTGTTTAATGAAAATATGACCCAACAAGATTAGCAAATCATCAAAATAGTTGGAGATTAATTTAACAGTTTGATTAATAATTGATTATTTGATTTAATCATTGCAGTTTTACTGTGTAACTAAAATAATATGCCGACTTAATCCAGCCAATGCAACGAGCAAGCAAGCACAGAGGAAGTGAAACTTGCTAGGCTTACATTCACCTGCATCTCAACAGGATTTACAGAACACTCAAAGCCAGCACAATACATTCACCTGTATCACAACAAAACAGGACAGCATTCTGTTCAGTGAGAGTCGCTTGCCTGACGCACAAACCAAAAAAGTTTTCGGGCTTCCGGGTTGACTTCCTGGATTTACAGCCACTGAATATGTGCAATCATGTTTCCTCCTTTGCCCCTGCCCTCAAGTTAGTTGGTTTAATTTCTGAATTTCTTTGCAACTTTTAATTATTTATCAATACAAATTCAAATTGTCATTTTAAAGGTTTATTATAATATGATTTTTGAGAATTTGGGGAGAGCACAAAAGCTCATTTGGACAGGCATTGCCCCCTATGCACCCCTAGTAAAGCCATCTCAGCTCAGTTTTTTGTTTGCACAACAACAGATCTGCAGCAACAACACAAGGCTGGTAATGAACACATCTCTTAGAGTAGTGGTCTTTGTACAGTTATCAGGTTTCCCACACAGATACAGCCATTATTGACCAGTCAGCTTGTGAAGTGGTCAGATGTTGCTTCCCAGGTAAAACAACTGACAGTCCCCTCCAGCCTGTGTGTGCAGTATCCGCTCTACATTCACACCACCGGCATCACAAACACGCCCTCCAAACAAGCGCATGCACGAGGTGTCGCTACGGCAGGTATATGCATTTCTGTATACGTCAAGCAAATGAGGACAAAGGACTGTGGAAGATGCAGCGTGACAGCGCTGCAGAGAGAGTGGAGGAATGTGTTAATAAAAGGAAACAGTAGGAACAGAGGGAAGTAAACCTAAAAAAAGCCCATCAATCAGTAGACAGGCTTGGGTTGATTTCAATTCAGGACCGTCTAGCTGTGAAGCAGCAGTGCAAACAGCAGTTCAGTCAGACATTAATGTCGAGGAATGCATCATTTGCTAAACCGACTCTATCACCACACAGGCAGAGTGCTGACAGTCGTGTTTTGTTTGGAAAAAACCAAACTGGATTGCGTTCACTGACATTCATCCAGCACCGATGACCCCCCACAACCTTTCGTCCTGCCTCACAATGTATGGCACAGTTCTTCTGTTGGCACTAAACGTTGTGCTGGCAGTAAATCGTGCAATGTGTAATCATCCAATTTGAATATAATTACCACACTGTGGTGTTGACATGCGTGTCATCACAATATGAAGCTGGTCAATGCAAGGTGACGCAGTAAAGCAGCAATTAAGCCACAGCCCTCCCTACTTGGACTGCTTCTTTTGTCTGTATGTTGCATGCATTGTGGACGCCATGGACATGAAATGACACAATTAGGGCTGCGGCTAACAGTGATTTTCTTTATTGACTAATCTGCACATTTTTTCAGCCCCCACGCACCTCATACAGGCTGGAAACAGCTCACCGAGCTTTTTAATGTAAACCAATCAGCAGCTGGATAAGACACCCCGGGCTGTTGATGTAGTATAATGAGCAAGAAAGTCCACACGTGGAGGAGCTGGGGTGGATGGACAGCTCAAACACACACCGGGATTTGTGTCCCATGTGTAATCAAACCGTTATTAAAAGTTGTAACGTGACCTTTGTCATGGGATTTTCAGTTGAGACGCTTCAGTGTTGTCACATGACGTATGTAGCGTAATGTAGTTATTGTAACCCCAAACATGGTGTTATCCTCAACCTAACCAAGTAGTTTTTACCTGCCTCAACCTAACCCAACTGTGACAGTTTCACAGCATCAGTCACGTGTTAAAAAGACCTTCTGGTTGCATCAAATACAGCCAATAAAGGGTACCTTGTACTTCAGTATTTGACACCCAGAGGCAGCAATAAATCACTGGTATGTGACATTTTGGCATGAGAACGTGTTGATTATTTTCACAATTAATCAATGAAACATTAGTAACAGTCTCCAATTTCACAGTGGTAATTAGCTAGTGTTATCACCTACTTATCATGGAGTTTGGCGTAAATGTTGGGGTAATTTCGGGGTAGTTTAAAGAAAAATGTGCTTTCTAATTGCCAGCTACTTACTGTGAAGTTGGAGACCTACAAAATGAAATAATTACCTAATCATTTAGTCCATAAAATGTCAAAAAAGGGGAAAAATGCTCATCGCAATTTCCCAGAGCCCAAAGTGGTTGCTTCTTTTGCCCAATCAACAGTCCAAAACTGAAAGATTCTTCATTCACTGTCACAATACAAACACATTTTATTTTAAACAACCCCACTAGTACCACTGTAGTAGATAAAACATATGGTGTCCCATATGTTGACGTGTTTAAATCACTTTTTTTGTCCAACTGACAATAAGAAGCAGGGACGAGCAAATGTTTGACATATTTGCTTGAAAAATAACTTAGTCAATTATATAGTTGGATAGATGGCAACTAATTTCTTTCTCTCGAATAATCAATCAATCAACTAATCGATGCAGCTCTAGCATGCTTCATTGTGTTACTGCTGTGTGCTGCCTTTCAGATGTGAATATGATTGGATGTTACTAGTCTGATAGCCAGTCAGCTGATGTCCACAGTAAAAAAAAGAGGGGAAAAAAAAGTTTTGAGAAAGAAAACTAATAGTTTCAAGGCAACTGGCATCACTAAATGTTTAAAAGTCAAACTCTAGTTTGAAATAATCTAAAACAAGTTCTGCTGACATATAACCTTTTGTTGAGAGTTTTCTTTTTCTTAAAACTTTTCTTCTTTAGATAAACTTGAATGTGAGTTTTTCGAAACCCAAAAAGTTTCATTGCATTTCAAACAATGTTCACAGTGACCTCTGAACCCAGTTTGTCATTATTTGGCTGCTTGAAAATGAAAAGGTTGAAAATATTACATCATTCACCATTATTCATTTTCATTTAAGTAATTTACTCAACATTTGTTAAAGTACATTTTTTTCTTCTAAAAATTAAAGAGTCAGGGTTTTTTTTTTTAATTGAAGAAAAGTACACCATCTCAACAAAAGATTGTGTTTTGAAAGTTTATTTTGGTTTATTTCAACACTTAAGAGTTTGATTAAAAACTCAAATTTCTGTGAAGACAGTTGCCTTTTTTATTGATTTTTTTTCTTTGACAGCGTATGAGCCACAGATAGCGACACATGAATGACACAATAACCACCTGCAGGACCAGCGCTCTGATGTTTAGCTGCAAAACTGTGTAACCTTTTTCACTGTCATCGTCATCATTATTCCTATTTTTGATTTTTAAATACGGCCGTTTTTATCCGTTAGATGCCAATAGTGGCATCTAGTTCAGATGCACTTCAGTCCCGCGGAGATGAACACGTCAGACTCATGAGCTGTCAACACTCCATCCGCCACTTGTCAGCAGTGACTGATGTCGCTCCCTCTCTCTTCTGTTCTCTCTGTTTCACAAATCACAAACACACACTGACTGCAACACATGCAAACCTCCTGCATACGCACACACACACACACACACACACACACACACACGTGTACACACAAACCCTCCCCTCCCTCCCATGCACAGACAGCTGGGGCGTCACTCTCCTGGCTTGGAGCCCTGAGAGGAACACAGAGGAAGATGGACAGGCAGGAGCTGTCAGCGAGGACGCGGGGACACGGAGTCGGCTTCTCACTTCAAATAATGAACCACATGTGAAGCGTCAACTCAGCTCCAATTAGATCGGATGATAATTATCTCAGCACAAGTCAATCATCCTAATTAGGGTGTGAACTGCTGGTCGGGCTGGAGAGGATGTTGAGTGAAGTGAGAGGCTTGTTTGAAGCCACACTGGAGTTTAGTTAATGCCTACTTTCAAAAGTTTTTATAGAAAGAAACCATGACTAGACAAAACCAGCTGATCTCTATGCGGCTGCAACAAATGGTTATTTTCATTGTCGACTAATCTGTCAGTTATTTTTTTCAATAATCGATAAGTTGTTTGAGCTATAAAATGTCAGAAAACAGTGAAAAGTTTTATAAACTGTTATTCGGTGTGATGAAATATCCACAATCTGTTTTATTTCCATTCGAATACCTTAGTGTTTTGTGTAATGTGAGAAACTCCACTGCCTGGTTCTCTGAAAACAATCCACTGATGGGCAGGAAATTATGTATTTCACATTTGCGGAATCAGCGAAAGAAGTTGTTGTTATCTGGAGAAGTGGTGCCGGTCTCGCCTGGAAAGAAATGAAAGACTGAAGAAATAAGCAACATTTTCCTGCTGATTTTCAAAACATCACCAGTGAGCAAAGAGAAAATCTTACCTAAACTTCTTTTTCTTTGCTCATGTCACTGCTCTGTCCTACTTTGTGGGAAGCTACTGTTGCTTTTTATTCATTAAATTTTATTTTTGACCCTATGTACAAGGAGACAAAACTGTGTTACGGCAAGTTAGAGGGAAACATTTTGAGTAGCATGGATTTGGACCCTCCAAAAACATGATTGATTGTAGGCTTGGGTAGTATATATTGTTTTCATACCTTCATTCCTCCATGACATTTGACTGTGAGACAGAAGAGACTGTAACATATATGACATTGTCTAGCTTACACTGCTGTCTGTCTTGCAGGTTTTAAGTACATATTTCCATACAATAACAAGTAGATAGGATATAAGCGCTGTTATTTCATACATTTTTGCTAAAGGACCCGATGACTTGTTGCTGTGGATACCGACACATAATTTGGCTGAACGAAGGTGATTTATGGGTGCATCATGTGGCTGATTAACTGCTTTTGTAGCTGGAAGATGTCATCTCAAGTCAGGGTATATGTCAATATTTCCATGATTCCAATCTTTGTTAGGGCAGTGCTCTCAATCCTGGTCCTCAGGCCCCCTGCCTGCATGTTTAGGTGTTTCCTGCTCCAACACACTGATTCAAATGATCACTCATCATCAAGCCTCCACAGAAGCCTGATAATGACCTGATCATTTGAATCAGATGTGTGTAGCAGGGAAACATCTAAAACATGCAGGCAGGGGGCCTGAGGACCAGGATTGAGAAACACTGGTTAGTGGGTGTCCCAGTGGGCACTGACTTATATGGGAGTGGCATGAAATACATGCGTCCGCATGCATTAATTTACTATTTCTCGTATTGACTCTGATTACAGACATTACAGTATCTTACAGTTCCTCACATACCTGCGTTTAGATTTTTTAGTTTAAAGATAAATAGTCCAATCACAATATAACAGACGAATATAGGGTAACCCTTCAGTTTCAAGGTTCCATAATTTCATGGTAAATAGGTGGTAGTTACCAAGTCTTTATTTGAAATTTCCTAGAAATTACCCACAAATTTCATGGTTCATTATGTGATAATTAGTAAGTGCAGTTTTCATGAAATGGGTTGTGATTAAGAAGCAACATATTTGAAATTGCCCACAAATTACTTCCAGATTTCATGGTAAGAATGTAATCATTTGCAAGTGACTTTTTCAGACAAATAATCACAATTGCAGGTAAATTCAGAGAAATTTCAAATATGTTGCTGTGTAATTACCACCAACTTTTAACCATGACATTTGGGGATAATGTGGAGGTAATTTGTAAGTAATTTCTAAGAAATTTCAAATACTTTTATGTAATATATACCACCCACTACATGAAAATGGTACTTGCTAAATATCACATAATTAACTATGAAATTTGGGGATAATTTGGAGATACATTTCTAAGAAATCTCAAATATATTACTTAGTAATCAGACCTATTTATCGTGGAATTACGGGACCTGGAAATTTAAGGGTTTCCAAATTAAAAAGTACCAAAGTAAAAAGTTTCCAGACTTTCTCAAGTACTCAAAAAGACATTGTGCCTCCATTGCATCCTGTTCCTCAGGGCGAGACTCCTAAATTCCACCATG
The DNA here is from genome assembly GCA_034769285.1 of Lutjanus argentimaculatus. Lineage (NCBI taxonomy): Eukaryota > Metazoa > Chordata > Actinopteri > Lutjaniformes > Lutjanidae > Lutjanus > Lutjanus argentimaculatus. The sequence goes on from JAWZSL010000054.1 coordinate 2,660,632, forward strand.
AATAATAGTTTTATGTCTGTGATTTATTATTCATTCACCCACTCACTGTATATAGATTTTTGTGCATTCTTTTTTTTTTTTTTTTTTTTTTTTGTGAGCAGCTTAAAGAGAACTACAACTAAAATCTCATTATACAGCCCTGTGTTGTAAAATGATCCATAAAGTAAATTAACCTTGTCGCTGCCTCTAACTGGGCAGACAGACAATTATACTTGAGGATAATGGGTGGCACTTGGGGTGGCCAATCACATTTGATGCTGAAGAGTTTAACATCTCTAATGTTGACCATCTACAAATTACAAACAGTATTACACATACCATATTTCCCAATTTCCCAAACACCACTAAATGGCAAGAGGAACAAAATATGCAAAATGGGATGGTATGTGAGGAAAAGCTTCATTTTTCTCTTTTTGCACCAGTCAGACTCTCTTACCTTTTATCCTGCCAACCATAAAGGATGGTAGAATATGCAAAGCCTTAAATAAATAATCATCGCTAAAAATGGTTATGCTAATTTTTAAACAATAAAAAAATCGGCATGATTCATCTCGATGTCTCAGATTACATCCATCACTTTTTTTTTATCCTTCTCAATTATCATTTTCTGTCTGCCTCAGCCTCCGGTGTGTGTGTGTGTGTGTGTGTCTCAGTCTGTGAAACGTGTTAGAGAGGAAGGTGCAACTGAACCATGAATGACCTACTTGTCTCGTGTCCGTCTCGTTGCTATTAGCGCTTCCTTTGACATTTGGCAGCCTGCGTCACTATAGTACTACTACATGTGTATGCTCTCCTATATGTTATATATTATCAATGTAAAAGTGCTTTGACTAAACCTACTCATGCGCCTTTTAAATTCTACATCGCCACCACAACATGAATAATAAATATTTCACATCTCTACAGTGTCAAACAATAGGCCTGTAAGATGACTGTAAGAGGAGCAACACACTGAGACGTTCTGTGTGGTTGTGTTGGAGAAGAGAACATACATGATAACCTTCACACTCATTTGTAAAGATGTTCATTCTGCATACTGACATTTTGCACCATTAGTGGGGTTGTACTGTATTCAGTGGGGAATAGACATCAGAGCTTTGACCTGTGCCCTATATTGTTATAATATTTCTCTCTCCCTGCCGTGGAGGCGTTTATATGGGTTTACCAGACATCTGAGTAAATGTATGTTCTTGCTATGTGCATGCATTTGCAGTGGTCTAAAAGGTCCATTGTGTAACATTTGTGGGGATTTATTGGCAGAATATGGCAGAAACGGAATATAATATTCATGAGTATGCCTTTACTTGTGTATAATCACCTGAAAATATGAATCATTGTGTTTTTGTTACTTCAGAATGAGCCATTTATATCTACATGTTTCCACAGTAGCCCAGAATGAACAAACCAAACACTGGCTCTATAGGGCCTTGATGTTTTGTGGCAGCTGTAGCTTGGAAGGGGAGGGTTAGGCGAGGAGTTCGCAGTCTGCAAGCTCATTGCAAGATACTACAAATCCTATACGCTGGTCCTTTAACAAGAAAAATAAAAGTTGTGTTTTCAAGGTTTCTGTTTAGTGTTATATAATAAAACACATCATTGTTGAAGGATGGAAACCGTGTATGTCAAAAACAGTCACTTTTCGGGAAATGAAAAAACAAACAAACAAACCTGCATTTTTTCTTTAAATAATTGAGGCAGGCTTTCTGTCAGAAAGCCCTGAGGGTTAACTCCTATGTGTATGGCACTTCATTCAAGATGGAGGCGACATGGAGGGTATGGGGCTTTATCATAGTTTGAGGATCCAGTGGAGGTTAGCCACAAGCTCTTTTTAAAATACTTTTAATGTCTTTTATTGGTTATTTGTAAAATCCGCAGAAAGATGGAAAGAATGACCGATAACACTGTTTTCTGAAAAAAGAGATGAAATATAGACATCAAGTAACAAGGTTATTTATTACCATCATGCAACGCAGGGTTGCATAATGAAATGAGAGCGGTAGTTCCTTAATGCTACACACATGAAGTACAAATAATTAATTCTATTCAGAATAGGATAAAATATAAATCAAAATAAAATAAACATATAAATGTATATACCCAAGAGATAATTTATTAGTGCATTTTTTGAATTTGAATTTTGATAATATGGTTGACATCTTCAGCTAGAAGCAGGAAATCTGGCAAACAGTGTCTATCAACTTTGACTGTCTTTGTGCACAAAGCATCATCAGGGTAAACACAGAGTCCTCCTCCCCTGACTGTGCCAGAGTCTTGTGTGTTGCGTCTGTCAGCTCATAGTATGGTCTGCTTGTCAAGTGCAACAGCCTGATCCAGGACAGTGGCCCTGTGGTGGAGCAGGTTTCTCTGTGAGGGCACAACAGTCTGATTTTCCCATTGCGTGCCCAGTTTGAGTCCTGTTTCGTCGGTTTCATTTTCCTGACCAGATGTTAGCCAGGAAAAGCCTAAAATCTAAGCTACTAAGCATAGTTCTTGTCCCTGCTCTCTTCCTGGGGTGGTCAGCGGCGCTGCATCCGGCTGATCTGGCAGGATGGTGCTGTGTTGATCATCTGAAGGTCCGCTGCTCTTTAATCCATACTCCACACTTCCTTTTCCAATGCCTACAAGTGCATTTCTATAATAGATGAAGTACATTTCAGCAATAAAGCCGAAAAAAATAACAGATAATAGGATAAAAGCAGCAAATTTAAAGGAGCCATCCGCAGCTACAGCTGTTGCCATTGCAAGGTTTCTGCCCGAAAGCGATTACATGTAAAATTCATCATTACATATGACATAAAAAAGACATGTAGTCTTTCATTTAAAATGAAATGCATGTATCTAAATTTAAAAAGGTGATCCATGTAAGATACATATATGTTTCACATGTTTTTCTTAGGTTGTCACTTCTTCTCTAAAACTCACTTTCACTGTAAGGTTTTTATACCCAAGGTGAGATGTGAGAGATCAGTGAAATGTCACGATATATCTGAGCTGCTGGAGCTTGCTTACTTATGTAATCTTGTCACATCCTCTTGAATATATTTGCCTAAAGGTAGCTGATGAAAACACCACACATTCGCATTTTAGCGTTGCTGGAATTCGATATGTTAAGTTTAAAAGTGCACATTCGAACAGAAACGTAATTGCTGCCTGTTTTGTCTCCGTGTCTCCTGCAGTAATCAGAATTCATGGGCACCAGCTCTTGATTTTTGCATGCATGTCAGGGATTGCATGCATGGCTTTGTGTGTATTTATACGTGAGCCAGCAGTATTACATCTCATCCTAAATAAGCTGTATGTAAAGCAAGTGAAACGTCATCCCGGTTTGAGTGTCGGACGGATCAGGTTTGGTCCAGTATTATGGTCTTAAAACGCCTACTGGCTCACTTATACAGACGTCACACTGCGCAGAGAGACCATTAACCTGCTGAACAGGGCTTCAATGGGATTAATGTGACTTCACTACTGACCCTGTTCTCTCTCTCTGCCTCTCTCCATCTCTCTCTGTTGCTCCTCCCCTCCTCACTGCTCTTAGTAACAACAAAACTCACCATTAAGCCGCCCTCTCAGCTGTTTAATCAGGAGAAATACGGCATGTTACAGATGTTTGTTCCCTGTCACGGAAGGCTTTCCACTACCTCGCAGCAGTGACACTCTGGGACTTAATTTGCTTCACCTACATAGGCGACATCTTTTCCCCCGTGTCTTGGAAGTTGCCATGTTTTTAGATGTCCAATGTCCAACGTTCACACAGGACAATCTGATTATGGCAGTTTTAAGAAATATTTATAATTTCTTGAAAGAGTCCAGTTCTACCGAAGATGATTAGGGCCACATGTGACAAGCTCTGAGTTAAAGAATTCTTGAAAGGGTTTTGTGAAAAAAATGAAGAATAATTTAGACTTTGAGGAAAAAAGTAAGAATTCTGAAAAAGAATATTTAAACTCACTTATGTTAAACCTTTTTTTTTTCAGAAGTCTGACTTTAAACTAAAAAACTTATAACCTTAAACTCAGAATTCTGACTTTAAACTGAGAATTCTGCCTTTTTTTCTCAGAATTCTGACTTTAAACTAAAAAATTCTGACTTTAAACTCAGAATTTAGAATTTTTTCTCAAAATTCAGACTTCAAACTAAAAAATCTAACTTTAAACTAATTCTGAGGGGAAAAAAGTCAGAATTCTGACTTTTTTTTTCAGATGTCTGACTTTAAACCAAAAATTCTGACTTTAAACTCAGAAATCTGCCTTTTCTGACTTTTTTCTCAAAATCATGACTTCAAACTAAAAATACTGACTTTTTATTTATCTGAATTCTGACTTTAAGCTAAAAAATTGACTCTAAACTTAGAATTTAGACTCTTTAAACTCAGAATTCTTCTCAGATGTCCGAGTTTAAACTAAAAAATTCTGACATTTAACTCAGAATTCAGACTTTTTTTCAGAACCAAATAAATTTTTCACATGTGGCCTCAATCCTCTTCTGTACGGTTCACCATCAAAATGTTGTCTTCTTTTGTTTTGTTCAAGTCCTTTGAGCCTCTCCTTATTCATCACACACCATTTACATTCAATGTGTTTTTACTTGGACTCAGCACCAGCTTTACCACACTACATGTTAGATGATCTGACTATGTAAAAGGGTAAGCCTATTGTGTACATGGGAATCTTTTAATGTTCAACTGTATAAATGGTACTATAAAGGGTAATATAAAATGTAAACATAAATTGCTACTCACGTATAGTAATTGATGTCAGTTCGACAATTCTCAGTGAAATGTCAAATACAGTGTAACTTCTGTCCCTGTTATTGCCACAAATGGATTGTTGCTATTCCATCACAGTTATGCAGGTAATTTGAAACAGCGGGCGTATTGGCATGGATGTAAGACTCAGAATCACATAATGGTTGTTACTTTTCATGGTAATGGCTATAATTACCTTTCATTCTAATGCAAACAGGAAAATTGCGTGTAGTAGTAATGACATTATTAACATGTGGAGGAACATTCCATGTCATAATTGTGTTCAACTTGCACTTATTTGTTAAAAGATTTTCAACATAACTTTACCAGCTGCGCTCACTGAAAAGCCACCAACAACATACAGTACACTTCATACAGTCAGCCTATGTAGCTTACATTCTTTGAGACCTCAAAAAGCAGAGCCTTTTTACACCAAATCCAATTGTATAACCATTAGCAACAAGTGATCAATACTGATGTGTCTCTGACTTTAAGACAACTGTGCATAAGTGTATTTATTTCCTTTATTAATTTCAGTGTTCCAAGATGGGGCTCCATGGGTAATGCCATTAATATTATTATTGTTCACTGTATCTAAATGATGAATGTACCAATAAATAAATGCAAGTTGCTCACTGGGCACAGAGCAAAAAAACTCTTCAGGCTTCTGCATTTTTGGACCCATTGAACATGATTTTATCTTGGAACTAAAATTTAAAGATTTGTGTAAGAATTGGCCACCTGTTGAATTCAAACCGCTGACATAAATGGGCAACATGACAGCTCCCCAAAAGTGAAGCCTAAACATCTTGATTGCCCCCTTGTGGCTGGCTGCAGTAAAGATTAGAAGTCCTGCCCCCTTCATTTTAGCAAATGGGACATTGGCCAAACCAAAACATCAAAGTGCATGTCAAATAAGTTTTTCTTAAAGATGGTTTCAGTCATTTTAGGTAGTTCTTCTCATGCTGATGTTCATTCAAGTGCTATTTTTTCTGATGAATTCGGTTTTAATTAGTGATTTGATTTTTATAAAGAGCGGGTTTCACGTCATGACTGACAGCAGAGCTCTGCTCACAACTTGGCTGGGTGTATGTGTGCGAAATCAAAAGCACAACTACTGAGCAGACTCTGGTTCCATATGATGTCACCAGCTCAAGATGGCAGCACTCGTGGGATATTCTGGCACCATGCATCATTTTTGTACAGTGTGAATAAGTGGAGATGCGTCGTCCATCTTTATTTACGTCCATCTTTATTTATGTCAATGCTCCAAACAAACTGGGGGCAGCATACCACCAAAAAGTTGGGGTGACCACCCTTACTATAAGAAACAAGGAAATGCAGCATTCCTTCCATGTGTCTTTCTTTCTTTCAACAGCTAACTTAGCAAACATTTTAATAAGCTATTGCTATAATAATATAATATAATAATCACGGCTGGAATCATGGAAATGAGAAAAAGCCATAACACACATTTCACTGGGCTCTAAATTAAGTCAGTGCCAAATAACGTGTTCTTATAAATAAGCCATTTATCTACACACACTTTAAAACATTAAAATGCATGTAATTCATAATCAAACAAGATCAAAAAATGATTTGTCTCTTGTTGAGCTTTCCAGCCATTTTATCTCTGCTTCCGAGCGAGCCGCCCCACTGGAGCTGGTGTTTAAAAAAACATCTTGAAAATAAAATTCCCTGATGCTGAGGTCCTGTGGGCTTGCAATACACTCGGGGAAATCCTGATTTATATATGTTTTGAATAAAAATCCTTACATAGAGCTCCTTTTTAACACGAGGTCATACAAAAGGGAATTTCTGAATGTATGTGATGGAAATGTTTTTCTAGGACAAAGTGTCACCTGCAGTTTCAACTGTGGCCCAATTCAGCCAGGGTCCTGGCTCCAGGCTAAAAAAAATACAACAAACAAAGTGAAGGAGGACCAGCTTACACTGAACGTTCCCATTTTTTCTTAAAGGAATTTCCAAGGATGCCTGTAGCAGGGCAAAGGAGATGGATGGGGAAAGTCATTGTCTAATGTCCAGTGGTCTCAACAGTCACTTATAATTGGATGCCAGTGTAGATGTAGCACGTTGAGTGTAGAATGCAAATCTGTCTACACTGCCAGCTGTATGAAAATCCATCCTTCCATTTGCTCCCGTCTTTCCTTCCTTCCTTCCTTCCTTCCAACCAGCCATCCATCCTTCCTCCATTTCCAACTTGCCTCCTTCTCTCCTCTGCCATTAGAAATAAGGGCAAATGCCATCTTGCTTCTGGAACTTTCTCTCACACTCATTAGTGCAAGATACCCTCCGGCAACCAACATCCAAACACACATTAACCTTTACAGAAATGCTTTTTTTCCCCTCTCCCCCTCGCCTCATTCTGCTCCCGCTCTCTCCTCTCTTTCTCATTCTTGCTGAGAGTTTAATTTGCTGGATCAACCCCCTCTCAGTCGCTCCTCTACATCCTATTTGGCACCAGATAGAATCATTTTGGGGATTTTGGGCAGCAGCTGTGTTGACGTATCGCTTGCATGCGAGACCTGGTCAGCTGTGGCAGCTATTGCTCCTTTGCGAAAAAAGTGGGGCAAGAGTGAGAAATACATTGCATCTAAACCTCTGTGGCCCTGCATTAATAAACAATGAGGTTGCTGGGATTTGTGGAGACGCACTGGTGTGTGCGGGGAGAAGGTCTTCGGCGTGTGAACCTTTTTAAAGAAGGCAGGAGAAAGTCAAAGAGACAGGTGTCAATCTGTACGATGCATCCCACTTCAGGGCATGTTCTAACTCAGCTAATATTTGCTCTCCGTCTCCATCCTTCCAGTTTTGGGCTACAGATTGCGGGCCATGTGGGCACTTCTTCTCTGAGACAGCTAATATTTGTCTTTCATCCCTGCAAGATGTGTTGGCACCTTATTGGTTGTATGTTTTAGCTCTGCTGCTTTAACCCACTTCAAGTCAGTCAAACTTGACTGCCTAAAGACACAAAAGACTCACATTTACAGGTGTCCAATGCATGAAAATGTCAAGAACAGGCATCCTGTAGGATTCTCAGGTCATTGTTTTAAAAGCCTTTGGATTTACTAACCGTTTTACCTACACGCTTAGAAATAAAGGTACTAACCAGAACCATTAAGGGTTCTTTGGTCTGGTTCAGGTTCTACCTGAGAGTTCTTTCTTTACCTTACACCCGACATAAAGGCTTATACCGACAACCATCTGTGAAAGGTTTCACCCAGAATCACCTATGAGAGGTTCTACAGGAGAGCCATGTGGCAATGGTGCCACCCAGAACCTCTCTGTGAGTTCTATCCAGAATCTTTCCACTTTCTAAGGGCTCCAACAAGAACACACCCACAGGATCCTACCACAAACCCTTTTATAATCAAGGGTGTCATGGTTTGGGTTTTGTTGTTAGTTTATTCCTTTTTATTTTGTAGTCCTGGTCCTCCCTCATGTGTCTTGACTTAACTCCCTGTCTTTGTCCTTTTCCTACCCTTTTTGTTTAGCACTTGTTTTTACTGGTGTCTGATTAGTTCCTTGTCTATTTAGTCGATGTGTTACTCTGTTTCTGTGTCAGTTTGTGGTCGTCCTTTTGTGTCAAACCCCGTGTTTCAGACTTTTGTTGCATTTGTTTGACTTTGGATTTGATTTTTGGACTTTGTTTTCCTCATTTTACCTCGCTGGATTTGTTTGTTTGGTTTGGTTTTATTCTGTTGCTTTATGAAAACACATTTTGAGCAGTTTCTGCTTTTTCCTGTCTGTATTTGGTCCACCATCTTGTTTTATTTTGACACACCATGACAAAGGGTTTATATGCCGAGAACCCTTTTATTATATGGTACAATTAACCCTTGACGAAAGAGTTCTTCCAGGACTTCAACAACCAAAAAATTCTTTTGTCTGAAAAGGATGAAAGGGTTTTTATGGAACCTCAAAGAACCCTTGATAATCCCTTTTTTTAAAGGGTTCTTCAGAAGCAAATGGTTCTGGGTAGAACCTCAGCCCTTCAGGAATCCTTTTGGATCTCTTATTTCTATGACTGTACATAAAACCATTAAAATATAACAGTTTTGTTGTCCTCTAACAAACCCTCTGGGTGGGTTCTAGATAAAACCCTTGGAATATAAAAGGTTTTGCAGTAGAACCCTGTGGGTGGATTCTTAGCAGTAACCTTAGACGGTGGAAAGGTTCTGGGTAGAACACCTAGAGAGGGCTATGAGTGGAATCATTGCACCATAGAAGGGATCTCCTTTAGAATCCCTCATAGTGGGTTCTGGGTGGTCACTATCACTGATGGTTCTAGGTATAAGCCTTTATGTTTGGTCATGGGTAGAACTCTCTGAAAGGGTTCCAAGTGGATCTGTTATAAAAGGTTCCTTTGTGGTTCTAGTTAGCACTTTTATTTCTAAGAGTGTACTGTTTTTAAGCCCCAGGTGGATTATAAGCAGTGGTACAATGAGTCCTGGTGAAGTCAGGATCTTGTGACAGTCAGGAAAAAAGGCTCATTGAAGTAACGCTTTAGAAATGTGTAAGGGTTATGAGATTAATTAAATACATACTTAGCTGGCTGTCTTCCTCACTCTGTCTGTTGTAGCAAAAGAGTCTCACAGAGTGTCTTACCTGCAGGCTGTACAAGTAAAGTCTGTTAAATCTCAGTGGAACAATTCAGTCTTGCCTACAAGTTTTCTCAACAAATCCAATCTTCGGCGTGGGGGAGGGTTGACTTAATTAATGAAATCGGGTTACTGTCAATGATGCATAAATTAAAGGTTTTAGATGTGGGGTTGTAGTAGTCAGTCTATTATCTACAGTAGATGCTGGTCAGCACACCTCCAGTTTGGAGAAGCAGATTGGAGTACCAGCATGGAAGCTAAGCAATGTACTGCTGTGGACATGGTCAGCAATAGAAGGTATTTTAGCCACTTAGAAAGAAGGTCCACCTAAAAATATAAATACCTGTTTAAGTGTTTGCTATATTTTGAATATTTTCACAGTTTTACCTTTCCATCAGATAGTCTTTTCCAATGGGAAACTGCGTTTTATAAGCCAGATATTGTTAGCTCAAAACCAACCAAAATCCATTGGCAAAATCAGTCATTTTACCTTGCAGGACACAGGAGTTGCTGGTCAAGAGTTGCCTTGATTTGTTAGTTTGTTCATGTTATTGTGTGACTTCAGTGAATCTGAACTATCCTTTTAAATCACCAAAGTCACAAAATACCACAAACAAACTAACCAATCAAGGCCGCACTAGACCAGCAATTTGCGTGTTCTGAGAGATAAAATTTGTGATTTTGCCTATGGAATTTGGTTGGTTTGGAGCAAGTGATATTGCGACATTTTTCCAAATGGTATCTATAATTAACCCTTTTAGTGCCAATGTTGTGATTATGTCAAGGCGTTAATGCCTGTCACTCATGCAGACCATTAAATTAGCAAAATGAAATGACAAAAATCACTCACCACTTGTTTTTTTTTTGTTGTTTTTTTGTGGGATAAATTTGTCCAATTGCCCAAGCCTATGACAATAGTAGAAAGATTGTCCACCTGCTGAATTGGCATGAGTCTGGTCCCATTAGTTGATGTGAACTTTTTCAAATAACACAACAAAAGGTTTGGTGACTGTACATATTCTGAAGAGTTTGTATTTTCTTCAGCCATTGTCAAGAAACAAGACAAAAACCTGCTAGTTAGTTTTGCCTGTGTTGTTGTTGACGTGTTTCAGGGATTGTTTTGGCTCCACCTAATCTCCAGCAGCAGAAAAGGGATCTATAAGTATCAGTTTGTCCATCAGCAACTACAACAAAAATAAAAATTTGAAAATATTTTTTTAGATTTGTGTTCCCAAACTTAGTCCACATGTGATATGCAGAAGCTTGAGAGTGATTGTTTGCTCTTGCACTGCCATTGGTCTATCATAATTCCTTGCAGCAGTCATAATGAGAGCTAAGCTCAACCCTTTCAGCAGATAAATACTCCTCAACTTCAAAGTCATTGTTTACACTGGTCGTGTTTCAATGAGGCGCTGATTGAACGGGACCAATTAACAACCTGCCTCGGCAAATCCCTTCAAGATATGACGGAGGCAATTTAGCAAAGGACTCGCACTGCCTAAAATACTACTGTACGTACAACCTATTTACAAGAGTAAATTGTCAACTCGCCGGCAGGAATGAGGATTTAATTACAACAACAGGTTGCACACATGCTGGCTGACTTTAAATCTGTGAAGGGTGTTTTGTGGAGCACTTTGGAGGTGAATTTCCTTCAGTGCATCTCGCTAATGCACCGCTGTGTGTTCCTGTCACCGTGAGCAGCTTCGCTTCTTTAGGTGCTGTCACTGCTGGCTGTTTGGCAAATATTTCTGCCAGTATCACGCTCACTCTCAGCAGTTTAATTCACCTCTGTCTGACTGTCACTCTCCCTCTCCATTTAACCCTTGGAATCCAGCTGCTTTTGCTAGTTTTTCACTCTTTCACTCACAGCTTTCTGTACACTCAGGTATGCCATTATTTGGCCTGTGAGTGGGACAATGTGACAAACACACAGTGACAGTGTAATAAAACTTAATGACATCTTCATGACAAGTCCAAAATGTACCACAAAACGTACCATGGCCCACTTATAAAGTTCTTAAGACTGCCAATGTCAAAACCAACCATATCTGACAATTTAATGTCATGTTAAAACATAAAGCTAAATAGTTCCTTTAAGTTTGATCCTGTGAAGTTGTTATGACAAAGAAATTTGCAGATTATGTTGTCTTGCTTAAAGTCAAGTTATCATAAGGAAGAAGTATTTGTCAAGTGGTCAATGTCAAGTCGTCGCGACAAAAACGTCTAAAAAAATGATATAATTGACAAAAGGACAGTTATAAACATTCATAAAGACTCTTTAATGTTCGTGACAATGTCATGACAGTGTAACGACTCATGCACATGCCCTCAAATAAAGGGTTACCCAATGTTTTGTAGGCAAATCCTGCATAGTATGCTTTTAAGTTGCAGCACTCCAGCTCCCATCATGCTTTGAGAGATGTAAACTAGGATGTTGCCCTGGAGACAGCGAGTAAGCAGACTTTTTATGGCTAACATTACATTTTGGGAAATCAATGCCATCATCCGGTCATGCTGCATTAGATCCGTGCAGTTCCTGATTGCACTGTAACCACAGAAGTACAGACGGCGATCAGCCGTTTGAGTAGTGAAGAAAATCTAAATCTGATGATGGGAGATGAAGTAAAATTTGAGTTTGTATCTTTGGGAAAAAGGGATATGTCTGACATTAAAAAAATCAGACACCAGGGCTTCTGGTCTGCCTCTTTTTCTAGCTGTTTTTTTTCCTGTTCTCTATTATATATATGAATATATATATATATATATATATATATATATATATATATATATATATATATATATATATATATATTCTGTCATTTGCTCTCTCCTCCTCTCTCCTTCTGTCTATCTCCTCCATCGACAGCATCTCACATCCCTCATTCATTTTTCTCTTTGGTTGTGGCTTGGGGAAATGATGCTGTCACAGACTCCAGTAACATAAAATCCACTGGCCTTGTACTCTCGCTCTCACTCCCTCCTCTCATCTCTCCATCCCTCTGTCTGCTTGCTCTGACCCCCACCTGGGCGTGGCAGGCTTCTGCCTCCATCTCGGCCTTATTGGTGAGTGTTTCAGTGGAGTGGCAGCGGGAGGACCAGGGGGCCAGGGAGTGATGGATGGCCGTTCCTCCGGCCCTCTCCTTTCCATTCCCCCGACCGCTCTCCTCTCATTGCCTTCCCGGGGCTCGGCTTTGCTGGTAATGGCTTGAAACATGATATGAGTCTAACCCGGTGTTTGCCGAGGGAGAGGGAAGGAGTCCCCCTAGCCAGCCAGAGTAAAGTCTCAATCTGACAGGCTCAAGCAGAGAGAGGGCTTCTGCAGCAGGCTGATTTACAAGGTGGAAGGCCAGGAGAAAAGAGGAGGAGAGGGGGAAACAGTGCAGCAAGAATCAGTCAGAGGGAGAAGTAAGGGGTAATACAAGGGAGCAAAAAGGAATAAAACATATATGAAATATGTGCAGTCACCGTCTTCCCCCTCTTTATTTATTTATCTGAGGTTTTTACATCCAGTACTGTATATAGCGAAAACATTATTTATACACTATAATCCTACAATTACAAGCTGCTTCTGTGTTGCCTCAACAAAGCAACTTGTACATCCACAATAAAGCATTTGTCAAAATCCGCCCAGTTGGCTTCATTAAAGCTTTAAGCTGTCATACAATAACCATGCAGCCTCATTAATCTTTCAACCAAGCGACCAGTGGTGGAAGAAGGATCCAGATTTCTGGGTTTTTATTGGCAGAATTTGACAGATATTAAGTATAATACTCATAAGTATGTTTTCATTAGCATATGATCACTTGAAAATAAGAATCATGAGATGTTTATCTACTGAGAGCGGGGGTCCTTTTCCGTGGACGCTGCCATGTTGCACCACCATGTTTCTACAGTAGCCCAGAATGGACAAACCAAACACCGGCTCTAGTCAACCCTACCAAGTTGCCACGACAACCCTTTATACGAATGCCATGACCTGGATGACTGAGAAACTGTGTAAACACGGCTCTAGAGAAGGCCCTTAGGTGAGTTTCACATCCACCGCAGGCGTTCCCACATGTTTGGAAGGGCACAGTGAGGTGAGGTGTTTGCAATCTGCAAGCTCACTGCTAGATGGCACTAAATAAAAAAGTCCTGCATTCAAAATTAACTTAAAGTACCAAAAGTTAAAGTACTCATTTTGCAAAATGATCCATTTCACAAGATTATATATTATAATATTGGGTCACAATTATTGATGCATTCATGTTTTCATTACTCTAATATTGCAGCTGGTAAAGGTGGAGCTAATTACTCTTTCTTTGTTTGCTGTGCTCAGGCACACCATGCGCTAGGCACGTCTATGTTGAAAAGGAGACAAAATTTTGAAAATGTTGAAAACCTGTTGTTGGGGGACTGAAAATAAATATTGGTCACATCGTAAAGGCAAAAAGAGTAGTGTCTGAAAATTTTCTATGCTCACTTTATTAGTTCTTTGCATAGAAATCCCTAGATAGTGAGTAGGGAGTAGTGAAGGAATATTTTCATTGTTGATTAATCGGTCACTTATTTTCTCAATTAATTAAAATTAGTTACGTAAAATCAACGTATTGTTTGGACCTTTTCTTCATATTTTTCCTATAATGATGATTGTATGATGATTATTTTCATTACATCATTTTGCAAACTCAATCAATTTGTCATTTGTTTCATAAAATGTCAGAAAATGTCTATTAGCGTTTTCCTGTAGCTCAAGATGACGTCCTGAACTGGCTTTTTTTGTCCTCAACCCAAAGATATTCAGTTTACCATCAGAGAGGAGTAAAGAAACCAGAATATATTCACCTTTAAGAAGCTGGAATCAGAATTTTGGCGTTTATTTTCTTAAAAAAAAATACTCAAACAAATCAATCAATCATCAAAATAGTTGGTGTTTAATTTAATAATTGATTAATAATCAGTTAATCATTGCAGCTTTATTTCAGACACCAGCATGAGTGTCATATATGCTTCCCTCTGTGTAGCTATATTTTGGGTGGGTGTAGTTTGGTTGAAAGAAAATAGTTTGTACATGAAACTGCTCACTGCAACATCTGTGGATTATCTTTCATGGCCAAGACACTGGTGTTGAGTTCTTCAAATGTAATTTGAATTACATTACAGTTCCTGTTCCTTACATTACATTAGTTCCATTATATTTGAGGGAAGGCAGACAGCCCTATGGTCGATATCTAGATGCATAAATAGCATCACAGGTAAAAGGACACACATCTATTCTTGATTTAGGGGTGAACTGTCCCTTTAAGCAGCACAGAGGGATTTATTTGTTGAGTATAATAAATGTAATTGCCAGACACTTCAGCTGGGGGACTGTGCTGTACTGTATGTGCAGACACTCAGGCATGCAGTCATGGCATTACACAGCGAGGTTAAACATTCCTACAATCACATGTACTCAGTCAATTACACAGTACCATCAGCACAAAGCCATACATGTGACTGCACGCACGCTCGTACGAGCGAACACACAGTTACAGCATGACTATCTGTGTGAGAGAGATGTCAGTGTATTTGTTTGAGGCTGTTCAGTCGCCAATTTACTTCTCTTTGTCAGCTTCCTATTGTTCAGACAGACACTCTCCAGCTGAGCCCCCTTCAGCTCCACTTGTCTGCCTGCTCTCCGCGCCCTTCTTAACAAACCTTTCACTCATTTATTTATTCCTTTCTTCTGCCGGCGGTCGCTGCCAGCAGCAAACTGCTGCTGGGCCCCTCCAACCCGACAGAGCGAGGGGGCAGATAACAAGGAGGAAGCAACATGTAGCACAGCAAAGGAAACAGAGAAAACTTATTTTCATTAGAAAAGAACCTTGAAGGTTTAGACCCTTGTGTTCTAGCTTATATTTCTCTTTATTGCTGCTTCATGCAGCAGAATGTAAAAATACTCGATCGATAACATGCTCGTCAAAGACTTAGGTAAAAATGGTGAATTATTATCAGTTCACTTTGATTCGTTCGATGCATTTCTTATGAAATATACAGAAATTAGGGATGCTTGGTACATATTTTTTTTAAAGCTGATTAGGGCTGCAACTATTATTGTTTTCAGTGTGGATTAATCTGTTGATTATTTTCTCTATTAATAAATTAGTTGTTTGGTCCATAAAATGTCAGAAAATGTTGATCAGTGTCCAAGCTGATGTCCTCAAATGTCTTTTTTTTGCCCACAACCCAAAGACATTCAGTTTACTGAATGAAAACCCAGAAAATCTTCACATTTAAGAAGGCAGAATCAGAGAATTCGGGCATTTTTTTTATTTAAAAAAAAAGTCAATCAAAGCAATTAATCAATTATTAAAATAGTCAGTGATTAATTTAATAGTCAATTAATAATCAATTAATCGATTAATTTGATGCTGATAAGATAACTGATAAGATGATTTAACATTTTTGTGAAAATGAATGTAAAAAGTTCATATAACCTGTGGTTTACACTTACCTGAGGGTGAGAGAGGCTGAGATTTAGTGAGCAAATATGGATGATTTTAAAGGGTCAGTTCACCCCATAATCAGAAATACATGTTTTTCCTCCATCTTAACTGTTTTTCTGTGAGTGGCAGAGTTTTGGAAATATCGGCCAGAGAGATGCTCCAACAAACACGGTTTGTGTCGCAACTTTGACATTGTGACATAATGATGTTGCTGCAGTATAACTAAAACGTCACAAAATCTCCAAAAGTGTTGCAAAAAGTTACATTGCAACAAATTTGTGTTACCAAAAGGAAAATCCAACACCAGTGTCTCTTTCCAGAAATCATGACCTTGTTGTGAGCAGTTTCATGTAGGACCTACTTTCTTTCTTGAAGAAAAGAAAATAGTTCTGGTCAATTCCACCATAGAAAGAAAGTAGCTGTAATTGTTTACAACAAGGTCTCTGTATTATCGTGTGTAACTGTGTCATGATTTCAATTTAGTCCCATTATACTGAGGCGAAGACAGACATCTCTGTGGATGAAATATATATATATATATATATATATATTTTTTTTTCATTTTGAGGTGAAACTGTCCCTTTAATATTCTATAGCTACCACAAGCTACACCAGAGTTATACCAAAAAAAAAAAAAAAAAAAAAAAAATTCCAAATACACTTTGGTTTTAATTCAGCATTTGACCTAAGAATTCAAATGAAATGTTTTAACATAATCATTCAAATAAGATATCACCACTAGAATTTCATTATACAAATAAAAATATGAATTCCCTCCCAATATTTATCTCGCACCCCTTACAAATATAGTGATAAAATAATTTCCGAAAGCCCAAGTGACGTCTCTCAATTGTCTGTTTTTACCCCAACAACCCAGAGCTGGAGCCAGTGGAAATTAAGCATTTGTTGTTTGTTAAATGACTCAGACAACTGATGATCAAACTTGGCTGTGGTTTAATGAACCTGCGCAAGTCAGGAAAAGCAATAGTGCAACTGCAATGACAAAAACCAATTATGTCAATATTTCAAAGACACCATTAGTGTGTAAAATGACAAAATTCCTCTCACCATAATAAATGATCAAAATGATCTTTGTTCAGTGTGCATTCATCTCACGTCTGGATTCTCTGCGCTCTGCTTCCAAATTACCAGATCAATTGCCAGACCACAATTTTGGCTTCCTTTATCTTAGACTGGCAGGGCTCATTTTGTTTGGCAATTGCTCAGAAGAAGCATTTGAAGTAGGCTACACAATGCATACAAATTAACCGCCTCTTCACTAAGACATTAACTTGAGTCCTTCCTCCACCTGACTGGACAACAACGCTGGCCAGCCATTGGAATTTTTCTTCTGACTTTCAAATTGGACACTCATTTTTGCTAACAGCACCACCAAGACCAGTTTCTGAATACATTAAAAAGAAATAAAAAGTAGACCATGCAATTGCAAAATGATGTTCAATAATGTGTCTAGAATGCTTGATTTTAAATGCTTTAAAGGAGGAATCTGTAATATTTTTACTATAATAAATCATAAAATGACCATGTTGTGTCAACTGAGACCAATACATGCTTCACTTGACGTGACCGCTACAGCCACAGTTGAAATTTCCATTCCAGACTGGGATAACTGTTTTGTTTCACATTAATCAGAGTTCAAATTATAGACGAATTTTCTATGAATGACTAAGTGTCTGTTTATGATTCATAAGAAATCATTAATAATCTCGTAGAAGGCGTAGATGTTTAAAATTATTAAACTGAGCAAAATGTTAATGGAGTTTGGCAGGCAGTGAGACAGGCAGCCACTTAACTCATCATCCAGAGTGTGTATTTTCAGAGCAGTGGGCTTTTGTTTTCAGGATAACGGGCTTAACTTTACATTGACAGACAACTGACGCTTAAAGAGCCGATCAACTTGCAGTGGAGGACATGAAGTCCCTTGTTATTGTGAATTTTTTAAAGTCTATGGCTCCAACTCACTTTTTGGGCTGTTGTTCTCATTTTTGCATGTGCAGTAGCTACATATTGCACCTTTACATAAGGCATACTTACCCTGCATGTACTAATAAGAATATTATTATTATATAGATGATGTCCCGCCTGATCAGGTATAATGCTGCTAACAGGAAATTGAGGAAGATGTCGCTCAACCTTAGTCTGGACACGCCCACACAGTCCTCAGAGGTCCAGTCAGCCAAAAGAAGAAGAAATAACAGTGTAGGTGTACCATGGATGCTCCCAGTAGATGCTTACTTGCTTCCCCGAGCAAAATCCGAGATTGCAACATGTAGTCTGGCCACCTGAGGCCGTGTAGTTGCTTCTAATTGTAGCCTTGCCAGGCAAAACATCGGCACTACAAAGAACATTTTACTTTCATACCTCTTGACTGCAGCGTACAATCTCTCCAGGCTGTTAGCTCAGTGAAACCTCTTTCTTTAGCTTGTCATTTCATTTTCCACACAGGAATGTCTTCATTTTACCTCCCAGACACAGCGTATTATTTTTACACAGCATCACTGTTGTATTTTACCTCTAATGTTGTCTTGCACTATATAGTCATTATATGAATCAAATGTTTGGACAATGTTTAGATCGGCTGACTGACAGTCCTTATGCAGATATTATGTTTGTTTATCAGTTGTCACAGTAATGGAGAGATTTACTCAAGTATTGCACTGAAGTACATTTTTGTGATTACTGATTCTTCGTAAGTCCCACCCTTTTTTGCCCTGGGTGTCCAATAACAGTTTAGCAAGAACTCGTGAACAGAGTTATTTCATGGGGCTGTGTTGTGTAGTGAAGTGGATGTGTCATGTAATAAAAGTGGGCGTGTCTTGTATGTTGTGGGTACACAAATAGACCTTTGCAGATTAGTTTGCAAGTTAGCTAGTGTTTTGCTAAAATGAGCTATCAGATGTAACTGGCCACTGTAGTGAATGATTGGCTAACTCGTCAGCTAATCTACATCAGAGTTTTGCTTCAGAGCAGGACACTAGCTAACTACCTAGCTAAAGATTGATGTAGATAACCTAGCAAGGTGTTTCTTTTTTAAGCATTAGATATCTTAATTATGTCATTACAGTCATTTCTCTTTCAGTGCAATACATTGCGGGATATAGTGCACTACTTTTCACAATGCATTGTGGGATACTTTCTACTACACAGGGTACAGTAATCCTCACTATGCATTTGGACAGCATGCAAAATGGCAAACGCACAATATAGTAGACTGTATGAGTAGTGAGTGATTTTGGACACGGCCATGGATGAGAGGTTCATGCTCTTGACATGTGGTACAGTACATAGAACATCCTCCATGGCTGAGCTGTAACCTCTGATCCACTCTCCCTCCCTCTTCACCTTAAGGAAATTGAGTATCGCCACAGCGTATGGCCCCACCCCGCAGCGCACAGTTTTTGCAGCCAGACGCATGTGTTTCCTGCTGTTTCCTTTATGATGAGAAAAGTGTGATGCAGGCTCGCAGACATAGCCGAGAGTGAGACGGAGAGCGCTCATGTGGACTGACTGCCATGTTGTTCTCTCAACATGATTAAACTATTCAAAGGGAGCCTAACATTTGATTGTGTGCTTAGTTATAGTTGACTAATGTATGTAAGCTTGCCACAGATGGAACAGATGACCTGAAATGTGCCACAATTTAATGCGATAATATGTAACATTTCTGCATTAACATGCTACACTAAACATGTATTGTATATTTTCTTGAGTTGTCTACTTACATTCTCCCAAATGCTTCCAACAATAGTCAAACCCAGTGAAATCTATAAATTATTCAAGGTAACAGTGTGTTTTCTGCCATTCGTTGTTGCTGGTTGCTATAGTTTCCAGGATACGTTATGAATGTAACATGAATAAAACTTTAATATTACCTTGTTCACGAACATAATTTCTGTCTGAGTCACATCAGATAGATTTTCATGTGCAGTGGTTGTTGTTTAACGGTGAAGACAACAACTCCCATGATTCCACGCTACTTTAGACAACATCAAACCATGTCTTTTCTTATTGTTTTATTGTGAGAGTGACCCCTAGCGATGGAGTTTACATATTGTGCATTAAAGTGTGCACATTCATGTGGACATGTGTCGTAGGTGCACTTAAACAGATAGAACTACACCATGATGCAGCTGGTGGGTGTAGTTCAGTAGATATACCCTCAAGTTCTGAAAAGATTTAAATCCTGCTACAATAAATGCAGCATTGGTAGTCATCGACAAATGTCACAAAAATGTAGAGAAAACTTGGGTACAGCGGTGCTATACAGAGCTTTTGCACTACAGATATTTTCTTTTAGAATCAGAAAACACATTTTTTCAAATCAAAATGGAAATAATTCCATCTGTGAGTTGTACTATGTATATTTCATACATCTCTCCACACTGTGGGGGACCTAATGTTTCATTTTTATCCTGTATCATCTTACAGATCAGTCATGCTGCTTCCATATTGATTCCTTAAAGCAGTTTCTAAGGCCTTGCACTCATCACTTGAATTATACATGACTTATATAACTCTATCATCACATCCCATCTCTGTCTAAATCCACATACTGTAAGCTGCATCTCCCGTACCTCTCCGGCTGCTAATCCATATGAGCAAACCATCAATGGCTGATCTGATCCATCTTACCTGATCACAAGCATCTGTTTCCAGCATATTGCACTGATACACGAGGATGTAATGGTAATGCCCCACGCTGGACCTCAGTTAATGCCCGTGTACAGCTCGGAATGCACATATATTAAAATGAATTAAACGCACTTTTTGCATGAACACGGGCACATGCCTTTTCAGTCTTTCAGCTCGCGGCTAAACAGATGCAGATGCACACACACACAACCACAAGCACATCTCTTTGTGTGACCCGGGCCAGAAGCTCTTGCCCAGTGTCATTTGAATCGGCATTAAGAGGCTTAACATGAGCGGCCACTTGCCTCAGCAGAGCCGCGTCCGATCAGACTGAACGGAGACTCCTGCTACAGCACATCTGTTCTTCCCTCTCTCCCTCTCCCTCTCCCTCTCCCTCTCTCCTCTCTCTCTCTCTCTCTCTCTCTCTCTCTCTCTCTCTCTCTCTCTACCTCCCACCTCCCCCTCACACATCTGCACTGTGCTCCTTTGGGGCACAAACACACAGAAACACACATACCCTCATGTCCCCTTGGCGAACCATATGCGCGGGGAGGACGATCTTACAGTAGAGCAAGTCTCGTGGGGCCAGATTATTAATTCTGTGCTCTGAATTTGTTGGTGGTGGATGGCGGTGAAATCTACGACTAACAAAGCTACACCCAAAGGCCTTTACTCCACAACCTGTCCACAAGTAGCTTGTGTTTGTGTCTGAAGCAAAACAACTTGAATAAAGCTACCATGTGTAGATTTTTATGTGCTAATGGCATCTTTCACTTTGTTCTGACAGCATGCATTTTCTCAGTGAAGACGGTTTCAGCTCATTCATCTCTGTGTGACTGGATTGGATTTATGAGGTGCAGGAGTGTCCCAGTGACAATGTCTTGATCTCCATAACTACAGAAGAGGATTATGGCCCAATGTGTGAACATTTCATTTGAGCTCTCAGTTTGAAATCACACCTCTGAGAATAAAGTCAGGATTCTTAGCAAAAAGTCAGAATCTTGCCTTCTTTTAACTCAAAATGTTGCCTTTTAACTCAGAATCCTGACTTTAAACTCGAAATCCTGACTTTCAACTTAAAATCCTGATTCTGACTTTTGACTCAGAATTTTGACTTTTTTGCCAGAATTAAACCCTAAATTCTGACTTTAAACTCAGAATTTTGGCTTTAAACTAAGAATTCTAACTTTATTTTGGAATTTTGAACTCTGACTTTAAACTCAGAACAGAATTTTTTCCCATGACCCTAATCCTTTTCCATACATAACTGTTGACAAAATCACTAAATACGAAATTCTTCGCTTAAAGGCTTTGATAGAGACATTTTCAGGGTAACGTTAGTGCACAATAGCTGATAATTCTCCGACTTAATGTAGCTGCATTAATGCAATTGTGGAAGTCACATACTTCCATTAATGAACAGTGTTCCCCACAGTGTTCCCCATACACACCCACCCACTTACATGTGTCGTCCTCATCCTCTTTCTGTTTCTGTCTCCATGGACAGTGTGTGTCTCCTCTGTTGAATTTCTTTGTCAGGTCAAGTTTTATAAAGTTGCCCAAAAAACACAACCCCAATATGTGTTTTTTCCCCCCCCCAAACACCAGGTGAGACAGGAGCTTGTTGTTAATGATGTAGCCTAATAAAACGATTGAAACCAGCGTAGCACTGAATGGCTTCATCATCTGCACCAAGCAGGTGCAAAGCATGTGCGATCATCAGTAGGCCTTTCCCACGATAGCAGATTGAACAGGTGAGGGGAGATTGTCCACTAGTTAATCGATCGCAATTAATTCCCTCAGGAGCTTACTTTTTTTTTTTCCAAAAAAAAATAAAAAAAATAAAATAAAATAAATAAATAAAAAAGCTAAATGGGTTGCCAGATATACTTGGCTGGTCTTTTATATACCTGGGCAGCCAGCCTGATTAAAGTGTATTTGTGGCCAGTACTGACCAGTATTCACTGTTGCTGCAAGATCAGTGTTGTTCAGTAGGGTGAGGTGGTCCAGATCAATAATCAGAATCAGAATAAGCTTCATTGGTATTTGAACACATACATGGATTTTCATAATGGCCATCTCTCACCGTAAAAGCTCTTTGAGGAACTCATTAATTTGTAAGAAATCTAATGTTGTCTGCTTATGTTCGAAAATTATATCTTAACAAAGCGGTTGTTTTGTTTGTTTTATTCTTAATCGGTCTGCTTGGTGTGAACTTCACTGTGGTCAAAATACAAACAAGAATGTTTCAATTTTGTTTTTTGTCACCATGTCAGATTTGAGCAGCATCTTGCAGAGGTCTTCCATTGATCTCACACTTGTGCTGACCCATGTTAACATCACAACTTGGTTCTTTCTAGTGGTGTCGACCTCCTCACAGCTGGCAACATGAGACTGCAACAGAACAAACACCAGTGTACACACACACGCATACAGTACACAGCCACAGATAAGATGTAGTGATTGCATGGGCCAGAGGGCAGGGATGTGGTGAACATACAGTATATAGACATCAGAGTAACACAGTAAGCAGAGCTGTGGGTTGAGACCATGAACCATCCCGCATGACACACTCTAATGGACGCATGCACAGCTCACCTACTGGATGTTTTTCTTTTATCTTCTGTCTCCCTCTGCCCTCCGCCCAATCATCTCTCCTCCTCTGCTGACCTTCTTAGCTCCTTCCACCGCTCAGCCATTTAAAAATATTGAGACATGCAGAAGTAAAAAAAAAAAAGAAAAGAAAAAAGAGAGAAAAAATCAATACAGCTTATAGAATGACGAAACCAATAAAAGCAGTGTTCCATGAACAAAAACAGAAATGCTCATGTACAGCTGGAAAAAAATGTTCACTTTCATTCAAAACAATCATCTCCCTTCCCCATTTTTCTCTTTATATCCATTTGATTTTCTCCATTTATTTTCTCTCTGCAAGATGTGGTAATGAGTTTAGGTCACACTTTAAATTAAGCATTAGTCAATAGGTAATAAGTCTGTTATTAGATACTTATTAACATTAATGTGTAAAGCTTATAAAAGTGTTAATAATAGTGTAATAAGCATGCTCATTGTTAGATTATAAGACATTTATAAGCACTTATAAGAAACTTGTGAACAGTTTGGAGATGCTCAAGAATGTTAATAAAAGCCTCATGAGTGTCTTATAGTAGCACTACGAACACATTATGATGTCATTGTTAAACCTTTACTAAGCTTTTGTAGTTGCTTTATCAATATTTCTACGTACTTAATTATGCATTCATTAGCCTTAACTATGCTTTTTTGGGGTCACCAGATCGAAAGTGTGAACAATGCTTGTAGAGGTTATAATTGTTTATTATGCACTTATCAACAGTTAACATGATGTTTTCATTATTAAGTGCGAAAAGAATTAAATGACCTCAATAAACACTGTTTGCACTTTAGATCAGATACCCCCAAAATGCATAGTTGATTGTTAATAAGCGCGTAGTTAACTGCTAATAAATGCACAATAAAGTATGAAGAAATGTTAATAAAGCAGCAACAAATGACAAAATAGTTAAGTTAGCTAAAATCAACAAATGTGTTTGAAATGCTACTATAAGTAATTCATAAGGCTTTTATTACTATTCTTAAGCGTCTATGAAAATTATTATTAACAAAAATTAATGTTAATAAGCATCTTATAAGGGCTTTATTACCTAACTATTCTTATTACAAGCATCTTAATATTAAGGGTTGCTGATGTTTTAATCGTTTTTGCTGCCTACTTTGAAGATGCAGATCATCATCTTCCAGCAATAAAAGTATTGTTCTAAACAGATGGAACAAAATGCAAACATAAAAGAATGTTTCTTTTTCATTTAAAATTAAAGTAACATTACTAATGTTAAATAAAGTCAACCTGGGGTGAAAGCTAAGATCAAAGGGAATATGAAAGTGTATCAGAGTGGGAACTATATATCTATAAATGTATAGAGCCCAAAGGGCGACAAACTCTGGGAAAATGGAGATCGGTGCCTCATATATAATTTCTGAAATCAGCTGATGGAAAAGTTAACTTTGCATGTAATGGAAATGTATATGTGAACATGTGCTTGATGTATGTATTTATCAGGATTATTAATTGATCATAATGCATATAACATCTGCACTGATCTTCCCAGAAGTCATAAGAAACCATGATTGTGTTATCAATTAAATGTTTATCACCCTGACTGCTCTGTGATCAGAACATGGATGAGAGAGCCAGTAGATCTACTGTAACATTGATAAGTTCAGCTTTTTCTGGATGTAACGATTGCCTGCTGCCTTCTCTGAAGTGTGAGTTTGTCCACATGCAGTTTTCATTTAGAGAAATGAAGCATCTGGGGCAGATCTGCAGGGTCTCAATGTATATGTCGTACAGAAAGCAGGTATATTTTTAGCAACCTTTAACAGCTGCATGCATGTTCATTACTTACTGTAGGGCAAACATGGTATATGTTTTTTTTACATTAAATAATAATGACAACTTTAGTGCTTTTAGGCCTCTTTAGGACACACACAACCCCAAGAGCTTTGTGCATGAAAGAATAGCAGAGAGAAGACATGCAGGGAAAATAGAGCTCACACTGTGTTTCAATATAAACACACCGGCAACTAAAGACAACAAAACAGCTGTAGACCGCTGAGCAATATACTGGTGTTTCCTAACTGTAAGTCAGTGACTCACTGTTTGTAGGCTTTTATTTTATTTTATTTTTAGGTTTATCATAACATGGGGTAACAGAAAAACTTACCTGTCAGAGTCCGTAAGTAGTTTACAAAAAACAAACAAACACAAAAAAAAAAAAAAAAAAAAAAAGAAATCCAACAAATCCAGTGTGGAAACAGCAACAAAATATGAAATATATCCCTAAACTGGTATAATAATGTTAAATAAAATACATGAAAAATGGACAGAATATTACATCAGCATAAGACTTAACTGGCCTGCAGCATTAGAAACAGACAGGTTTTAAAAGATTAAAAAAATATGACAGATAAGACTAAAGGAGAAAACAGAATGTCTACCCCAACCACATCAAACAGAACTACAACTAGAATAGTGATCTCTACAGGCAATACATGGTGAAGCACCTACTGCAGTGCCACCACAACTGCCAGATGTACCCAGTGGAGATTTGCAAAGTTTTGAATTGGGGATGCATAGTGGAAACGTAGAGCGGTTGGGGTACAGTCAAGATGGCAACAATGGCATTACTCTGCAGATCCTCCAGTTTAATATGAGATCAAACTTTTTATGGATGTCAGTTTTAGAACCAGGACAAAGGCCAAAATATGACATGCAATGGACATACCAAGCCTTGTTTTTAGCCTAGCAGTTGTTGATGACCTACTCCCCCTATCGGCCGATACAGAAGGGAGCAGAAAATAAAAAGGATTTCAAAAATTGTGAATCGACACAAATGCAAGAGGTCCTTGAGAATACAGTCAATATGCACAAAATATTTTTTATTATTACTACTACTACTATTATCATTGTCATCGTTGTTGTTAGTAGTAGTGTGTGTGTGTATTGTGGTGACAAGTTCTGTTTCAGTTGATGCATATCTAGTTAGAGTTTTTGTCATCTGGAAAGCTTGTGTATTTGTGTAATGTAATGTACAGCTGATAGGCTGAGAGATGGCCCTCATTTGCATAATTTCCCATAATGCATTGCTGAGAGTTTTAAGTGATTTATTTTATGTTCCAAAATACGAATGTTACTTTTTGTTGGTGTTTATGTGTTTCAGAACATGGTGGTTTACATTGGTAATTGACATTTTTGTGCTGGTTGATAGTTACACCATGAGTGAGGTGGCTAGTACAGTTCTTCCCTCCAGCTGTATGGCAAGAGAAAATTTGAAACAAGCTTCCCATGCACACCTAGAATAGATGCGTGAATCCGATACCTGATGAGTACCTCACGTCAATATCTGGCCCTGATATTGGATCGGATTGGTCCCATCTCTACAAAAATTGTTAGGTTGATGGGTCCGGTATTTATGCGAGATTAGCTGCAGACAAGCTCCAGCCCGACAACATCCCAACAAAAGTTTGAAATTGTACATTTTGGCTAACATTTTGTCAATGCTTCTCTTCTGTTTAACAGCACTGTAGTACTATGACACTTTAGTGTGAACAGATGGTGTTTTCAAAGGCAGCACCACTCCAGTCATGCATACAACCCACGGTCCTCCTTCTGCATGTGAGCACCTATCAGTTCTGGTGCATTCTCTACATAAACCCTTTGCTCATAAACAAATGCAGGAGGTTTACATTTGCATACATGCATGCGTGACTATGCTGTATAAGCCTATACAGACACACTTACAGTTTAACAATCTGCATGACTAGACATCATGATGTGCGAATACACAGGACTTAAGATTTTCTTTACTTAATTCCTATGAAGCCATAGTCCAGCAGCTGTCAGTGGCTATCTTACCAATTGTCGGCTATTGAGATTGATAGGAATATGGACGACTGAGCAGCAGTGAAGCATGCCAGGTGTGGGCTCATCAATCAAATCAAAGAGTGTTAAAAGACATGTCTCGTGAACCAAATGGCTGCTTTTGTTGATGATGCCAAAAGAGTGTTTTAAAGTTTCATCAGTCACACCGGAGCATGTCAATCACATCATCCCCAGCTCTTATATTTACAACCAGGGGGCGTGACTGTAGTGTATGCTTTTTTTCCGTGCTGTGTATCCCCCACAGCTGAGTGTATGTGTGTGTTTTGAGTCTGTGTGCACATGATAGTGAGTCGTTTGATGTATCTGGACTCAGTTTGTTCTTGCGGGACAATTTATCATGTCTCCTGGCTCCCAGGGTGAGGAAACACAACACACAAATCTCCCCCCACCTCCCTGCAGGATGCAGTAGTGGGCTAACTGTCCAAATATCCAGGATTTATGGGGTGTAAAACATCTCGCGGGCTCCACAGCACATCACTTCTGCCAGATTTGGGTAGAGAAGTTAGAGGAACTGCAGTAGTGGCATTTCTTGAGTGCTTCCTGAGGTGTTGGGAGGATTTGAACCCGAGAAACAACTCATGAACTGTGGCAACGTGAGGAGTGCAGGCCCCGGATTCCCACACAGGTGTTTATAGTTATTGATTCGGCCAGGTTGCAGCTGTGCAGAGCTATGAATGACAGCAGCAGCCCATCTGGGTCCTTTCTCCTGCGTCATACCCCCGCCCTGTTCTGGATGAATACAACTGTTCTAATTTGGCTGGCGGTCAATACAATTTCTGAGGTCTTGGCCAGTTTAAATGGACAAAATAAGAAAACTATACCACCGTTTAGCTATTAGGAGCCCAAATCCTCTGGCCAGTCAGGTGAGCAATTAGTCTTAGCCGATGATTGGCGTAGTCACATAGAAAAAAATAAAGAAATACAGGTCCTTTCAGTCTGTCTCCATCAAAGTGGACAAACCTGACATAAAACTACCTTATTCAATCTTCAGATAATGTATTTCAATAACTTTTTATATCATTAAGACACTTCATTTTGCTGGTTTGGTACTGTTGAACCAAACTCCATTCTAAAAGCAGGTGTGTTATGGTTGGACCATATTTTTTCCCACTAAAATCTTAATCTTAATCACTGTCACTGAGACGATTTTCTGAATCATTTTCATCCAGAGACAAATCAGCACACATTTCATTTACTCAATAATATCATTAACTGACCAAAACAAACTATGTAAGTAGTTAGTGATGTTACTGATTAAATGTTATGTAAGCCCATTGCACTTGTAGATCAAAGTGAATCAGGAAAGAGTTTTGATGATGGTGTAACTCAGGTTTTTACTCTTAAAAATTATGTCTCTACCTTAAAACACCTGCTTTTAGAATGGAGTTTGGTTCAACAGTACCAAAACATCAAAATAAAGTGTATTTAATGAATAAAAAATGACAGATTCTAAAAAAAACCTTACCTGAAGATTTAATAAGCTGGTTGTATGTCAGGTTCTTCCATTTTGTTGGAGGCAAAATGAAAGGACACTCTTTAACCCCTATTTCATTTTTTTCTCCGTAGTGATGCTGACCGTTGATCACCAGAGTCTTACCATGATTGCTTACCTGACTGGCCAGAGGATTTGGGCTCCTAATCGCTAAACAGTGATACAGTTTTCTTATTTTATGCATTTGAACTGCCAAAGACCTAGGAATTTGTATTTACCGCCAGTCAAATTAGTGTGGTTGTTTTCATGCAAAAAGAGAGGCACAATGTAGGAGCAAAGTACCCAGATGGGTTACTCCCACTCATGCTTAGCCCTTGTCTAGACCACTAACGTCACATCAGCATTGTGTTTGCATGAAGGTGCAATCAGAGCAGAGGATTAAAGTTTAGCAGCAAAGTTGTGTAGTGGCAGTAAATGTACAGTTTGCTCACAAATACACTGCGGAAAAAGTCAGAAAGTTCCCACGTCTTGCTTATCAGCTGCTGGGTGAAATGAAGGGAGAGTCTGTGGGATTAAACCAGACCAGAGTAAGCTTCTCTCAGCCTGTGGAGCATATTCTGCTCGGCCTGGGTTACAAAATGTGGATAAAATACATTTTTACTGGGCATTACTCTCACGTTTGCATGCAAATTGTTGCAAAAAATAGACTTGAAGTCTAAATAAATGCTTCAGGTAGAGTTTTCACCCATCAGAAGCATCTGAGACACGAGACACTCTGAGCTGCTCTGTTAAAAATGAGATCGTTTCTGTTGTGAGACGTGTGGGTGAAAAACGCGTCTGACTCGCTTGCGGTCGAGCCAGGGGCCAAATTTCTGACGGCTGCTGCAGCTATTAAGTAAAATTCAGATAAACAAGTCCCTATTTTATTTGTCGCTCATTTTTGTTTTACTACAAAACCAAGAAACATTGCAACGCCCCAGCAAAAGGCAGCTAAGAAGAGGGCAATGCTCTCATGTATAATGCAGCTTTCCAAAATGAGTACACTCCAAAACTCAGCTGGCACAGAGGCGGTCGGTGAGGTTTCTCTTGCATTTCAAAAAGACATATGCTGCTTATGCCAAGCCTTGTGCAGCGAATAAACAAAATAGCATGTGTGCCAGCAGCATCAGCATTGTAAAACACTCATTAACACATATTCCACAAAGCTTGTCATGGCTGATTTCAAATGGAAAAAAAAAAAAAAAGTCTTGAAGTTTAACACTTAAAACCTGTGAAATAATGGAAGTTTCTCACAAGATCTCCTTTATCAGCTGCTGTCAAAATGTTGCTGCATATAACCAGTTTAAACAGGTTTCCCTGCACTTGCTGGGAAGTAACAAGCAGCATGTCAGCTTAGCCAGTCTGAGGTTTGCACCTATTTAACCCTAATCCTACCGAAGGAGGGACTGGAAGAACCCAGAGGTACATTTTTGGTCATATCTCACGGGTGCTTTAGTCTATTATTCTGATTTTTCATGACTTTGTCAATCAATTTGTTTCTAATGACTTATTGTCATTGTTTACTGTTTCTGTTTTAATAAGTACTTTTTAAAAATATCAATGTATTGGGGAACGACGGTCAAGAGCACCCAATTTTGCAGCTTTAATAGATTAAATTATTTGTATTTCACATGACAGAGTGTAACTGTGTGTGGAGTCACACTTGTGGCAGTGGAGGGGTTTAATAAACCGGCAAGCTTTAGGAAGCCTTCGCCATTCCCTGATATTAAAAGGAACATTCTCCATGATTAATATTGTAATTAATTTAATATTTATCTAAAAGATAATCTTATAAACAGCACTGACAAAGACGTAGGTGCAGCCTATGGGCGACGACGAGCACAACTCATTATACATTCATGGCATAGTATGCTTGAGAGAGAAAAAATTATTATTGGAATTAATAAAAACTCGCTCCCACGCTTCCTTGCCAGCATTTCCTTTTTTTTTTTTTTTTTTTTTTTTTTTGTTTAACTTTTTTTAATTTGCCATTCTTAATCTGTCTGGTTCCTTGTTTTTCCTTGAAATGACACAACACATTCAATGAAGTCAAATCAAATCTTTCCCCGATTTTTGATCAAAAATACAAAGCAATTCTGCCATTTGTGCACAAAAATGGTCTGTGGTGAGGCTTTTTATGTATTTCTTGGAAATAATTGCATGGAAGTCATCCTGGACAAAAAAAAAAAAAAAAAAAAAGGTGCTGCGTCTGAGAGGAGAGTGGTTTGGTGGTTTGGAAGCTGCATCGATGCAGACTCCTGTTGGAGGGCTTTGTAACTTAGTTCACCTTAAAGCTAATTGGTTTGGAATGACAGTTAATGTGGCGGAGCCTCCACGGGAAAGCACAAACGGAGTGAGAGTGAGCGGGGGGAGGGTGTACCAGCTGGATTGGAATTGTGCCTGTCAGTCATTTTAAAGGAGACGCAAATACATCAAACAGATTTCCTCATGTGCTCTGCCTGTTTTTTTTTTTTTTCCTTTTACACAAAATGCAAATTAACTATAACTTTACAATAATCCGCTTTTCAGAAGAAATAAAATAAAATTTTGCTGTGGTGGCTGTTTCTTACGGTAGTTTATTCTTGGGGTCTCCAGGGACCCCAATTGGTAGTTCTCGTATATTACATATGTTGATAGAATGGGGTTAAAAATTCAGCTTTGCAAATAATTTTAAGTAATTTTCAACACTTTTTCAATCCTTCAGGAGACACACATGCTTTTTTGAGAAACACAGATTTGCTGGTCTGTTTCTGAGCTGTCATGACATTTTTTTGATTAAAATTTTCAAAGAAGTCAAAGAGATGTAACATCAGCCAAAAGTGAAAACACCTGTGTAGGTTTACAACATTTGTGTGGAGGAGCTTTAATCAAGTGTGGGCGAATTCCAAGAAAACACAAACTGTGTAACAGATGGTTTTTTTTTTTTTTTTTTTTACAAACTAAAAGAATTTATAGGAATCCTAGACACACACTCAATTTAAAGGGATAGTTTGAAGAGTTTTCTGATGGGAAATCTCTGTTATAAAAACTAAATATCGCTCTCTCCAAACCAACCAAACTCCATGAGTGAAATCAGTGATTTTACCTCACATAACAGGGGAGTTGCTAGTGTACCGCTGACACGATGAGTTACTTTTTTGTATTATTATGAATCCAGACCATCATTAAAAAAAAAAAAAAAAATCACACAATAACACAAGCTAAGTTACAGATCACCCTATGACTTTGAATGCTGTTCCCCTCTTTTAACAAAGATTCAGTTTCCAGATCTGAATAGTTAATTTATGGCAGTGTTTCCTCAAATAACATCCAAATTCAAAGGCTGTGACGCTAATCAGACCTACCTTTCCATGTATGGGAGAATATACTGTTAAACAAATTCAATAATTGTCAAAAGTTGCTGTACCTTGAGTATGGAAAAGATTGAAAATGTGTAAGAACAGCAAGAACATAAGTCAAGTCAGTGTTTATTTATATATCCTAGTATTCCAAATCAGTAAGACTTTATAATAACCATCATCAATAAATGGTTAATGGTTAAACTTTAGTTAAAATAACAATTAATCCTATTTACTAATTATTAGTAATACTGTATTTTGTTATTTTTTTTACCATTAGCTTGTTCAATGTACAAAATTTGAATAGCAATTACATTCTGCTTAAATTAGTACACTACCAGTTGATTGTTGCATATAAACCTTGAAGACATTCTTACATAGATATTTGTCACGCTTTGTTAGTCAATAATTAGTTTGTAAATCCTCTATAAACATTATTTGGATGGCTACTGATGATTATAACTTACCTACTTACATATGTAATTTAAAGAACGTGCTGTTCATGAACATCATGATGGTTACTGCAAAGTCACAACTGATGTTTAAAACACTAAATAAATAAATAAATACTGTGTAGCGCTGTGTGTACTGTGTAGTGCATAAAACTGTGGATGGCTGTTAGAAAGTTGCAGCTGATGTTTATAAAACTTTACAATTGCTTAATAAATGGTTTATAACACACATAAACATTATTAGACTTTGTTAACACTAAAATAGCTATTAACAAAAGTTTAATTAAGGGTAGAATCAATAGGATTTGTCTTAGCTGTTAAGAAACGCACCAGAAAGATACCAGGATATCAAATACCAGCGTTTTGGGCTGGTGAAACATCCTAAGCATGGCAAAATAATGAGAAAAATAAGAAAATGCAGGCAGAGTCTCTGCAGATAGAGCCACCAACAAACACTTTGAGTCAGTCATAGGTGATGATTGACAGGGATTATGTTTATATAAGTCTATGCTTTGTCTTTTTAGGGAAATGTTGCATATTATACCTTTAATTATCAATTTACCACTTTACCTTTTAAAGTGTTGCTAAGCTAAAAGCTAAAGCTAAAACTAAGGGATAAAATAATTGTCACCAGGTTACAGAAAATTCTGAGGTAAAGAAACTTTGTTTGACCTCTTAAGTCAGCCCGCCGCAGGGATTTTTGCAGAGATGTGACAGTGTTAACCACACAGAGCCAATCCGCCACCGCGGTTGTCTTAACTAAATTAGTGGAAGCAGGCGTGACCACGGAACACGGCAGCATGAACGTGGAGCCGCAGCCCTCCTGAGCGCTGCAGGACACGTCAACACTCATCACTGCTCAGACAGCGTGGAAGGCAGCGGAGACAGAGAGGCAACCAAAAGTGAAAAATTGGATCACCTGAATACCTGTATGAGCCAGTATTGTATGTAGTGGAGCAGCGGTGATCAAAAATCAGTATGCAGGAGGCACTGGAGTCTATTACAGGATGGGCTGGGTAATGGAAAGAGGATTTACCCAAAAAATGGTCTCCCTGTTGGATTCCTGTCCTTTTCACTTTCTGCCTTTCATGCTTCTCCTCCCTCTGATTTTTTTTTTTTTACGTGCGGACTTGTCCTTACTATTATTTCTATAATCTTTGTGTGTTTGATTCTGGACTTGCACTAAATTGTACTATTTCTATATTCCACAAAACCATGACCATCATTCTGTTGTTTTTTTCCCTACAGTGTAAAAAAAAAAAACTTGCATGAATTTTGTGGAATCAACTAATCTTTTCTCATTCACTTCACATAAATCAAGTTTTATTTAATTTCAGTTAAACTGAACTCAAAATTTCTAGTATTTATTTTCAGAACATGCAGCATATAAGCATGAGTTCTAAATTCTGAAGTTTTATGACTTGAAATGATAAGTTGAATAAATGTACTGTACAGAGTCAACTAATTTAATTAAGTTTATAATGAAACATTATCAGCATTTTTTGCAGACTTCCCAGCATGCATTGTTAGTGACTTAAAACTCTCCTGAGACCCTTCTTTATAGTTCAAGAAAACGTATTTGATAAAAACTTGCTGCGTCTCTCTACACATTAAGATAAGTCATGGTTGCTTGTTTTCACAATAATGAAAACGCTGCAAACCATGATGAAGATTTGTATTAAATTAAGTCCCCCTTACACTTCAGATTTAATTCAGTGAGAGTTTCACAAATTGTATTTATGTTGATGAAATGTAAAAACAAAAAAAAAGTTGAGAAAATACAAAAACATCTACTTACTGTATAGATCTTGGTGTCCATTTGATCCATACTTTACATCCTCCATCGCCTGAAACATAGCTGCATTAACCACAACATGTTCTTTGTATTAAACCTTGAGGAAGGGCAAATCCTTGCATTGAGCGTCAGCAAAAGAACACAAGCTTTTAATGTGAAAATAAATAAATAAGCGGAATGAAATCAGGGCAGAGAGAAACACACACTCCCGCTTTCCTCACAATACCGAAAGACGAGCCGCTCCTCAGCTTCCACTCAATATTTTTGTGAGCTATTCTTTCGCTCATGGGCATCAATTCAAAAAGTGTGTGAGAGCAACATGTGTGTGACTAATACATCCTCATCCTTGGCAAGGCCTCGCCAAGAGCACAGCAACCCACAGAGATTTTCGAGAAAGACATAAAAAGAACTCTCTGCGCTCCCAACTGTATTGGAGCTCCTTCTGAGGGTGTGAGACACCGCCAAGAGGTAAGAAGTACAGTCAATAGTCAGAGTGTTTACCAGGAGCGCTAAGCAGGCAGGAAGAAGGCTTCTGTTTACTGGTGCTGAGAGAGAGAGAGCTGAGGAACAGTGAGAGAAGGTTTTTTTTCTTCTGTTTTCTCTATTTTGTTTCTTCTTTCTTTCATTTTCTCTTTGGAGAAGACTTTACAGGAACATCTTGAGGTAATAATGTACTGCAATACAACAACACAACAAACAACCGCCGCAAGCATTTTAGTTAAAGAAAAGTAGAGTCTACTGTAGCAGCATCAGTCACCGACTGAAGAGAACTGTTGGACCAACTTTAAAAAAGAAAAAGTGCTTTAATCGATAACACACAAGTTTTTTCATGTTAGATGAACACAATTGCTTTAAGTCAGATCTACTTAATAATCTGATGGCTTTCACAAACCAACAGTTTGCATTAATGCAACTTAAATTGAAGGCAACTCAACTTAAAAGATTCAGATTTTCCAGCTCAATTATTTATTTCACCCAAAAGTTAAATACTGCTCATTTTTTAAATAATAAACTTGGGTTTATTTTAGTTTGTTAAATATAAATAAATAATTGCTAACATTAACACGACTTACCATTAGGCTAAATTAATAGCTGGTTTGGTTCAGTGAGCTTACGAAAAGTTAATACAATTCAACCAATTGACACTTCCTAAGTCCCGCCCCATTTTGCCCTGTGTAACACAGGGCAAAAAGGGGCGGGACTTGTTTGCTAACTAGCTATATAATGATTAGCTTGCTAGTTATCTAGTTTTGCTAACATTAGCTAACTTAAAATTTTAAATACATATGTTGCTTTAACCGATCCACAAGGAGCGTCTTTTGACAATCTTCGGAATTGAAGAAGAATCAAGAAAAGAAATGGACATTATAACATCAGACACACAATACTTGAGACACATAACTGATGTGCTTTTACTGAAATCAAGAATTGGGAAACTGGTGTAATTTTAAGTTGTTATAATTGACAAAAGTGAACGCCATCAGTAAAACAGAAAGCTGAATGTGACTCATTCAAAACATTACCTCAGCTACTACTGGTATGTACATTTTAGAGATAAATTTATGAAATTGTTGAAATTATTGAATTAATGTTTCTATCATACTTGCAGCCAGTGTGGTGGAATAGTGAATTACTTAAAAGTAAACTTGTAGTTCATCTTCACATGTGCATGGTGATTCAAGTAGTTACATTACTACTTTTTTGTCATTTTTTGTGTAGTTAAAAGGAAAGGAGTGATTTTTTTATTTAAATTTTTTTATCATTGCGTCTTAACTGTAATTGACCCCCCTTTGATAAGCCCCACCCCTTTATAAATAAGACATTCTGCTTTGACAAGTATAAAGATGTTTATACTAGTGTTCAAACTGTTCATACTGACTTTAAAAGTGCACGTTGAATTGTTTTAGTCGGTCTTCTGCTCAAAGTTTCTGCTCAGTTTTTCCTCCCCCCTGTTACCAAAGTGCTTGCTCTTGGTGGGGACTATATGGTCTTTGTAGATAACAATACAAAGAGTTCAGTCTAGACCTGATAAGTGCCCTGTTATGATTCCATTTTAAATTCACTGTTTTAGTTGTAGTCAGATAAAACAAAATCCAGATTTCTAACAAAATATAACATCCCTTGTAATGATGGGATTGTTTTGTGTGGGACAGGTTGCTCTCTTTTTTTTTTTTTTTTGCATGTGGCTTCCTTGTATTAGACTTTGTTAAAGGTTTAACAATTTCATATCATGTACGTAATTTGATCTTGTTTTGAAGTACTACTTTTTCTAAGTAGCTTTAGTTAACCAAACTAGATTCCTCCCTAGGTTAGATTTGTTTGAAGTAATTGATAGCTTTCAAAACTTTGCTTTCAAAGTAGTTTTCCCAACACCGCCTGCAGCCTGTCTCCTAATTGATGAGTGAGCCTGATGAGGCACACATGAAACATGTCGTTCAAGTACTTGAAATAGATTTTTCATTCGCTAACTTTCTTGTGTACAGCAAAGTGTTTTCTGCCTTTGTTTCAAAAGTTTTAATTTCTTCAGATTCTAATTATCTTCGGCTAATGCAGACGCTAGTCCTGTGAGATTGAACAATAACACAGTTAAGTGGAAGTGACACGCCTTTCACTTTTAAGGCAAGACAAAGTACCTGCAAAAATGTGTTTTTCAAAGACCGTATTAAAGGCACTATTCTGCCATTAAGATGAAAAAATACCCATTTTTTCCAAAAAAGACAGCATCTTGAAACATGACTTTGTAAGAGCTGTGTTTTGTATTAGAATGAGAATGAAGATCTTGCCCAACAAGCACATTTATTTGCTTTTTCTTAGTAGGGAGTATTTGCGTCATTATTTGGTGTTTTTGCCTTTACTGTTCAGGTGACAGTATAGGGGCATGAGAAGGGGAGAGGGGTCATTCATTCATTCATTCATCGTCCATAACCACCTATCCTTGATGGGTCGCGGGGAAACTGAAGCCTATCCCAGCTAGCACTGGGCGAGAGGCGGGGTACAACCTGGACAAGTCGCCAGTTCATCGCAGAGGGGGAGGGGTATGATATGCACAAAAGATCCCCTGCATATATTGAACCAATCATGTTTCCTTCATGCTCTCAACCAATAAAGCCTTCATCATGAAAAACTACTTGGTGACACTTATTTTACAGTACATAATAAGACAGAACAAGCCAAACTTTGTATTAAATTGGACATGTTCTTTATTAGACAGTATTAGACCATTTATTAGACTTTATTAGAGGACCATCAGGGACACATGACAAGAGAACTGTACTGTAAACTAAAGTTTGCAGAATATAAAAAATGAAAAAGTAAATAATACACATTAGTTTATTGTACAAGTCTGTTATAATTTACCCCTAATTACCTAAAATCTAATAAGGGTCAAGCAGTGGGGAATAATACACTTTAGAGTACAGTTCTGTTATAAAGTGTCCATAATTACTCTCCAATAAAGGCTCATATGGGTCAAACAGTGGAAAATAATACATTTTAGTTTACAGTAAAGTTCTGCTGGAATGTGTCCTCAATTACACTCCAATTAAGGTTCATAAGCATCTAACAGTGGGAAGTAATACACTTCACTTTACAGGACAGTTCTGTTGTAATGTGTCCCTAATTACCCTCTAATAAAGTCTAATAAGGGTCAAACAGTGGGGAATAATACACATTAGTTTACAGCGCAGTTCTGCTGTAATGAGTCCCTAATTACATTTCTAGTTTTTGTTTAATTTGATACAGAGTACAGCCAGTAGTGTACACTACTAGCTGTACTAGTACTGTAAAATAAAGAGCGACCATTTTTTTAAAGAATGTGACAATTTATGACCCATTAAAAATATGACAAAATCAAAAGCTAAGCTTGTTTTGTTTTTGTTTTTTTTTTACCTTTAATAAGCTTCACAGAGTTATTTGTTTAACCTCTGTACGTGAGCCAGCAGCTGGGTGGAAATGAGGATGGATTGCTTGCTTTCATGGCGGAACATTTTTTGACAGTGTATTAGTGTGTAAATACCTATTTGATGTTTACAGACTTGCTGGCATGATGGATTTGCCCAAAATGCCAAATCCTGTTCTCATCTCCCGGTGTCAGCAGGCTAAAGCAAACTTCAAAGGAGCTGGAAGATTTCACTGACTGACTGACTGGCCTCGAGGTGGGACACAGCTGGAGGAACTGAACAGTGCAGACTTACTCAGACATACCGGCAGAATACTTTAGCCTGAAACATTTTAAGTTATCTGCAGGATTTGGTTGACTAAGAAATACAATCGTTTAGCGCAGAGTTTCCCAGCCCCGGGGATCCACTGCAAAATGAACGGGTCGTTATTAGGCTTCTTTAGAGGCTTGATGGTGATCTGATCATTTCAATCAGGTGTGTTGGAAGCAGAAAATCTCTAAATTTCATACAGAGCAGTGTGCCAGATGGAAAACATTGTGTTAGCATACATTATTTGTTGCTTTACAATATAAATCACTAAAAAAAAAGTACTGAACCTGAAATGTTTGTCTGGCTCCACATTGTGCTTTTACTTCCAGTTAGGCATCACTTGCTAACACAAGTGTGTCACATTATGTACAAAGGCTCTGTGTTCACATAGCACCCACATAGCCAATAATTTATTTAGCTTCCACTGAGAATATTTGCTTTTATACATTCTTGATTGCTGCAGAACCACAGCTTTGAAAAAGAATTATGGATGTGAGACAAAGTAATGATAGTCTAGTTTTCCCCATGATCCAGTTTATCAGAGGTTCTTCCAGTTGCTTGCAGGGCATGTTGAAGCTTTTTGTATGGATTTCATCTTAACAATTTATATTTTTTCCTTTTGCTATTCTGAATTATTTACCCACATTTCTGATGTTCAACTCTAAAGTATCTGTATACTTCAAGGGCATTCCATTGGCATGTTCATTTAGAATATTGTGTAATGACAGAAACTAGAAGTAAGCTTGTACAGTGCCTCCATAACTAGAACTGTGATGCTGGAGGGACCCCTGTAGCGTCATTTCTTGAGGGGCCCTTCTAGCATTATGTTTAAATGTGCTGTAGAAGTCCAGTGACTAAGTTTGGGCAGTTTGAAGGTATTATGGTATATCAGCGTGCTAAGAAATCCTAAAAATCAAAAATACAGATGCACCTCTTTCTATGAAACTGATACAGAGATGTTGCATTGTAGTGTGCAGCACGCACCACTAGAGGCCAGTATCTCTACTGGTGGACAAGGCGGCACAGCTCAGCTAAGAAACATGGCATCTGGGGGGTAATGTTACAGGACTAACCAGTAAAAAAGAAAAAAAAAACGCTTCTGTTGTGGAAGTATTTTGGATTTAGCGTTAATGATAAAGGTAAGCTAGCAAAAACTGCACACTACTGATCAGTTAGAGTAACGTGTGAAAGTGAGCATGTGTGAAAGAGAGTGAGTAACAGACTGATTACTGTCTCTGGTGGTAGATTGGGACAGTGAATGTGTGCTGAGCAGAGGAAAAGTTGAGCAGTGAAGTTGTCAGTCTGGCAGTAAATGTACAGTTTAGGTTTAAGTTTCTCAGTGTTTTGGCCGCAGCTTCTCAAGACCAAAGCAGAGCTCCTGCATTTGTGTTATGAGAATCAGCTCCACCTATGTTGAAGTACAGCTTGCAGTGTAATAGAGTCAAGTTGAGCTGTTTCACACATATTTTGCATAAATACTGCCATAATACTACATGGTGAAATGTCAGGGAGGTATGGACTCCTACCCAAGTAGATCAGGGTTCATGTCCCATATGAAAAAGTCAACAGTGACTTCTTTTTAAGACATTACTTAAGTAATCTTATGTTACATACCTGAATTTGCATAAGTAATGTACTTACTTCAAACCAAACTACCATCTTTTCCTATACTTACCTAAGTAGTTTTGCTGCAAGCAGTTTTTGTGCCTTTTTGCTTTGAAAGTCTATACCAACATTGCACATTTATTATTGGATTACATGTAAATGGGTAATTAAATAATATATCAGTCTACAAAAAATAATTAACTATAATTATCCCAGATAACATTTGAAAAACGTAATCTGGGCTGATAATTTGATTAAAGTCACATTATCAAGGATTTATTGCTTACATTTTTGTATGAGTCTTAAAGATATGGAAGTTTTAAGATTCTGAAACTTTTTGTATGCTTACCAATAATAATCTGTTAACTCATGAAAAGTGTGCCTGACATACGAGGTTTCTTTGATCAGTCATCCAGTTTATAGCAGAGCTGACTGGAGAACCTGATGCAAAAACAGATTTTACTCACATTGAAATATTTTGATATGTTTAAAGAGATGTTGTTGTTTTTTTAACTACACTATAAAGTGCAATGTTTTCAATGTTTGATTTTGAAGTATTCCAAAACTATTCAGAATAAATTACCTTTTTTTTTTGGTATCCCAATTGATTACATTCAATAACTGACTATGGTTAAAATAATACCTACACAATTAAACAATACATAAAAAACAGTACAACCTAAGTATCGTGTTTAAAATATTTTGTGCTCATTTGATTTATTTTATCCCAAATAATGGCTTAAACTATGTACCATCATCAATTAATATGATAGTTTTAAAGCAGAAATGTATTCAGGTAGCAACTGAATACATATATATAGTAACACTGTTATATAGAAAATAGTATGTCTGTAAGTTTCTTTATTTAGTTTGAACATGCTGTGGTAACAGAGAACTTTATTCTTGGGATTGCTGTCAGGGGAAACTGAGAACATGAGAGAGAAGGAGAAAGTATATGACAGAGAGACCGAGCGGTTGTCTTAGTGATGGATGAAATGAACCGCGGTTGCAGAGAGACGGACAGAGTGCGACAGGCTGACAAAAAGACAAGAAGAAACAGTCTGTTTCTGAGCAAACAGGAACCAATCGGGGTAAAGACTTAAAGCCTTAAAAAATAAACTCAAAAGGTTTGAGGAAAGCAATTTGAAGGCGTTTTGATGGATACCATGTCAGTGGAGCTTTTCCAGGTATGAAGGTAGTTCCTCAACCTTTCCGAATTTCAGTATAGTGACCCATCATTCACCAAACACATTAAGACACAGCCATTCAAGCTATTAAGAGATATAAAAAGGATAGAAAGAGAGAATTTAATTTAACTCCATTCGAGCTGAAGTAAATCCATTGTCATCCATTAACAAATTCAAACCTTATGCGGATGCGAGCGCGTCACGTAGGCGTCAACACCAACATGCATCCATTACACTGTATGTTCCGAAGAGTGAGTGTTTTCACCACTTTCTGATTGAAAGAAGAATGATAATGGAAGCACTTAGGAGGCCTGAGAGTGCAGCGGGTCAGTCTGCACAGAACGTCTGCAGTGTGAGGACGGTGGCACGAAGCGGTAAAATGTCAGCAGAGAGAAGCAGAGGAAGAACGGAGGTAGGGAGGGAGGGAGACGGAGAGGAGGTGGAGTGTCTCGTTCACTGCTCATCACACACTGAACTCGGGAGGTGAAAGTTTCCTATCTTGTTACCGTGTTGGAACAATGCACCTTCTGACAGCCACAAGTTTAACTCTGCATATATTTAAATACTGTTATCCAGAAATGTGACAGAGTCGTTGCTTGCATGAAGGAATTTTTTGTTACAAGCGCTTCAAAAAACTACTGAAATGCAAAACCTGATATTTAAATAAAAGGGCTCACAAATGGACCATCAAGTCAGTGTTTTCCGACCATTCTCTAAGCCCTGCCCTCCTTAGTTACTGTTGTTACACCTGTCAAGGTTTCCATTCTCGCCCCGAACATATGCTGTTTACACTGATAACGGTGGCAGATTTAACGTCTAAATTGGAAGTAATTGTTGGAACATGAGGTCTTT
This sequence comes from Lutjanus argentimaculatus, assembly GCA_034769285.1. Taxonomy (NCBI): domain Eukaryota; kingdom Metazoa; phylum Chordata; class Actinopteri; order Lutjaniformes; family Lutjanidae; genus Lutjanus; species Lutjanus argentimaculatus. The sequence goes on from JAWZSL010000054.1 coordinate 2,702,507, forward strand.
GATTCCACAGAGAAAATTGTGATTTTTAACTGGATGACTCAAGTGTAGCTAGCTAATGTAAGCTATGCTATGCTAATACTTGAACTTCTTGAGTCAGCTGAGAAGTCCATCTCCAGCTGACTTTTTAATGTTTTTTTTTAAAACAAGAACCTTTTGAAAGTGTTTTAAATATGCAAAGTTACTTAACCGCTGCATTCCATGATATAACATTAATGCTCAAAGACTCAGGCTAAAGCTAACTTGCATTGGTCAGACAAATAAATATGACACGTGAGCACAATAAACAACAGAAATACACTCTTTCATGTGTGAAAAGGAAGTGAAAGGATTAGATTGGTGCACCAGACCTTTAGTTAGTCCACTAAGAAGACTGGCTGGACTGCGGTCACCTCAGAAAGAGAGCCAGGATAAAAGCTAAGCTAACCCAGTTTAGACCAGAGAGCCAAGGAGACATGCATCATTGTTGGCCCACTTTGATCCTGCACCAGCCCACATCCTCCTCTTCAAAGCCCCACATAATAAATCCCAGTTTTAGCACTGGATATCAAAGACAAGTTTGTCTGGAAGGTAACGTTATTGCCGCTGGTAGGCTAGTGTTAGTTAGCTGGATGTGCTAACATTCGCAGCTGATGTTAGAACAGCTAAAGACAAACTTAAATCCATTCCTCACACTTTTGCTCTTGTGTTTTATGTTTTTGAAAGACTACAAAAAAGACCCCACTGTCCAGTATTGCTTGTCTGGTTGCTAATCTATGGGACAGTTGCTGTTTGTGGGAAGGGTCAGTTTGACTAATAATTGAAATGAATTGAATTGAAAACTGACAAAGACGAGATGATAACTAAATAAAGTAATTTCCAATCACACAATGATGGAATCTATTGAAACTTTTTGTCAACAAAAAAAAAAACAAGACAAAAATGTTAGGGAGGGACAATGGTGGAGAGATCCCATCTCTGACTGAACTGCACGTTGTAACATTTTATTTATGTCTCAAGAAACTCCAGCTCTCTCCTCTCAGAAAAGTGTGCTGAGGCCTGACGAGTCCACATGTCAGATTGTTTTTGGAAATCGTGAATGTTGTGTCCTCTGAATTAAAGAGGAAAAAGACCATCCAGACTGTCACCAGCACAAAGTTCAATAGCCACCATCTGTTACTGTATGGGGGTGCGTTAGCGCCCACAGCATGGCTAACTTGCTCATCTGTGAAGGCCCCATCGATGCTGAAAAGCACATACAAGTTTTGGAGCAACATATGTTGCCATCCAGACAGCGTCTTTTTCAGGGACGCCCCTGCTTATTTCAGCAAGGTCATCAATTAGAGCATTAAATATCTTTGTCTTTGTACTGCATTCAGTTAAATATTGGTCAAAAAGGATTCGCAAATCCTTGCAATCTAAAATTAGACTAAACTAAAATATGCATTGTAGTCAAAATCAAAATTTGCTGTCCAAATGAACACTGCATCAAGTGTACAGTAACAAGCATCATGTTTATGCCTTCACACAACTGAACACATACAGAGCAGATTTTCCCTTCCAAGAGCCAAGTGTGGCACAGGGAGGGAGGTTAATCCAATGCTTATGTAATTTCTCAATTTACTCAGTGGGGCATAATTATGCAACACTGCTCCGTGTGTGTGTGTGTGTGTGTGTCTGTGTGTATTATCACTGTATACTATACGCCTTTACTCGAGTGATAACACTCCCACGTGCTTTGAAGACCTTTTATCAATCTGAGCAGTTCAAAAAATATATTTTATTCCAGGGGTGGAAAGATTAACAGATACATATTGGAAGAACCACTACAAGATCTAGAGTTATGGCTACATCAGTATGCAGCCACACCACTAATTCAGATCACATTCTGGGAGAAATTAATCAAAATTGATACGTTTGTCTTTTCTCTCTCTCTGTGATCCTGCCAGGGGATGAAGTGACTGACTTGCTATTTTTTTTTTTTCATAAAAATAAAATTCATTGATTTAACCATGCAAGAGTCTCAGAAAGCCAAAATAACAACAAAAGCATAAGGATGTGCGTCAGTGTATGTATGCGTGCTGGCAACAAAACCCACTATTTTCACACAAGCCCTAAAGCCGCTGTTTCAAAATCAAAGACTACATTTATTAATCAGAGCACTCGCATAAGAATGTAGCACAAGCAGAGCGCTAAATATTTATTATTTTCATTTTATGAACAATTCTCTGTCAACATCAGCAGGGCGAGGCGAGGAGAAAGAGCTGTTTTCAGCTTGGAGCTCTCTTAGCTCTGTCCATGGTCCTGAAACAGCAGCTAAGCAACAGTCACTTGATAACTCAGTCTTTTCAGCACACTGACCAGCTTTCACCTTTTCACACAATAAAATAACCTTTATTGTCACAAGTACAATGAAATATTGTTTGGAGCAAGCCTATAGAATGCCCATTTAACCCTTTAGACCCCTGTAAGATTCTAGAGTGTTGCTGCAGTTCACTGAGAATCCTCACAGTTCACAGTTATAAGAACAAACAACAGCATCTGGGAGTAGGTAGTGTTTTTGGCAACTTGCATGAGAAAAAATCAGAGCATTTCCTCTCAAAAAACAGTAGCCATCTCTGGCAGTGAGAGCTGATGAGGTTCCGCTTTTGATAAGAGCAGGAAAAAAAAATCACAGATCTCAATGTTACAATGTATACTTCTGGTTCTGGATATTGATGACAACACAAAGCTCAGGACTTTAGCATGCTATAGTGGGATATAGAACGCGCTCTCTGGTGCACTATGGGGTCTAGAGGGGAATATTACTGGTAAGAATTTACAAGACTAACACTACCCTTGCAAATAATTTTTAATTAGGTTTTAATAAGATTGTAAGCACTTGAAAAACATCAGCAAACATTATTAACAAGTTATAACATGGTTTTGGGTTCACTATTTGGCAAGACCCAGTTACTGCTTACTACTATTTACTACTTACTTGCTAATGAGTTAACTACTGTATTTAATGATTTATAACTAGCAAAAGGGAACATTATTGTAAAATTTTCATGCTGAAAAAATCAAGTCATGTGCTATAACAGCTTCTTAATGTTTATAAAGAGTTTACAACCTAATTAATAACCTAATTATAGATGATTGAAATGAAAATGATTTAGAAAGGTAGTCTTATTGTAAAGTGGCACCATAAAGATTATACAAAATATAGCAACACTGTACAGCATAAGAACTTTCTTGCTGTGAGGCGACAGTGTTAACCACTGCACCACTGTGCCGGCTGGGTGTCTGGGGAGTTTGTGGCTGGGGTAGGACTTCTGTGCAGAGTTTGGATGTTCTCCTTATGTCCACGTGGGTCCTCTCCAGGTACTCCTGCTTCCTCCCACAGTCCAAAGATATGCAGGCTAATAGGAGAGGTACATACAGAATAAAAATTTGCAGTGCTGAGAGCAAGTGGAGCTACTTGTGCGGTAATTGGAGACTTGGAGAGATATTACATAAAAACAGATATTGCACTTTAGGCAATGATGTGCCTCTCCAGTGTCTAAATTGGTGGTCTTGGAGACATAACCCTTGGGAAAGCACATATGAATTATCTAATATTACTGTGCTCCCGAAATATTGGAAAGTACACGTCACCACCATCCACCCTTGGATCATGCGCAAAAACTGCGTGTCGTTGTGGAAACGTGCCCTTCCCGTACTTAGCAGGCTCTTGTTCTCTTATTACATGCCTTTTGAGGCCATCCGCTTTAAAAAGTCCCTTTGTAAAGAAAAAAAAAAGTCTAAAATGTCCAATGTTGCCTTAAATCTTTTGTATTTGCAGCCTGTGAAAAACTCAGTGGCATCATAAAATATGACAGCAGCATCACAAATCCAGCCGGTCAATAAATAAGTTACGGTTCAATCCAAACCTCAGTCACTGGTGCAACTCTTTTCTCATAAGCAGAATACAGTTAGTGAGGTGGTTGTGCTGAGGATTGTAACCAGTAACATATACTTAACTTCATTATGTCGTTGTGCTCTCCTCTTATCTTGTACTGCCTTGAGATGTGTGTACTTTCCTCTTGCCTGTTGTCTGTTTGTATGGTAACAGGTTCCCTCCTTGAGGATTGATAAAGTATCTTGTATCGTAGTAAAGGTAAATGACACACTTTCCTCTAAAATGGAGCGCTTCAAGGCTAAACAACCTGTGTTGTTTACATTGTGCACCGCAGACTGCACAATGAGTGTGCCCAAACAAATCACTCTGATAGTTCTACCGTACGATCTCTGCTTACTGACAGTGATGACCTCAGACTGCAGAGCATAATGTTGTAATGAAAGGTGTGACAAAAACACTCTTATCACCAATACTAATGAGACAGAGGAAATTATTTTTTGGTCCTCTTCCTGCAGACCTGGGTGCACCTCTCGCAACAGATCAGTGGGAAGTTACACTGAGCCAGTAGTGCAGGAAATGGAGAGTTGGAGAAATATTACGCAGAGACAGATACTGCTCTTGAGGCAATTATGTGAGCCCCTTCTCTTGTAGCCATCAAATGCTAGCATGGCATGCCTAAATTGCTTTTCTTCAGTTAAAAGTCACAATGTGGAAATTAAACAAGTCTCTTCAGACGCGACCCTATCGTGGACTCCTCATATAGAATTTATCTGTGAGGAGATAGTTTGGCGCTAGTAGCCAGACTATTTTTCTCTTTTTAAAATAAGTGAATCAGGGTGTCAGGCTGCTGAACCAGGCAGTACTGCATTGCATTATATCTGTGATTTAAAGCTAAACTGTGTATAAGCCCCGAAAAGTTGGGATGCCGCATAAAAGGAAGATAAAAACAGAATGCAATTTGCAAACCTTCTCAGGTTGTATTTAACTAAATACAGTACAAAGACAAGATGTTCGAACCGATGAACTTTGCTTTTGTAAATATACTCTCATTCAGAATTTGATGCCTGCAGCATGTTTTAAAAAAGTTGGGACAAGGGTAACAAAAGACTGTGAAAGTTATGTAATGCTAAAAAAAACACATTTGTCCATAAGCAAGGGCAGGGTGAGGTTCACCACTTTAGTAAAACTGCATGAGCAAATAGTCCAACAATTTAAAAACAATGTTTCTCAGTGCACACTTACATGCAAAGCCAAAGTCATTCATAAACATCATTTGAAATTACACCAAATTCTTTGGGCCCAGCTTATCTGAGAAGGATGGTGGAAAGTGGAAAAAGCTGTGCTGAGGCTGGACGGTTCCACATTGTTATCAGCGCAAAGCCCAAAAGCCAGCATCTGTGATTTTATGGGATTGTGTCACTGCCCAAAGGCCCCATTAATGCTTAATTCTGAAAGGTACTAACAGGTTTTGGAGCAACATATGCAGCCATCCAGACGTTGTATGGATTGCAGCAAAGGTTGGAAAGGATTTGCATATTACTGCAGTACTGTTTTTATATACATTTGCACAGTGTCAACACTTTTTTGGACTGTGGCTCATTGTAGCTTATGCCCATTGCATGTCAGAGAAAAACTCCTACATGCACATTCCCAGTAGATTCTAAGTATAACATGCAAATGTTGCCAATGCCCTACATAAACTTGTGATGTTGCAAGTAAGATTGTTTTTCATATTTCTTCAGAGCCTTTATGTTTTTAATTGTTTCACTTTCAGGGATATATACTCACCTATTACTTGTAATAGTACATGCTTAACTACTTTTGGCACGTTGTTGGTTATAGTGTTTATTGCCCATTACTGGTTTATCTCACAGAGACGCTGATCTCACAAAAAAAAAAAAAAAAAAAAAAACTTGTGTTCTTTTATAGCTACAGTATGTGCTCAGACTCGTCACTTTATTCCTGTTCCCAGAACTAAGAGTGCTGGAACTGTTATGGTACTGGACTGTTTCCAACATTACTCAGGCCAGATAAAGAGAAATGAGGAGGAAGATATAAACTTCTAAATACTCAGTGTGAGATGGCCCGGAGCTGCTGGGTGTGTGCATAAGCTGTCCCGCAGGTGCTCAGCGAGCCGGGGGAGGCCCGGGGCAGCGTTGTCAAGAGGGTGAGCGGGGCCGCGTTTCAATGGACGATTAAACAGCTCTTCCAGCCTGTCCTCTGCCCCTCTCCAGCCTTCCGCACCACCTGACAAGTTCCTCAAGGTCGAGTCCTTTCCCCCACACACACCTCTCCACCGCCGCCCAAATCTCCTCTGACTAACAGTCCCTCTCCTTCACGTTCTCACTTCCCATTTCCCTCTGATAGCAGGCTAAAGCTCTTCATTGCTCTCCGGCCAGTCTGCCATTTTAATTCATCTTCTCTTGTGAAATTTTGTCTTTTATTTCCTCCTGCACATTTGAGACTTTTCAGGATTCTGTTTTCTCTCAGTGAATATGTCAGCAGACCCATCCCATACACGTACAATATTTAACAGTTTTGTTTGAGTGTTTCTCTGCATGTCATCCAAGCCGAGTGCTTACATGTTTGACTTGCAAGTGACAAAATCAGAGGAGAGGGATATGAGCTGTCTGGTCTGTCTCGCTGTGCATCCAGCGCTGTAGTTCAGAGCATGATTTTGGTTAAATGCTGATTTGTTTGCCGTGCAATTTGCTGGCTGGCAGTGTTGCCCAACTCTAAGATCAAAATTTCCAATTACAAACAAGAAAAATGTGATTGCAATGAGAAAATTGCCAGGAAAATGACTGAGTGCACTGATTCTCCCCTAAGAATGAATACCTCATTTCAGAAAATCCATGAGCATTTCTCCTGCACCATTTCCAGGCAAAAATGTCAAACTTCAATGGCAAAATAACATCAAATATCATGCCCCCAAGAGGATAACCCCGAGGTAATGAACCCGTAGGCTTGTTTCCATCATGATCCTCCACTGGCAGGGCTCTAACAATAGGTAGAGTATGTTTGTTCCATAATTTATGACACTGCATTGAGCAATGCAGCCTCACAAGATTGCTTTCAGGGCTCCAAACATCGGCATCCCTGTGCTTTTGCATTGCTTGTTGTTACTGTTTGCATGTTGTGTGGGAACACACCACATTCAGCTGCCTCTTTAAGGTCAGACCCAAGTCGGATCCAGTTAAGCGTCTTATCCGTGAAGCTTCGTCGCGTGTTACCAAAATATTGCTGTTTCCGTCCCCTGTAATTAGCAAGGGGACAGCTGTGGTGTTCTATAACATTTAGGGAGCTGTCCAGAGTGCTTAAAGTCCACTGCAGCTGTCCACTTTGTGTGGAGCTGAAAAGATGATCCCAAACCCAGGCACCGCTCCTTATTGGCCGCGTGCTCTGCCTCGCTGCGTGTTTCAGCTGAAATAAGAGTAATGATGCGAGGGAGCTGTCCACACAGTGTGGTGCTGAACTTCAGCTCTTCTGAGCAATTTAGGGCTAGACAAGGGCAGCAAACAAGAGAGGACTGAAAAAAAACATCTACTAGTCAACCAAATCTGACCATCTAATTGAGGCATCAAGAATGATGTGAACTATTCAGTTGCACTTTTTTAATAACCGTTTTTATGGGTTAGTTGATATTGATTTTTTTTTTTTTTTTTTTTTCCCCATAGCCGTCTCACGTCCAAGCCCATCTTTTCAAATTATGTCATACTTGGAACATGATCTTTGCTGGTGTGGATGTGGTGGAGTCAAGTCCGGCTCTTCTTGTGCATTAGACAATGTTGCTTTGTGTCATCAAAAATTCAACCCTTGGGCTATTTTTGACAACTATTTTAAAAGAGAGGGAAGTTTTAGAATAAGATACCAGATAGACCTAAAAAACTCAGTATTGAAAAAAAAGAGAGAGAGGAAAAAAAGACAGGCACATGGAGTATTAGTCAGGATTGTTTAGAGGTTTCGGTTGGATAAAGAACTATAATATAATTGCAATGACACCAGACCATCTGCTGTTTCCAGGGTAACCTTTAACTGCTGTAATGTGTTCATATCATGACCCCATCATTCTGCTTTTCCTGAAATCAGTGATTACCAAACATTTTGCAGCTAGCTTATTGCCCTTTACTGCAATCAACTAGATGATTATAATGGCCTTGGATGTACATTTGTCAGTGTGTAAAAAGAAATCTGTTGCGCTGTAAAACTGGTTTGGCTTAATTAATCTGCAAATAATGTCAGCACTGCTTCTTATTGTCATTACAGAATGCAGAGAAATATTTCCAAGACTATTAATTGCCACTACAAATATACAATGTGTGATGATTGAGTAGATTGCAGAGTTGAAAACTGTAAGCACTTTCCTTGATTGATTATTCATAACATTAACAATTAATTAGTTGATTAATTGTAACTGAAAAAAACATAAAGAGTTTGCTTATACCAAGCAATGTGATTTTAATTTCCACAGCAGCATATTGCATATTCTTTGACAGCATTTCATGGCTTATAAAACAAAAAACGGAAGAAGTCTACATATTAAACACACTGAATATCAGATAATATGCACAGCACACTCATAATAATAATCTCCTCTATATTTTTCTAAGATAGATTGATCAAATTTTATGTTATTAAATGTTGATTAATCGTTATCCTTATTAGGTTGTCATTTTTAATAAGCTGTACATTTCAAGAGTGCATATAATTGCACACCCTCCGGGATTGGTTAAACACCATAAAGACAAATTCTAATATGAACCTCTGCTCATACGTTAAGAAAAGAAAAGACAAGATAAGGTAGAGTTACATATTAATTTCAGAATTGTGTCAGATTGCTTCAAAAAATTACAGTAACAGTAAGAATAACACCAGTAGAGTATCAAATACTATAAAGTGAAATACAAAATATGATGTGTATCAGGAGTAAATGAAAAGAAGGAACAGCAGGGATAAAGAGAAGTAATAGAAAGTTATATTGCACCAGATAATAAATGTTAAAATAGCGCATGATAATAAACATAATATTTTACATGTTAATAATGAAAAGTAATATTGCACCGGATATTAGAACATAATGCCTGCTCATCTTAATTAGTAATAAATCTGACAGGTTGTATTAGATGCTAGATTGTAATTTACTGACATTCTTTCATCTAGTTTGATTTTTCTCACCTACCTATAATAAATTCTTATTCAAGTGAGCACCTTTTTGACTTGTGCATACATTTCTTACTTTTTATATCCCTTCAATGTTCACAATCTTACCGCTTTAATTATGAATATTCACTTCAGGGTTATGGGGATTTAAGAGCGTAATTCCTGTCAAAATCTACAAGGAGCTAATTTGTGATTAATTCAAGTAGTTAAACTGCCCATTGACTCTATTGCTTTTTAAAAGTATGCGGTTAGTCAACCATCAAAGAAGATTTCATGAATATATTTAATCTTCTTTCTTCTATGCATCTCTCATCTAACCCTGACAATGTTGGACTATAATGTGCTTTAACTAATGAAGACTGATTATTTTGTTTGTATTTTTTGTTGATTATCTTCACTCTTTGATGCACTCGGCTGGTTAGAAATCAGTGATTAAGACCTTAAGTGTGTGGATGCACTTCTCGTAATGTGCTGCTTGTGCGCTCATTTTCTCACGTTTGTACGTCTCTCAAAGAAAGAGGAGGTGTATGTGTGCGAGTCCCCCCCCACCCACCTCCCCACACACACGTTTGATTAAGTGCATGTGCGTTCTTTTCATCCCCCCAATCAAAAGCCATGATTATTCCCTTCACTGCCGCGCTGATTGAGCCCAGCCAATTCAATAATTTGACTTGATGAGAGGCCCCTTGCCTATTGAATAATACCTGCCACGTCCCTCTCAGCATAGGTGTGACCAATTAGAGAGGATTGACGCTTTTATCCCCAATCCCTACGAGACAAGCCGTCGTAAATACAGCTAAGGCCTACTAGCGGAGGGTGCTTATCTGTCCTCTGAGGGGACGAGAGGGAGAGATGGGGAGAGGGAGGGCTTGTATCCTGGGCTAACCAGAAAATTTGGATTTGCTGCTTGGTTGCTGTACTGAGCCTGGCTTCAGCTTGGAGCAAATGACTGTTTAATTTGTTCAGTGTTGCAGGTAATTTCTCTCATTCACTTGGGGCAGCCCGGTCCCAAAGTGGCTGCAGGCAAATCGATAAGGATTAAGAATATAAGACAGTCTTAAAAAAAAAAAAAAAAAAAAAAGTTGAGGCTGAGGTTCTGCAGCTTGTACATGCAGAAAAGTCTGGAGAATGTGGGAGTGAAGTGAAAGAGAGTGATTGCAATAAGAGGAGAAAAGAGCAGGGAGGATTGCAGTTTTGTTTGGTGCACGGTTCGGGATGGGGCACATGCAGCACAGAAGACTGGTCAGGAGTGAATCATGGGAGGTCGTCCTGAGGCTAAACAATGCTGAGGGAGCGTTCAGCAAAGGGGAAGACTGTGGGTTTTTTGTTGTTTTTTTTTTGAGTGCTGTTTACGCACATGCAGAAACGCTCGCACACACGTGAAAACACAGATTCAACCAAGCGTCTGACTCCTGAAAGAGCTCGGCTGTTTAGATTTTACTCTCCATCCGTCCACCCTCCAGTGAAAAGGAAGGAGGAGGAGAGGAAGAAAGAAAGAAGGGTTATGGGAGGGAGGGAGGGTGGTGCTGAGTCTTTGACATGCTGCTGAAATATTGATGAAGTTGCAAAGTGGTGTTTCGCTAATAGCCATCCTTTAGCATTTGCTGACAGGCCATTATAAGGCATTTTTCTCTCTTTTTCATTGGCTGTTTTCTCTTTTTTTTCTTCCTCCTGTATCCATTTTCCTTCTGTCTCTTACTTAACAACTACAGTACAGTAATTATCAACAACAGCTGTTATGCTCATTTCTGAGGACTGGGCAGTTTTGGGTCAGAAACGAATCAGCATTATTTTTATTAGTAAAGTGAGGAAAAGAAGAGTTGGAAAGACATGAAATGGAAAAGGCTGTGTGTGCAAAAAGGTCTACTACAAGATACATTTACATGCTGTGATTCTGATTTGCCGAATGCATTTGATCGAAACTGCCTGCCACTGCTGCCTGGATACTTGCTGCTTGCTTCCCTTAGGTTTGAGTCACACAGGGCTTTTGGTAAGGCTGCAACTGACGTTATTTAAATTGTTGATTAATCGGTCACTTATTTTCTTGATTAATTAAGCAGTTCAGTTTGTTTTAGAATGGCAGAACATGGTTAAAAAACGTTGATCAGTGTTTCCAAAAGTCCAATATAATGTCCTCAAATGTCTGGTTAGTCCACAACCCAAAGATATTCCGTTTACTGTCAGAGAGGAGTAAAGAAACCAGAAAATATTCACTTTTAAGAAGCTGAAATCAGAGACTTTTTTTTCTTGAAAAATTACTCAGACCGATCAATTGATTATGAAAATAGTTGGTGGTGCTTAATGGAATGATTGTTAATAATTGAGTAACCAATGTTGCAGCTCTGGTCTTTGGTCTTAAAACTTAATAAAGGTTACAAAGATCCTTGTGTTGGCTAAATAATGAAATAGTGAGTGCTTCCTGTCTGTCTTTGGCTTCAGGTCATTGTTGACTTTTCAATAACCAAGAGAACAATCTTCCCCTACCGACCTACCCCAGTATCGCGGCAGTTTGTGTTATCATGAAATGTAGTGCACATTGGAGGTGTGCAATATAACATTGTTTTATGATATATTATAATAATTTTGGATGATGAAAACATTCATATCATGTGTATCATAAGTGTAAAGAGTTACTGGTGGCACTGGCCCCTGTTGCCCCCCCAACCTGTGAATGGCCAAAGTCAGACAGAAGCCTAGTTTTCTCTCAGACCACTTGAATATATGCTATTTTTGCCCATTGATACCAGGAACTGACTGCCAAATCAAATCAAAATAAGCTGCCTATCCCAGCTTTTATCAGGGAAAGACAGACTAATACTAACTAAATAGATAAGCAGTGAACCATTTGAACTGATATAACTCTTTACTTATTATGTTGATAAAAAAAACACAATCCAGGCGGCATTACGTGTCCTACAAAACATGTGCTACTGCAAATGAGTTGTGTATAAATACATAAATGTTTCAGGAGGCAGGGATGGTGCATGTTGCAGTGCCAAGCAGCAGAATATTTTCCAATATAATGGAAATCAATACACTCCCTTCAACACAGCACAACACTGCGCAGCACACAAAACCCAACCTCATAAGAATTCAAAACGGAGCTGCTGCACACCGACAGCACCAGACTCCGAGGAGCGCTGTGTGCTACCAGTGTAGCCAGTACAGTCAGGCCTGGTTTGAACAGAAAACAATTACTTTATAGGGGAATGAGTGTGATTACAAGCTGCCCTGTGAGACTCAACAAGCAATTACAAATCAGTAAATAATAATTACTATAGCAGCTCAGCTGAGAAGCTGTCTGCAGCGGAGGCAAAGAGCTCACTGGAAACGGATACTAGTAACATCAAGCTGCACACACACACACAGACACACGCATATGCCAAACATTTTCATTAGCAGCATGAAGAACTGTGCTTTTATCGTTCTCTCCCTCTCCATGCACACTAAAAAGCTGCAAGTAGTTTCGTGTCTGCATGTACAGAGTATCTGTGTATTATTATTAAGTGTCTAAGCCTGCCTGAACCACCACAAGGGACCAGTAGTGCTATAAAGAGTGCATATAGCTACAAAAGGCAATGCATATCCATCTCTTTGTTTCTGTTAGCGCACCGTATGTTGCATCTGCACCTTTCAGTTAAATCCCATTATGTATTCTGTTGTGGAATCATTATGCCCACTTTATACATACCAATATACTCATTTCCTGGAGTACCTCTTCCAGACAGTCAAACATAGCTTTACTGGATAATGATGATGGATGAGGTGTTATATTTCATTCTATAACTGTGTTAGTCATAGAAACAATCAAATCCCCTCGCTTTTTTGTGGATTACCAGGTTAAAGGTGCTCCCTGTGTAGGCTCACGACATTGATGATTACGAAAACAAGTCAAACTAATATGATTTTAGGTCACACAATCTGGGGGAGAGGCTATAGATTGCGTAGGCCATAATCTGTGGGCAATTGAACTGAAAAGCCCCTGTAAATCACACAGTGCAATTGTTGCTGTCAAAGGTTAGAGGCTCCAACCTCGGGGGTTAACGTAACACGCCGCTGCAGATAGTGTCAGAGCTGTTTGAGCTGCCATCCACACTGAAGATTCTCATTTTCATGCCGAGTTGGTACTCGGACAGTACAAATAACTCTTGCACTGACAAAAACAAAACATAACTTCAATAAGAAATATTAGAACTGTCATTTTAACCTGCATCAGGAGTCTATTAAATGTTTCTTATTGTAGCGTCTTGTTGCATTCCTTCTTCAACTGGAAATAATCAGAGCAAGCTGTTCCCTTATGCTTCACTCTGTGTCACAGTTGGTTAAGAACAATCACACTTGAGCTGGCTGCCGTGAGAAAACCAGCCTCGTTCAATTCGTCTTTGTTCCACTTCTGTCATATAGCTCTGGTCTGGTAGTAACCCAGACCACAACTGGCCACTTGGAAATAACACAGAGACCCATTTTTGTTGCAAGTTTTTTTTTCTCAAAAACTTTGTTCTTCTCCCTCTGGATAATGTAGTTTGCTGTCTTTGATGGGTTTAGGATTTAGATCACTGCGACCTTATTGTAAAGGAGCTCTTGATCCTTGGGTCATCCGAGGGATTTAAATGTGAAGGCCACAGAGCTATGTGTCTCACTTTACGCTTTCAGTTCTGAATCATGTTTAAACATTAAGTTCTTGAATCTTATCGGATAAAAGGTCTCCCAAAGAATCAGGTCTTGAGTCTTGCCTGATAAAAGTTCTACTGAAGAATCAATTCTTGAATTTTATGTGATGAAAGCCTTCCAGAGATTAAGTTCTTGAGTTTTACCTGATGAAGGTACCTAAGATTCAATTCTTGAACCTTACTTGATAAAATATGCACCAAATATTCAAACCTTGAATCTCAAAACTTAGTTCTTTTCCCTCTAGATAATGTAGTTTGTTGTCATTGACAGGTTAAGGATTTAGATTACCGTGACCTTATTGCAAACGAGGTCTTGATCCATGGGTCATCTGGGGGATTTAAATGTGAAAAGGCCAGGAAACTCTCTGGCTCACTTGACACTTTCAGTTTTGAATCATCATGACGGTCTAAACGAAGATTCAGTTATTGAATCTTACCTGATAAAAGCCTTCTAAATATTCAGTTCTTGAATTTTACCCAATGGAGCTCTACCAAATATTCAGCTCTTGAATCTTATGATCTCCTAGAACCTCTGTCTCTTACGTTCTCCTGATAAAAGTTCTGCTGAAGAAGTAGCTCTCAAATCTTATATGTTTAAAGCCTTCCAAAGATTCAGTTTTTGAATACCAGACGAAGATGCCTAAGAGTGATTGAAAAATATCTGATGAAATTCAAGATTCAGTTCTTGAATCTTTATCTGGTGAGGGTCAACCAAAGATTCAGTCTTTGTAAGGCTTTCATCAGGTAAGATTCAAGAATTTAATCTTTGGACAACTTCCATCAGATAAAATTCAAAGATCCAATTCGTGTATTTTATCTGATGAAGGTCTACCAAAGATTCAACTCTTGAATCTTATCCGATATCCTATCTGATAAAAGGTCAACCAAAGGTCAACCAAAGAATCAATTCGTGAATTTTATACAATGAAAGTCTTCCAACGAGTCGGTTCTTGAATTTTACTTGAAAAAGGTACATGAGATTCAGTATGTGAATGTTCCCTAATGAAGATGTACCAATATTCAGTTCTTCAATATTATTGGATGACAGTCAATGGGTAATGAGTCAAGATTTAGGCTAGTAGTCAGTACATTTTGTCAACTATGTTAACTAACATTCATTGTCCTCTTATTCTTCAGTTATTTGTACCTTTATTTCTTGTATTATCATTTGTGTAAATATGTAAGATCTGCTCCACACCAGAAGAGTTAAGCATCAATGGAAATATCAAACATATTGTTGCCATCAGTCCATCCATCCATGCATACATAAGATGCATTAGAATCCTTTCCTTTCCTGAGGGATTCCCA